>CM077676.1:127118746-128318746 GCA_039707655.1 Elymus sibiricus | reverse complement strand
ATATATTGTAATATATTCTAACTTTATTTAGGCAACACCTATTTTATATTTTAGTTCTCCGTTATCATGCAAAGCTATCCTCTTTATACCCACAACGTAGTTTTATTTCTCGTTTCTTGATAAAAGCAAACGCTCGGTGTACGTAGAGTCGTATCAGTGGCAGATGGGACTTGAGAGAATATTGATCTGACCTTTAGCTCCTTGTGGGTTCTACATTCCATACTTACAACTTCCATCTTTGGAAATTGCTACGATGATTCCTTGCACTTGGTATCCCCAAGCTCTTTTCTGGCGCCGTTGCCGGGGAACAATAGCGTGGGGTTAATATTTTTGTGTATGCTTGTTTGCTTTCATCACTAAGTAAATTTTGTTTTTCCTTTTGTTTTTGCTTTCTTGTTTTCTTTCTTTAGTTGTGGGTGAAAACAAATTTTAAAAAAATGCAAAATACAAAAAAAAATTACTTGCCTCTTATGCCTAGCTTAATGGCTTTAAAGAAAGCGCTGCCTGGGAGACAACCCGGAAGTTTTAGAGTGTATTTTTCTTGTTTTAGGTACTATAAACTTTATTATGTGTGTCATTTAAATATTTTAAAAAATATATAGAGGGTAACCTAAAACTTTTTCAAAAAGAAAAGTGAAAGTGAGACAGATGAGCAATGTGGAAGTGGGGGCTAGCCTTGAACTTTGTTCATGCCCATGGAAACTTTGTGAACCTTGATTATAGAAACTTTTCAACAAAAATAATTATCCCCTTGTACAAATCCATTGTATTATAAAAATAATGTGCCAAGATTTACCTTTAGGATGTTTAAATTGATTGTTTGGTGTGCGCTGTGAAAAAACAGAAACTTTTGCTGTAGTATTTGAATCTCTATATTTTACTGGAATGCGAACAAATTCTGAAATTTTTACACAGCACTGCTATGCAAATTTTTTATTTTTTCCTAATTTTTCCGAAATTTTTGAGTTACAGAAGTATATGTACTATCTGCATCTTTACAGACTGTCCTGTTTTCACAGATTGCTGTTATAGTTTCTTTATTTGCTTATGTTTGAAATCTTGTTGAGCCCCATTGACTTGGGAGACATAGAATTGTGATATCATACAGTGGGTAATGTTTTATTAAAATTATACAAAAATGTTACAGCAGGACATGATGGGATTTCATGTTATATATACTAACCCCTCTAATAAAAAGTTTAGTTAAGTTTTGTGTGGATGAAGTGTTTGAAGATCGAGGAGGTATCGATATGAGAAGAAGAAAGAGAGGAAAGAGTTCAATCTTGGGGATTCCCAAGGCACCCCAAGTAAATATTCAAGGAGACTCAAGCGTCTAAGCTTGGGGATGCCCCGGAAGGCATCCCATCTTTCTTCTTCAACAATTATCGGTACGTCTCGGTTTTTGTTTTGTTCACATGATATGCGTAAATTCTTCGAGTATCTTTTTTGTTTATTTATCCCTTTTATTTTATGCACCATGCTTGTTGGGGATGATTTCTTATGGTTCTTGGTTGATTTATAGAATGCTTCATGCGCTTCACTTAAATCTTTTGAGTATGGCTTTATAGAATGCTCTTTGTGCTTCACTTAAATCCTTTGAGTATGGCTTTATAGAATGATTTGTGTGCTTCACTTATATATTTTGAGATTGGATATTGGTCTCTCTATATTCATTGTAGAATGCTCTATGAACTTCACTTATATCTTTTAGAGTATGAATGAAATTATCATCAAAAGTGGGTTTGGAAGAGTGTCGACTTTATGTAGCAATGATCCCACTATTTTGGAGGGTGTTGAAACTTATTAGAACAATGATAAAGGTGGATTTGGAGAGGTCATAACTTTATCTAGTGATGATTGCACTATTTTGGAAGAAATTTCAATTGATTACAATGAGAACAAAGTTGCTACTTATGATAATTATTGTGATGGTACTTAAAGTAGTAATAATTATTCTTATAAAATTTGTCATAATTATGAATATCCTCTCAATAATACCAAGTTCCCTCTCCATGTGTTGAATTTTTTTAATTTGCACTTGTTTTGCCTTCCTATGCTAGTTAATTCTCTTATCTTTAAGTGAGTATCATTAAAATATCAATGCTTAGCTAAAAAGCTTTAAAGAAAAGTTATTGTGTGGAGGCAACCCCATATTTATCCTTACTATTTTCGTGTGTTCACATGTTTAATCTACTGTAGTAATCATGCTTTGTACCTTTTATTTCAATAATGTGCCAAGTAAATCCTTCGGGATAGTGTGGATACTAGTTGAATTGATTCTGTGCAAAAACAGAAACTTTTGCACCCAGTGCTGGAATTACTATATTTCACTGATATGTGATAAATTCTGAAAGTTTTACACATGATTGATACACAAATTTCCTACGTTTTCCTAATTTTTCAGAATTTTTGGTATTATAGAAGTATGGTTATAGTTCATATCATTACATACTGTTCTGTTTTTGACAAAATCAGTTTTGTTTGCACAGTTTGCTTGTTTTAGCATTTCCATAGCTTATATTGAGTGATATAAATTGCGGAAATGATAGAGTACAGTAGGCATTTTGTGAGAAAAAATTTGGATCTGGTCTTGACAGTACCAAAGTGAATGATTTATTTATTATCATACTAACCTATCTCACGAGTTCCGTTAAGTTTTGTGTGATTGAAGTTTTCAATTTTTGGGTGAGCTATCGATATCAGGAGAACAAGGAGTGGCAAGACCGTAAGCTTGGGGATGCCCAAGGCACCCCAAGGTAATATTCAAGGAAGACTCAAGCGTCTAAGCTTGGGGATGCCCCGGAAGGCATCCCCTCTTTCGTCTTCAAAACTATCGGTATATCTTACTTGGAGCTATATTTTTATTCGTCACATGATATGTGTTTTGCTTGGAGCGTATTTTTATTTTGTTTGCTGTTTGAATAAAATACTTAGATCAAAAATCTTGATTTGGAGAGAGTCCTCACATAGCTACTTAATTGATTGACTACTCATTGATCTTCTCTTACATCTCTTGAAGTAGTTTGTCATTCACTCTCGTGCTTCACTTATATCCTAAGAGTGAATTGTTGAATGAATTGAATGTCATAAATCTGAAATTATATATGCTTCATATGCTTGTCCCATGGGGAGTAATGACTTCACATACAAGAAGTATAAGTGGTAAAATTTATTGAAAGTTAGCAAACACAACATTGGTCACTTGAACAATTCATGAAAGAATTTTAAAGGAAGAGAAATTTCACATATAAATATACTATCTTGGACATCTTCTATGCTTGTGAGCCCCCATTAATTATTTTCAAGCTTGATCAAGTAGTTGACGTTGGACAAGGAAGACAACGTAATGGGTTATGTTTGTTTGTATTCACATAGAAGTTATATTGTCATGGATCCTCTAACATGTGGTGCTTGCTTAGGATCTTTTGCTAGCCAAAAATTCGTACTAAGTAGAGATACTACTTGTGCATCCAAAAACCCTTCAAGTAAGTTTTCATCGGTGCAAAAAGCAATAAAAATTGCTCTTAAATATGTATGATCTTTTATTGGAAGGGAAAATAAGCTTTATACGAACTTGTGATGGTGAAGAAATTAAAGCGATGGACTGCATAATAATGGTTGCTATCACAAGGGGCAATATAAAGTGACGTTCCTTTCCATTAAGAGCTTGCACATCCAAAAATAAAACGTGCATGACAACCTCTGCTTCCCTCTGCGAAGGGCCTATCTTTTACTTTTCTGTATTTACATTTATGCAAGAGTCAATAATGTTCATCCCTATTCCGCTCTATTTATTCTCTAGTGGGCAAGCATCATGTGGTAGGGAATGATCCAGGCACATATATCCAGTTGAATATAGGTGATCGTGAGTTATTATTGTTGACATTATCCCTGAGATAAATATGTTGGGAGGTGAAACATTAAGCCCCTATCTTCCTATGTGTTTGACTGAAATTGTTTGTTCTAAAAAAATGCTTTTTGTGTCAGCAATCATGGAAGACTAAATGATAGTTGAGTATGTGGAATTTGCTAAACCAAAGCTCTTACATAGATCCTTCCTGAAAATAAGTTGAATTGGAATTGTTTGATGACCGAGAACATAATTTGCTGGTTTTCAAGAAAGTTTATGGTCTATACTTTAAACATGTGAATAGCTTGCTACTTGATCATGAGAAGTTTGATGAGATGAGCTACTGTTTGATATATATTGATGCTAGAAAAAGTGTTTGAAATTATCATTGATCAAACTTATGCACTATGCTAGCATTCACACTTCATAAATTATTTCTTTTATCATTTACCTACTCGAGGACGAGCAGGAATTAAGCTTGGGGATGCTGATACATCTCCAACGTATATATAATTTATGAAGTATTCATGCCATGTTTACAATAATTTTGTATGGTTTTGGTGCACTTTTATATTATTTTTATGGACTAACTTATTAATCTAGTGCCCAGTGCCAGTTCTTGTTTTTTGCTTGTTTTTTGTTTCGCAGAACCATACCAAGCGAAGTCCAAATGTGATAAAACTTTACAGAGATTTATTTTGGAATATATGTGATTTTTGGGAAGAAGAATCAACGCAAGATGGTGCCCGAGGGCTCCACAAGGCAACACGGCGCCCCCTGGGGCTGCGCCCTGTTGCCTTGTGGGCACCTCGTAGGTCGGTTGATGCCCTTATTTCGCCGCAAGAAAGATAATTTCCAGATAAAAATCCCCTCAAAATTTTAGCCCAATCGGAGTTACGGATCTCCGGGAATATAAGAAACGGTTTTTGGCCAGAAACAGGAGCGCAGAAACAGAAGAGAACATAGAGAGATCCAATCTCGGAGGGGCTCCCGCCCCTCCGGGCACCATGGAGGCCAAGGACCAGAGGGAGAAACTCTCCCCATCTAGGGGGGACGCCATGGAGGAGCAAGCCGGAGGGGGAGCCTCTCTTCCCCTCTCTCTCGGTGGCGCCGGAGTGCCACCGGGGGAACCATCGCCGCGGTGATCGTCTTCATCACCTCCCTCATCTCTTTTCAGCGGTCCACTCTCCCACACCCCACTGTAATCCCCTACTTGAACATGGTGCTTTATGCCACATATTATTAACCAATGATGTGTTGCCATCCTATGATGTTTGAGTAGATTTCTTTTGTCCTTTGGTTTGATTGATGATCTTGATTGGTTTGAGTTGTATGTTTTATTTTGGTGCTGTCCTATGGTGCCTTCCATGCCACGCACACGTGGGGGGATTCCCGTTGTAGGATTTTGCAATAGGTTCATGATTCGTTTATAGTGGGTTACGTGAGTGACTGAAACACAAACCCAAGTAAGGGGGTTGTTGCGTATGGTAGCAAAGGGGACTTGATACTTAATGCTATGGTTGGGTTTATCTTAATGATTTCTAGTAGTTGTGGATGCTTGCTAGAGGTCCAATCATAAGTTCATATGATCCAAGTACGGAAAGTATGTTAGCTCATGCCTCTCCCTCATATAAATTGCAATAATGATTACCGATCTTGTTAACAATTGCCTAGGACAATTCTGCACACCGATCCATCATTATTCCACACTCGCTATTTGTAATATATTGTAATATATTCTAACTTTATTTAGGCAGCACCTATTTTATATTTTAGTTCTCCGTTATCATGCAAACCTATCCTCTTTATACCCACAACATAGTTTTATTTCTCGTTTCTAGATAAAAGCAAACGCTCGGTGTACGTAGAGTCGTATCAGTGGCAGATGGGACTTGAGAGAATATTGATCTTACCTTTAGCTCCTTGTGGGTTCGACATTCCATACTTACCACTTCCATATTTGGAAATTGCTATGATGATTCCTTGCACTTGGGGATTATCACATGTATACGAGTTGAAAACAGGCTAAAAGTCACGTTCTCAGCAAGGCAGGAACAAAACAATGCTAACGTTGAGCGGGGCCATGGGATCACAAGCAAACTACCTCAGTCCAGGTGCATTAACCGCATGTTAAACAGCGGCTCTGCCACAATTAATTGAGAAGTTGGGAGCGAGGCGGGCGGCGGGTGGAGATCAAAGGGCTCGTCTCCCAGTGAGCCCGCGCACGCGTCGCGTTGAGCCTGCGCGGTGGACTGCTCGTACGTGTCCCGTCGAGCATGTGTGGCGGACAGCTCGCACACGTCTCGTCGAGCCTGCGAGGCGTACTGCTCACACGCGTCTCGTCGAGCCTGCGCGGCGAACTGCTCGCACGCGTCCCGTCGAGCTTGCGCGGCGGTCTTCTCGCACTCGTCACATCTAATCAAACAGTTGCTTGCATGGCACCTCCTTTCCAATAAAAAGTGGGATGCGTGGTGGCACGTAAATGGTTAGTGGAATGCCCACAGTTCAAATAATACAACCGTTGGCGATAATAACGTGGCAGCTATTTGTTCCAAAATGCCTACATTGGATGTTAATGCGTGCGCCTTGTCTCAAATTGGACAAAAATTTTATCACGGCATATATGTGCCATGTCATGACACCATGCCAAGTTTCATGAATTTCAGGCGAGTTTTCGATTTATGGGGATTTAAAAACCAAGATTCTCAATGTTTGTGATCGAGCCATGACGCCGAGATGTTTGTAATTCATTCCCATTTCTTGCATGGGACCTAAACATGCACCCAAAGACACAAAAATGATTTTTGAACCCCTTTTGGTGCAATGGAGCATGTGCTTGTAGTTTAAATTTGAATCATGCACATTAAATGCCTAGAAAACTCAATTAATGTACAAAAAGTCCAAACGAACCCTGAATAATTCCATATTTCGACACGACACTCCTATTGGTCTATGTTGCCTCTAGAAAAAAATCCAAGGCGAGAAGAGGCAGCGAATGTCGATTCGCCCACAAGGGTGACACGTTCCTTATCGGAACCACGAGGCTTCTTTGTGAGAAGCTCCGTTTTGTAAGAGGCTTGTACCAAAACCTGCCCCAAAGTGGACAATTTTTTACCATGGCATATATGTGCCATGTCACGGCACCATGCCAAGATTCATGAATTTCAGGCGAGTTTTGGATTTACGGGGATTTTAAAATCAAGTTTCTCATTGTTTGCAGCCGAGCCACGACGCCGAGATGTTTGTAATTCATTCCCATTTCTTGCATGGGACCTAAACATGCACCCCAAGGACACAAAAATGATTTTTCAACCCATTTTGGTGCACTGGAGCATGTCCTTGTAGTTCAAATTTGAATTATGCACATTAAATGCCTAGAAAACTCAATTAATGTATAAAAAGGTCAAATGAACCCTGAATAATTCCATATTTCAGCACGACACTCCTATTTGTCTATGTTGCCTCTAGAAAAAAAATCCAAGGCGAGAAGATGGAGCGAATGTCGTTTCGCCCACAAGGGTGACATGTTCCCTATCGGAACCACGAGTCTTCTTGTGAGAAGCTCCGGTTTGTAAGAGTCTTGTACTAAAACTTACCCCAAATTGGACAGTTTTTTTACCACGGCATATACGTGCCATGTCATGACACGATGCCAAGTTTCATGAATTTTAGGTGAGTTTTGGATTTACGAGGATTTAAAAACCAAGTTTCTCAATGTTTGCGGCCGAGCCACGACGCCGAGATGTTTGTAATTCATTCCCATTTCTTGCATGGAACCTAAACATGCACCCAAGGACAGAAAAATGATTTTTCAATCCATTTTGGTGCACTGGAGCATGTGCTTGTAGTTAAAATTTGAATTATGCACTTTAAATGCCTAGAAAACTCAATTAATGTATAAAAAAGTTCAAAAAACCCTAAATAATTCCATATTTCGGCACGACACTCCTATTGGTCTATGTTGCCTCTAGAAGAAAAAAATCTAAGGCGAGAAGAGGCAGTGAATATCATTTCGCCCACAAGGGTGACACGTTCCCTATCGGAACCACGAGGCTTCTTTGTGAGAAGCTCCGGTTTGTAAGAGGCTTGAACCAAAACTTGCCCCAAATTGGACAATTTTTTTACCACGGCTTATATGTGCCATGTCATGACACCATGCCAAGTTTCATGAATTTGAGGCGAGTTTTGGATTTACGGGGATTTCAAAACCAAGTTTCTCAATGTTTGCGGCTAAGCCACGACGCCGAGATGTTTGTAATTCATTCCCATTTCTTGCATGGGACCTAAACATGCACCCAAGGACACAAAAATGAATTTTCAACTCATTTTGGTGCACTGGAGCATGTGCTTCTAGTTCAAATTTGAATTTTGCACATTAAATGCCTTAATTAATCTATAAAAAAAGGCCAAACGAACCCTGAATAATTTAAAGCAGTTCTGGTCAACCGTCTGGCACCCGTGGGTAAGCACTGTGTGCACACGTGTCGTGCTAGCTCGCGTTTCCTTCTTTCAAAAGTTTTCCATATTAATGGTGTTATATATCCAAACACGCTACCATTTCCCGCCACTCCCCCAATCAGTTTCCCGCCACTCCCCCCGTCGATTTCCGGCCCGCCACCACTGTCAGTGGGCTTAAAAGGCTGGGCGGCGACACACCAGCCATACCGCTTGATGGTGTCCTGGACTAGGGGGTACTCATCACGTCGTGTCCCGACCAGGTGGTTGGGCCGAGGACCCCTGTGGCTGTTAACTCATGGGCCACTTCGGGCAGCCCATGACACATACAAGGAAGGCTCCACAAGACTTGGTGCACAAGACGAGGACTCCTCTAAATCCTAGGCCTCTAGTGCATTATATAAACCAAGGCCAGGCTAGTCAATAGATGAGTTCATATTCATTAGAACAATCTCGTGGTAGATACATGTACTCTGTACTATGCCCCATATGAATACAATCAAAAGCAGGACGTAGGGTATTATCTCTTTGAGAGAGCCCGAACCAGGGTAAAACCATGTGTCCATGTTACCATCGCTCCAAGACGCCTAGCTTAGGACCCCTACTACGAGATATGCTGGATTTAGAACCGACACTGGTGCTTTCATTAAGAGCCTGCTGGGTGATCGTCACGGATCGATGGGATGATCAGGTGATATTTTTTCAGTTAGATCTGTTCCGCATAAACTATCTTTTTTGCAAAATTATGGTTGTTGCCTTTGACTACACTATTCGCAGTCAAATCAAGATCATAAAAAGTGTCCAGCGACTAGCAGTACATCAGGTTTTAGCTCCGCTGCGATTCCCACGTGCCATGGAGGTGTTGAAGAAATGGGCACGCAGGCAATAGAAAAATCCATCAAATCAGCTTGGTGGAAGGCACACATCAGGGAGATTTGTTTCCCTTCCTTTTTTAATTCATCTCCTGCTCGGTCGCCGGTCCTCTGCTACATTTTCTAAAAAGTGCATAGACCTGAAGTAATACTACTTCATGTAATTGACTACTAGTACAAACCCAATTCACTACTAGTTTTGGAGCACGGGACCCTAGACATGGCTGGATTGTAGTAATCCAAAATACTACTTCACGTAAAGATCAAAGCAAATCTTTTCGTCGAACTAGGTTGTGCTTGTTTGGTACAGACCATTTTCTTTTATTTGCTTTGGTATTCTATATACTCCATTCATTGTTTGTCAAACAGGTTTAATTTTTCCTAGCCATTCCTTTAGTACCTAAAATTATTATGCAGAATATTTTCTGTTGGTCTGCACTATATTATTTTGCAGAAATATTCTACCGATGTTCGACACCTGGCCAGCATCTCATCGTCACCTCGGCTAGCCAACCTGTGTCGACATCTCCGTGCCACAACGTCGTCACGAATTTTCTGACCTATGTGTTGGAACTTCGTCGAACCAACCTTGTCACCGAGGCCATATTTACTAGATTATTCACTTCAAAGACTTAATTATGCAAAAAAAAAATCTTCTTTCAATTATTATTCTTTCTTGCTTGCATTATTTTATGCGCGCAGGTGATCGACTTCGATTGCGTCACATGGTCACCTCGGCGCGCCGATGTCCGCGCGTCGCCGTATCGTCATGCTGTTAAACCAACCTCTTCGTTCAGATCGGTTGTTCCATATATTGGTCGGCCCGACGCAGTCTTGAGGTACTATGGTTAGGACGTCCCTCATCTATAATCATCTCGTCTGCCATCAGTATGGACGTCGTCGGATAAATCACCAGGTGCAATTGTTCTAGTTATTCATGTTGTGCATATTAATAATATTTCAAAGAGTATTTTCTGCTGGTCAGCGATTTTTGGTGTTGCGGGTTTTGCAATCTGGTCTACGCCACGGCCGTCATTTCGAGGCGATCCGATATGCCGTCATTGTCCTGTGCGCATCGTGTCCGTAACTCGGGCAACCCTGTGAATTCGGATTTTGTCACCTCGTCGCACCGACGACTTGTGTCGACATCGGCCTCGCGCCAGGCCACATCTCTTTTAATAATTTATTTCACATAAATAATTCTATAAAGAATTTTTATTTCTTTTATTATCTGGCTCGTGCTACTTCATGCATGCAAATAATCAACCTCGAATATGCCACGCCGCGACCTCGGTGAGCCGACGTCGTCGTCCCGCCTGCGTCGACCAAGTTGTGGTGTTGCCTCGACACGCGTTCCTGTGCCGACATCTTTGCACGGCCACTCCACCGGGCGAACCTCGGCACTCAGGCCATTTTTATTCAATTATTTACTTCGCTTAAATTAATTAAGTAGAAGAATTTTTTTTATTATTGTTATCATTATTTGTTATTACTTTCGGGCTTCGTGCTTTTTTATGTGCATTGGTAATCGACTTTGACAGGCTACACCGTCACCTCGGCGAGCCGACGTCGTCACCCCGCCTGCGTCGACCAAGACGTGCCATCACCTCGGCGATCCCACCCTACACCGGCATCGCCGCACCGTCGTTTCTTCGAACCGACATTGACTTCTTTGACCTATTTTCGACACATCGGCTGACGTGGGGGCCCGGGTGTTACCCCGCCGACCTGCTCCATCACCTCTGCTAGACGGGGGGGTCACTATCGCTTCATCGACCTACTCTGAGGACTTCGGCGTCATCAGCCGACCAGCTTCGCCATGTTAGCTGGACCGGGGGTTTCGCCTCACCACATCGACCGTGCTGCGTCGCCAATTCATCAAGCCGAGCTCTTCGCTCGGGCACCTCGGGACCGGCTTGGGGGCTGGGACCTCGACCCCCTGCAAGCGTCATCAACGCCGACCACATTAACCAGCTAAGTCGCTTTAATGCTCAAATTTAAAAAAAAAATTATATTCGGTTCACCCATGCTCAAAAACGTTGTTTGTTAAAAACAACTCTCTTTACCCATGTTAATTGGGGGGCTCTTAAATTTGTATGAGCCATTTTATGTTTTCTTCTTAGTCGTCGCAAAGTCTTTTTCTACTGCTACTTTTTCCGACGCGGGTGTGTGGTCAATAGCCGGGTAGCCTGGTTTCTCTCTAAAGCCGCTCGAGTTTAGTTCGCTAAACTGGCCTGAGAAACACTCCGCCTTCGGGATAGGAGCTTGAAGCTGAAGGCTGACCCGCTTGAAGTCTAGAGATCGGATGTATTATGTTAAAGCACGACGGAAACAAAAATTAATTTTAAGACCAATTTTGGATTGGCACCAAAAAATTTGATTTAACTTAGACGTAAAGTTTTTATAATTTTTTTGGTTTTCCAAGCATAACTCTCGCAGTACAATGCCAGAACCTTTAAAGCATCAGTAATATTAACGGGGGGCTGCGACTAGAGCCGAACCCACGAAAAGCCAAGGTACTCCATGGAGTCCTCGGCAAAACATCCTCGGTACTTCGCATTATATGCATCAATTTCGAGTTGTGTCTTTGGTCAATAGCTGGATTGCCCGGATCCTGTGATTCCCCCCTAAGTTTCCACTTTGTTCGGCTAAGGGGTAAAGGGAGAACCACTATGATTGTCACTTCCGGTTTAACTGGTTAAGTGCCTCAGTTGGAGAAAGTCAAAAGCTGACTGTCACAACAAGCGTAAATTGGTCAGCGAACCGTAGGCGGTGTTAAACCAAATATAGCCGATCGAGGTTATCCGTGTAAACTGAAGGGCTTCTCTTTTTCAAAAAAGCCGAAGTGTGGGTGGTTCGACCTCGGCTATCCGAGGAGTCGACATATACCAGGGGCTATTAATTTTTCCCCAAACATACGGTCCTACGACTAAGTGTATGTTATCAAGCCTCATAGTCTGATTGCCTTGTTTATTCTGATAAGACCACCTCCGGGAACCGAGACGTCGGCTAAGGGTTATATATCAATAATAAACACTCGCAGTATATTCTACTAAGGGGTGGAAGTTGACGACTCGCCAACTACACATCTTAAATAGTCATAGTTGAGTCAAAATAACATATATCATAAAGCGTTTGTATTCAATATACGAGTGCTGCCTTCCGTAATCATCGTTATAAAGCCATAAATATGCATCAATTTGACTTAAGATTTTGGCCAAGCTGGGTTGCCTAGCTCCTGTGCTTACCCCTACATTCCCGATTGTTCGGCTAGGGGGTAAAGGAAGCACCTATGTGATTGTTACTACCGGGTCATCCGGGTTCGTACCTCAGACGGGTAAAGCCGAAAGCTAGTTGTCTTAAGAATATAATTGGTCGGCAACGACGAAAGTGAAAATTTCGGTTCATTAAGACCACAGAGTTCGGGAACTTTCCCCAAACTAAATCCTCAATATTTTCCTCCCACATTGATTGGAGGTGAGGTTTCACGATCATGGTCAACATAACAGCCTGAGAAAAGGAACTTATAAAGGAACTATTTTTCCCAGAAGATGTTTCTTATGTTAAATAGTGATATAACATATCTCTCCGCGTACCTTTGTTTATAAAACCGTATGGCCGGATTGCCTTGTTTTCCGTAAATCTTTGCCCTTATAAAGGCTTTATAAAGTAGGAAAACACTCCTTGGCTACTAGCCGAGGAGGTTGAACCGATGATCGGTCAACAAAGTTTTGTACAATGTGGATCCGAGCGTTAATGATGTAAAGTACTTGGATACATAGAATCATTACACGTACATTGTGATTAAAATCAATTTACTCCGGATATCGATCCTTAACTTGGCCACCCTTGCCCAAATTAAGGCTCAGGGGCTACTGGGCTTCGCGCTTCTCACTTAAAAGCCATTAATGGGTTACATCGATCCCCTGATCTGTTGTTGCCAACCGACCAGTGGCTCGGGGGCTACTGCATTGACGATTCAATGCAGGGAAATTAAAAGTGCAAAATAGTTTCCGAGGAGATTACGATCCTCAGGCTGGTCAGCCGCACGCAACCTGAGTCTCGAGGACTATGCACACCGTGTTTCCGTTCCTAAGTATGCTACCGAGCTAGGAGTTGATCCTCAGGCCGATTCCGCGAATTGACCGGAGTCTCAGGGGCTACTGGGATCAGCGGTTTTATGTCATCCTTCAGGTGCATTTCGGATTTTAGGCTGGCACACACCTTGAGGGCTACTGGCTATACATCTCGGCAGAGAATAAATTGCACCAATCAGAAACAATTCCACAAAAAATTAGCCCACGGCCGAGGTGGTGCACCACCTCGGAAGCAGTCCGGCATAAAGCTTGGATGCGAGTGGCTGGCTCCCTAGAGGGCTTTTTTGGCATTAAGTTCGGTTGATATCCTTCAAACATTTTTTAGATCGAGGTAATCTATGACACCTCGAATGCCGATCGATGTTAGAGCTCGGCTGCAAAAATACACCTCGGATGCAGTCCGATGTTCGAGCTCGATTGCAAGAGGACGCCGCTGCACGGGGAAAAACTTTGAACCTGAGGTGCGGCGTAAAAATAACACGGCACTGATAAAGGCCAAGAATTTAAAGGGGTTCCTCGGAAGCCCGACGTACAAACTCCTCGGATGCCCGACGGGTAAACTCTTAAGATACACCTCGGCGATCCTCAAGATCGAAGATGGGAAGATTTGTTGAACCAGCTTTCAAGACCGACGGCCAAAGATGAAGAACCGTTTGGAAGAACCGAGGAGCGTCCCCAATTTGAAGACCGGTTCAAGGGGCTACTGATGGTGTCTTGGACTAGGGGGTACTCATCACGTCGTGTCCCGACCAGGTGGTCAGGCAGAGGACCCCCATGGCGGTTCACTCCTGGGCCACTTCGGGTAGCCCATGACACATACAAGGAAGACTCCACAAGACTTGGCGCACAAGACGAGGACTCCTCTAAATCCTAGGCCTCCAGTACATTATATAAACTGAGGCCAGGCTAGTCAATAGATGAGTTCATATTCATTAGAGCAATCTCGTGGTAGATACATGTACTCTGTACTATGCCCCATATGAATACAATCAAAAGCAGGACGTAGGGTATTATCTCTTCGATAGAGCCCAAACCTGGGTAAAATCCCGTGTCCATGTTACCATCGCTCCAAGACGCCTAGCTTAGGACCCCTACTACGAGATATGCCGGATTTAGAACCGACACCCTGTATACCATTCCAAGCATGCCAATCCGGCAAAGCGCCGCTCTCGTCGTCAACCTCCTCGACGAGGAGAACGAGCCGGAGCAGGCAGAGAGCCAGAACGGCCGCGCGCTGCCGAGCAAGAGCGTCAATGCACCGCCGAGCAAGAGCGGCAATGCGCCGCTGAGCATGAGTGTTATTTTCTCGCCCCAGTGCTTTTTCGGGCCATGGAATACACATGTGTTCGTCGCCGCCCATGGAGCGGAGCAGAGCAAGAGAGGCAAAGCGCTACCGCACAAGAGCAGGAGAGCGCCGTCGCGCATCAGGTGCGGTGCGCCATACTATTTGAGCGGAGCCGTGTCAGCATCTTGTTGACTCAACCACTCGAGAGGCCGGTAAGAATCCCAATTCCCCGCTAGGAATGGGTAGCCACCGTCAGTGCCATAATTGCCCCGAACGGCATACACACTGCCAGAACCCGCCGCCAGAACGCCAACGGGCTTGTTGATTGGCTCTTCGACATCCTTGGCCCCCCAGGTGCCGCAAACGACGAAGCAGAGCAAAATGTTCGTCGCGGATTGGAATCAACCGGCGCCGATGAAATATCCTGGGCGGAGATCGATATCGCGGTACAGTAGTTCCGCGAGCGTATCAGACGCGTGGACGAAGGCCTGTACCAGTTCATGCTCAGCCAAGATTTCCTGTAGGCAAGGGTCATGTACTCCGGTCGGTTTAGGCCCTGTTTATATCGGTTTTCGCCCGGTTTTCTGCAATTAACTGGGCAACCATCTTCTTCTTAATTAATGAAAAGTCAAAACTTTTGCTTGTTCCAGCCAGTTTTATGTAAAAAAGTATGTAAGTTTGAATGTAAGTGGTCCAGTATGTAAAGATTGCACACAGTTTCTAAAAGCACAAACGTGTGTGATAGGTAGTAGGTCCCACACGGTGACCATCGGGATACACCTTAAATGCGAGGAGGCAACTCTTATCAGCAAGGTGCAGCTTCCCTTCCACAAGCTGATTCGGATAGAACACATAGGTTAAGCATGTTGTGGCTGGAGCAATCTAATGATGGGTGACCGGATGGGAAGTTGCTATATCTCAAGCTTCATTTGAGCGATGTGATATGGTCATTACAGACATTTAGCATCTAAATGTGTCTGTAGTGACCTGTCATGTAGATTAAATAAACCTTGAGATCCTTGTTTTGAAAATTTGGAGAATGATGTTTGTTATTTTGACATATAATGTGCTTTTTAATTGATTTCAATAAGGTTTTTTATTTGTTGTTTTGAAATTTTTGAGAATGAAATTTAGTTCTTTCAGCATATTTCGGCACCATGCGTCCTTAAACATAGCTTTCCTCGGGGTCTGTTTTTTGTGAGGCAGTGCCACATCAAATTACTATTTAAAAATCACACCACCCTATCATATACTTACATGTGTATACATATTTTGGTCACACGCAGGTGGCATTAGTACGTGGTCTTCTAATCCACCCTCATCGTGCGGCTTTCCACGACACGAGATCTGTGGGCCCTAGCGGTCTATCCCATTGACCCACAACGTACGAGAAGGTTTGACCAGGACGGGTTCCTCTTGGTCTGTGTTATGATAGGTCATGGTGGCATGTCAGACCAAATTAAGTTTGAGCACATGCATTGGATTCCCTCCAGCCGGCTCGAAGTGGGGGAACCGACACTCTACGTCTTGAACCTGGCTTATTGTGGGGGAGGGGTTACATGATAACCCACAAGTATAAGGGATCAATTGTAGCCTTTTTTGATAAGTAAGAGTGTCGAACCCAACAAGGAGCTAAAGGTAGAATTAATATTCTCTCAAGTTCTATCGACCACCCATACAACTCTACGCACACTTAACGTTCGCTTTACCTAGAACAAGAATAAAACTACTTTGCAGGTTGATACGTCCCAAATGTATCTACTTTCCCAAACACGTTTGCTCTTGTTTTGGACTCTAATTCGCATGATTTGAATGGAACTAACCCGGACTGATGCTGTTTTCAGCAGAATTGCCATCGTGTTATTTTTGGGCAGAAATAAAAGTTCTCGGATTGACCTGAAAATTTACGAAGAATTATTTCAGAATATATAAAAAATACTGGCGAAGTGATCTACTGGAGGGGAGCCACCCAGGGGCCACAAGCCCAGGGGGCGCGCCTACCCCCTAGGGCACGCCCCCCAGGCTTGTGGGCCCCTGGAAACTCCGGCAACCCTAATTCCAACTCCATATATACCTATTCGTGGAGAAAAAAATTAGAGAGAAGGAATCATCGTGTTTTACGATATGGAGCCGTCGCCACCTCCTGTTATCCATCGGGAGCGCTGATCTGGAGTCCATTCGGGGCTCCGGAGAGGGGGATTCGACGCCGTCATCATCATCAACCATCCTCCATCACCAATTTCATGATGCTCACCACCGGGCGTGAGTAATTTCTTCATAGGCTTGCTGGACGGTGATGGGTTGGATGAGATTTATCATGTAATCGAGTCAATTTTGTTAGGGCTTGATCACTAGTATCCACTATGTTCTGAGATTGATGTTGCTATGACTTTGCTATACTTAATGCTTGTCACTAGGGCCTGCGTGCTATGATTTCAGATCTGAACCCTTTATGTTTTCATGAATATATTTGTGTTCTTGATCCTATCTTGCAAGTCGTATGCACCTATTACGTGTTATGATCCTCATACCCCAAGGTGACAATAATTGGGATTCTTTCCGGTGATTACCGTAGTATGAGGAGTTCATGTATTCACTAAGTGCTAATGCTTTATTCCAGTTCTCTATTAAAAGGAGGCCTTAATATCCCTTAGATTTCCATGTGGACCCTGCTGCCATAGGAGGGTAGGACAAAAGATGTCATGCAAGTTCTTACTATAAGCACGTATGACTATACACGGAATACATGCCTACATTACATTGATGAATTGGAGCTATTGTGTATCGCTCTAGGTTGTGACTGTTACATGATGAATGTCATCCAACATAATTATCCATCACTGATCCAATATCTACGCTTTTCGCATATTGATCTTTGCTAAGTTACTTTCGTTACTGTTGCTGTTACAATCATTACAAAACTGCTACTATTACTGTTTCTGTTCGTATTGCTACTGTTACTACTGTGCTACTAAACACTTTGATGTAGATATTTAGTTCTCTAGGTGTGGTTGAATTGACAACTCGACTACTAATACTCGCAAATATTCTTTGGCTCCCCTTGTGTCAAATCAATAAATTTGGGTGAAATACTACCCTCGAAGACTGTCGCGATCTCTTATACTTGTGGGTTATCAAAACCTTTTTCTGGCGCCGTTGCCGGGGAGCATAGCTCAATTTGTTGAGTCACTTGGGATTTATATTTGTTGATCACTATGAAGAATCTGAAAGACACTAAGACCAAGATCGTTCCCTCTAAGACGAGGGGGGTAAGGAACTGCCATCACACTCTGCACTTGATTCACCTTCTGTTTGAGTAGGCTTGCGACACCACCACCTGCTATTCATTCTGATATGTTGCAAGTAATTGATGATACTACTTATGCTATAAATAAAACTTGTGATGATGCTAGTACCATGCTTGATAATACTGTGCCACTAGGTGAATTTTTTGATGAATAAATTGCTAAAGTTAAAGAAACTGGGACTGCTGAAATCAATGAAACTACTGAAAATTATGATTCACCTATTATGCCTAGCTCTCCTAGAATTGAAATGCCTAAGATACCTGATGGTTATGTTCTGGATGGGGAGATAGCTAGAGAATTTCTTGCTTGTAATGATAGAGATGATGTTAGAAAATTTCTGTCTAAGCTTAAAGAAAAGTCTATGTTGGAGAGAATGAAATATGATCCTAAGTTGGCTACTTCTCCTATCTTTGTTACTGATAAGGATTATGAATTCTCTGTTGATCCTGAGTTAATTACTTTGGTTGAATCTGATCCTTTTCATGGTTATCAAACTGAAACTGTTGTGGCACACCTTACCAAATTAAATGATATAGCCACCCTATTTGCTCCTGAGGAAAAAAATTGTTACTATTACATTCTTAAGTTGTTTCCTTTCTCATTAAAGGGTGATGCTAAGAAATGGTTTAATACTCTTGCTCCTAGTTGTGTGCATAGTCCCCAGGATATGATATATTACTTTTCTGGAAAAAAAATTCCTGCTCATAAGAAACAAGCTGCCTTACAGGAAATATTTAACTTTGTGCAAATTGAAGAAGAGAATCTCCCTCAAGCTTGGGGGAGGCTTATCCAATTACTTAATGCTTTGCCTGATCATCCTCTTAAGAAGAATGAAATACTTGATATCTTTTATAATGGACTAACCGATGCTTCTAGGGACTACCTAGATAGTTGTGCTGGTTCTGTTTTCAGGGAACGAACTGTTGGACAGGCTGAAGAACTATTGAATAATATGTTGAGAAATGCCGATGATTGGACACTTCCTGAACCACCACCTAAGCCAACTCCGAAGAAGAGAGGGATTCTATTCCTCAGTCCAGAAGATATGCAAGAAGCTAAGAAGTCTGTGAAATAAAAAGGTATTAAGTCTGAAGATGTTAAGAATTTACCACCTATTGAAGAAATACATAGGCTCGACATCCCGACATAGGTAGTAGAGGTAAATTCTCTTAGCAACTTCATAACCCCGACAACGGCGCCAGAAAAAGGTCTTGATAACCCACAAGTATAGGGGATCAATTGTAGCCTTTTTTGATAAGTAAGAGTGTCGAACCCAACTAGGAGCTAAAGGTAGAATTAATATTCTCTCAAGTTCTATCGACCACCGATACAACTCTACGCACACTTAATGTTTGCTTTACCTAGAACAAGAATAAAACTACTTTGCAGGTGTAGTAGGATAAGATTGCACGAATAAAACTAGGAGTACTTAGCGGGATAATACAGGTTAGTTTGTTTTAATAGAGACCTTTTGTAACACAAAGAGAAAGATTGTCCATAGGAAATTGAATATAACATGATAGATACTTATCATATGCAATGAGGGAGAGGCATACGCTAACATACTTTCCGTACTTGGATCACATGTTCTTATGATTGGAACTCTAGCAAGCATCCGCAACTACTAAAGATCATTAAGGTAAAACCCAACCATAGCATTAAGTAACAAGTCCTCTTTACTCCCATACGCAACAACCCCCTTACTCGGGTTTCAGCTTCTGTCACTCTCGCAACCCACTATAAGCGAATAATGAATGTATTGCAAAACCCTATAGCGGTAATCCCACACGCTTGCGCGACACGGAGGGCACCATAAGACAGCACCCTATTAACATACAACCCATATCAATCACACCATACCATAATTAACCCGTAGAACAAAAGAATCTACTCAAACATCATAGGATCGCCATACATCATTGGGTAATAATATATAGCATGAAGCACCATGTTTAAGTAGAGATTACAGCAGGGAAAAGAGGTGTTACACCACTGCATAGAGGGGAGAGAGTTGGTGATGACGGCGGTGAAGTTGTTGGTGTAGATCGCCGTCACGATGATTCCCCCGGCGGCGCTCCGGCGCCACCGAAAGAGAGGGGGAGAGTGCCCCCTCCGTCTTCTTCCTTGGCCTCCCCCCTAGATGGGAGGAGGGTTTCCCCTCTGGTCCTTGGCCACCATGGCTCTCGGAGGGCAGGAGCCCCTTTGAGACTGGATCTCTCTCTCTGTTTCTCTTCTGTTTCGCGTCTCTGTTTCTGGCCAAAAGCCGTTTCTTATATTCCCGGAGATCCGTAACTCCGACCGGGCTAAAATTTTAACATGATTTTTCCCGATATAAGCTTCCTTGCGGCCGAAGAAGGGCTCCAACCGACTAACGAGGATTCCAGAAGGCACCACCCCATGCCCTGGGGGTGGTCGCACCATGCTGCCTTGTGGAGGTTGTGGGCCTTCGTTTGCATTGATTCTTCCTCCCAAAAATCACATGTATTCCAAAAAAAATCTCCGTAAAATTCTATCATGTTTGGACTTCGTTTGATATGGATTTTCTACGAAACAAAAAACATGCAAAAAACATGAACTAGTACTTGGCACTGGATCAATATGTTAGTCCCAAAAATAATATAAAATGTTGCCAAAAGTATGTGAAAGTTGTGGAATATTGGCATGAAACAATAAAAAATTATAGATACAATGGAGACATATCAGTACGGTGTTCGGTTTGTGAGGCTGATGGCGCCACATCAAAGTTGTGCATTGGGGATTTGAACACATCACGCAACCCATACATATATTTGGGCCGCTTGCAGGGTATAGGTCTTCTGATCGACCCTGTCTCCCTTGTGCGGTTTTCGATGACATGCCTATCTATGGGCCCCTGGGGTCTATATATCATTCCTTTAATCGACAAAGAGAGGGGGTTTGACCATGAATGGATTCCTCCTGGTTCGTGTTACTGTGGGTCATGGTGACATGTCCGAGCAAAGTTTGAGCTCACGCGTTCTCATGATTCCCTCCCACATGCTCGAATTGGTGGGTGGACCGACACCCTACGTACCTTGTTGGGGATATTAGCTGAGGTTGAGACCCGGTATGAGCATGACCCGGCCCTAAGCCTTAAGGCTAAGTGGGTCATCCCACTGGCGGGTTAACTGAAGATAAGCAGAGTTGGGTTGGGGGCCCAAGGTGAGACCCGGCAGGTGGCCGGCTCTCAAGAGCCTGACAGGCTGACTCATGTGGAAGGCCAAGGCAGGGAAAACTTCCTAACTTGGAAGGCAATATAGACAAGAGTTAGAATAGGATACGGGTTAACAGTACGACCCAGAATCTTCTGTAAACCAGGGACTCGACCTATTATATAAAGGGGAGCCCCTGGGACGAAAAGATTAAGTTGCAATCTCTCAAAAGCTAGGTTAGCGAATCCACACCCCTGTAATTGAGATCCAGAGCAATATCAATCAACCTGGAGTAGGCTTTTACCTCCACCGTGAGGGGCCGGACCTGGGTAAACATGTGTCTCTCTTTTCCGCTCAACCCCGTTCAAGCTTCCACCCAACTGCGATGGCCTCATGACTAAGTCCTTTCACGAGGACATCTGCCGTGACAAAACTACGATAGTTGGGGCCCACCGTGGGGCCCGCGCACGGTGGAGTTGAGTTCTTCGTGGGAACTCCTTCAGGGATCGAGGGATACGCGATCGGTCAGATGACCAAAAGTTGCCGTGGCAAGCTCTACATCGACGACTCTGGCTGGGGCCCCGAGGCCGACTCAATCGAGTACGGGTACCGGGTCCCCTTCGGCAAGATTCATGTCTTCATCGGCGTAATCGGCGAGTCTGGTCCCGAGCCGGACGTCTTCTCCGGCGCCGTCGAGTCATATCGCCATACCAGACCCGGCCAGGCAAGACCCGGCCCGGCCAGAGCTGGCCGGAAGCATGTCTTCGTCGGTTTCACACAGGGAGGACCTGGCAAGCAATTCCGCATCTGGGGAGGACACTCTCATTTATTCTGATGGCGAGTCATCGGTTGGAGACACTGAGTCCATCCATCCGCTTTTTGATGAGAGGCTGGGAGGTTACTCGGATGAGGAAGTTTTTCCTGAGTCGTTTGAGCCGACTTGGTTCGCTGTGGTCTACATGGCTGGGAACCAAAATCTGCTTCAGCAGCAGCAACAACCACCAGTCTAGCAGCAGCAGCCGGTCCGTGACCCGGCAGACCCAGCGGCAGGATAGAATCCAACAGCAGCTGGCTCAAAGGCAGCTGGCTCTCAGAAGTTAGGAGCGCAAGCACTTTCCGAGATGATGACCGCCCTTGTGACGCTCTTGTCAGAGCCGGTCACCACTGAGAACGCGGAGGCACGCAACGCAGAGATCACAAACTGTCGCGAGAAGTTGGCCAAGATCCAGGAGGACATCAACGCAGAGAATGCCCGCATGGTGGAGGCGCAGGCTCGCATCATAAACGAAACGAAGCACCTGGAGACAGAGGCTCTGCATCTCAGCTTTCGTCAGAATGAGTCAGAAGCAATACACCGAAGGAGGCATCAGAGTCAGCTCCCAGCGAATATTGAGCCGACACAGCTGTTTGCCACTCCACACGACTTGGGGGCTGGCGCTGGAGCACTGGGCGGAAGGTCTGTCATACCCCAGTTGACCCAGAACATTCCTCCTAGTACAACGCAGCAACAGCAGCAGCCGCCGCCGATACAGCAGCAGCAGCGGCAGCCGGCCCAGCAGCAGCCGCCTCCGATCCAGCAGCAGTAGCAACAGCAGCTGCCGGCTCCGCCTCATCATTTCCAAATGCCGACTGGCATTACTCCAACCCGGTTGACAACGTGCTGGCGGCGACTCATAACCTTGCTGCAATCCGTATTGTGGGGAATAGCCCCATGGAGGTTGAGGCTAGGAACGCCATCGAGATGTTAAAGACTGTGATCAAGCAACAGGAAAATTATTCTCACAACTAGAACCGGCTTCATTCCACCCCTCATCAGAGTCGCAGCAAGAGCAAACACGCCAAGTCACCGGTTGTCTCTAGCAGTGCGCAGTGACGAAGGGCGCAGGAGCCGCCCCTACATCAAACGCAGCCGGCAGTCTCGAACGCTCAGGCAATTGTGGACGCTTCTCGTGCTCTGTGGGCAGCAGAGGCAGGAAACGCAGGAGCCGCGTATGCTTAGCCCATGGTGCAACCCCCACCCGCCTCAACCCAGCCTGCAGTCCGTACTATGGGAATAACTGGGCGAACCATCAGAACTCCATGCTTAGTCCCGGCTCTTCAGGATGCTCGTATGCCTCTGGACTTCAAGGGTCCTCGCTAGGTGCCCAATTATACAGCAGATTTGGAGCCGTCCAAGTGGATTGAAATTTATGAGTTAGCCATGGATATGATGGAAGCCAGCGATGTTGTGTGTGCTCGTTACTTGCTTCTGATGTTGGAAGGACCAGCACGAACATGGTTGAAAAACTTGCCTACAAATTCCATCAATACCTGGCAGGAGTTGAAAGAGTGCTTCATCAAGAATTTTCTGTGAACTTGCAAATGTCCAACTACAATTGTCGATCTTGAGCACTGTGTTCAGCATGATGACGAGTCTGCACATCACTGGTCATGCCGGGTTGCAGAAATTATCCACTCCTCGTATAGCATCACGGCTCAGCAGGCTGTCCTTGTCCTGGAAAGCAATTGTAAATTCCAGCCTTTGGTCTAGAAGCTTGGGCGGCTCAAAAGGAAGGTCAAGGATATGGGTGATATGATGGATGTTTTAACCCGGTATGCTGAGTCTGACAAAACCAAGGATCCATCTTCTGATGAAGAGAAGTCTGGTAAGGGCAAGAAAAACGCTGGCAAGGGTCACTAGCAGAACGGTAATGGTAACAACAATAACAATAACAAGCACAAGAATCCGGAGGGCAATTCTGATTTTGTTGCTAACACCAATACTGGTTTCAAGAATCAGCGTCAGAACAGTAAATCTAGGAAACCCTTTTCTGGTAATCGACCTCGCAGCTACAAGGAGGCTCTGAAAGGCCCATGTCCTAAACATAGCACGGATGAGAAGCCATCAAGTCACTCTTGGGAAGATTGCTACATCATGCAGGAATACCGGAATCGCGCTCTTCAGAATCATCACAATGGTGGTGGTAATGGTGGTCATCCAGGCAACCCCGGGCCAGGAGGATCTGGAGCCGGCTTCCAGGGAGCCGGCTTCCAGGGGGCCTTCAATAATACCGGCTTCCAGGGTAATGCTAGTCAAGGGTCCGGATTTCAGGGGGCTGGCCATGGCGGAGGCAACCATCAGCGCAACAACCAGGGAAATCAGAATCGGGGAGGTCAGTCTGGGTTTCAGATCAATCCTAAGCAGTTGAATAGCGGACAATATCATGTTTTCACCATGAGTACGTGTAAATGCGACCAGAAGCTTTAGCGACGAGCTGTCAACACAGTTGAGCCGGTGGTCCCGTACTTCTTAAACTGGTCCGAGCAGCCAGTGGCTTGGACTCGGGAAGATCACCCCCAACGGATTGATAATCCCGGGGGTCTTGCCTTGGTGGTCGCCCCGCAAGTCAGCGGCTACACCTTAACCAAGGTACTCATGGACGGAGGAAGCAGTATCAATATACTCTATTACGATACTTTCAGATGGATGAACTTGTCCGAGAAATAGCTCACCCCATCCTCTATTGTCTTTCATGGTATTGTTCCTGGCAAGTCAACTTACCCTATTGGCAGAATTTCTCTAGAAGTCGCTTTTGGTACTGAGTTCAACTATCGCTTGGAGTTCCTGTCGTTTGAGGTAGTCAAGCTCAAGAGTCCATATCATGCCCTCTTCGGGAGGCCGGCTTATGCACGGTTCATGGCACGGCCATGTTATGTTTACCTGAAGCTGAAGATGCCTGGGCCAGACGGCACTATCACTGTCAATGGTAATAGGAAAGTTGCCCTCGAGTGCGAGGAGGGAGATGCAGCTTATGCTGAGACGGCCTGTGCGGCTGAGGAATTGAAGTTTTACCAGGCTAATGTTTACCCGGCTGACATGACCTCTCTGAAGAAAATGACCACAAAGTCTGATCCTTTGCTCAAGTTCAAGTCGGCCAGAGACACCAAGCAAGTTGATTTCACCCCTGGTGATTCTTCTGAGCAGTTCACCATCGGGTCGAATATGGATCCTAAATAGGAAAGCGCGCTCATCGAGTTCATCCGTGAGAATCGGGACATCTTTGCATGGAAACCTTCTGACATGACTGGTGTACCGAGAGAACTCGCTGAGCACTCTCTGAATGTTGATCCTAAGTTTAAACCCATGCGGCAATACCTCCGTCGTTTTAACGAGGAGAGACGCAAGGCCATTGGAGAAGAAGTGGCCCGGCTCTTAGTTGCCAGGTTCATCGTTGAAGTATTTCATCCTGAGTGGCTGGCTAACCCAGTGCTTGTTCTGAAGAAAAACGGGACTTGGCGGATGTGTGTTGACTAGACCGACTTAAACAAAGCGTGTCCTAGCCTCTGCCTCATATTGACCAGATCATTGATGCTATGGCTGGCTGCGAGTGTTTGTGTTTTCTGGATGCTTACTCCGGTTATCATCAGATCAAGATGAAGGAGGAGGACCAAGAAAAGACAGCTTTTATCACGCCCTTTGGAGCTTTCTGTCATGTCAATGCCGTTCGGTCTGAAGTGTGCACAGGCGACTTATCAGCGCTGTGTCCAGAATTGCTTGCACAAGCAGATCGGGCATAATGTTCACGCATATGTAGATGATATCGTGGTCAAGTCTCGGAAGAAGGAAACTTTGTTGGATGATCTGAAGGAGACATTTGATAACCTGCGAGTTTACCAGATGAAGCTCAACCCGGCCAAGTGTGTGTTCGGAGTGCCAACTGGAAAGCTGCTAGGTTTTCTTGTCTCCGAGTGTGGCATTGAGGCTAACCCGGAAAAATTAAGGCCATTAAAACTCTGAAGAAGCTGGCCAATATCAATGTTGTCTAGAAGTTGGCAGGCTGTGTTGCAGCCTTGAGCCATTTCATCAGCCGGCTTGGCGAGAAGGCAATCCCTCTGTATCAGCTTCTGAAGAAAACAGATAACTTTGTCTGGAATGATGCTGGTGATAAAGCTTTCGAGTCCCCCAAAAGCAATTATCTCAGGCACCAATCCTTGCTGCTCCTCAGGACTAGGAGCCGATGTTGTTATACATTGCTGCTAACAATAAGGCTATCAGCATTGCAGTTGTTGTAGAATGCAAGGAAGAAGGCAAGGAATACCCAGTCCAACGACCAGTGTAGTATGTCAGTGAGGCTTTAACAGAGTCCAAGCAATGGTACCCGCATTGGCAGAAGCTGGTTTATAGCGTGTTCATGGCAAGTCGCAAATTGAAGCACTATTTTCATGAGCACCCTATTACTGTCGTCAGTTCTACGCCTCTTGGGGACATAATTCAGAATAGGGAGGCGACAGGCCGGGTTGCAAAGTGGGCTATTGAGCTTAGCCCACATCATCTCAAGTATGTACCACGGACCGGCATTAAATCTCAGGCTTTGGTGGACTTCATCAATGACTGGACTGAGTTGCAAGCTCTAGAGGAAAAGCCGGATACCACATACCGGATGATTCACATTGATGGGTCCAGGCAATTGGAAGGCTCGGGGACTGGAGTTGTGATAACTTCCCCGCGAGGTGATAAGTTTTGTTATGTTTTGAGACTCATGTTTTCCTGTACTAACAATGCAGCAGAATATGAGGCACTGCTTCATGGTCTCCGAATGGCTAAGGAGATGAACTTAAGCCGGGTCAGGTGTTTGGGCGACTCAGATTTGGTGGCTCAACAGGTCTCTAGGACTTTGGACTCCAAGGACCCCCTCATGGCGGCTTACAGGCATGTTGTTACCAACATCGCTGGACACTTCAAGGGATACCAGGTCGATCATATTCATCACTGGCTCAATGAGGCAGCAGATGCCTTGTCTCGCTTGGGGTCTCAGCGCAAGCCTGTTCCACCTAATGTTTTCCTGGATGTTCTGCACAATCCGTCAATCAAGTTACCAATGGAAGAGGACATTGCTATTCCTGACCTGGAGGCAGCATTGGTGGCCGCTATTCATGCTACCCCAGACTAGATAGTACCTTACCTGGCAAATCTTACCCGTGGCGAGCTCCCAGCAGAGGAAATCATCGCTCGGCAGATGATACGTCTCCAACGTAACTATAATTTTTGATTGTTCCATGTTGTTATATTATCAATCTTGGATGTTTTTATATTCATTTACATCAATTATATATCATTTTTTGGGACTAACCTATTAACTTAGTGCCCAGTGCCAGTTGCTGTTTTCTGCCCTGTTTTTGTTTTACAGAAAATCAATACCAAACGAAGTCCAAATGCCACGAAACTTTTTGGAGATTTATTTCTGGATAAGATAAACACTAGAAGCAGGAGGCCAGAAGCCCCAAGGGGAGCCCACGAGGCACCATGGCGCGCCTGGGGGGGGCAGGCGCGCCCTGGTACCTCGTGGGGCCCACAAAGCTCTGTTTGACCTAATTCCACCACTATAAATTCAGGAAGAATTAGAAACCCTCAGGGGAGTCCACGAAATACATTTTCCGCCGCCGCAAGTTTCTTTTCTTGAGAGATTCCATCTGGAGGCCTTCTTCGATACTCCGCCGGAGGGGGAATCGATCACGGAGGGGCACTACATCAACCTTGCTGCCCTTCCGATGATGCATGAGTAGTTTACCACAGACCTTCGGTCCATAGTTAGTAGCTAGATGGCTTCTTCTCTCTTTTTGATCTTCAATACAATGTTCTCCTCGATGTTCTTGGAGTTCTATCCGATGTAATCACTTTTTGCAGTGTGTTTGTTGGGATCCAATGAATTGTGAGTTTATGATCAGATTATCCATGAATATTATTTGAGTCTACTCTGATATCTTTTATGCATGATTATTATAGCTTCGTATTTCTTCTCCGATCTATTGATTTGGTTTGGCCAACTAGATTGATTTATCTTGCCATGGGAAGAGGTGCTTTGTAATGGGTTCGATCTTGCGGTGCTCAATCCCAGTGAAAGAAAGGGACATGACACGTATGTATCGTTGCTATTAAGGGTAAAAAGATGGGGTTTATTCATATGTGAGTTTATCTTGTCTACATCATGTCATCGTTCTTAAGGCGTTACTCCATTCTTTATGGACTTAATACACTAGATGCATGCTGGATAGCGGTCGATATGTGGAGTAATAGTAGTAGTTGCAGGCAGGAGTCGGTCTACTTGTCTCGGACATGATGCCTATATACATGATCATTGCCTTGGATATCGTCATGATTATTTGCTTTTCTATTAATTGCCCAACAGTAATTTCTCTACCCACTGTATGCTATTTTCTATGAGCGAAGCCTCTAGTGAAAACTATGGCCCCCGAGTCTATCTAAATCAAATTGCTAAAACCCTAAAAATATTGCTGCACTTTTCTTTTATTTATTTTATTTTGTATTTTTGTTTTAATCTATCTATCTATCGCAAACAATTTAATCTTGCAATTAACCGCCGAGGGATTGACAACCCCTCGTTTGCATTGGGTGCAAGGATTTGTTGTTTGTGTGCAGGTACTGCTAACGAGGTGTTGCGTAGTTCTCCTACTGGATTGATAACCTTGGTTTCATAACTGAGGGAAATACTTACCTCTGCTGTGCTGCATCATCCCTTCCTCTTCGGGAATAATACCAACTCAAGCTACAAGTAGCAGGAAGAATTTCTAGCGCCGTTGCCGGGGAGACATCATCAACATCTATCAAGTACCTTTGCATAAACTCTCCTCTCCTTGCATTTACTTTATTTGCCTCTCGTTTTCATCTCCCCCACTTCTAAAAACGTTTTTACAAAAATACAAAAATATTTTTCGTTTGCCTTTTTCTTGTTTGCTTGTTTGCTTGCTTGTTATCTTGTTTGCTTAATCATGATGCCCCGAGAAAATTATCATGATACTTCTTATTATAACATTTTGTCCGAAATTGAGAAAAATACTAAAGATTACATGACTACACAGTTTGAGCACAACAATTTTTTTACCGAGGAACTCAAAGAACACTCTACTTTATTGGATTCTATTGCAAAACAACTTGATGATGTGAGTAAAGAAGTTGCTAGTCTTCAATCTCAATTTGCTCTTACTGAAAATTTGCTAGGAAAAATTACTTATGCGCAAGCTACGCATGTAAATCAAATGGCAGCTAAGCCGGAATCATTAGAACATAGTAATGATGAGGATATTAAAATGATTGGTGTTTCATCTATTGATTCTTTGTTTAGAAATATAAAACTTGATGAAAAGGGGACTGAAGAAGAGTCAACTTTAGCTAGTAGGCATTCCCATAATTCGAAGGGTGAAAATCTTGATAAGAAAATTGCTAAAAGTGGGTTTGGAGAGGTAAAAACTTTAAATAGCGATGTGCCCACTCTCTTGGATTACAAAGATTTTAATTATGATAATTGTTCGTTGATTGAGTGCATTTCTTTGTTACAATCCATGTTAAATTCACCCAACGCTTATGAGCAAAACAAGGCTTTTACTAAACATATCGTAGAAGCAATGATGAAAGCGTTAGAAGAAAAGCTAGAACTAGAGATTTCAATCCCTAGAAAATTATATGATGAATGGGAACCCACCATTAAAGTTAAAATTAAAAATTATGAGTGCAATGCTTTATGTGATTTGGGTGCTAGCGTTTCCACAATTCCAAAATCTTTATGTGATGTGCTAGGTTTCACCAATATAGATGAATGTTCTCTTAATTTGCATCTTGCGGATTCTACTATTAAAAAACCAATGGGTAGAATTAATGATGTTCTTATTCTTGCAAATAGAAATTATGTGCCCGTTGATTTTATTGTTCTTGATATTGAATGCAATTCTTCTTGCCCCATAATACTTGGTAGACCGTTCTTACGAACTATAGGTGCCCTTATTGATATGAAAGAAGGGAATATAAAATTTCAATTTCCATTAAAGAAGGGTATGGAGAATTTCCCTAGGAAAATAATTAAAGAACGATATGAATCAATTATGAAGGCCACTTATGGAATCAACTTGAAAGATGACAATACTTGAAACTATGCATTATGCCTAGCTAGGGGCATGAAACAATATTAATAGCGCTTGTTCGGAGGCAACCCAATGAATAAAATAAATCTTTTCTGTTATTATGTGTTTTCACAATTATGCTACTGGTATGATTGTGTTTTTAATTAGTGTTTGTGCCAAGTAAAGCCTTTGGGATGATTTGGAAGATAGTATAATTGATGCTGTTTAGAAAACAGAAAGTTTTGCGTCCAGTGCCCGAATTTTGTTTCTGTACTGGAGCGTCCAAAAAATCTGAAATTTTTAAAAGTATTGGTATATGAATTTCCCATGTTGTCCTAATTTTTCAGAATTTTTGGAGTTAGGGAAGTATGGCTTTTAAATAGATTGCTACAGACTGTTCTGTTTTTGACAGATTCTGTTTTTGATGCACTACTTGCTTGTTTTGATGAATCTATGGATTGTATCGGGGGGTATAAGCCATGGTGAAGTTAGAGTACAGTAGGTATAATGCAAAAATAAAATATGAATAGGTTTGTAACAGTACTTAAAGTAGTGATTTATTTTGTTATACTAACGGATCTCACGAAGGTTTTGTTGAGTTTTGTGTGATTGAAGTTTTCAAGTTTTGGGTGAGATCATGATGGATGAAGGAATAAGAAGTAGTAAGAGCCTAAGCTTGGGGATGCCCGAGGCACCCCAAGGTAATATTCAAGGAAGACTCAAGCGTCTAAGCTTGGGGATGCCCTGGAAGGCATCCCCTCTTTCTTCTACCAACCATCGGTAATTTTACTTGGAGCTATATTTTTATTCATCACATGATATGTGTTTTACTTGGAGCGTCTTGTATTATATGAGTGTTTGCTTTGTTTGCTTTTTAGTTTGTCACAATCATCCTTGCTGAACACACCTATCTTGAGAGAGCCACATGTTCATCATCATTTGTTAGAATACTCTATGTGCTTCACTTAAATTTTTTGAGCTAGGCAGTTGCTCTAGTGCTTCACTTAAATATTTTTGAGCACGGTGGTGGCTATATTTTGAAGAAATAAACTCTGATGCTTCACTTATATTATTTTGAGAGTCGATTAAATTTTGAAGAAATAAATTCTCATGCTTAACTTATATTATTTTGAGAATTGATAAGATTGAAATTTTGAAGAAATGAATTCTCATGCTTCACTTATATTATTTTGAGAACTGATAAGATTAAAATTTTGAAGAAATATTTGGACTCTCATGCTTCACTTAAATCTTTTTGAGAGTTGATAATAGTAATGGTAATTTGCACAAGATATGAATTTGGTCCCAAAGTGATGAATATTGAAGAGGGATATAATAAAAACTTTCATATAGATCATTGGATATGATAAGTGTGATTCCTTGCAATAGTTTTGCGATATGGAAATGATAATATGTGAGTCATGTTAGTGAGTAATTGTGATTTAGTAAGAATATTAGTGTTAAGGTTTGTGATTCCCTATGCATGCACATCAAGTCAATAGTTATGCAAAGAAATTATATCCTACTTATGGTGCATTATTCGGTGTTAGTTATGTTCAATGCATGTTTATGACCGTTTTTGTTTTTTGGTTGGTTGCTTCTCAATCTATTTACTAGCCTTCATTTGTACTAAGCGGAAATACTGCTTGTGCATCCAAAATCCTTAAACCCATGTTGTGCCAAATGAGTCCACTATATCTACCTATATGGGGTATTTCAATGCCGTTCCAAGTAAATTTCTGTGTGCCAACTCTAATTTTCAAAATAATTTTTTGTTTTGTGTGCCCGTAGCGCTCATGAAGCGGCAGGGGGTGGCCATTATTTTCCATGCTAGGTGTGTTATTCTCACGATGAGTGTTTATTCACTTGTCATTGCACGAGAGAGTGGCTGGTAATAGGGATGCCCAGTCCCACAATGAAATCAAAAATTAATAACAACAAAATTCCTTGGAAAGTTATGGTTTGGAGGGCACCCGTGGATACGGCTAGCCATGGATTGTGAAAGTAAATAAATTTTACTTTCTGTTTGGGAACCGCCTATGATGTGTCTAGCACGGAAAATATTGGGAATTCTCGGTCGTTTTCGTTGACAGGAAAAGCATGCCTCTCAAAATATTTTTATCTCTTTAATTTCTGCTTTGAGCTCTGGCACATTTGACAAATCTCTGCTTCCCTCTGCGAAGGGCCTATCTATTTACTTTTATGCAATTTTTACTTTTATTTGAGTCTCCATCTTCTCTTACAAAAGCACCAACTAGAGAGCACAATTGTCATACTTGTGCATTCGATGTAGCTAATATTTGAGTGTGTTTCATGAATGGATCAATGATTGAGCATAATGGGCTAGGGATAACTTTCTTTAGCGTTGATATTTTGAAAGACATGGTTGCTTGTTAGCATGCTTGAGTATTTATATCTTCATGTCAAATTATAGACTATTGCTTTGAATCATTCAAGTCCAATGTCCATGCTATAAAAGAAAAGAATATGTGATGAATATGATAGGCAGCATTCCAGATCAAAAATTCGGTTTTTATCATTTACCTACTCGAGGACGAGCAGGAATTAAGCTTGGGGATGCTGATACGTCTCCAACGTATCTATAATTTTTTATTGTTCCATGCTGTTATATTATCAATCTTGGATGTTTTTATATTCATTTACAGCAATTATATATCATTTTTTGGGACTAACCTATTAACTTAGTGCCCAGTGCCAGTTGCTGTTTTCTGCCCTGTTTTTATTTTACAGAAAATCAATACCAAACGAAGTCCAAATGCCACGAAACTTTTTGGAGATTTTTTTCTGGACAAGATAAACACTAGAAGCTTGGGGAGGAGGCCAGAAGCCCCAAGGGGTGTCCACGAGGCACCCGGACGCGCCTGGGGGGGGCAGGCGCGCCCTGGTACCTCGTGGGGCCCACAGAGCTCTGTTTGACCTAATTCCACCACTATAAATTCAGGAAGAATTAGAAACCCTTAGGGGAGTCCATGAAATACTTTTTCCACCGCCGCAAGTTTCTGTTCTCGAGAGATCCCATCTGGAGGTCTTCTCTGGTACTCCGCCGGAGGGGGAATCGATCACGGAGGGGCTCTACATCAACCTTGCTGCCCTTCCGATGATGCATGAGTAGTTTACCACAGACCTTCGGGTCCATAGTTAGTAGCTAGATGGCTTTTTCTCTCTTTTTGATCTTCAATACAATGTTCTCCTCGATGTTCTTGGAGTTCTATCCGATGTTATCACTTTTTGCGGTGTGTTTGTTGGGATCCAATGAATTGTGAGTTTATGATCAGATTATCCATGAATATTATTTGAGTCTTCTCTGATCTCTTTTATGCATGATTATTATAGCTTCGTATTTCTTCTCCGATCTATTGATTTGGTTTGGCCAACTAGATTGATTTATCTTGCCATGGGAAGAGGTGCTTTGTAATGGGTTCGATCTTGCGGTGCTCAATCCCAGTGACAGAAAGGGACATGACACGTATGTATCATTGCTATTAAGGGTAAAAAGATGGGGTTTCATACTTGAGTTTATCTTGTCTACATCATGTCATCGTTCTTAAGGCGTTACTCCGTTCTTTATGGACTTAATACACTAGATACATGCTGGATAGCAGTCGATGTGTGGAGTAATAGTAGTAGATGCAGGCAGGAGTCGGTCTACTTGTCTCGGACGTGATGCCTATATACATGATCATTGCCTTGGATACCGTCATGATTATTTGCTTTTCTATCAATTGCCCAACAGTAATTTCTCTCCCCACCGTATGCTATTTTCTATGAGAGAAGCCTCTAGTGAAAACTATGGCCTCCGGGTCTATCTAAATCAAATTCCTAAACCCCTAAAAATATTGCAGCACTTTTCTTTTATTTATTTTATTTTGTATTTTTGTTTTAATCTATCTATCTATCACATACAATTTAATCTTGCAATTAACCGCCGAGGGATTGACAAGCCCTCGTTTGCGTTGGGTGCAAGGATATGTTGTTTGTGTGCAGGTACTGCTAATGAGGTGTTGCGTGGTTCTCCTACTGGATTGATAACCTTGGTTTCATAACTGAGGGAAATACTTACCTCTGCTGTGCTGCATCATCACTTCCTCTTCGGGGATAATACCAACGCAAGCTACAAGTAGCAGCAGATCATCCGAAGGTCTAAGTCCATGACCATAGTCAATGGCGAGTTGCATAGACGAAGTGCTACAGGCATTTTTCAACGTTGTGTTTCTCCTGAGGAGGGCCGAGAGATCCTTAATGAGATACATTCGGGTGATTATGGACATCATGCCGGCTCAAGGTCTCTAGTCGTGAAGGCTTTTCGACAGGGCTTTTACTGGCTTACAGCTCACGCAGATGCAAAGGAGATTGTTCGCAAGTGTGATGGTTGCCAAAAATTTGCTCGTCAAGCTCATGTGCTGGTTCAAGAATTATGGATGATCCCAATTACTTGGCCTTTTGCAGTCTGGGGGCTTGATATGGTTGGACCTTTCAAGCGATCCATGAATAAACATACTCACTTGTTGGTTGCAGTTGACAAGTTTACCAAGTGGGTGGAAGCTGAGCCGGTTAGTCATTGCGATGCTGCTACAGCTGTCAAATTCCTGAAAAAGTTGATTTACCATTACGGCTATCCACATAGCATCATCACTAATAACGGTACCAATCTATCCAAGGGGGCTATGAAGCATTTCTGTCAGCGAGAACATATCCAGCTTGACTTGGCGTAAGTGGCACATCCTCAGTCCAACGGACAAGCAGAACGAGCTAATCAAGAGTTGCTACCTGGGATTAAACCAAGACTCATGGTACCTCTTGAGCGAACCCCAGGATGCTGGGAGGAGGAATTGCCTGCAATGCTTTGGAGCATATGGACTACTCCCAAAAAGTCAACAGGTTATATGTTGTTCTTCCTGGTCTATGGTGCAGAAGCAGTGCTTCCAAGCGACATTCGTCATGATTCCTCCAGAGTAACAGCTTATGTGGAGACTGATAATGAACAAGCTCGCCAAGATGCTCTTGATGCTCTAGAGGAAGAACGCGAACTTGCTGCATCCAGATCTACAATATATCAACAAGACCTACGTCGCTATCACAGCCGTAGAGTTCGAAGCCGTACCGTTCAGGAAGGTAACTTAGTGCTCCATCTGATACAAGACCAAATAGGCATGCATAAGCTCTCACCTCCTTGGGAAGGACCCTTCGTCATCAGCAAGAATCTCAACAACGGATCATATTACCTTGTTGACATACATGAAGCAAATAAGTCACGTACCTCAGAAGAGGAGGGCAGTCAACCCTGGAATGTTGCACATCTTCGACCGTACTATACCTAAGTCACAGACTTGATAGTATCTCCTTTAAATATCTTTATCATGTATATATATATATATATATATATATATATATATATATCTTATGATCAATGAAATAAAGCCGGCTTCTTTGGATACCAAAGTTTGTCGTTTCACCTCAAAGTTGTGTGTTGAGTCTTTATTCTTTGATCATTGGTTACTTGGGGGCTTGCAACTCATCGAGTTTAGCTATTAACATCCCTCTTAACCTGGCAAAACGCCATTATATGCTTTGTTAAATCTGCCTATTAGCTTGATGCTACTCACACTAAGGTGACCCGGTCGAACGCTTGATGAGTCAATCACATTGTTGACCCTGAACTCATCAAAGTTAAAACACTGGTTAAGTCACGTGAGAGACGGCTTTCAGAGAGCGAGGACAAACCAAATAAGGCTGCAAGGCCTGCTTCCACTGGAAAGCAACCTCAGACTCGAGCCTCGAAAGCCGGTCTTATGTTGAGCCTCGAAAGCTGGCTTTTTATTCTGTCATTTCATATGTTATTTATTCTACATATCTATACATCTTATTTGCAGGTACCGGTTTTTTCTCACAAAACACCGGGTCGCAATAATTCTGGGTCACAAATATGACCTGGGTATCAGCGGATTCACCTTATGTTTTTGTACATGACTACAGTGTTGGGTTTCTGCTCGTCTTATTTTGCGGGGTTGCATTGCAACTATGGCCAAGGATTCACACAAAAACAATTATACACAGACTGCATTGAGAAACAACCAAGGTTGAGATATATTTCTCAAAGATTGCCTGAATGGCTCAGACATAAAATATTTTGTGTGTGATGGCACTATAGAAAAAGCGAAGTTTTCCTCACTACCCTATTACAAGGCCATGCAGGGGCAAACGCGAAGTTTTCATCAAGTTTCTCATTACATCTCTGGAAGGGGTTTAAAGATGCGAGCTGGCGGCACGTTCTTCCGGGTTGCCGTCAACTTCTCCTTCTGCACCAGTAGAAGCCGGGTCAGCATGTGCTGGTTCGTCGGGGGCTTCAGGACTTTCTCCTGCTTCTTGGGCCCGAGGGTCGTCTACCAGCCACTGGATGGAAGACAAAGCTTGAAAAACCATGTCTTCCTTGATTACAGATGCAGTGCTGACGTCGGAGGCAAAATGTTGCTTACGTGGGGGAGCAAGTTCAAAGGGCTTTGGCTTGGGCAGCTCCATGCGTTTCCTGGCTTCAGAATAGCCGGCTTGAAACTTTTTCAAATCCAACTCATCAGCAATCTTTGTGGCTGCCACCCGGGTCTCCTTCACACAATGCAGATAGTCTTTGTTGGTGAAAGTTGTGCCATCGGCGTTGAATTCTGGGAACCCGTCCTCCAATTGAGCCGGCTCCATCTCTGGCAAATAAGCTTTTGCGCGCATCAGTGCATACATCGCTCCTTGACGACAAGCCGCCTTCTTCACTTCCACTATCCATTCCGGAACAGTGGAGAGCTCATTGAGCATATCCATGATAATGAGGTGGCGATTTGGTGTTTTTTATTGCCATCACGCAATAAGCACCACCTACATACAGCTGTTCCAAGAACTTGTAGACAGCCTTCAACTTCACAAGAGGAAGCTCTACAATGTTGTGACTTCTCTTGCCTGGAAGCATGCATAATACAAGTCAGCGACCCGGCTAAAAAATAAACCCGGACAGATGGGACGGCTTACGATCAATAAAAGAGACTCACCAAAGATGGCTATGCACATATCAGTAATGTGACCCTTGAGTGTTTGTAGTTCTTGGGTAACCGGCTCGAGTTTTGACTTGGCCTCCTCGGCACACTTTAGTAAGCCGGCCTTCTCACTTGCAAATTCAGTCTTGGCTTTCTCAAAGTTGTCGGTGCATGTTATCAGTGATTTCTCGAAATCTGAGGAGAGCTTTTCAGCTTCTTCTCACAATTTCTTCTCTGCTGCCACCTCTTCTTTCAAGCCGGCAATTTGTGACTCGGATTGTTTCAACATATCCTATAGAAGTATGATAGTCATCAGCAGTTATAGTAAGTCCCAAGTCGCCGCAAGCGGCTGACCCGACACTTAAGGGCTATAGAATATCTATTTCTTTTTCCAGTACAAGCTGCAGAAAATATTAAGTCCCAAGTCGCTGCAGGCACATGACCCGGCACTTGCGGGCTATCTTATGAGATTTCAATGCTCACAACAGAAAGTCCCATGTCGCTGCAAGCATGCAACATAGCACTTGGGGGCTAATGCATGAGCATTTTTTGAATTACCTTAGTTAAAGACCCAACCCACTATTACATAGTTACCCGGTTCTTGGGGGCTACAGTTTGACTACAGTTATGTTTACAGTACAAGGCATGTCAAAATTGTTAAAGACTTGGAATGATTCAGAATTCAATTCAAGCAAATTTCCAGCAAATTACTAAAGTATCTTTACTAAAGAGTTGGAGGCTACAGGTATACAAGTAAATGAGGGAACAGTACACTTTACCTCATATTTCCTTTTTAAGCTATTGATCATAGCTGCTTCAGAGTCCCGACTCTCAGATAGCCGGGTCAGGAAAGTCTGGTGCAACGCATCCACGTCTTGATCCTCAAAGGCTGGAACTCAAGACCGGTCTTGCGCTTGTTCTTTATTAGTTACTCGTCCTTCGCTATAATTTTAGCTAACACGGTCGAAGTATCTGGCGGTGCATTCCGGGTCTCGCCAGTGACGACCACGTCATCCTGGGTTTTTTTCTGTAGGCTGCTCCGCTATCAAAGTTTATTTCTCCTCCGCAACTGGAGGAGTGGAGGCACATATAGGATTTGGCGAGTCATCTCAAAGAGGCGGCTCATCTTGACCCGCCAGGTTGTGCTGGACCTCAGGGTTGTCCGTTACAACGTCATGAGATGGGTTTCCCTCACTCTCTGCTAGGGGAGCAGAAGACTCGCCAGCTTTCTTCTTCATGATGGCTTTGGCACTATCAAGCAAAGAAACAATAATCAGTAGATGCAACAAGTTATAGTTAAAGATAAAGCAAGTGTTGTCTTACCCCTTATTGATGTGATAAGTCGGCAGTTGAGTGGCGCTAGACTCATCAGATGAGGGTGAAGTCAAATAAGCCGAGTCATCCCGAGGCAGTGGCTGCTTAAAAAGGCCGGCTTGCGGGGGACTGAGTGTGGGGCTTGTTGGAGCTTCACGACGAGCTCGACGGGAAGATCTTTCATGAGATAGTCCATCTGACAACTCGCCCAAACCGCTCCGGGTCTTCCGCTTCATATTTGCAGCATGTTGCATTTTCTTCAAAGATAAATGACAGTCCAAGTGAGCAGATGGATGGGAAAATGGAACTTTACGGACTGCAACCCGGATTTTCTTTTGACCAAATATTTCTGAGGCTGAGTCAGAGGAAATCAAGGTTACCTCTGCAGCGCCGGCTCTACTCATTTCGGTCTGATCCTGAGACAAATCGACGTCAGCAAGCTCAATAAAAAGGCAGTGAAGAGAATCGAGTTCTACCTCATGATCTTCGTCTTCGTCCTCCTCTTCTTCCTCGTTCTGATCTTTAGGAGGAGTGTCGGCTTCCAGTCCTGTTTGCCACCATTCAGAGCCCTCCTAAAATGAAGAGCCGATTTATTAGATAAAGCAAGAACAAGGATTGCACAAGTAAAGCTTAATATAAAAGTGAAAGAAGGCGACTCACAGCTGGAGCCGGGTTGCCAGCATAGAAGGGAGCGAGGCCAACAAGGGCGATCTTCTCTTTTTCTCACCAAGAAGTTTCTTGGTGGCCTTGATTAATTCCGTATTAGGCAAATTTTGTGTGCTGAAGCGCAACTCGTCGTTTGTTTCACCAGTATAGGTGTGCATAAGCCGGTTCCTCAACCCGAGTGGCTGGATTCTCCATTCCTTCCACGTCCGAGTTAAGTCAACTCCGGACAGCCCATGGGCTATAAGGGCACTGATCTTTGCATAAATGGGCTGGAACGCCTCTCTTTCTTCGGGCGGAGCATAGGCATCAAATAGTATGGAAGCCGGCAGACGGTCTTGTCTATAACCCGGCAGCTCGTGCTCGTCGTTTGGGGAGGTGTCTTTACAATAGAACCAAGTCTTATGCTAGTTCTTCGGGTGATGGTGTCCTGGACTAGGGGGTACTCACCACATCGTCTCCCGACCAGGTGGGTTGAGCCGAGGACCCCCATGGCGGTTCACTAATGGGCCACTTCGGGCAGCCATGACACATACAAGGAAGACTCTACAAGACTTGGTGCACAAGCCGAAGACACTCCTAAACCCTAGGCCTCCGGTGCATATATAAACCGAGGCCAGGCTAGTCAATAAATCATCGGATCTCATATTCATTAGAACAATCTCGTGTTAGAAACATGTACTCTGTACTATACCCCATATGAATACAATCAAAAGCAGGACGTAGGGTATTATCTCTTGGAGAGAGCCCGAACCTGGGTAAAATCATGTGTCCATGTTACCATCGCTCCAAGATGCCTAGCTTAGGACCCCTACTACGAGATATGCCGGATTTAGAACCGACATCGGGTGACTCGCCAGCGCCATCTCAGGGAAATACGAGTTCCTTCTCCGCTGAATGGTGACCTTGCCACATTCCAGACTGGAGCCATTCTTGCATTTAGTCTGGCGATTATAATAGAAAAAATCTTGAAAGAGGTTGACTGTTCAGGGGGCTACTGATGGTGTCCTGGACTAGGGGGTACTCACCACATCGTCTCCCGACCAGGTGGGTTGAGCCGAGGACCCCCATGGCGGTTCACCAATGGGCCACTTCGGGCAGCCCATGACGCATACAAGGAAGACTCTACAAGACTTGGTGCACAAGCCGAAGACTCTCCTAAACCCTAGTCCTTTGGTGCATATATAAACCGAGGCCAGGCTAGTCAATAGATCATCGGATCTCATATTCATTACAACAATCTCGTGGTAGAAACATGTACTCTGTACTATACCCCATATGAATAAAATCAAAAGCAGGACATAGGGTATTATCTCTTCAAGAGAGCCCGAACCTGGGTAAAATCATGTGTCCATGTTACCATTGCTCCAAGACGCCTAGCTTAGGACCCCTACTACGAGATATGCTGGATTTAGAACCGACATTGGTGCTTTCATTGAGAGTCTGTTGGGTAGTCGCCGCGGTGCGATGGGAATTCAGATCGGCTCCACCGCGATATACGCATCGGAACCGAGCTACATCGTCAACGTCGGCATCTTCGTCGCCGGCTCGACTGGTCACCTCGGATAGGCCGAGGACTAGGCTTCTCTTCGGTTCATCAAGTTCGGATGGATGTCTTCGTCATCATCAACTCCGATCTCATCCGGGATCATGGAAAAATCGTCCATGGTGCTCGGGGGCTCAACGTCAACATTGCCCTCGCGCGATCATGCAGTTTTTTCTAGACAGCGGATTCGTGTTCCCCGTCCCCGTCTCCTCGAGCATCTCTTTGACGATTGCTTCGATTGAATTGTGCGGAATTGAGTCTAGAACAACCCTGCAAAATTTCGTCGCGTTCCGATGGAGGAATCTCCGGCGATCTCCGATATACCGGAGCCCTGTCAAATCTGGACGGGAATCTGGACGAGTTTAGGGCGAGGAGTCCAGCAGTTAGCTCGGACGTCCTTTGGAAGATCCAACCGTTCATCGGCTGCGGAATTCCCATATCTACCACCCCTCAAAATTTCAGCTCGATCCGACCGTTCAAACTCTGGGAAGCGTCCGTTGAGTGAATCAATTTTCGGATCTGTTTTCCGCGCGAAAACAAATACGACCCGAGTTCATCTTTCTTCATGAACGGGGTATTGGACATCCTTTTTGGAGAAATTTTTCTTAGGGTATTGTGTGTTGTTTTCAAACACGTGCCACAAATTTTGAATCTTTTTCGAGGTAATCTTCACCGTCGCGCCGATATCAAACCGGCCCGACCATGTTGCTCCACGGCTGCCGACCCTGCGCCAGCATCGACTGCGCCGTCACTCCATCGAGCCGACGACAACCACCTCGGATCATCACCTCGGCGAGCTGACCAAGAGTTCGGCACCGCTCTCCCTAATGATCTTCAAGATAACATTGTCACCTTACGGATTGCACGGGTCGGGCGCGCCAGCATCGCCGCGCGGTCACTTCTCAAGCCAGCATTGAGCGCGTCACAAAGTTTCGACCTGCGTCGGCATCGCCGCGCCGTTGCTTCTTCGAGTCGACGTCCACCTCGCCGACCAGCTTCGACACATCGGCTGGCATGGGGGTTGCAACGTCACCTTACCGACCTGCTCCGACACCTCGGCTAGACCGGGGGCTTCGAAATCGCTTCATCGACCTACTCCGGCGTCACCCTGCCGACCTACACTGTCTCCTTGGCTGGACCAGGGGCTTCGCCTCGGCACATCGGCAGTTTTGTGCTGCCACTTCATCAGGCGAGCTCTTCGCTCGGCCGCACCAAGACCGGCTTGGGGGCTGGGATCTCGACCCGTTGCAAGCCCGGACTACATCATCAACACCGAGCACATTAACCAGCTAAGTCGATTTCATGCTTAACTTTTTTCAATTTTTAATTTTTGTTTGGTTCAACCAAGTGTTATACTTTTGTGTTAAATAGACAAGTTATTAGTTAAACACTTATTTTGTTAAAAACTCTGTTTGTTAAAAACACTTCCTTTAACCAGGTTAACTGGGGGATCTTAAATTTATATGTGCCACTTTATAATAAAGTGTTTTCTTCTTAGTCGTTGCAAAGTCTTTTTCTACTACTCCTTTTTTCGACGCGAGTGTGTGGTCAATAGCTGGGTAGCCTAGTTTCTCTCTAAAGCCACTCGAGTTTAGTTCGCTAAACTGGCCTAAGAAGCACTCCGCCTTCGGGATAGGAGGTTAAATCCGAAGGCTGACCCGCTTGAAGTCTGGAGATCGGATGTATCATGTTAAAGCACGACGGAAGCACAAACTAATTTTAAGAGCACTTTTTGGATTGGCACCAAAAAACTTGATTTAGTTCAGACGTAAAGTTTTTACTAAAGTTTTTTGGTTTCCCGAGCTTATGGCACCTTTAACCTACTTGTATGTTTTCCTTTCAGGAGGCGGGACATCCTCTTGATCGAGGTGTTCTGCGTGATGGTTTTGCTCGGGAAATCTTTTCTGACCCACAGTTCGGCATCTTTCCTGTCGAGCTGCACCTCGGCGTTGTCAAAACCATAAGCCTCGCAGTACAACGCCGGATGCCTTTAAAGCATCGACAATATCAACGGGGGGCTGCGACTAGAGCCAAACCCACCAAAAGCCAAGGTACTCCGAGGAGTCCTCGGCAAAACATTCTCGGATCTTGCTTTATCTGCATCAGTTTCGAATTGTGTCTTCGGTCAATAGTTGGCTTGCCCGGCTCCTGTGCTTCCCTCCTACGTTCCGCTTTGTTCGGCTAGGTGTGCAAAGGGAGAACCACTGCGATTGTACTTCCGATTTAACTGGTCAAGTACCTCAGTGGAGAAAGCCGAAAACTGACTATCACAATGAGCGCAAACTGGTCAGCGATCCGATGACCGTGTCAAACTATAGATCGATAGAGGTTACCCCGTGGGCCTATCATAAAATTGGCCGAAGTGTTAATGGCTTGACCTCGGCTGACGCCGAACACTAACCGGGGGCTAGTAACTGGCCTCCCAACTTTAAGCTCTTAAGACCAAGTGAAAGTTATAAAGCCTGGATATCTGATTGCCTCATTTCCGCTAACACAACCGCCTCCGGGCACCGAGACGTCGGCTAAGGGTTGTCTTGTTACTGCGGAAACACCCTGCGTAGCATCTACAAAGGGGTAGAAGCTGATGATGGGCCACTCTCAAATGATAAACGGTCACAAAGGAGTCAAAATAGCATATAGCATAAAAGCGTTTGTATTCAATATACGAGCGCTGCCTTCCCACAAATCGTTATAAAGCCACAATATGCATCAATTTGACTTGAGATCTGGCCAAGCTGGGTTGCCTGGCTCCTGTGCTTACCCCTACGTTCCCGATTGTTCAGGTAGGGGGTAAAGGGAGCACCTCTGTGATTGATACTACTAGGTTATCTGGGTTAGTACCTCAGACTGGGTGAAGCCGAAAGCTATCAATCTCAAGAACATAATTGGTCGGCAATGACGGAAGTGAAAATCTCAGTTTTTTTAAAGCCAAATACTTCGGGAATCTTCCCCGAATTAATCTTCACTATTTTCTCCCACTTTGATCGGAGGTGAAGTTACATAATCATGGTTAGCATGATAACCTGCGAAAAGGAACCTATAAAGGAACTATTTTTCCCATAAGATGTTTCTTACGTTAAATAGTAATATAACATATCTCTCCGCGTACCTTTGTTTATAAAACCGTATGGCCGGATTGCCTTGTTTTCCGTAAATCTTTGCCCTTATAAAGGCTTTATAAAGTAGGAAAACACTCCTTGACTACTGGCCGAGGAGGTTGAAGCCGATGGTTGGTCAACAAAGTTTTGTACAATGCGGATCTGAGCATTAATGATGTAAAGTACTTGGATACGTAGAATCATTACACATAAATTGTGATTAAAGTCAATTTACCCCGGATATCGATCCTTAATTCGGCCACCCTTGCCCAAATTAAGACTCGGGGGCTACTGGGCTTCGCGCTTCTCACGTAAAAGCCATTAACGGGTTACATCGATCCCCTGATCCGGTGTTGGCACCCGACCAGTGTCTCGGGGGCTACTGCATCGACGATTCAATACAGACAATTTACAAAGTGCGAAACAGTTTCCGAGGAGATTATGATCCTCAGGTTGGTCAGCCGCACCCAACCTGAGTCTCGAGGACTATGCACACCGCGTTTCCATTCCTAAGCATGCTGCCGAGCTAGGAGTTGATCCTCAGGCCGATTTCGTGAATCGACCTGAGTCTCAGGGGCTACTGGAATCAGCGGTTTTATGTTTTCCTTCAGGTGCATCCCAGATTTTAGGCCGGCACACACCTTGAGGGCTACTGGCTATATATCTCGGCAGAGAATAAATTGCACCAATTGGAAAAAATATTCGCAAAAAATCAGCCCAAGTCCGAGGTGGTGCACCACCTCGGAAGCAGTTCGGCATAAAGCTCGGCTGCGAGTGGCTGGCTCCATAGAGAACTTTTTTGGCGTTAAGCTCGGATAACCTCCTTCAAACTTTTTCAAAGACGAGGTACTCTATGCCTCCTCGGATGCAGTCCGGCATTGGAGGTCGGCTGCTAAAATGAGTTCGGATACAGTCCGGCGCTAGAGCTCGGATGCATTCCGGCATTGAAGTTCGGCTGCTAAAATGTACCTCGGATACAGACCGGCGTTGGAGCTCGGCTGCAAAAGACACCTCGGATGCAGTCCGGCGTTGGAGCTCGGATGCAAGAGGACACCGCCGCACGGGAAAAACTTCGAACCCGAGGTATGGCGTAAAAAATAAGAAGGCATTGATAAAGGCCAAGAACCTAAAGGAATCCTCGGATACCCGACGTATGAACTCTTCGGATACACCTCGGCGATCCTCAAGATCGGTGATGGGAAGAGTTGTTGAACCAGTTTTCAAGACCGACGGCCGAAGATGAAGAACAGCTCGGAAGAACCGAGGAGCGTCCCCAACTTGAAGACCAGTTCAGGGGGCTACTGATGGTGTCCTGGACTAGGGGGTACTCACCACATCGTCTCCCGACCAGGTGGGTTGAGCCGAGGACCCCCATGGCGGTTCACCAATGGGCCACTTCAGGCAGCCCATGACACATACAAGGAAGACTCTACAAGACTTGGTGCACAAGCCGAAGACTCTCCTAAACCCTAGTCCTTTGGTGCATATATAAACCGAGGCCAGACTAGTCAATAGATCATCGGATCTCATATTCATTAGAACAATCTCGTGGTAGAAACATGTACTCTGTACTATACCCCATATGAATACAATCAAAAGCAGGACGTAGGGTATTATCTCTTCGAGAGAGCCCGAACCTGGGTAAAATCATGTGTCCATGTTACCATCGCTCCAAGACGCCTAGCTTAGGACCCCTACTACGAGATATGCCGGATTTAGAACTGACATTGGGTGACTCGCCAGCGCCATCTCAGGGAAATACGAGTTCCTTCTCCGCTGAATGGTGACCTTGCCACATTCCAGACTGGAGCCATTCTTGCATTCAGTCTGGCGATTATAATAGAAAAAATCTTGAAAGAGGTTGACTGTGGGTTCAACCTAGAGGTATACTTCATAGAAGGTTTGGAAGTTGCTCAGATTGAGGACCGAGTTGGGTCCAAGGTCTTGAGGCCTGACGCCAAAGTGATGCAGAATACCGCGGAAAAATTTGGAACCCGGCGGTCGAAAGCCCCTGTCCAAATGGTCTCCAAATATCACAATCTCATTTGGACCAGGAGTTGGCCGGGTCTCTTCTTCAAGAGCACGCCAGTTAATCTAATTTTTCATAGGAAGTAACCCGGTGGTCACTAGATCGTTGAGCATCAATTCAGACATGCATGACTTGGACCAGTTGGCGGCTTTGCTTACTTTGGGAGCCATGGATTAGTGGGGTAGAATTCAACTATAGCAATAAAGGAAATGGATTATGAGTTGGATATAACATGTGGGTTATTAATAAAGTTGATATTCACAAGGCATGGCTGAGAGTCGGCAAAACACTCTTCGAAAGACAAGCCGGCAGGAGTATCAAGGCAACATTACCGGGTTAAACAATTATAAACAGCAGCAATTATGGATCAAAGATGACTCGGTTAAATGGTTCACTGTCAGGGTAGAATCGCCAAGTCAGGGAATTCACAAAACAACAGTGGGTTACTACCTAAGAGCCGGCAAATTGGCATGAGTGTGACTTAGTGTAATTTTACTACGGATGGAGGCCCAGGAATAATTATGAGGCGGAACCCAGGTCAAGGTGATTAAAAACCAGTACTGTTCAGATTCAATGGTGAGAAAAATCTGTAAAATGGCCACAAAAAGGGAAAATTAAAAGACCTAGCTACGGCGGTGTTTATAAGGTCATTATGAAAGGAGATCTATCCCCACGATGGAGGCGGTCTACAAATATGTCAAAAATGTAGCGGAGGTAATCTCACATGTTGTAAGTAGCAGTTTGGAGAAAGGTTGGATCTACGGCTATGCTTTTTTAAAGAACTCCGATGAACTCATGATGAACTACGAGGATGGACTAGAGCGGATAAGAGGTAGAGCACTTACAGATCTGTGAAGGAGGGTTGGAGACGTTCAAGGTCTCCGATGTAGCTGCGGGTCTCCGGTGAGTTCCGGCCACGACGCTATTGTTGGTGCTGTTGCTATCTCAAAGGGCGGCGAGCTCGATGGGGCGCTGTGTGACAGAGGCGAAAGGAGGAAGAAGAGCAGTGAGCAGAAGAGGTAAAGGGTGAGCCTCGAAGGGCGCCGGCCCATTTATAAGCAAGTGGAGCCCGAAACGGCAGGACCGAAACCCCAGGGGGCGTAATAATTTTAGGCCCCAAAATTGCCTTGATTCCCGCGTCTACAAGATTTGACATCCATTTGAAGATCCGCAATGATGGCATGCACATATTTTGGAAACAAGTAAGGTGACGTCATGAGATGAGCCGGCAGAATTTGTTAAGTGTGGGAGGATTATGAGACCGGACAATGCCTTGATCCGGAAGAAGTAACTTATAAAGACAAGGCCTCAAGGAACGGGTGAATGGCGACTTAAAAGAAAAGTCAGAGCCTGGGCATGTCCTTCATAACTTTTCCTTTATCTTATTTCAAGAAGGAGTTTAACATGGATAAATCCAAGTCAAACTAGGGGCTAATGTTGGGGATATTACCTGAGGTTGAGACCCGGCATGAGCATGACCCGGCCCTAAGCCTTAAGGCTAAGTGGGTCATCCCACTGGCGAGTTAACTGAAGATAAGCAGAGTTGGGCTGGGGGCCCAAGGTGGGACCCGGCAGGTGGCCGGCTCTCAAGAGCCTGACAGGCCGACTCATGTGGAAAGCCCAGGCGGGGAAAACTTCCTAACTTGGAAGGCAATATAGACAAGAGTTAGAATAGGATACGGGTTAACAGTACGACCCGAAATCTTCTGTAAACTGGGGACTCGACCTATTATATAAAGGGGAGCCCCTGGGATGAAAAGATTAAGTTGCAATCTCTCGAAAGCTAGGTTAGCGAATCCGCACCCTTGTAATCGAGATCCAGAGCAATATCAATCAAGTAGGAGTAGGCTTTTACCTCCACCGTGAGGGGCCGAACCTATGTAAACCTGTGTCTCTCTTTTCCACTCAACCCCGTTCAAGCTTCCACACAACTGTGATGGCCTCACGACTAAGTACTTTCACGAGGACATCTGCCATGACAAAACATGACATACGTCATCCTTGATTACCTAGGTTTCATGGGAGTTGTCCGGTTCGTGAGGCAGGTGCCACATAAAAATTGTACATTGGGTATTTAAAACACATCACCCCTTCCTGCGTACATTAATTTGGGCCGCATGCAGGTGGTGCTGGTCTTCTGGCCCCTCTCGTGCGGTTTTCTATTATGGTCATCCCATCTCTGGGCCCACGCGGTCTATTATATCCCTTTTTGACCGACAACAACAGTGGTCGTTTGACCAAGAGATAGATTCACTTGATCTGTGTAATGGTATGTCATGCATGGTGACATGCATGTCCGACCAAAGTATGAGTGCATGCGTCCGGCCAACACGAAGTGGGGGCTTTCCGGTTTGCGAGGCAGGTGCCACATCAAAGTTGTGCATTGTGTACTTAAACATCACACCACCCTTTTCCTACATATATTTGGCCACTTCCAGGTGGTGGTGGTCTTCTAGCACCTCTCACCTGATCTTCGACGATGCGCCCACCCATGGGCCCGCGCGATCTATCCCTCATGACCGGAATCAAGAGGGTCCGGTTTGACCAAAGGATAGATTCTCTTGGTTGTGTTACAACAGGTCATGGCTAAATGCCACACAAAGTTTGAGCTAGGTCATGCGTTCATAGGATTCCCTCCTCTGGCATGAAGTGGAGGGGCCAGCACCCTACTTTCATGTCATGAACCCTTTTCTGTCGCACTGGACGCTTTTATGCATGCATATATATGCATCATGTGCCACATCAAAGTTGTGCATTGGGAATTTGCACATCACACACCACCTTTTTCATACATATATATTTGGGCCAGGTTTTTTGGCATTTTTTTGTTGCCAAATGGTGCTATATAAAATAGTAGACGACTCGGATGAAAAAACTGTTTGCGAATGTATACGCAATGGACACGAGTGCACCGGACTAATCGTGTGCGATGCTCATGCCCTGTAAAATCAGCACAGTGCACTCATTTCAACTGGCCACAACCTCGCAAGCGCCAGCTAGGGTAAAGGGTGAAAGATCGTGGATGTCGCCTAGAGGGGGGTGAATAGGCGCTTTAAAATAATTACGGTTTAGGCTTGAACAAATGCGGAATAAAACTAGCGGTTAAATTGTCAAGCACAAAACCTACAACAACTAGGCTCACCTATGTGCACCAACAACTTATGCTAAGCAAGATAAACAACTAAGTGATAGCAAGATATATAACATGAAACACTATGGCTATCACAAAGTAAAGTGCATAAGTAAAGGGCTCGGGTAAGAGATAACCGAGGCACGCGGAGACGACGATGTATCCCGAAGTTCACACCCTTGCGGATGCTAATCTCCGTTTGGAGCGGGGTGGAGGCACAATGCTCCCCAAGAAGCCACTAGGGCCACCGTAATCTCCTCACGCCCTCGCACAATGCAAGATGCCATGATTCCACTAAGGGACCCTTGAGGGCGGTCACCGAACCCGTACAAATGGCAGCCCTTGGGGGCGGTCACCGAACCCGTACAATTGGCAACCCTTGGGGGCGGTCACCGGTACCCGTCAAATTGCTCGGGGCAATCTCCATAACCTAATTGGAGACCCCGACGCTTGCCCGGAGCTTTACACCACAATGATTGAGCTTCGACAACACCAACCGTCTAGGGCACCAAAGCACCCAAGAGTAACAAGCTTCTCAACATTCACTTCCACGTATCACCGTGGAGAACTCAAACCGATGCACCAAATGCAATGGCAAGGGCACACAGAGTGCCCAAGTCCTTCTCTCCCAAATCCCACCACAACAAGTAATGCTATGGAGGAAAATGAGAGGAAGAACGAAGAAGAGAACACGAAGAACTCCAAGATCTAGATCCAAGGGGTTCCCCTCACAAAGAGGAGAAAGTGATTGGTGGAAATGTGGATCTAGATCTCCTCTCTCTTTTCCCTCAAAAACTAGCAAGAATCCATGGAGGGATTGAGAGAAAGCAAGCTTGAAGAAGGTCAACAATGGGGGCAAAACACGAGCTCAAATGATACGGTCCATTGGGGAAGAAGACCCCCTTTAATAGGAAGGGAAAAATCCAACCGTTATGCCTTCAGCCCCCACACAAGTGGTGCTACCGCTCAGGTGAGAGGTACTACCGCTTGGGGCGGTAGTTCTAGGTGTAGCACTGAGAGAATGCAAGTCCAAGCATGGTAGTCCCACCGGAGCGGTACTACCGTCCTCACAAGCGGTACTACCGCTTAGTGTCTTAGGACACAGAGAACTAGCGGCAGTAGAGGGAGGGTAGGACGGTAGTACTGCATACAGCGGTACTACCGCGCCCTTCTACTGCTCTACTACCGTGGAGGCTGCGAGAGACTACAGAAGCACGAAGATAAGCAGTAGTGTGACGGTAGTCGGTCAGCGGAAGTACCGCAAAGCGGTACTACCGCTCGGCAGGTGCGGTACTACCGTATGGAACGGTACTACCGTGCCCAACTTCCGCCCTACTGCCGCCGAAGCGAAAACGAGTCCAGAAGCCCAAAAACAAGCGGTAGTGCCCGCGGCACTGGACCGCGGCAGTACCGCGCAAGTGGTACTACCGCTACCAAAGGCGGTACTACCGCTAGTGAGCTTCAAAATAGCCCAAGCAAATAGAAGGATTGTCGGTGTCAAAACCAGCAGACCTCGGGGTAGGGGGTCCCGAGCTGTGGATCTCGGATCGGTGGTAACAAGGACAAAGGAGACAATGTTTACCCAGGGTCGGGCCCTTTTGATGGAGGTAAAACCCTACGTCCTGCTTCTGTTTACATTGATGGAGATGTATCGAATACAGAGTTGATCTACCTCGAGATCGTAATGTGTGTCTAACTTCTAGGGCTAGGTGAGCGATATTGCGTTGATGTCCCTTCTACGGGCTAAACCCTATGGCTTATATACACGCCAGGGAGGGTATCTAGGGTTACAAGGTCGGTATCTAGGAGTAAGGCGGCAGGAGAGATCTTGGAGTATACGTCAAGTCTTCGGTAGAGACAGCCTCAATCACGCCTCCTGTATACGTCCTCTGGAGTCCATCTTGACCACGCACGAGGGCCTATTGGCCCAACCGAGGAGACGGGTCGGCTGGGTTAGCACCCCCTGATCCAGGACACCATCAGTAGCCCCCGAACTGGTCTTCTACACCGAGGACGACTTTCAATAGACATCACCTCGGATCCGGAGTTCTTGGCTTGACAGACGAGTTCCCCTATATATTTCACTTTTTCCTTTTAGTGGAGCGATGACATCTGGGGTCCAACCGAGCTCCTTCCCTGTTCCAAGAGGAAATATATCTTAGCCTTGAAGGCTCGCTGTTCAGGTATGAACGGTCTAATCCGGCCTGACAACTTTATCGACGAGGCTTGCCCCACGACAGGTCGAGCAGTTACTGCCTCCCCCTTAAATCATGGTTCGAGGCAGCCTTTTTACTGGCACGTCCCCTCGAGGTAGAGATCGTGCCCATTTTCTTAGGGATATCATTACGATTTTGTTTCCCCCCATATGCTTAACGGCATCTTTGATGGGGGCGGCGAGTTTACCGGCGCAGCGAGGGGGACTCTTAGCCTTTCATAGGACTATAAGAGCAAAAAGGAGGACAGCGCCATTGACCACGCTCCCATTCTCCCCTTTTGCTGCTTCGTCTAGCTCCAGCGCCCAGATCCCATCTCACTCTGGTCAATTTCCCTCTGCGAGTCCAACCTCCACCACCAGCCATGGCCGACACTCTCAAGGGGCACTGGGGTGGCTCCATCATGACGGAGGGCACCATCCTGGAGCTGCGCGGCGCAGGGTATCTAACCCCCACCATCGCCGCCCGCGCTCCAGCTGCCGGCCAGCAAGTGCCCGCTCCCAACGCCGGGGAGCGGGTAGTCTTCGTCCCCCACCTCATCCAAGGTCTAGGGTTCCCGCTGCACCCCTTCGTGTGCGGGGTGTTGTACTACTATGGGCTGGATTTCCACCACATGGCCCCCAACTCCATTCTTCACCTCGCCTCCTTCATCACGGTCTGCGAGGCCTTCCTCCGCTGCGAGCCGCACTTCGGCCTATGGCTGAAGCTCTTCGGGATTAAGCCGAAGTCCAGCGGCTCAGATCTTGCAGAGTGCGGAGGGTCCATGGTTAGCAAAAACCAAGGGGCCATCTGGTTCAAGGGCACCTTCATCAAAACGGTGAAGGGGTGGCAAAAAGAGTGGTTTTACATCACTAAACCGCTCGCCCCTGGTCAGACCGAGGTCCCAGCTTTCTCAGTCAGGCCTCCCAAGAAGCTCAAATCCTGGAGGGAGAAGGGCGTCGCCTAGGGGAACCCAGAAGAGGTGGAGACCCTGATCGAGAGGATCCAGTGGTGGTCTACCACGGGGAAAATTGAGCTCGCTGACGTCAGCAACGTCATGCTCAACCGCCGCATACTCCCTCTCCAACTTCGGGCGACCCCGATGTGGGCGCAAAAGCCCGAGGACATGGACACCATCAACACATTCTTCCACTCCACCTCGGCCGCCATATGGACGAGGCTCATGAAGCTGGCCAAGGACAAGATCCCCAAGGAAGGGGAGGACCGCGGCCTCGAACACGGCTATGAGGCCCCCCCGGTAAACTATTTTGTCCACCAACTATCACCTTTGTCCTCCGCATCGAAGAGTAGTGTTTTAATGAATTGTTATGATTGATGTTTTGCAGAAGTGGTTGCCTGGTGCTACGTCTCCAATGTATCTATAATTTATGAAGTATTCATGCCATGTTTATAACAATTCTATATGGTTTTGGTATGATTTGATTAGAACTAACCCGGACTGACGTTGTTTTCAGCAGAATTGCCATGGTGTTGTTTTTTGTGCAGAAATAAAAGTTCTTGGAATTAGATGAAACTTTTTGGAGATTTTTTATGGAACAAATAAAAAATACTGGAACCAAGACCCACTGGAGGGGGGCCACCCAGTGCCCACGAGGCATCAGGGCGTGCCACCCCCCCCCCCCAAGGCGCGCCCTGGTACCTCATGGGGCCCACATGGCTCTGTCTGACGTGATTCCAACGCTGAAAAATCCTATATATTCATAAACCCCCGAAAGTTAACCTAGATGAGTTTTTACGCCACCACAAGCCTCTGTACCTCCACAATCCCATCTACAGCCCTTTTCCGGCACCCTGCCGGAGGGGGGAAAGCATCGCCGGAGGCCATCTTCATCATCCCGGCGGTCTCTATGACGAGGAGGGAGTAGTTCACCCTCGGGCACTACTAGGGAAAACCCTAGTAGTAGGGCGGGGATAGGGCCTAGCAGTAGCGCGGGTGCCGGCGCTACAGCTAACATTTAGCAGTAGCGCGCGTTTCGCCGCGCTACTGCTAAGTCTGTTATCAGTAGCGCGTTCCACAGCCCGCGCTACTGCTAGTTACTAGCAGCGCGCCTGCACCCCACGCTACTACTACTATTACGTATTCTATTTCTATTTTATTTTATATCGTATTTATACACCGTTATACAAGTTTTCATACAGTAGCAATTTAGAGATTGTTATATCATTATGATCATGATGGGTTATTATATCATTAGGTGAAAGAACCGCGGATTAGATTCAAGTGGATGGATCCAAAGTGACCAAGTTGGAAAAAATTCCAACTTGGTCACTTTGGATCCATCCACTTGAATCTAATCCGCGGTTCTTTCACCTAAAGATATAATAACTCATCACCATCATAATAATAATAATAATATTAACAACTCATCATCATCATCATCATAGTCATATAACAACTCCTCATCATCATAACAACTCCTCATCATCATCATCATCCATGAGTCATATAACAACTCATCATTCTAACACATTGTAGCACATAATAACAACTTCTCATCATCATCATAGTCATAATCAACACTAACTAATTGTTCTTAATACCTAGGACCTATTCCTCTCTCCTAGGTAAAATAGCATAAAAGAGGTAAACCGGTCCATCTCCAAAATGGAGAATGGAGATCCACCTGTCGCCAACTTCTGGCTTGCGCACACGCATGTTGTCTCCAATCAGTTGCGTGCGCGCCTTCATTACTTTGCTCCAATCTTTGATATTGAGCCTTCCATCTTTCAAAGAAATAGAGTATGCACTTTGGTAAGCCGTCGATGGAAACGGTCGTAAGCTAATCATGTACATACTCCCTTCGGTAAGCATCATGTGAGGCACAACCTCGCTAGGGAGCTTCTGTTGAACAATATAGTTAGCAATGTAGTTTACTTAAGAAGAATATATGCAACGAAGTTACCATCATTAACAAAATCATACCAAGTTTTTCGCAATGAGGTTACCATCAAGCAACTGATGGACTAGTGGCACGTATCCAGCATAATTTGGGCTGATAAACTGATTGGTCTTAAAATTCTCAACATCATCTATAAATGAGACAAGATATCCTTTCTCCTCACAATTAAGCTCGGAGCCATAATTGTAGTACGTCATGTCCATAGCTTTCCGAGTATTTTTTGAAGATAAGAAATAAGCTGATAATTATAAATAAACAAGTTTAGTAGCGATGAACACCAAATATTTTTAAATAAAAAATATAAATTACTTAACAAATTAGTTTGACAAACTCACATTTAGGCAAAACAGGAGGCATATCCACATAGACCCAAATGTCGATATTATCTTCAATATCTTCATCTTCGGGACGAATATCAAAAGTTATTTGCATATTCTCCTCAAATCCATAGGCCTTGCAGAAAGCTTCCCAATTAGAGCAGCCAAAATGTGAGTGATTAAGCGCATTGCAGAGCTTAACCCGAAAAGCATAACCATGTTTAGTCCTGAGGTGAGCCCTCCTCGTCTCCATATTCTCAAGGTCTTGGAAACCGACCTTCTGCAAGACAAACGGTCTTGCATGGCACGGGATGTACTAGTCGAATTGAAAAAAAACGGAAATTACACGTTGAACCAAAGAATCACAAGTCATGATTAATTACGATGAAATACTTGACGTTGCGTACCGTACAAACATCGAAGGTCTCTTCCAACTTCACGGTGAAGAACCTACCATTTTGCAGGTGAGGCTCCCTGTCGCACAAACCCCGGTCATCGCAGCAGTAGTCGCACTCCGGGATCTTATCATCGTCGGACATTCCTGTGTTAAAAATTCAAAGATTATAAATCGACGGCAACTAACAGGAACTCAACACACAGATCATTATTATTCATCACGGGTTGACTGTCGGTCTGTCGAGTCTTTCCTTGAAAACTCTCATCTCACGTGGTGTATATGGTGGGCACTCCCTCTCTGACATTTTTGACCGTCGGTGATGGTCGCTACTCCTCCTTCCCCTAGTGCATAACAAAGGTCTAGCACAAGGAGAAGAAGGAGAAACGACCCCCACGACAACAGTCGGCATTCTTCTTCTCTCATATATGGTGGACACTCTCCCTCGTGTATGGAGTCCCGACAGACATAAAGTCAACCCAAAATGTCATTTAATTCTCTTTCCGGCAAATCCAGGACACTCGATATTTCCTATATATTCTAGCACAAGTCATGCTAAAATTCACGGAAAAATCCGGCATGACCTTCGCTAAAATAGGACATATCGAGCGCCTGAAATTTGCCGGAACGGAAATGAATCAACACTCCGGCAAAACATAGGCCACTCGGATTTTCCCTGCGATACAAAGAGTCAAATGTGGCCATATTTGGCACCATATACACAGCAGCTGAAGATCGACATGTCCATACACATACACATGTTCTTTTTGAAGCATGAACAAAGTCAAGTTCTTTTTTATACAGAAAAGTTTAAACTTGAAATGCTATCCGAATCAATTATCATTTCAAAAAAAAAACTAGCTTCGCATTGTCACAGCTACTCATCAACTACTACTACATCTATAAAAACATCTATGAAAACTAGCATATAACATGACCTCTATGCATGTCCATCATTGACATTCACAACACATCATCATCGACATCAACGACATGGGGATTTGGTTGGTCTCACCTCAAGGTCGGAGGGGTCGATGACGGGGACGACGGCGGGGACGATGCAGGGGCAAATACTTGATTTCTGTGAAAACAAAATATAAACAAAAAGATTATTATGCGGATTTTAGGACTTAGTGAAACCCTATAAGCTATCAACTAAACCCTAGAAGCATACTAAATCAAAGTGTTACATATCAACTAAATATATTAACTATGTCTAAATTTTTACTAATTCACTCTAAACCCTAAAAAATATTAAATATATCAAAGTGTTACATATCAACTAATCAAAATGACTAAATCTATCAACTATGTCTAAATTTTTACTAATTCTCTAAACCCTAAAAACTATTAACTAAATCAAAGTAATACATATCAACTAATCAAAATGTACGAGGGGATGTGCATGGAGGAGGGGGGAGGAGGGGCTGTGTGGATGGAGGAGGGCGAGGGAGGAGGGGCTGTGGATGGAGGAGGAGGGACGGCTAGAGGAGGGAGGAGCAGGGGAGGGAGGAGGGAGGAGGAGGGGCGGCTAGAGGAGGAAGGAGCAGGGGGAGGGAGGAGGAGGGAGGAGGGAGGAGGAGATGGAGGAGGGAAGAGGCAGGAGGAGGAGGAGGAGGAGGAGGAGGCTTACCGAGGTCGGGGGATGGCGGCGACGACGGCGGCGACGGTAGGAAGAGTGAGAGAGTGAGACAGGGAGAGTCAGGAACGGGCGGGACGGGGAGGATAAGGCTGGATTAGCAGCAGCACGGGTCACGGCCCAGCGCTACTGCTAACTCAGTTAGCTGTAGCGCGTGTTCAAGCCCACCGCTGCTGCTAAGTGGGGAAGGGCAGCTGGGCCCGGGCTGGCCACAGTAGCAGCGCGGGCCGTGGGCCGGCGCTACTGCTAGTGGGTTTAGCAGTGGCGTTGGGCCGAGATCCGCGCTACTGATATGGTCAGCCCGTGGTGGGACGGCGGGGCCCTCATAGTGGTAGTGCCTGTTTGGCAAGCCCGCGCTACTACTAATCTCCAGCTGCAGCGCGTGTGCTATGCCTGCGCTACTGCTAAATAACAGTAGCTCGGCCAATTATCCCCGCGCTGCTGTTAATCCTCTACCTATAAGGTATTTCCTAGTAGTGGGGGCTGAGGGTTTGTACCAGTAGCTTGATTTGGCACGATCTTGATGTACCGCGAGCTTTGTTAATATAGTTGGATCATATGGTGTTTCTTCCCTCTCTATCCTTGTTGTGATGAATCGAATATTTTCCCTTTGAGGTTTCGTTATTGTCGGATTGAATATTTCAGATTTGAGAACACTTGATGTATGTCTTGCATATGAATACCCGTGGTGAGAATGGGGTATTATATTGATTCACTTGATATATGTTTTGGCACTCAACTCGCGGATTCCCGAGGTGACATTGGGGTAATCTATGCATAGGGGTTGATGCACGTTTTCATTATCTTTTCTCCGATAGAGACTTTGGGGTGCTCCTTGGAGTTCTTTGTGTGGATTGAATATTATGATTATGAAGTCGTTTGATGCATATCGTATAATCAACTCACGGATACTTGTGGTGACATTGGAATATCTAGGTGACATTAGAGTTGGTTGATGTGTATCATATGGTGTTATTTTAGTACGAACTCTAGGGCTGTTTGTGACACTTATAGGAATAGCTCAATAGATCGATCGGAAAGGATAACTTTGAGGTGGTTTCGTACCCTACAAACAATTTCTATCTTATGTTCTCCGCTAATAGGAACTTGGGAGTGATTCTTTATTGCACGTTGAGGGATGGTTATATGATCCAATTATATTAGCACTGTTGAGAGATTGCACTAGCAAAAGTATGAACCCTAGGCCTTGTTTTTAAGCATTGCAATACCGTTTGTGCTCACTTTTGTTACTTGCTACCTTGCTGTTTTTATATTTTCAGATTACAAAAACCTATATCTACTATCCATACTACACTTTTATCACCATCTCTTCGCCGAACTAGTGCACCTATACAATTTACCATTGTATTGGGTGTGTTGGGGACACAAGAGATTTCTTGTATTTGGTTGCAGGGTTGTTTGAGAGATACCATCTTCAACCTACGCCTCCCACGGATTGATAAACCTTAGGTCATCCACTTGAGGGAAAATCGCTACGTCCTACAAAACTCTGCGCTTGGAGGCCCAACACGAGTCTACAAGAATAAGTTGTGTAGTAGACATCACCTGGGTACAAGGAGTCCGATGCCCAGCCCCACTGCCAGAGGAGCCTCCGACTCCCATGCTCTCGGCGCTCCTGACCGAGGAACCACATGTGGTGGCCCCCAAAGGGACGAAGTCCCAGAGGGGTAGATCAAGTGCTCGGACTCAAGGGGCCTCGGTCACCCGGTCCGAAGAGACCCACACCTCCGCCGCCCAAGATGGTGATGCAGAGGAGGGTGAGGAGGAGGACGCCCCCCCCCCCCCCCCGAAGGGGAAGATGTCAGCGTTAGAGTACGCCGACGTTGGCATGCCGCCGAAGGGCCCCAAGAGACCGAGGCGAACCTCGTCCGGGGCTGCCAGCAAGTTGTCAGAGAGAGCCAAGCTCTCCGGCGACTCAGAAGAAGACCTCCTCGCCGCGGGGAGGAAAAAACCGGCGCCTCGAGGGTAAGCCGTCGTCTTTGCAACCCGCCTTTCAATTTGACAAATTATTTCTTAGCAGGGAAAAACTTACAGAGCGCCCTTTTTCATACAGTCCACCGAGGGTAATCCCCAGTGGCTCCTCGAGTGGGCTGCCATCCGCCAGCGGGACTCCAGAGCCCGCTGATCCTCCCCTGGCGCACGACAGGCTAGGGGAGGCAACATCCACCTTGGTCCCTGATGTCAACACGACGGGGCCTGATACGTCTCCAACGTATCTATAATTTTTTATTGTTCCATGCTGTTATATTATCAATCTTGGATGTTTTTATAATCATTTATAGCAATTATATATCATTTTTGGAGACTAACCTATTAACTTAGTGCCGAGTGCCAGTTGCTATTTTCTGTCCTGTTTTTGTTTTACAGAAAATCAATACCAAACGAAGTCCAAATGCCATGAAACTTTTTGGAGATTTTTTTCTGGACAAGATAAACACTAGAAGCTTTGGGAGAGGGCCAGAAGACCCAGGAGGTGGCCACGAGCAACCAGGGCACGCCTGGGGGGGCAGGCGCGCCCTGGTGCCTCGTGGGCCCCCTTTGCTCCGTTTGACCTAATTCCACCACTATAAATTCAGGAAAAATCAGGAACCCTCAGGAGAGTCCACGAAATACTTTTTCCGCCGCCGCAAGTTTCTGTTCCAGAGAGATCCCATCTGGAGGCCTTCTTCGGTACTCCGCCGGAGGGGGAATCGATCACGGAGGGGTTCTACATCAACCTTGTTGCCCTTCCGATGATGCATGAGTAGTTTACCACAGACCTTCGGGTCCATAGGCAGTAGCTAGATGGTTCTTCTCTCTTTTTGATCTTCAATACAATGTTCTCCTCGATGTTCTTGGAGTTCTATCCGATGTAATCACTTTTTGCGGTGTGTTTGTTGGGATCCGATGAATTGTGAGTTTATGATCAGATTATCCATGAATATTATTTGAGTCTTTGCTGCACTCTTTTATGCATGGTTATTATAGCCTCGTATTTCTTCTCTGGTCTATTGATTTCGTTTGGCCAACTAGATTGATTTATCTTGCCATGGGAAGAGGTGCTTTGTAATGGGTTCGATCTTGCGCTGCTCAATCCCAGTGACAGAAAGGGACATGACACGTATGTATCGTTGCTATTAAGGGTAAAAAGATGGGGTTTATTCATACGTGAGTTTATCTTGTCTACATCATGTCATCGTTCTTAAGGCGTTACTCCGTTCTTTATGGACTTAATATACTAGATGCATGCTGGATAGCGGTCGATGTGTAGTAGTAGATGCAGGAAGGAGTCGGTCTACTTGTATTGGACGTGATGCCTATATACATGATCATTGCCTTGGATATCATCATGATTATTTGCTTTTCTATCAATTGCCCAACAGTAATTTCTCTACCCACCGTATGCTATTTTCTTGAGAGAAGCCTTTAGTGAAACCTATGGCCCCGGGTCTATCTAAATCATATTACTAAAACCCTAAAAATATTGCTGCCAATTTCTTTTATTTGTTTTATTTTGTATTTTTGTTTCAATCTATCTATCTATCACATACAATTTAATCTTGCAATTGACCGCCGAGAGATTGACAACTTCTCGTTTGCGTTGGGTGCAAGGATTTGTTGTTTGATTCTCCTACTGGTTCGATAACCTTGGTTTCATAACTGAGGGAAATACTTATCTCTACTGTGCTGCATCATCCCTTCCTCTTCGGGGAAATACCAACGCAAGCTACAACTAGCAGGAAGAATTTCTTGCGCCGTTGCCGGGGAGACATCATCAACATCTATCAAGTACCTTCGCATAAACTCTCATCTCCTTGCATTTATTTTATTTGGCTCTCGTTTTCATCTCCCCCACTTCTAAAATGTTTTTACAAAAATACAAAAATATTTTCCGTTTGCTTTTTTTCTTGTTTTCTTGTTTGGTTGTTTGCTTGCTTGTTACCTTGTTTGCTTAATCATGATGCCCCAAGAGAATTATCATGATACTTCTTATTATAAAATTTTGTCCGAAATTGAGAAAAATACTAAAGATTACATGACTACGTAGTTTGAGCACAATTTTTTTTTTACCGAGGAACTCAAAGAATACTCTATTTTATTAGATGCTATTGCAAAACAACTCGATGATGTTAGTAAAGAAGTTGCTAGTCAACAATCTCAATTTGCTCTTACTGAAAATTTGCTAGGAAAAATTTCTGATGCGCAAGCTACGCTAGTAATTCAAATGGCAGCTAAGCCGGAATCATTAGAACATAGTAATGATGAGGATATTAAAATGAATGGTGTTTCATCTATTTATTCTTTGTTTAGCAATATAAAACTTGACGAAAAGGGGACTGAAGAAGAGTCAAATTTAGCTAGTAGGTGTTCCCATAATTCGGAGGGTGAAAATCTTGATAAGAAAATTGCTAAAAGTGGGTTTGGAGAGGTAAAAACTTTAAATAGCGATGTGCCCACTCTCTTGGATTACAAAGATTTTAATTATGATAATTTTTCTATGATTGAGTGCATTTCTTTGTTACAATCCATGTTAAATTCACCCAACGCTTATGAGCAAAACAAGGCTTTTACTAAACACATCGTAGAAGCTATGATGAAAGCGTGAGAAGAAAAGTTAGAACTAGAAGTTTCAATTCCTAGAAAATTATACGATGAGTGGGAACCCACCATTAAAGTTAAAATTAAAAATTATGAGTGCAATGCTTTATGTGATTTGGGTGCTAGCGTTTCCATAATTCCAAAATCTTTATGGGATATGCTAGGTTTCACCAATATAGATGAATGTTCTCTTAATTTGCATCTTGTGGATTCTACTATTAAAAAGCCAATGGGTAGAATTAATGATGTTCTTGTTCTTGCAAATAGAAATTATGTGCCCGTTGATTTTATTGTTCTTGATATTGAATGCAATTCTTCTTGCCCATAACACTTGGTAGACCGTTCTTACGAACTATAGGTGCCGTTATTGATATGAAAAAAGGGAATATAAAATTTCAATTTCCATTAAAAAAGGGTATGGAAAATTTCCCTAAGAAAATAATTAAAGCACCATATGAATCAATTATGAGGGCCACTTATGGAATCAACTTGAAAGATGACAATACTTGAAACTATGCATTATGCCTAGCTAGGGGCATGAAACAATAGCGCTTGTTGGGAGGCAACCCAATGAATAAAATAAATTTTTTCTGTTATTGTGTGTTTTCACATTTATGCTACTGGTATGAATGTGTTTTTGTGTTTTTAATTAGTGTTTGTGCCAAGTAATACCTTTAGGATGATTTGGAAGATAGTATAATTGATGCTGTTTGGAAAACAGAAAGTTTTGCGTCCAGTGCCCGAATTTTGTTTCTGTACTGGAGCGTCAGAAAAATCTGAAATTTCTACACAGTATTGGTATATGAATTTCCCACGTTTTCCTAATTTTTCAGAATTTTTGGAGTTACATAAGTATGGATTTTAAATAGATTTCTACAGACTATTCTGTTTTTGACAGATTCTGTTTTTGATGCACTACTTGCTTGTTTTGATGAATCTATGGATTGTATCAGGGGCTATAAGCCATGGTGAAGTAAGAGTACAGTAGGTATAATGTAAAAATAAAATATGAATTGTTTGCAACAGTACTTAAAGTAGTGATTTATTTTGTTATACTAACGGATCTCACGAAGGTTTTGTTCTCACGATGGATGAAGGAATAAGGAGTAGCAAAAGCCTAAGCTTGGGGATGCCCGAGGCACCCCAAGGTAATATTCTAGAAAGACTCAAGCATCTAAGCTTGGGGATGCCCCGGAAGGCATCCCCTCTTTCTTCTACCAACCATCGGTAATTTTACTTGCAGCTATATTTTTATTCGTCACATGATATGTATTTTGCTTGGAGCGTCCTGTATTATATGAGTCTTTGCTTTGTTTGCTTTTTAGTTTGTCACAATCATCTTTGCTGAACACACCTATCTTGAGAGAGCCACACGTTATCATAATTTTTTAGAATACTCTATGTGCTTCACTTAAATTTTTTGAGCTAGGCAGTTGCTCTAGTGCTTCACTTAAATCTTTTTTAGCACGGTGGTGGCTATATTTTGAAGAAATAAACTCTCATGCTCCACTTATATTATTTTGAGAGTTGATTAAAATTTTGAAGAAATGAATTCTCATGCTTCACTTATATTATTTTGAGAATTGATAAGATTGAAATTTTGGAGAAATGAATTCTCATGCTTCACTTATATTATTTTGAGAATTGATAAGATTGAAATTTTGAAGAAATATTTGCACTCTCATGCTTCACTTATATCTTTTTGACAGTTGATGATTGTAACGGTAATTTGCACAAGATATGAATTTGGTCCCAAAGTAATGAATATTCAAGAGGGATATAAATAAAAACTTTCATATAGATCATTGGATATGATGAGTGTGATTCCTTGCAATAGTTTTGCGATATGGAAATGATAATATGTGAGTCATGTTAGTGAGTAATTGTGATTTAGTAAGAATATTAGTGTTAAGGTTTGTGATTCCCTATGCATGCACATTAAGTCAATAGTTATGCAATGAAATTATATCCTACTTATGGTGCATTATTCGGTGTTAGTTATGTTCAATGCATGTTTATGACCGTTTTCGTTTTTTGGTTGGTTGCTTCTCAATCTTTTGCTAGCCTTCATTTGTACTAAGCGGAAATACTGCTTGTGCATCCCAAATCCTTAAACCCAAGTTGTGCCAAATGAGTCCACTATATCTACCTATATGCGGTATTTCAATGCCGTTCCAAGTAAATTTGCGTGTGCCAACTCTAATTTTCAAAATAATTTTTCCGTTTTGTGTGCCCGTACCGCTCATGAAGCGGCAGGGGGTGGCCATTATTTTCCATGCTAGGTGTGTTATTCTCACGATGAGTGTTTATTCACTTGTCATTGCACGAGAGAATGGTTGGTAATAGGGATGCCTAGTCCCACAATGAAATCAAAATTAATAACAACAAAATTCCTTGGAAAGTGTTGGTATGGAGGGCACCCGTGGATACGACTAGCCATGGATTGTGAAAGAGTGGTGGAAAGGAAATAAACTTTACTTTCTATTTTGGAACCACCTATGATGTGTCCAGCATGGAAAATATTGGGAATTCTCAGTCGTTTTCGTTGACAGGAAAAGCATGCCTCTCAAAATATTTTTATCTCTTTAATTTCAGCTTTGAGCTATGGCACATTAGCAAATCTCTGCTTCCCTCTGCGAAGGGCCTATCTATTTACTTTTATGCAATTTTTATTTTTACTTTGAGTCTCCATCTTCTCTTATAAAGCACCAACTAGAGAGTACTATTGTCATACTTGTGCATTGTGTGTAGCTAATATTTGAGTGTGTTTCATGAATGGATCAATGATTGAGCATAATGGGCTAGGGATAACTTTCTTTAGCGTTGATATTTTGAAAGACATGGTTGCTTGTTAGCATGCTTGAGTATTTATATTTTCATGTCAAATTATAGACTACTGCTTTGAATCATTCAAGTCCAATGTCCATGCTACAAAAGAAAAGAATATGTGATGAATATGTTAGGCAGCATTCCACATCAAAAATTCTGTTTTTATCATTTACCTACTCTAGGACGAGCAGGAATTAAGCTTGGGGATGCTGATACGTCTCCAACGTATCTATAATTTTTTATTGTTCCATGCTTTTATATTATCAATCTTGGATGTTTTTATAATCATTTACAGCAATTATATATCATTTTTGGAGACTAACCTATTAACTTAGTGCCCAGTGCCAGTTGTTGTTTTTTGTCCTATTTTTGTTTTACAGAAAATCAATACCAAACGAAGTCCAAATGCCACGAAAATTTTTGGACATTTTTTTCTGGACAAGATAAACACTAGAAGCTTCGGGAGAGGGCCAGAAGACCCAGGAGGTGGCCGCCCTGGTGCCTCATGGGCTCCCCTTTGCTCCGTTTGACCTAATTCCACCACTATAAATTCAGGAAAAATCAGGAACCCTCAGGAGAGTCCATGAAATACTTTTTCCACCGCCGCAAGTTTCTGTTCCAGAGAGATCCCATCTGGAGGCCTTCTCCGGTACTTCACCGGAGGGGGAATCGATCACGGAGGGGTTCTACATCAACCTTGATGCCCTTCCGATGATGCGTGAGTAGTTTACCACAGACCTTCGGGTCCATAGGCAGTAGCTAGATGGCTTCTTCTCTCTTTTTGATCTTCAATACAATGTTCTCCTCGATGTTCTTGGAGTTCTATCCGATGTAATCACTTTTTGCGGTGTGTTTGTTGGGATCCGATGAATTGTGAGTTTATGATCAGATTATCCATGAATATTATTTGAGTCTTTGCAGCACTCTTTTATGCATGATTATTATAGCCTCGTATTTCTTCTCTGATCTATTGATTTGGTTTGGCCAACTAGATTGATTTATCTTGCCATGGGAAGAGGTGCTTTGTAATGGGTTCGATCTTAAGCTGCTCAATCCCAGTGACAGAAAGGGACATGACACGTATGTATCGTTGCTATTAAGGGTAAAAAGATGGGGTTTATTCATACGTGAGTTTATCTTGTCTACATCATGTCATCGTTCTTAAGGCGTTACTCCGTTCTTTATGGACTTAATACACTAGATGCATGCTGGATAGCGGTCGAGGTGTGGAGTAATAGTAGTAGATGCAGGCAGGAGTCGGTCTACTTGTATTGGACGTGATGCCTATATACATGATCATTGCCTTGGATATCATCATGATTATTTGCTTTTCTATCAATTGCCCAACAGTAATTTGTCTACCCACCGTATGCTATTTTCTTGAGAGAAGCCTCTAGTGAAACCTATGGCCCCCGGGTCTATCTAAATCATATTACTAAAACCCTAAAAATATTGCTGCCATTTTCTTTTATTTATTTTATTTTGTATTTTTGTTTCAATCTATCTATCTATCACATACAATTTAATCTTGCAATTGACCGCCGAGAGATTGATAACCTCTCGTTTGCGTTGGGTGTAAGGATTTGTTGTTTGTGTGCAGGTGCTGCTAACGAGGTTGTTGGGGATGTTTACCAGCATGGACACCCGGCAGGGTGTTAACCCGGCCATAACGCAAGCTTAGCGGGTCAACTCACCGCGGGGCTGAAGACTCTGTGTGGGCCGGCTTAACGAGGCCTGGCAAAGATAGGCCGGCTTAAGCAATGGGCCGGCTCACGAGAAGACAGATGGCAAGAAGACCGTCTTGGAGAACAAGTAGGAAAGAGTAGGAGGTGGATCAAAGAACGACCCGGACTCTCATGTAATTTAGGGTTCCACCTGTGTATATAAAGGGGAGCACCTATACGAAAAAGACTAAGTTGCAATCTCATCGAGAGCTAGGTTAGCGAATTCGCATCCTTGTACTCGATAACCGCAACAATATACACAAGCAGGACATAGGCTTTTACCTCCACCGTGAGGGGCCGAACCTGGGTAATCCGGCGTCTTCTCGTTCCCGATCAACCCCGTTAAGCTTCCACACTTGTGCGATGGCCTCATCTCTAAGTCCTTTCATAAGGGCATCTGTCGTGTTAAAACCACGACAGTTGGCGCCCACCGTGGGGCTCACGCACGGTGTAGTTGAGTTCTTAGCGGGATCTCTCCCAGGGTTCGGGAAGTACGCAGTTGGCATGATGACCAAGAGCCGGCGCGGGAAATTCTACATCGACGATTCATACTAGGGCCCCGACGCCGACTCGATCGAGTACGGGTACCGGGTCCCCTTCGGCAAGATCCATACCTTCATCGGCGTGGTCGGCGAGCCGGCCGCCGGGTTGGAGAGCGTCGCCGGAGTTGAGTTGGCACACCGCGCTGGCCAGCGTCAGGCGAGACCCGGCCCGTGTCAAGCCGGCCCAAACCATGCCTTCGTCGGTTTCACCCAAGGGGTGGCCTTATCGGAGAACTCCCTGTCCCAGGATGACACGCTCGTTCAATCTAACGCCGAGTCCTCGACAGGGGAAACCGAGTCAATTCTTCCGCCGCATGATGGAGGGCTCAGGCACATGGACGACGTCTTTCCGGAGAGCCCTGATCCGCCTCGCTTCGCGGCGGTGTACATGGCGGGAAGTCAAGATCCGGTGCGAGACCCGGCCAATCCAACGGCTGGGCAGAATAACATCCTTGCCGGCTCAGGAGGAGCCGGCGCGTTAGCCACCGGCTCTCAGAAAACTGGGGCTCAGGCGCTCGCGGACTTGATGACTACGCTGGTAGCCCTGTTGGTTGAGCCGGTCACCGCGGAGAACGCAGCGGCGCGCAACACGGAGATCACAAAGTGTCGCAAGCAGATGGCAAAGATCCAAGAGGACATCATCGCAGAGAACGCTCGCATGATGCAGGAACAGGACCGGATTGCCGATGAGAGGCAGCGCCTGGAAGAGGACGCACATTACCTGAATCGTCGGCAGGCCGAGTCAGAGCTCGTTCACAGGAGGCGTCATCAGAGCCGGCTTCCGGCTAATCTTGAACCGACTCAGCTTTTCACCACACCGCCGGCTCCGACGAACCCGGGGGCAGGAGTCGTCCCCACGGGTGAGCCGCCTTTGCAACAGCCGGTCTAGCTGCGGGAGCCGGCACAGCATCGCATGCCAGAGCAGGAGCAGCAACCACCGTCTCACCAGTTCCAGACCCCAATTGGACACTACTCGAACCCGATGGATAACGTGCTGGCAGCGACCCACAACTTGGCGGCTATTCCGATCGAGGGGGACGGCCCGATTCAGACCGAGGCCAGGAACGCCATTGCAATGCTCAAGATAGCTGTAGTGCAGCAAGCCAACTACTCGCATAGCCAGCATCGGCTTCACTCGACCCCTCATCAGAGCCTCACCAGGAGTCAGCGCCCTGAGTCGCCAGCGGTCTCCAGCAGCACACACCGTAGGAGAGCCGCCCAGCCGCTGGCGGAGCAGCGCCAGCCCGGGATCCCGCAAGACGTTGCAGACGCTGCTCGAATTCTGCGAGCTTGGGAAGAAGCAAACGCGCGTGCAGGGCCCAACCCGCCGGCGCGGGCTAACCCACCGCAGGATATCAACCCGCCGTCGAATGTTAACTCGCCCGTCGCGACCCAGGCAGATGGCCGACTTGGGGGCTCTTCTAGCCGCATGATTGGAACTCCCTGTTTGGTACCAGCGATGCGAGAAGCGCGCATCCCCCCGATTTCAAGGGGCCTCGCAAGGTCCCTAATTATATAGCGAATCTGGAGCCCACCGAGTGGATCGAGAGCTATGAGCTGGGAATGGACTTGTTGGGCGCAAATGAGTCAGTATGCGCTCGTTACCTCCCTCTAATGTTGGAAGGCCCTGCACGCACCTGGATGAAAAATCTACCGGCGAATTCTATCAATACATGGCAGGAACTAAAGGAGTGCTTCATCAAGAATTTCCAGGGAACCTGTAAAAGGCCAACCACAATTGTTGATCTTGAGCCTTGTGTCCAGCGCGAGGATGAGTCGGCGCATCACTGGGCTCGCCGGGTGGCGGAAGTCATACACAGCTCAGACAGCATCTTGGCGGCTCAGGCAGTGCTCGTTCTGGAGCGAACGTGCAAGTTCCAGCCCCTGGTCCAGAAGCTTGGGCGACTCAAGCGAAAGGTCCAGGACATGGGAGACCTCATGGATGTCTTAACCCGGTATGCGGAGTCAGATAACACCAAGGATCCGTTGTCAAACGAGGAGAAGTCTGACAAGGGGAAGAAGACTGGCGGCAAGGGTCAGCACCAGAACAACAGGAATGCTCAGAACAACAATGGTGGTAAACGCAAGGGTCATGACGGTAGTTCCGATCTGGTGGCAAACACAAACACAGAGAATAAAGGTCAGCGGCAGAATGACGGTTCAAGAAGGCAGTCTGGAAGTCACCCTCTCACTTACGAGGAAGCTCTCAAGGCTCCTTGTCCGAAGCACAGTTACAATGGTAAGCCGTCCAGTCACTCCTGGGAAAATTGCTATCTCATGCAAGAGTTTGCCAAACGGGTCTTCCAGAATCATCATAATGGAGGCGGCAACGGCGGACAACCCGCCAACCAGGGACCCGACTTCTCAGGCGCCGGCTTACAAGGGCCCTTCGCAGGACCCGGCTTCCAAGGAAACAGTGGTCAAGGCAGCGGGTTCCAGGGGGCTGGCAACATTGGAGGCGGCAATCAGCGAAACAACCAGGGAAGTCAGCATCACGCTTGTGCGGCAGGGTTTCAGAGTAACCCAAAACAGCTAAACAGCGAGCAGTATCACGTTTTCACCACTGGCACCTGCGGATCGGAAGGTACAGCGACGAGCCGCCCATGTGGTCGAGCCGGCGGTTCCTTACTACCTCAACTGGTCTGAACAGCCAGTTACCTGGAGCAGCGAAGATCATCCTATCCTTATCGATCACCCGGGCCACCTGGCCCTGGTGGTTGCGCCACAAGTCGGCGGTTACACCCTGACTAAGGTGCTCATGGACGGAGGCAGCAGCATCAACATTCTGTACTATGACACGTTCCGGCGGATGAATCTGTCTAATAAGCAGTTAACTCCATCCTCTACAGTCTTTCACGGCATTGTTCCTGGCAAGTCGGCCTATCCCATGGGAAGAATTTCCCTTGAGGTGGCCTTTGGCTCAGAGGATAACTGGCGTTCTGAGTTCATGTCCTTTGAGGTGGTTAAGCTTAAGAGCCCATACCACGCCTTGTTTGGTCGGCCGGCTTACGCGCGGTTCATGGCGCGGCCATGTTATGTCTACCTCAAGATGAAGATGCCAGGACCGAGGGGAACTATCACAGTGGAAGGAAACTGCAAGATTGCGCTCGAGTGTGAGGAAGGAGATGCAGCGTATGCTGAGACGGCTTGTGTTGCAGAGGAGTTGCGGTATTATAAGGACAATGTTGACCCGTCTGACAGGACATCCCTAAAGAAGCCCACCACGGAGTCTGGCCCTCTGCTCAAGTTTAAGTCGGCTAGAGACACAAAGCAAGTTGATTTCACCCCGAGCGATTATTCTGAGCAGTTCACCATTGGTGCAAATATGGATCCCAAATTGGAAAGCGCGCTCATCGGGTTCATCCGTGAGAACCGGGACATTTTTGCATGGAAACCTTCTGACATGCCAGGTGTACCGAGAGAACTTGCTGAGCACTCCCTTAATGTGGATCCCAAGTTTAAGCCAGTTCGCCAGTATCTCCGTCGCTTTAATGAGGAATGGCGGAAAGCTATTGGTGAAGAAGTGGCCCGGCTCCTAGCTGCCGGGTTCATCGTCGAAGTCTTCCATCCTGAATGGCTAGCTAACCCAGTGCTTGTTCTGAAGAAAAACGGGACTTGGCGGATGTGTGTTGATTACACAGACCTGAATAAGGCCTGTCCTAGTGACCCCTTTGCCTTGCCCCGTATTGACCAGATCATCGATGCTACGGCTGGTTGCGAGAGTCTATGCTTCCTGGATGCTTACTCAGGCTATCATCAGATTAAAATGAAGCTGGAAGACCAGGAAAAGACGGCTTTCATCACACCCTTTGGGGCCTTCTGCTATACGACCATGCCGTTTGGTCTGAAGTGTGCACAAGCAACTTGCCAGCGTTGTGTCCAGAGCTGTTTTCACAAACAGATCGGGCGGAACGTTCATGCTTATGTTGATGACATTGTGGTTAAGTCCCGGAAGAAAGAAACTCTGTTGGAGGATCTCAAGGAAACGTTTGACAACCTCCGCATCTAACAGATGAAGCTTAACCCGGAGAAGTGTGTTTTTGGTGTCCCTGCAGGAAAATTTCTGGGATTTCTTGTTTCTGAGCGTGGCATTGAAGCTAGCCCGGAAAAGATTAAAGCAATCACAACTCTGGCTAAGCCGGCCAGGCTGAACGATGTGCAAAGGCTGGCTGGACGGGTCACAGCGTTAAGCCGGTTCATAAGCCGGCTTGGAGAAAAGGCCATTCCGTTATACCAGTTGCTTAAGAAATCAGATGACTTCGTCTGGAGTGATGCTGCAGATCAGGCTTTTGAGGCCCTCAAGAAGCAGTTGTCGGAGCCACCAGTCCTTGCTGCCCCTCGTGAGAAGGAGCCAATGTTGCTATATATTGCTGCTAACAACAAGGCTGTAAGTGTGGCAGTCGTGGTGGAGCGCAAGGAAGATGGCAAGGAGTATCCAGTCCAGCACCTTGTGTATTATATCAGTGAGGTGTTAACCGAGTCCAAGCAGCGGTATCCGCATTAGCAGAAACTGGTCTACGAAGTATTTATGGCTAGCCGCAAGCTGAAGCATTACTTCCACGAGTATCTGATCACTGTAGTCAGCTCAGCACCTCTTGGGGATATAATCCAGAACCGGGAGGCGACAGGCTGGGTTGCTAAGTGGGCTATCGAGCTCGGTCCACATCATCTCAAATACGTGCCTCGCACAGCAATCAAATCTCAGGTGTTGGTGGACTTTATTAATGATTGGACAGAGTTGCAGGCTCCCGAAGAGAAGCCCGACACAACATACGGGTCCATACTCTTTGACGGCTCAAGGCAGCTTGAAGGCTCGGGGGCTGGAGTTGTGATTACTTCCCCACGAGGAGACAAGTTCTGTTATGTTTTGAGACTTATGTTCCCCTATACTAACAATGCAGCAGAATATGAGGCCTTGCTTCATGGGCTCCGGATGGCCAAGGAGATGAACCTGAGCTGGGTCAGGTGTTTGGGCGACTAAGACTTGGTGGCCCAGCAGGTTTTTGGTACTTGGGACTCCAAGGATCCCCTTATGGCGGCTTATCGGCACGCGGTCACGAATATTGCTGGACACTTCAAAGGATATCAAGTTGATCACATTGATCGCAGGCAGAACGAGGCGACAGACGCACTCTCTCGCTTGGGCTCGCAGCGCAAGCCGGTGCCACCCAATGTGTTCCTGGACGTTTTGCACAACCTGTCTGTCAAGTTACCAACAGAGGAGGACTTAGCTGTTCCTGACCCGGAGGCGGCTCTAGTGGCTGCTATCCATGCAATCCCTGATTGGACGGTCCCCTACTTGGCTTATCTAAGCCGGGGAGAACTGCCAACAGAGGAACTGCTTGCTCGGCAGATCATTAGAAGATCCAAGTCTATGACTATCGTCAATGGCGAGTTGCACCGACGAAGCGTCACTAGTGTTTTTCAGCATTGTGTTTCACTTGTAGAAGGCCGCGCAATTCTCAATGAGATTCACTCTGGCGATTGTGGACACCATGCCGGCTCAAGATCACTGGTCGCGAAGGCTTTCCGGCACGGTTTTTACTGGCTCACGGCTCATGCTGACACAGAGGACATTGTCCGTAAGTGTGATGGTTGCCAGAAATATGCTCGCCAGGCCCACGTGCTGGCTCAAGAATTGAGGATGATCCCGATCACTTGGCCGTTCTCGGTCTGGGGGCTTGACATGGTGGGGCCCTTCAAACGTTCTAAGAACAAACATACACACCTACTAGTGGTTGTCGACAAGTTTACCAAGTGGGTGGAAGCAGAGCCGGTCAGCAACTGCGACGCGGCTACAGCTGTCAAGTTTCTGAAAAAGCTGATATTCGATTTGGCTACCCACACAGCATCATTACAGACAATGGGACCAATCTGTCCAAGGGAGCCATGGAACAGTTCTGTCAACAGGAGCACATCCGGCTTGATCTAGCATCGGTGGTGCATCCTCAGTCCAACGGACAAGCAGAAAGGGCCAATCAGGAATTGTTGCGTGGTATCAAACCCCGGCTCATGGTGCCTTTGCAGCGCACGCCGGGTTGCTGGGAGGAAGAGTTACCTTCAGTGCTTTGGAGCATACGGACTACTCCCAACAGGTCAACAGGCTATACGCCGTTTTTCCTAGTCTATGGTGCAGAAGCTGTGCTTCCGAGCGATATTCGTCATGACTCCCCTCGAGTGGCGGCTTATGTGGAATCAGATAATGAGCTAGCTCGGCAAGACGCTCTTGATGCTCTGGAGGAAGAGCGTGACCTTACCGCATCCAGATCAGCAATCTATTAGCAAGACCTACGTCGCTATCACAGCCGCAGAGTTCGAAGCCGCACTTTTCAGGAAGGTGACTTAGTGCTCCGTCTGATACAAGACCAGACAGGCATGCATAAGCTTTCACCACCTTGGGAAGGGCCCTTTGTGGTCAGCAAGAATCTAAACAACGGGTCATATTACCTGATCGATATACGTGAGGTAGATAACTCACGTACCTCTGAGGAGGAAACAAGCCGGCCCTGGAACATTGCCCAGCTCCGGCCATACTACACCTAAGTCATTGACTAGGTCACATCTTTGTACATACCTTCTATCATGTATATACCTCTTTTTCGATCAAATAAAATAGTGACCAGCAGCACTGTGTGAAGGTGTCTTACCTCAAAACTTGTGTGATGGATCTTTATTTGTTGATCTTGGTTACTTGGGGGCTTCCAACTCCATTGAGTTTAGCTTACAAAACCCTTTTAACCCAGCGAGATGCCACAAAGTTGGTTAAACCTTCATGTTAGCAAGATGCTACTCCCTAAAAATGACCCGGCGTACGTCTGACGAGTCAATCCCAGAGGTGACCCTGAATTCGTCAGAGTTAAAACGTCCGATTGGTTCTGTGAGGGCCGGCTTTCATAGAGCAAGGACAAACCAACAGGCCAAGGTGCCAGCTTCATGAAAGCATATTCCGGCTTGCGCCCTATGAGCCAGCCGTTTCAAGTTGTGTTCAGAAGCCGGCTTACGATTATGTTCTTTTGTTGCACTCATCTCTGCATACATGCGTACATCCATACATAGCATTTATTTAGTTCCATATAATATTCTTGATTCATGACAAACAGTAACAAAGATTACTCGCTCAGTATGATTTCATCAGTAACCATCACATGCCATTGTTATATTTTCAGCGGAATCACTCTATTGAAAACAACGGCTCTCACAGCCCATAAGAGGATTCGCAGAAGCACAAGGTGTTTATACAAGCAATCTGCAAGCTCAGTACACGATGGCACTGGCATCAGCACCAAGAGTTTTATGCTACACTATTACAAGCCGCCCATCAGCTACGGCCATGGCAAAAAAAATTACAAGTTTGGCCTACTAAGATAAGCCGGCGCTTATATCGCCGGGTCAGAGCTGGCACCAGCACCCGATGGAGCACCATGAGCCGGCTCTTCGCGGCTGTCGTCATCCTCCTCTTCTTGGCTTGAGTCGCCGGTCGACCACTGAATTGAGCGCAAGGCTTCAAATAGGGCATCGTCGGATATCAGAGAGGAAGGGTCGACTTCAGGGGCAAAAGTTGGCTTACGCGTGCGGGTTAAGGCCACCGGCTCATGGTTTGGCGGTTCTATTCGTTTGTTATCTTTCGAGTAAGGCGCCTGGTACCGGGTCAGATCGGCTTATTCTGCAATTGCGGTGGCTGCAACCCGGGTTTCTCTGATGCAGCATTGGAAATCCTTCTTGGTGAAGGGCGTGTCAACTACATTGAACTCCTGGTAGCCGCCCACAATTTGAGCTGGGTCGAGCTCTGGCACGTATGCCTTGGCTCGGGCAAGTGCTGTTAGGGCCCTAGAGCGGCAGCACGCCTTCTTCCAGTCTTCAAACCACCTTGGTACAACAGACAGCTCCTTCAACATGTCCGCGATCAGTTGAGGTGGTGAAGTGGTGTTTTTTGCGGCCATAATGCATCTTGAGCCGCCTATATAGAGATCTTCCACAAAGGTATATACTACTTTCAGCTTCACCAACGGTTGCTGCACAAGAGTTTGATTCTTCCGACCTGCAAATATAAGTTTTCGCCATCAGTCAAGCCGGTTTGGCATGTTAAGCCGGAGCTGTTGGGGTTTGGCTTACCGAAGATGGCCCGGCACATAGCGGTGATTTGGCCTTTCAGAGTCGCTAGCTCTTGAGTGACCGGCTCAAGTTTGGTTTCGGCCTCTTCCGCTCGCGCAGCTTGGCGGCTCTGGCAGCTTCCGTCTCTTGCAAGGTGTTCCTCACAATGACCAAAGACTTGTTGGCCTCAGCAGCGGATTTTTCAGCCTCTTTGCGAAATGTCTTCTCTTTCCTGGCTTCCTTTCGGAAGGAGGCGGCCTGGGTCTTAGCTTGCTCTAGCATTTCCTGCAGGACAGATTGTTATGCAAAATATACGTATGACTCGGGCCACCCTAAAGGGTAACCCGGCCCATGGGGGCTACATGTTTTCGAGCTTAACACAAATACCAAAGCAAGTTCCATGCAGCGGCAGGCACACTACATGGCACTTGGGGGCTAATGCATGAACTGATTTTTCCGCTAAGTTATGAAGACCCGCCCTTCATGAATGACGAGCCGGCCTTTGGGGTTACCGATTGAAGTTGAGCTTACAAGTTAACATTTTTTAAGTCCCGGGTCATTATTCCATAATGACCCGGCCCTTGGGGGCTACATATATATATGGTAGAAGATGAAGGGTGCAAATTACCTCATACTTCCGCTTCAATGAAGTGATCATGGCAATCTCCGTGTCCCGGCTTTCAGACAGCCGGGTCAGCACGGCTTGATGCAAGGAACTGGCATCTTGATCTTCAAATGTAGGAAAGTTCAGAGCCGTCTTTCCTTTTGAGGCCGGCTCAAGCTTGGCAGGGATCTTAGTAAGAGCGGTGGAAGCCTCTGGAGTTGTTTGCTGTTCTCCGGTCACCACAACGTCTTCCTGAGCCGGTGCCACGGGCGGCTCTTTGGGCTATTCCTCAGCTGGATTTTCGCTTTCCTGGATAACAGGCGAAGGAGGACGAGCCGGGCTGGCGGTGTCTTGAACCGGTGGGCTGTCCTGGACTGCCGGCTCGTCTTGGCTGCCCAAAGTGGCCTCTTTCTCCCCTTGAGTGCCCGGTTGAATGACCGGTTCAGATGACCCGGCAGGTGTTTTCTTTTTGATAGCCTTGGCCCTGTACAAAAACCAAAGGAGTTATTCATTTGAAGAGGGAAAGAATTAAGAAACTGCTATAGAGTTTGCTTACCCAAGGTTGATGTTGAAAGCCGGCGCCTGCGTAGCGCTTGACTCGCCCGAAGAGTGGGATGTCTGATATGCCGAGTCATTTAAATGTAAGGGCTCCTTAAACGGCCAGCTAGAGGAAAAGAGGAAGTTGGACTAAGAAGCACCTCAGCTCGCGCCTTACGGGATGGCGGCTCGTATGGAAGCCCGCCACTTAACTCGCCTTCACTGCTCCGGGTCTTCCTTTTGGAGGTCCCGGCTTGACGAGTTTTCTTCAAAACAAATTTGGGATCTAAATGAGCATCCTGGTGGGAAAAAGGGACCTTACGGACGGTAACCCGGGGCTTCCTTCGAACCTTGCGGATCACGGCCCGGGTTTTCTTCCGAAAAGGTCTTGGAGAGTCAGAATCAGAAGAGATCAAGGTTACCTCCGGCTCGCTGGTGTGGCTAATTTCGGCTTCATCCTGAAGAGAAGGGGCGTCAGCAAGTTGAATAAAAAGGCGACCAAGCGAGTCAAGTTCTACCTCAGCCTCCTCTTCTGCAGCCGGCTTATCAGTATCGACCGGCTCATCCTGCTGCTCCGCTGGAGCGGGGGCAGGTTGTTGGGGTTTCTTCCTCTTCCAAAATTTGTCGTTCGCCTGTATTGTGACGAATTGGCAGTTAAGAATGAGATGAGGAGGGTGAGATAAGAACAGAGTAAGAAGGTGCAAACACTTACTGAAGGCACCGGGTTGGTTAAGCAAAAGGGGGCCAGCCCGGTTTTATTGCATTTCTCTTGAGGCTCTCCCAATAGCCTCTTGGTGGTCTTGTTGATATCACTCACAGATAAATTGACTTGGCTGAAGCGTTGAACGTCAGCCAGCTCACCAGTATAGTTGCACATCAAGTCGCCCCTATGGCTAAGGGGCTGGATTCGCCAGCTTATCCAGCACCGGGTCAGATCGATCCCGGTAAGGCCGTTAGCAACCAAGGCCCTTATTTTGGAGTAAATAGGGGCGAATTGCTTGCGTTCTTCTGTTGATGGCCAACCTGGAAAGGCCACTGTGGCATTGAGCCGGTCCGGTCTGTAACTCGGCAGGAGGCTTTCACCTTGAGGGGCAGTGCTCTTGCAGTAAAACCAAGTCTTGTTCCAGCCCTTGGGGTGACTCGCCAGCTTGGCCTCAGGAAAGGGAGTGTTTCTTCGCCTTTGAATAGAGACGCCACCAAGTTCTATGCTAGGGCCATCGGTGAACTCGGTCTGGTGGTTGATGTAGAAGAATTCGCGAAAGAGCAAGACAGTTCGCGCCGTTTGGAGGTACACTTCGCAGAAGACTTGAAATTGGCATAGATTTGTGATTGAGTTGGGGCCAAGATCCTGCGGTCGGAGGTCGAAAAAGTTAAGGATGTCACGGAAGAATTTTGACCCGTGCGGCCGAAACCCCTTATGAAGATGATCGGCGAAGACCACAACTTCATCTTGCTTGGGCTGGGGGGTGCTTTCTTCTTCAGGCGCCCGCCAGCTAATTGTGGCTTGAGCCGGCAAGAGGCCTTGCCCCACGAGCTCGTTCAGCATCAGGGTTGAGACCTGAGATCTGACCCAGTTGCAGGATTTGTCGGTCTTAGGGGCCATGGCGACTTCAAATTTTAACTGCAAAGGCAATAATGATAAGTCGGCGTGTTAATCTCATAAGGTGTAACCCGGCAAAGTAATGAGGCGATCATGGTTGCTAAACGTCATGACCCGGATTTATACAAGCCGCCGAAAGCAATGAGAAGCCAGTGTGACAATGAGCCGGTGTTGATGAGTCAGTGGTGCATTGGATTTCTTCTAAGTGTTGAGCTAGCTATAAACAGGAATCTAGCGGAAGCAGTTGCCATTACGGATCTGAAAATACTTCGGAAAAGAAATTATAAAAGACCTAAAAACATGGATAGCAGCGGGAGCCCTGCTGTCAATGGGGGTCCGATTGAAAGTAGTGCAGGAACCTATACGAGAAAAACGGCATTGTCACAATAGCTAAGGTGTTTACGAGGATCATTCAATTGATTTTTGATCTACTGATAAGAGAAAAGATGAACACGGAAGAACACTGACGAACTGCAATGGGAATGAGGCACTTACAGATCTGGAGCTCGGATCTTGAGGCTTTCACGGCGCAGGCGATGGCGGCCGCGCAAGGATGGAGGGTTCCAGCGATGACTGAGCGGCGGAGAGGACGCAGCCGAGGTCGTTGGAGTACTCGAGGGCGGCGGCGCTTCGGGTTTGAGGAAGAGCAGGCGCGAGGAAGACGAAGGAGGCGAAAAGTGACGGTGGGGGTGAGCGGGCCCATTTATAGACACGGTAAAAAATTAAAACGGCAGGGGCGGAGCAACAGGCGGCGCAGTAATTTTCGGCTGTGGGCTCCTCGATTCTCGCGCCTGACAAGACGATACATACCCACTCAAAGATTCGAGGTGATGTCATCCCGGATTTTGCGGAAGTGGATGGTGACGTCATGAGGGAAATGGAGCTGAAAATGCCAAGTCTGAACCTGAAGGGGAGACCCGCCGATCCATTTAACCCGGCAAAATTGAGCCGGCCTAGGACGGTGTTCTAAAAGACCGGCTTGGGAAGCACTTGGAGAGTATTACTGATGTTTTGGCTTTTTCAGGTTGAAGTTTAATGTGAATAAATTCAAGTCAAACTGAGGGCTAATGTTGGGGATGTTTACCAGCATGGAGACCCAGCAGGGTGTTAACCCGGCCATAACGCAAGCTTAGCGGGTCAACTCACCGCGGGGCTGAAGACTCTGTGTGGGCCGGCTTAACGAGGCCTGGCAAAGATAGGTCGACTTAAGCAATGGGCCGGCTCACGGGAAGACAGATGGCAAGAAGACCGTCTTGGAGAACAAGTAGGAAAGAGTAGGAGGCGGGTCAAAGAATGACCCGGACTCTCATGTAATTTAGGGTTCCACCTGTGTATATAAAGGGGAGCACCTATACGAAAAAGACTAAGTTGCAATCTCATCGAGAGCTAGGTTAGCGAATTCGCATCCTTGTACTCGAGAACCGCAGCAATATACACAAGAAGGACGTAGGCTTTTACCTCCACCGTGAGGGGCCGAACCTGGGTAATCCAGCGTCTTCTCGTTCCCGATCAACCCCGTTAAGCTTCCACACTTGTGCGATGGCCTCATCTCTAAGTCCTTTCACAAGGGCATCTGCCGTGTTAAAACCACGACAGAGGTGTTGCGTGATTCTCCTACTGGTTCAATAACCTTGGTTTCATAACTGACGGAAATACTTATCTCTATTGTGTTGCATCATCCCTTCCTCTTCGGGGAAATACCGACGCAAGCTAAAAGTAGCAGGGCCTGACGAGGTGGGCATCATGGTCGATGTCGACACCTCGGCCCAACAGGACCCGGGGGAGAAGCGCCCCGTGGTCATCAAAGAGGGGCTGGGCCAGTCATCGGCCCAGCCGACATCTATCCCGGCTCCGCCATCCCAGGTGGAGGCTACCCGGGTAGATGTATCCGAGGTCATCCCTCCACCCCCGCCAACTGCCCAAGGACGGGCTGGTGCGGGGTGGACCGAGGAGATGGAGGACGCCCTGAAGGGCTCTTCCATCAAGGAAGAGCACCGTGTCTTGATAGGCGCGGCGCTACAGGGCTACCGGTCCGCAGGGGCCAGCCTGCTTCAGGTTTTCAAGAACCTCATAGCAGGTTTCGAGGTACACTCCTATCCGTACATTAAGTGTAATTTGTTTATTTGAGCTTTTTTGAGTTATGTATTTGTCCGAGGACATAAGAGTACAGCCTGCTAAACGGCTTAGTGAGTGAGCAGCCCCCGAGCCCGAAGTTGGTTTCAAGAAACCGGCATTGGGGTCGTTTGATCAAGTAGGAGCCCGTTAAGTAGCCCCCAGGGCGCTGCTTGAGGCAGCCATCCTGGAATCCTTTAGTAATTTAACTGTTCCCTTTGTAATAAGGATCTTTTGTGCCAGGTTTTGACCTCGGTTCCGGACTCCGTCTCCGAGGAGATTGCGGAGGTGAACCGGAAACTCGAGAGGTCCCAGGAGGAGCTCAACCTGGCGAACCAGAAACTCGAGCAGTCTCATGGTAAGCAAATTTAAACTTGCACTGTACTTTGTACGAAGGAGGTATGACGTGTTTTGTTTAAAAACAACTAAGGCCGAACTATTTTGACAACAGCAGCGTTAGTGGAGCTGGAGACGCTCAAGGCCGAGCTCGAAAGGGCTCGGCAGGAGGTGCGGCAGCAGGAGGCTGCCGCCGCTGAGGAGGAGAAGGCCCGGGCCGCTGAGAAGGCGGTCGGGGACAAGCACCAGGCGCGGGTGCTAGGGGTTGAGGAGAACCTGAAGGGCGTGTTTGAAGCACGCGAGAAGCTTCAGGAGGAGGGGCAACGAACAAAGGAGGAGCTCGAGAAGCTTCAACTTGCCTACTCCGAACTCAAGACCTCGGCCCGAGCTGACCACGAGGTGCTCCAATAAGTAGAGCAAATTGCCTCGGGTAAGCTATTTTTGCTGCAGTGTTCATTTGCCAGCAAAGGGTGTGTCAAACTCACCCAGTTATGGCGTTCCGCAGAGGTCTTTGCGGATCTTCCGCAGAGCGCGGCGGATGCGGTGGTGTACTTCGGCCAGCTAGCGGGCCATGAGGTGGAGAAGGCTTTTTGGGGGCAATTCCTGGGGTCGCCGTCTGCACAGCTGCTGAATCATCGAGTGAAGCAGCTGGTGGAGTTGTTTCGCCTGACAAGACCGCCGCTCCAGGACCTCTGCATTGCGGTGTGGCCCGCCGAAGCCATGCCGAGGAGCCTCTTCGGCCTTACGGCCCGTCTCCGAGATGTCGTGCCCTGCCTGAACCACTGGAAGAGGTCCGCGTGCTTTGAAGGGGGGCGGAGGGCGTACGCCTGCGTGAAGACGCACTTCCGAAAGGTCGATGCGGTGACATGTGCCGCGGGCCCTCCTGCCGACAAGCCGCGCACCGCCAAACAGTTCTTCGCCGAGGTGGAGGCGGGAGCTCGGACCACCGAAGCCATGTGTCCAAAGGACAATATGTATTTCTAAACAGTACTTCGGGATGCCGAAATGTATGATGTATAGTACTTTATCTTTTGGTTGAATGAATATGGCTTTAAATTCCATGTGTTTTCTTTTTAGTTAGTTTTGCCTCCTGTATGACTATCTTAAAATGAGAGTGGCCAGTCGTCGGCTTCAGCCCCAGTGTAGATTATACAGAGGGTGTTCCTTATGGCACTCTTTAACCCTTAGCCGACGTCTCGGTACCCGGAGGCGGTCGGTGTTTTATAGGAACTAGGCAATCAGACTATAGCGGCTTTACAACTTTCACGTAGTCATAGGAGTTTGACTGTGGGGCTGATGACCAGCCCCCGGTGTGGGAAGTGTTCGGTTAGGTCGGCCGAGGTCGAGGCCATAACACACTTCGGCTAGAAATGAAAGCCCTTCATTTAACACGGGTGATCTCTATTGTCACATCGCTTAACGCGGTCTACGGATGGCGGACCAGTTTACGCATACCTAGATAGTCAGTTTTCGGCTTTCTCCACTGAGGCGCTATGCCAATTGACCTGGCAGCGCAATCGCAGTGGTTCTCCCGTTACACCGTTAGCCGAATTCATCGGAAACATAAGGAGTACACATAGGAGCCGGGCAACCCAACTATTGACCAAAATCTAGGTTCAAACCTGATGCATGTAAGGCCAAAATCCGTGACGCCGAATACTTCGGACTTGTTATACAATTGTATCTTTTTTAGAGAACTTCTTCATCCCGCAGGGGCCATGCTGATAAAGAAATATGATAGAGGCCTTGAAGGGGCACAGTTTCTTTATTTCATAATTTCAAGTGTGTACATGCCCAGCGGCGGCGAGAGGAATTGAAAGAATACAATGTAAAAAGTAAAGAAAAGAGGAAGAAACAGGGCGGATACTTGTTAACGGATTTTGAAGAATCCGGGCCGCTGCCTGCCACACGTCTACGTTTCTGAGTTGTTGACCAGATGTTCACCATTGATGGTGAGGAATTTGTGAAGGTTGATACCTTTCCGGCCCTTTATACGCTTCAAGTGTTTGATTGACCGAGCTCCTATAGAGGAGACATTGCCGAAGTCCGTTATGTGGTTGAAACCACATGGACGTAGGCATGTTTGGTTGTTTCTTTGACAGAGACTTGCCTGTGCAGGGGCTCGAAGCCACGTCTTTGCTTGGTTGAACCGCGCCGACGTTTGAGTAAATTTTTGGCTCCTCGACGGCCCAGGGAATCTTCAGTGCGAAATTATGCACTCTGGGGACATAGTGCCCACTCCAGAGAGGGCACGCGAGGAGCCCGCATCCCTATTTCGGGTGCGGGGTTACCTGGCCGAGGTCGATTTGTGCAGCCCGGGCGCGCTTCAAAGAGCGGGCGGCGCGTTTATCGCTGCGGGCTGCCTCCTCGGACGCCTGTACCTCAGCCGCGAAAGCTGCGGTCTATTCCTCTGTCCGGAGTGATCGTTCGGTGTTACCATTGACTGTGATAACGCCGTTAGGTCCCGGCATTTTGAGCTTGAGATAGGCATAATGCAGGACTGCGTTGAAACGCACGAAGGCTGTGCGCCCTAAGAGCGCGTGGTATCCACTTCGGAAAGGCACGCTATCGAAGATTAACTCTTCGCTTCTGAAGTTCTCGGGCGAGCCGAAGACTACCTCTAGGGTGACCGTTCCGGTACAGCGGGCTTCGACGCCCGGGATGACACCTTTAAAGGTGGTGGAGCTCGGCTTCATCCGAGATGAGTCGATGCCCATCTTCCGAACTGTGTCTTCGTAGATGAGGTTAAGGCTGCTTCCTCCGTCCATCAGGACGCGTGTTAGATGATAACCATCAACAATAGGGTCCAGGACGAGTGCCGCCGATCCGCCATGCCTGATGCTGGTCAGATGATCGTGCTTGTCAAACGTGATCGGGTAAGCCGACCATGGGTTATACTTCGGGGCGACGGGCTCCAGCGCGTATACATCCCGAAGCACACGCTTCCTTTCCCTTTTAGGGATGTGGGTGACATAGATCATATTGACCTCTGTTACCTCGTCAGGAAACTACTTTTGGCCTCCATTATTGGGCCGCCGAGGTTCATCCTCGTCTTCGATGCGGTGTTGGGTTTTACTTTGACCCTCTGCCGCTATCTTGCCGGCTTGTTTAAAGACCCAACAATTCCTGTTAGTGCGAGTTGCTGGTTTTTCCTGAGTGCCGTGAATTCCACATGGGCGGTCCAGGAGCCTATCAAGCTGGCTAGGTCCCTCTTTGTTCCCTTTAAAGGGTTTTCTTTTCTATCCGGATTTTGGTCCGGTGAACCCTTCGTTGACCACAGCGTCTTCCGTATCGCTCCTGCCATTTTTATACCTACGCTTATTTTTGTTGCGCTTGGGTTTTCCATTGGCATCGCGAGTTTCCGAGGTGCCTGCCTCGCCGTTATGAGTACTACGGGCGAGCCAGCTGTCTTCTCCCGCACAAAAGCGAGTCATAAGTGAGGTGAGGGCCGCCATAGTCCTCGGCTTATCCTGGCCGAGTTGACGAGCCAACCAATCATCTCGGATATTGTTTTTAAATGCGGCGATGGCCTCGGCTTCGGAGCAGTCTATGATCTGGTTCTTCTTGGTGAGGAACCTGTTCCAGAATTTCCGGGCTGATTCGCCTGGCTGCTGGGTGACACCGCTGAGGTCATCAGCGTCCGGCGGTCGGACATATGTGCCCTGGAAGTTTGCTCGAAAAGCGTCTTCTAGGGCCTCCCAGCTGCCGATAGAGTGAGGAGGGAGGTTGTTAAGCCAATGCCTCGCCGGCCCCTTTAGCTTGAGCGGCAGATATTTAATGGCGTGGAGATCATCTCCATTGGCCATGTGTATGTGTAGGAGGAAATCCTCGATCCAAATTGCTGGGTCCGTGGTGCCATCGTACGATTCTATATTGATGGGCTTAAATCCTTCCGGGAATTGATGTTCCATCACCCTGTCTGTGAAGCAGATTGGGTGAGCCGGACCTCGGAACTGAGGAGCATCTCGTTGGAGGTCGGGAGAGAGCCGCGAGTAGGCTTGATCTCGGGCGCGGCCGTTCCTGTCCACCCAGGCATCGTAGCCGTCGAGCCCAGCGGGCGCGCGTCCCCTTGATCCATAGATGGACCAAGGGGGAGCCCTGTTTTCCTCAATGCGACGTCTAGCGTCGTGAGGATCTAGGTAGTCCATGGGGTCCTTGCCATAATGGCGTGGAGGTGGCCGTTCACTGAGGTCTTCTCGTCTTGGCCTGTCCCGGCCTCTAGGGGGTCGGTCGAGGTCGTCGGCGAGCTCCTCGTCGAACTCCGGCAAGAGACGCCTATGTGGGTATGATTTCAGCGCACTATGGCGCTGGTTCTCCATGTCTTGCTCGGCGGAGAGCACTTCGATCCACTTTTCATTTAGTGCATCGGTATTGTCCTGCAGCTGCTGCTGCTTGCGTTTCATGCTCCGGGCGGTCGCAACGAGGCGTAACCGGAAGCGCTCTTGTTCGAAAGGGTCTTCGGGGACGATGTAGTCCTCGGTACCGAGGCTCTCGTCCTCCTTGGATTCCGGCATGTAGTTGTCGTCAGCCCCTTCGAAGAGGTCATCGGGATCTAAGTCCCTGAGAAGTCGGTCCGGTGTACCGTCCCTTACTGGGGAGGCTTGAACGTCCTCTTCATGGTTACCGGCATCACCGTCCTCCACCTCGCCGTTATTGGCTGTTGCGTCATTACCACTAGGTTCCCCGTTAGGACCCCTTCGGCATCTTCGCCGATGTCTTGGAGGGGATTTGGGAGTGTCCACCATGTAAACATCGTAGGTGGACGTGGCGGTCCACCTGCCTGCGTTTACCGGGGGCAAGTTGTTCTCGATGGGGCCATCAGCATCTTCCTCCATGTCTGATGCCTCGCCATAGTCCAGTATGTCGGTCAAATCGTCGACCGTGGCGACTAGGTGGGTGGTGGGTGGGATGTAAATTTCCATATCGTCGGCTTTAAGTCCGATCTGATTGTAAACCGAAGTCTTGCCATCCGAGATGGACATGCTCCGGATGCGGTCAAGCATCTCATCGAGGTGAGATAACTCTTCGGTATTCATTGATGCGCCATAGGCAGGGCTGACTCAAAGCACGCCCAGCATGTAACCGGACGCGTTTTCGGTGCGAAGGGAATCCGAACATAATTCTGAGTTCTGTGCCGAAGTCAGTTCTAGCACTGACGTAATTTCGGGAGTGGGAGCCGGATCTATCTCCGGACTGGCGATCGGAAGGGAACCGGCTGAAGTGGTGGCGTCAGGGGTCTCAAGAGACGCCGCGACAGAGTTCGGTTCCGGAGTCGAGCCTCCAGAACCGGTCGAGCTTTCAATTCGGCCGGGAGTCCATCCCGACAGGACGAGTTCGCCGCGGGAATCCGCGGTGTATTCGAGGCCACCGAAGGTCACGATCCGACCTGGGGCGTAGCTCTCGACAGAGGTCAGATGACCCGTCGAGTCGGCGCAAAATACCATGCTGCCGAAAACAAAGAGCTGGCCGGGGGCGTAAACGTCCCCACGGCCGTTGGCGCAGTTGATCTGCAGGTGAGCCATCGATCCTTTTGGTGATCGCGTAGCAGGACTCGCAATGAAAGCACCAGTGTCGGTGTCAAAACCGGCAGACCTCGGGGTAGGGGGTCCCGAGCTGTGGATCTCGGATCGGTGGTAACAAGGACAAAGGAGACGATGTTTACCCCGGTTCGGGCCCTCTTGATGGAGGTAAAACCCTACGTCCTACTTCTGTTTATATTGATGGAGATGTATCGAATACAGAGTTGATCTACCTCGAGATCGTAATGTGTGTAACTTCTAGGGCTAGGTGAGCGATATTGTGTTGATGTCCCTTCTACGGGCTAAACCCTATGGCTTATATACACGCCAGGGAGGGTATCTAGGGCTACAAGGTCGGTATCTAGGAGTAAGGCGGCAGGAGAGATCTTGGAGTATACGTCAAGTCTTCGGTAGAGACAGCCTCAATCACGCCTACTGTATACGTCCTTCGGAGTCCATCTTGACCACGCACGAGGGCCTATTGGCCCAACCGAGGAGACGGGCCGGCTGGGTTAGCACCCCCTGATCCAGGACACCGTCAAGGATGTAGGAAAACCAAAACTGCCATAACTTCTGCATATGAGCTCCGAATTGAGCAAACTCAAGCTTGTTGGATAGATGACGACAAATACTATCCAACATCGAAAGGGAGTATGCCTAAGATATAGAGATGTGAAAACTCTATGAATGAAGAACCGGCAAAAACTCCAACATCGAAAACATCATAGAAGATGCATAAGAACTCCGTTTTCGATGAACTCGAGCTTGTCATGAAGATGACCATCAACTCCAAATCTCACAAGGAGAAAAACCAAACAAGAACCAAGAAAGATGATGCAAGGATGCAATGGTTTGAGCTCTCTACGAATGATACGATTAAGCTACTCATACGAGAGCCCCCCTTGATAATACGGCAATCGATCCTATAACCCGGTCTCCCAACTACCACCGTGAGACCGGTAAAATAGAAAACCTATCATGTGCAAACCTTTGCCTTGCACATAGTCCACTTGAGCTAGATGATGACGATCTTGACTTCCTCAAGTTGGACCACCTTTCTTGATTGTGTTGGCTCGATCAAGACTAGTTGATTGCTCCCCCATACTCCACTATGGGTGAGCCACTCTTCGGCACATCTTCACAAGTCCATTGTCACCACAATGGACGGTAAGCTTCAAGCATGATCTCTTCGTGATGCTCCACTTGAACTTGCACACCGCAAACTTGATGACGATGTATGATATCTTCCTTTTGATGCATGCCCATGGAAACATACCTAACCCCACATAGAACTCTCACGTAGACCATGGGTTAGTACACAAAGTGTAATGGACAAAGCTTACCCTACCATGGGATCACTTGATCCCTCTGGATACATCTTGTACGCTTTGTGTGTTGATCAACTTGATTCACTAAGATGATGTCTTGAAGGTAAACATGAAAGTTCACACAATCTTCTTCTTCAAGACATGCTTGCAATAAGCTCAACTCTCCCACTACTTATCTTTGGATAAATCCTTGAATACCACCTTGGTCAACACATAATCTTCTACTTATAGCCTTGAAACCAATGAATGATCTTCAAGCAAAGCCTATGGACAAACCCTTCAAATGAAACTCAAGGCAAACCATTAGTCCATAGGGATTGTCATCAATTACCAAAACCAAACATGGGGGCCGCACATGTTCTTTCAAAGGGGTAATGTGCACTGGAAATTTAGGATGAATTCCACGCCTGTGTCTGAAAATTAGGATGAACTGTGTGCGATGAACTAGCTAGCTAGAAATCTCAAAAAAAGCAACCCGCCTTGAGCGATGCAAAAATTGGTGGTTCCACGGCTTTTTCTTATTATCGTACACAATTATTATGTTTGGACCGTGTGCGATCTTGGTTGCTCCCGCCCCGCTTGAATTTCTTTACCCAAATTTTAGTAGCCACGGTATTTCAACCGTCGCCCTCACTCCACCACCGACCTTATAGTAAAATTTTCAGTAGCCGAGGCATTTCAACTGTCGCCCTCCGTCGTCCACCACCATCTCCACCCACCATTACTAAAATTTTCAGTAGCCGCGGCATATCCTCAAACACCACCCGCCCCCTCCACAGTCCACACACACCCACCCCTCCCCCTCCCCCGCTCGAACCCTAGCTTGTCGCCGCCGCCCTCCACCACCAACCTTTGCCGGTCTGCCCGTGCCTCCTAGCTTAGATAAGTTCAGGTTACCCACCGATCCCCATACCCTCACCACCCTGAGTTTTTAGATGAGGCCTGCGGTGTCCCTTCCCCCCAGATCCCCATCCCCTACTCCAGATAGTTGCAGCCTAAGCCCGACCAAATATCCCGGGGAGCCCGAGGAGCGTACGGCCAAAAAGAGGTCTATCATGGCCTCTCCGCTGGACAATGGCGAGGTGGTCGCCGTTCGTGCCGACCTGTCGATCCCAGAGGAACACCTCGCAAAGAAGCCGGCGAGGACGTTGACTACATTGCCATGCCGAAGGCTTCAAGTCAGCGGGGTCGCGTATTCCTGTATCTCAGGACAACCGGCTACGACATCAAGCTCCTTGACAACGACGGCTTCACGCATGCCATGTCACAGGTTAAGTGGTCCATCCCCAACGCCTCTGGTTCATCCGCCGTCGATCTCTTCAAAGGCCCCGCCGCTGATCTCCTCCGCCTCGCGGTCAAGGATTTACGATCCTTGTGTGCCATCGAGCCCCTTTTGTCATTTCTGAAGGACACGTTCTACGGCGGTGGCTTGGGATCCAAGTGGAAGGAGCCCATCCATGACAAGTGAGGCAATATCCTTTCAGCAAATCTTACTTTTTCTAGCTAGCCAACTCATACCCATTGTTGTACTAGCTTTTGCCATGCATTGTTTTAACTATGTCGTGTTTAATTATTTCAGTTATGCAAAAATGTAATGTTCAATAGGGCTATCTGATGTTTATGTATGAATTGTCCAGTTCAATTTCACGAATGGTTATATTTGGTTGTTAGGTTGGTTGCAGTGAGCATTTGTCCAGTTTTCAAGCACATGCCTTGTTTATCTGTATTTGGTTATTAGGTTGGTTGCAGTGAGCATTTGTACGGTATTCAAGCAAATGCATTGTTTATCTGTATTTGCTTGTTAGGTTGGTTGCGGTGAGCATTTGTCTAGTTTTCAAGCAGATGCCTTGTTTATCTGTATTTGCTTGTTAGGTTGGTTGCAGTGAGCATTTGCCAGTTTTCAAGCAAATGCCTTGTTTATCTGTATTTGGATGTTAGGTTGGTTGTAGTGAGCATTTGTCCAGTATTCCAGCAGATGCCTTGTTTATCTGTATTTGCTTGTTAGGTTGATTGCAGTGAGCATTTGTCCAGTTTTCAAGCAGATGCATTGTTTATCTATATTTGTTAGGTTGGTCGCTCTGAGCAGTTGTCTAGTTTTCAAGCAGATGCCTTGTTTATCTGTATTTGCTTGTTAGGTTGGTTGCAGTGAGCATTTGTCCAGTTTTCAAGCAGATGCCTTGTTTATCTGTATTTGCTTGTTAGGTTGGTCGCAGTGAGCATTTGTCTAGTTTTCAAGCAGATGCCTTATTTATCTGTATTTGCTTGTTAGGTTGGTCGCAGTGAGCATTTGTCAAGTTTTCAAGCAGATGCCTTTTTTACCTATATTTGCATGTTAGGTTGGTTGTAGTGAGCATTTGTCCAATTTTCAAGCAGATGCCTCGTTTATCTGTATTTGCTTGTTAGGTTGGTTGCAGTGAGCATTTGTCCAGTTTTCAAGCAGATGCCTCGTTTATCTGTATTTGCATATTAGGTTGGTTGCAGTGAGCCTTTGTCCAGTTTTCAATGGCTATATTTGGTTGTTATATTGAGCATATATGCCTTGTTTATTTCAGTTATTCACAATGTGATGTTCATTATGTGCAATATGAACTGTGTAGTTTGATTTCATCAATACCAGTTTGAATGGCTATATTTTGTTCTTGTTATGCCTGGTGTAGTTAACACATGCCCTTTATTTCAGTTTTACACATTTATCCAGTGTGATGTTTAAGCATGAGCTATGTTCTATTCATTTTCAAAAATACCAGTTTGAATTACAATATTTGGTCGCTGTTAAGCCTGTTGTAGTTAACATTCCCTTCCATTTTTTGTCTGCTTTAACAGCATGCTGAAACCAACACATTCAAGCTCTCATTTGGAGATGGTGTTGTTTACCATGGCTATATTTCGTTGATGTTAAGCATGTTGTACTTCTCATGCCTTTCCATGTACTTACACAGGACAACAACGGGAGTGGCCGACGTTTTTCACCGAGGTTAGTTTCATCCCTCGGCTTATACTCCCTCCGTTCCATAATGAAGTGCATATAGATCCACGCCTGGAAACTTTTTAGCTTCTAATATTGACTTGTTGCTTGTAGGTACATATGTCCTCCGCAATGATCCACGTCTCAACCCTTTTTGCGTATGGGGCAATGAGATATTCATGAACCAGCATCAAGTGAGGAAACTGATAAGGATTGTTAGCAAAAAGATACGAACGATGGCAATTAAACTATTTGTTTATGCTCTATCCAACACAACAGTGAGCTATAGGATGGTAACTACGAACTCTGTAGCCTTCTCTTTATACTGCCCATAATGAGTTGTTAGACAACAATGTCTGAATCTTTTTCGTTTGCAGTGGTTCCCAAAGCAGTTTACTCAAGATTACCTCGCAAAGTACATGATTGGTGGACATGCAATGAAGGTTAAAGTATTTCATCGAGACTACAATAAGCATCGAGAAGTCCTAATGAAGACAGTGAAGGATGGGTGGGCGACCATCACAAGGGGATGACCTAGAGTCGTGCGTGCATTAGGCATGGAGGAGGGCACAATATGGGCATTCCGCTTCACCTTCTCCAGCAACCATAATGTCTTTCGCCTCTCTCTTTACCGTCTTTAGTACAACTGTGGTTCATCATTCTTTACTTGGTGCTTCTGTAGTTCTTCAGTATATGTACCTGTGCATTCGTTCTTGAACCTATATTTGTAATAAACATGATTCTATATGAAATAAGTGATTGCCTACTTTCAAATTCAAAATCTATTTCAAATTCAAATTCTGTGAATTTTAAATACAGGGATTAAATTAGGGATAAATTATGCTCTGCAGGCTATTACACTGAACACAGTTTGCGAAAGCAAAACGTCTGTGATAATCATCAAGATCAGACACGTTTCTCAGATCACTACATGTGCGATGAATCTCTACTGCACACACGATCATCCAAGAAAAAACGTGTGTGATTAACAACAGCGGTGCACACAGTTCCTTCTTATTAAATGTTTGTGATAGTCTCCTTATCACACACGCTTTTCTCATAGAAGAATGCATGCAACAGGCCTTCATCTGACACGGGTACAACGGATAATCATTTGGGCCATTTTATATATCACAGACGTTTACGGGCAGAGCAACGTGTGGGATATATTCAAGCTTCGCATACAGTTTTATAGGGACAACTGTATGCACTCTTACATCCAATCGCATATGGTACAGGAAAAGTAAATGTGTGTGATAGTCTCCTTATCATACACCGTTTACAATCGTGAATTGTTTGTGATGGGGCGCACATCGTAAAGGTTGCACCACAGAATAGCGCGTGCGATGGTAATGCCAACCCACACAAGTAGCAAGGATGGAGCGTTTGGTAAGTTTGATATATCACAAACAGTTGTGTGGCGACTCGTGTTTGGAATAGATGCGGGCATCGCATATGCTTAGTTCTGCAAAACATATGCATTCCTACTCCCTATCGCAGACGATTTCTGGGTCATGTGGGATGGACCCCCCTATCGCACACACAGGCAAGGCGACGGTTTAAAACTCTGTCGCGGAAGGGGTTAAAACCGTTTGTATAGCACGTCACTGCACCAGTGAATTATGGCACAGAACATAAACATCAATTACAAACTTGGAGATAAATAGTAGTTGTTATTATTGCCTCGGGCATAACTCCTACACACCCCTCCAACCCCAACCGCACCAAGATTGGAATTGGTGGCCAAGGCTAAGGGGGGGTGCCACCTATATGGGCCTATTTTGGGCAGCCCATGGCACCTATAATAATACCAGGGGGCTCCGGTAAATCCTGGAGCCCCTCTACACAATTATTTACCCTCTTGGAACTTTCCACCTATCCGTTTTTCTCCAAAATGCTTCTGGTTTCCTCGAAACACTATCGGTTCTCTCTCGAAACAATTTATGTTATCTCCGAAACTTTTTCGGCGATATTCTCTCAAACTCCTAACTCCAATAGTATTCAACAGATTGTAAACCCTTAAGCGTGTGACCCTGGAGGTTCAGTGACATATAGACATGACCGAAACACCTTTCGTTCAATGATCAATAGCGGATTTTTGGACATCCATATTGATCCGTGTATTCACACAAATGGTTATCGAGTGAACCTGTAGCTACCATATGCTATATCTTTTGCTTCATGATACTTTACAAAACCCAAGGTGAGATATATCGGCATAGCGTGAATCAAACACATGATCACTATGACAGTCTCCCCGTTACCAATTTGTTCTCTTTTCTCGTTCTCGTGTTCCGGCATCCCCGTGAGAAAGTCACATTGTGTCTAGCCAGACGATGATGAATGCCGGCACACCGAGAGGCCCCTAAGAATATCTCTCCATCGCCGAAGGAGCAAATCCCAGTCTCGAGATATCTAGTCCCTTGGCATACGTTTCCGATGAACCTGGAAGTTGTCATTATGATCATCTTGTTGCAGTTGACGTTAGAACAACCCCAAAGTGCATCGTCTAGTATGAAGTGATTCGATACTCTCATGGTATAAGGAATTATGCATACGTTAACTTCCCATATTATGGACTATAGACTTGTTACAAAATCATCTCCAGGTACAACATACAACTTTGGTCAATTCAACACGAGTGTTCTTGTAACATCGTATCCACAATGTTGCCGGCATCATCGTTACACTTAACTCATGCCTATGATCAGAAAAATAGAACTATCATGCAACACTTGAGCTAGTCCTAGAGGCAAGACTAGGAATCTATATTTACCGTTTATAACTCTGCACATGCAAATGAGTTTTCCTCTGAGCCTCTTGGTTTTCGCATATGAGTTATACCATAGGATATAAACATTAACCATAAAATTGGAAATAAATACTACTTTTATTATTTCCTGTAGGGCATATTTCCAACAATCTGAATATATTGGAGCAGTGCAGAGAAGACCCTCACAAATAGCAGGGTTTAGAGATAAAGTGGACGTGTGCAACCTTGTTGATCTTGGCTATAATATGAGGGATTGGACTTATGAAAAGAAGGTGGCTGGAGCCCCGTATTGTCGTGTCCTCTTGGACCGAGCCCTTACTAATCCTACATGGCTAAACATCTTCCCCCTTGCGACGCTTTATCAAGAGACGACAGCGGGATCGGATCACTCTCCTCTCCGGCTCGAAACGATGGTGCGGGAAGCTAGAAGCAATGTACGATCTTTGTTCCGGTATAAGTTACACTTGGAGAAGCATGGGGGCTCCCGTGACGCACTTGAACAACATTGCAATGACTTCCAAGATGCTCACTCCGTGGCTGATATGAGTAGGAAGTTGTCCATTTTGTCAAGTGTTTTAGTACAGTGGTGTGGACCAAATATTGGAAATGTACGCAAGGAGATTAAGAAGCTAAACAAAGAGTTGGAACTTTTGCAACATACCCTCATGGTCAGGGACGTCACATGTTGAGACAAAGGTGAATGATCGCCTTGTCAAGCTCTATCACATGGAGGAGATCTTGTGGCGCCAAAGATCGTGAATCAAATGGTTAGTTTCTGGAGAAAAAATACATAAAAAATCAACAAAGAGCTAGCATGAGAAGAAGAGAAGACAAAATAAAAAATTTGTCTCGGGATGATTGCACGACCACGGATGATCCATTGGAGATGGAGGCCCTTGCAACATCCTTCAATAAGATTTTTTTTTTGAATTTGAAGGCACTACTGGCATGGAGTATGTAATTGACATAGTCCCGGTCACGGTGACAAAACCAATGGATGCTAAGTTGTTGGAACCCTATTGCAATGATAAAGTTAAAACAACTCTCTTCCATATGTTCCCCACCAACACACCTAGACCTGACTGCTACCCGACACACATCTTCCATCGACACTGGGGTCTATGTGGGGAGGAGGTTACGTCGATGATCCTTCGTATCTTGAACGGTGAGGGAGAGCATAAATCAAACTATGTTGGTTCTAATTTCTAAGGTGAATGACCCCACTATGCTTTCTCAGTTCAGGCCCATAAGTATCTGCAATGTTTTAGGTAAGATCGCTTTGAAGGTTATCTCTAATTGCCTCAAAGTAATTCTTCCTGAGATCATTTCGAGGAGCAGTCTGCTTTCGTTCCAGGGCGGCTTATCACTCATAATATTATCTCTGCTTACGAGTGTCTCCATTTTATGAACAGATCTTGTGCTATCAAGCAAGCGTACGATCGGGTTGAGTGGGATTACTTACAAGCTATTATGACTAAGCTGGGGTTTCCACCAGCTTGGTTTCTTCGGTGATGAGTTTGGTGAGTTTTGTTACATTCGTTTTCTATTTAATGGAAATAAACTTGAGGAATTCAGGCCTTCTCGAGGAATTCATCAGGGGGGCCCAATTTCTCGATACTTGTTTTTGTTGGCAGCATATGGCCTTTCGTGCGTTTTGAAAAGTAAAAGTCAGTCATTGCACCTCAGTGGTATCCAAGTTGCTCAAACGGCCCCGCCGGTTAGCCACTTACTTTTTGTGGATGACAACATCCTATTTGTTAAAGAAAGTAGAGATGGAGCAAATGATTTGTCCTCTTTGTTGAACATTTATTGCCAAGGCTCGGGTCAGAGAATAAATTTACCAAAGTCCTCTGCTTTCTTCAGTAAAGGGTGCCTGAAGTCAAATTGGCTTGAGGTATTCCTAATGAGTCTCTATCCCAGAAATTTCTGGGCATGCCTTCTGATGTTGGAAACTGTAAGCATGGAGATTTTTAATATCTGAAAGACCGAGTTTGGAATAAGTTGAAAGGATGGATGGAGGAGATCCTTTTGTGGGGTGTTTAATAAAGTCAGTGGCCCAAGCAGTGCATGTGTACTATGTGTCTTGTTTTAAGCTTCCTCGTGGGTTGTGCCAACATATCAATTCCCTCATACAGAAGTTCTGGTGGACAGCAAAAATGGTGAAAGGAAAAATGACTTGGGTTTCTTGGGAAGAGATGACAAAGCCAAAGTACCTTGGTGGTTTGGGATTTAGGGATTTCGAGCTATTTAATCTCGCTCTTCTTGCTCGTTAGGCATGGCGCATATTACAGGATCCAAACTCACTTGCCTGCCTCCGAATTTCTTGAAGCCCAACTGGGTAATTCTCTGTCACGGATATGGCGATCAATCGTTGAACGACGAGATGTTCTGGTACAAGCTCTCATCCGTAGAATTGGTGATGGGAAAACCACTAATATATGGCGTCATAATTGACTTCCGAGAGATTTTAGTATGAGGCCAATTACCAGCATCTCAGACAACCCACCTCAATGGTTTAGCGAGCTCATCCTTCCCAGTGAGGCTTCATGGAACCGGGAGAAAATTATGGAAACTTTCGTAGCCATTGATGTAGAGGGAGCTCTATCTATTCCCTTGTGTACCCGGCAGATGGATGATTTTTGGTCCTGGAACTTTGAGAAGAAGGGGATTTTTACAGTCCGTTAATGATTGTTGAAACTAAAAATAGACGGGAAGCATGGCCAGAGGAAAGGCTGGACACATCAAATTTTGTTGGAGAACAAAGAAGATGGAGCTTGATGTGGAAGCTACAAGTTCCCTCAAAAATGAAAATATTTTTATGGAGCTTGACCCAGCAGTCCCTTCCGACAGCCGATCATCCTCATCATCGCAATATGTCACCTGGGAGTCAATGCGGTCTTTGTGGTTCAGTTGACTCTTGGAGACATTCACTTTTGGACCGTACGATGTCGAGATGTGTAGGAGGCGATCGACTGAACCCGATGCCAAGAGATGGACCTTCTCATTGATTTTTTTGAGGGGTGGATCTTCTCATTGATGGAATCAATCCCGCATGCTGATTTTGTTTCTATTCTGGTCAAACTATGGGCCATTTGGCATGCTAGGTGGAAGGCCTTACACGAGAATGATTTCCAAAGCCCACAAGGTACACACTTTTTTGTTCAGATATACTTATCTGATCTTAAAGTTTGTAAAACTAAGCATCAACCACGACAACAGGCTGCTAACACTCCTGTCCATAATCCTCGATGGATTCCTCCTGTCCAGGGGATAGCCAAGATTCGTGTTGATGGCGTTGTGTCTAGATCATCAAGCAGGGCTCTGTTAGTGCGGTGTGCAGGAACTCGGTGGGTGATTACCTTGGATCCTCGGCGATGGTGTGCCCAGGAATTGTTGATCCAATCGTCCTTTGAAGCCATGGCTTGTCGAGAGGCGCTATCACTTGCATCTGATCTTTATCTGGACCAAGTGGAGACAGCCTCCGATTGCAAAGAAGTAGTGAATGACCTCTTGTCCAACAATGGAGGGCTTCATGGCAATATTGTCTGGGAAATCGGAAGAACTGCGGCATCTTTCCAGAAGTGCTCCGTCATCTCTGAAGGGAGAATCTCAAATCTCGAGGCACACAGCCTTGCTAAACATTTTCTAAGTCTTACACTTGGACGCCATCTTTGGCTCCTTCAGCCCCCCGATTTAAATTGTATCCCGATGAATTTAATTATTAATGAGCAATAAAGTGGAGTGTGTTTAGCCAAAAAAAACCTAGTTTAACTCCTAATCCGCCACCGCTAGCTGGTGCACGCCGCGTATGGCACCCGCAACAGTGAAGCGGGCGGCAGACGGTGCACGGCGGGGGCGGGCCTTGTGGGACGCGCGGGAGGGAGACCCGGCGAATGGCGACGTGACGGAACAAAGAAGAAAGAAAGAAAGAATGTAACGCCGACGGATGAGCCGCGTCAGTTAGCTTGTCGCATGCCCGCATCTCGCGTCGTGCGTAACTGAGCCTGGTGGGGGTGGGGATGCCAGATCCGGATCGCCGTAACGTACATGCGGTGTGTACTCAGCAGATTATATAGCCACCTGGGCCCGGTCTCAGCAGGTCCATCCACTATACTACCAGTTGATCAATATTTTTTCAGTGGCTATAGATGCTGATTAAAAAATCGTCGTCATTTTGTATGTTAATATGCTACCATAAAAAAACACGTTATTACGAAGGAGAGCCTTTTGGGAAAAATTTGATATTACGTTCATTTTACCATTCTCAAAATAACTTCTTATTCCAGCCATGTCTATGAATGCCCAAGCAATTATTTCCGTCGTTCGCAAGTCCTGCCGCGACTATTTCCTCTGAACAAAATGTATGTGCTTTACCCCTCAAAGTTGCACCAACCACAGGAACGATCGATCGATCTACACGAGATGATACTGTTCTTCTCACAAGCGTCGCCTGCACTTGCACAGTCGCAGTGTTGCATGGCTGATGATGGCAACTGCTGCCACAATTACACGGGCATTCCCGGTCCAATTTAGGCGCTGGTGCACAAACAACTAATCACAGCTAGCTGCTGCTCCCATGTCCATGTGCCCTCACCTGCATGCCACCGCCGACATTGATATCCACACAAAATGCAGCAGCAATTCACGTCGCCCACCGCCTAGTAGGGCCGCAGGCCCGGCTCCTCGGCCTTGGCCGCCGCGGTGGTCACCGCGACACCGACGGGCATCCTGGCCCTGTGTTCGGTGCGGCCGAGCTGGCCCGGGCCTCCGCGTCCGCCGCCACCGACGCCGGCTGCCGCGGCCGCTGCCGCACTGCGCATCCGGCCCTTGCCCAGGTGGTGCTCGCAGAGGGAGTAGCCGACCAGCGTCGGCTGGCTGCAGCGCCATCCGCGGCCGTTCACGCGGCTGCACCGCGACCCCTCCATCAGCACCGCCGGCCCGCGCCGCTTCTTGGCCCCGCCAACCGCACCGCCGCTGCCATTCTTCTCCTCCTTGACGGCTGACATCGCCGCCACGCCATTCGTGACCGGATCTTCCACTTTCACCGCCCGCTCGCCGGCGCCCGTGCATGCCACGTCCAGCTTCCAGCCGGCGCCGCCGCCATGGCCATTGCTGCTGCAGGTGCAAAAAAACGCATCATCCTTTTGCACAAACAAACCCCGGATTAACATCACCGATCAAGACGTGACTGACGAAACAGGCAGTAGGTGGCAAGCCATGATGGCAATGCGCACTAGAGGCCAAGGCCGGATCGCGCAACAGAACAAGAGCCAAACGAACAGGCTGTGATCAGCAAAGGAAACCAAACAAATCCACGACCGAGACGGCAACAAGACGAGGCGCCTATGTAATGTAGTAGTAGCGGTATGGAATTATGGGGCGGGCGGGCGGGCGGACGGACGGGAGAACATGTCTACAGAGCCGTCTTGTCCGACAGGCAGGTGCAGTGTGTGCACTAAAATAATAGTTGGATCCGGCCATGCCTAGACTCATATGGGTCAAGCTGGCATGGCCACTATCAAACAGTGGAAGAACACAGAGGGAAAGATACTAACAGAAAGAAAAACAATCCATTTCCTAGTCAAAATTCACAAAGCTGTCATCTTTCTCCCCCATATATATGTCTTTCTGCACTTGTTTAATCGAATCCATACCTCCTGTGAGCACCATCAGCTCCCTGCTCCGCCGCTGCACCCTGCCTCTCGACTGCACTGTCCTGAAACCCAGCCAGCAAAAGCAACAAGAAACATTCAGATGTGACTAAAGAGAACGTCTAGATCTAGGCACCTGCACCGCGGGTGCAAGATCGAACGAGCGTTTCCACGAACAACCCGAATCAAGAGCCACGGCGCACCTGCGGCAATGCCAGGCGCCTGGCGGCGGCGGGCTTGCGCCCGAGATCCGCATTGGCATGCAGATGCGGCGGCCTCGCCCGGTCCTCCTCGTCGTCGCCCCCGCCGAGGCCGCGCTCCTCCGCATTCCGCGGGGTCTGTTGCGCGGATGTGGACGGATCTGAGTAGTACTGCTGGTGGTGCAGCAGGGAGGCGGTGGCCGGGGAGGGCTGCTGCGGCCTCCTCCTGATCCTCATGGACGGGAGAGGAGATTTGGGGAGGGAGGGACGAGGCAGCGACGGAGGAGGAGGAGGAGATTTGGGGAGGGTGCAAATTAAAGAAGGGGGGCTTTTGGGGTGTTGGCTTGCTTTTTATGCCTCATCATGCCCGCATTTATTTATGGGAGGCCAGTAAATATATACGAGTAGAATAGTGGTAGACGGTGCAGTTTTCAGCACTGCCTGCTGTCTGGCTTTGGCTCGGCATGCAGCACGTGCCTCGCGGCGCCGGAGGGGCGCCGGCGGCCGTCGGATCGGGGGACGGGCGGTGGGGATCGGTTGCTGGGCGGGCATGGACCGATCTGGTTTTGATCGCGCCGTGGTGGATGGATCGGTGGCATGAGAGTTCGGGAAGGGTGAGGAGAGTGGGTGGTGCAACTGGCTTTGCCAATTGCGCAGGTAGGATGGCCCATGTGGGTTTTTGGACCCGTTCGGAGGAATTCAATCTGCCCAAATGCCTGAAATGCTCGTAGTACCGTTTGTCGGTTAAATGAAAATGTTGTGTGATCTAATGGTATCAAGACGACAGGGAGGCTTATCGACTTGACCAGCCATGGAATGCAATATACTACTCCCTCCATTCACAAATATAAAATGTTTCTGATATTTCAATATAGACTACATACATACTCAAATGAGTGAACAAACACATTAAGACGTGTCTATATACATCCATTCAAAAAAAAAAAGGTTAGAACATCTTATATTTGTGAACGGAGGGAGTGATTTCTTTCAGTCAACCTTTCGAATATGTGTATGAACAAATGACATGTTTAATTAGAACACGGAATCACATAAAATGATTTGACTTTTGCAAAAATAACCACACCTACTAACGATGCAAAACCAGGATGGACAGAAGACAGAGGGGAAAGATCAAATATTATCAGGACAACACAGATGTCTATCGATTTGGTTAACCTCGGAATTCAATTATATCGCTTTTCAATTGGGATCTCAGGTTTCGAATATGTGTACGGTCGAAGGATGAGTTTAGGGCACATGGAAATTTCACACAAAATGGTTCAACTTCTAGAGATGACACCAGGTACGAAACATAAGTAACCGAAACGGGGACGTGAATGGCGTTTGTTTGGCCACAAGCAAGCTCAACACACCTGGACTTCGATTCTTGCTAGTCGCAACATAGTTGGGAGCAATGTCAAAAGGGGTAACAATTCGTCGAGTTACCACAACTCATTAGATTGGGAGGAGCGAGGGTTACCAATGACCTAGGGTTAGACCACTACATTCGGGGTGTGCAAGGAGAGGGCTCATGGAGACGATGTTGGTGAGAGCACTTTAGCGAGCATCTTTCTTATTTTCCATGGCAAGCACACAGAGCGGGTGTCGCTGAGTGGTCGACACAAGGAGTGATGAGGGCGCAAAGAAAATCTAGGGACCTCGGAGTTTGGAGGACATGCTTTCAAGGCAAAGGAGGTTACAACGATAAGTTGTGTAGATGAATGACCCAACATGTGTGGTTAGAGTTGGATTTTCATTTTGGTGGATATGATGAAAACCAAATTTGGAGAGATAAAATTAGCTACTTTAGCCATTCATTTATTTGCATTTTTTGTAACCAACAACAATGAAAAGTTTGTCACAAAAACCTTGTGTGTGCGTACATAAAGTACTCCAACATTTCAGTGCACATTTTTTTATATATTTTAGAATCCATAAATCATTTGTGTATATTCCAAAAGGTAGGTGCACATGACATGAGTTCCAAGGATACATCGTTATTCTCACAGGTAAATGACCACACACATGGAGTTTGCTCAGAAGGCATGAGCACCAGCCCTGTTTCGAAAATGGTCTTGGCCAGCGTCAGGCAGTCTCAAGCTCTATGTGGACGCCTCCTTCCATATTGATGGAGGTAAATGGTGCCCTGGGGGGCAATTCTCCGTGACTCAGCTCGCAGCTTTATAGTGGCCGCATGCATATACAAACAACGGGGCCTCGACGTTGCTTCGATGGAAGATGAAGCAGTTCTGGTGGCTCTTCAACTAGCAAAAACAACGGGCATCCACTACCTCGTGGTGGAGAGTGACTCTTTGGAGATTGCTTAGGCTATGCAGGATCCACTCCAGCTTTAGGTGCGGTGGTGATCAATGGCTGTCGAAACTTGATAAGTAGCTTCGACAGGGGCGACTATATTGCACTATGGGCGAGAAGCAAATGAGGTGTCACATGAACTTGCTCGATTCGGTTTCATTGAGAGATCCTGTTAGATCTAGAGGGATCATCCCCTGATTTCCTGGTTCCAATTCTTGTAAAGGACATGTTAATTGTTTGAATAAAGTTGTCGATTTTTTTAAAAATTTTGTTACAAAAGGTCAAATTTATTATGGTAGCATTGGACAACAACCAAGACAAGAGACATCGACATTGACTACCGCTTGATACCAACCATTTCTCAAAGTCGTCGCATGATTTTGTTAAGTTGGGAGATATAAAGAAGAAGAAGAAGAAGAAGGATATGTTCTCTTCTTAAATAGTCAGCAGCCGGCTGTACTATTAACCATGCTCTTAGAGATCCCAAAAGAAAAAGATGCGATTATAACAAGGTTTGCTGAAGGAGGAAAAAAATCGCCTACATTGTCCTCTGGACCGAGACACGCCACACCTCACCGCTCTTGTAGCACCGTCTCCGGCGTCGGCGCCGACGCCGGCGAGGGGAGAACGGGGGGAGCCCGCGGCCAACAATCAAAGGCATCGATGAAGAAAAAAGCAGCAGCGGCAAGGGGGCGGGCGTTGGACGAGAGGAAAGGTCCAAAACAGGGGTGCCCCGGTCGCTGTGGATATGGATCGTGCATGGAAACGAAGAGTCAGATCAAGTGGGGGCTGTGGGGGCGGTGATTAGCCAGATTTAGCAGCGGCAACTGGGAAACCCAGCCAAAGCGGGCCGGCGTGGTAGCTTTTGGCCAGCACGGGGGCCTCCCTTCTCTTTGCAGAGAGCAGAGTAGTACGTTCGGGCGGTTTGCACTTTGCAGCCTCCGGTTAGGCTGATGATACGCGGCGTCTTCATGGCCATGATGTGACAAAGGCCCTAATGGTGCTTAGCTCGCCCATTCAATGAGGTGGGTTTTCAGTTAAGGAAATTTGTGATGGATAGACTGCCAAATCAGGACCAGCCCAGCAATGCGATCGCAGCGGATATTAGAGCTGCATGCAGTACGATTCCCCGAGTAAGGGCATCTCCAAAGCCCACCGACCCTCGAACCGTCCCTATTCGTATGGATCACACTGTCTGGACCGCGAAAGTCATCCAACGCGGTTCTGTATCGATCCGCGGGACGTACTTCTCCCGTAAACCGGCGGGAGTCCGGACCGCTACCACACCCGCTTCTGACTGCCTTGACCCACCCAAACCCTCACCTTCCTCCCGGCGCCAACTGCCCGCATTCATGCCGCTGTAGAGCGCGCCGCTCCACATTGAAGACGGCTCAGGGCGAACGCGATCTCTCACTGCCTCCGTCATTGAAGCGGCGCGCCGGCCGAGGGCAATGCTCGCTACGCGTCTCCGGTGTCCGCGCCTGTTCAATGACGGAGACGTGTGACTGGACGGGACGGGACGGATATCTACCATGCCCGTTCAATGCCCCGTCCGTTCATATGCCGCCATTAAGCAAGCTCGCCGGCCGAGAAACCCACTCCGGCGCCGCGCATTGACGCACCCGGACGCCTGGCCTCACCGGAATCCGCTCCACAACCGGCTAACTCCACTCCACAACACAAGCCGCTCCCCTTGCACTGCATCCGCCATGAATGCAGGCGGCGAAGCTCTGTGGGAGAGCCTTTCCACTGAGATGAAGCACGCGGCGGTCGCCCTTGCCGCCGCCTAGCAGAGCCGCCGTGCCAGGCGGATCGAGGCCGGCTTGCCGTCCAGCTCGCCCGAGGTCTTCGATGACGAGGACGACACCACGATGGAGACAGGCTCCGAAGACACTGCGCCGGCTCCCCCGCCTTCTGTGCACGCCGGCTTCACCATGGAGCAGGCGCAGGCGCACTACAACGCCACCATCACGGAGGTGCAGCCTGCGCCGGCGCCTTTGTCGGCGTTCCAGCAGGCGCTGGAGGAACAGCGGTACAACATGTTCCTCCTGGAGCAGCACCGGCTGGCGGATGGTCAGATCTACGGCCCCAACTACGTCGTGGAGCAGCGTATGTAAGAGATATGCCCTAGAGGCAGTAATAACAGTTATTTTGTATCTCCAAGTTTGTAATGAATGTTTATGTTCCATGCTATAACTGCAATGATTCTCGAGTCTACAATATCCACGAGGCTCGGAGGGAAACTCATGTGCACGTGTGGTATAATAAACGGTAAAAAGTATTCCTAGTCATGCCTCTAAGACTAGCTCAAGTATTGCGTGATGATCATGTTTTCCTGATCATGGGCATGACTATGCCGGCAATTTTGAGGGCACAATGTTAGTAGAACACTTGTGTTGAATCGACCCAAATTGATGTTATGCTATGAGATACATTCGTCACAAGTTAATGGTTAATAACACAGAGATGGTTAATGTTTGCATAATTCCTTAGACCATGAGAGTATCGAGTTCCTTCGTGCTTGCTTCGTGAACTTTGGGGTTTGTTAAACGTCATCCGTAACTGGGTGGCTATTACGGCAGCTTACGGGTTCACGGAAAGGTATGACAAAGAACGAGATAGCTCAAGATTGAGATTTGCTCCTCCGACGATGGAGAGATATTCTCGGGCCCTCTCGGTGTTACGGTATCCATCATCGTCTGGCCAGACACATTGTGATTTGATCACTGGGATGCCGGAACGCGGAAACGAGAAAAGAGAACAAAACCGGTAATGAGGTAACTGGCATAGTGGACAAGTGTTTATCCGTGGGGATGCTGATAAATCTCACCTCGAGTGTTTGTAACATATCGCGAAGCAACAGGAATAGCACACGGCAACTGGAGGTTCACTCGAATATTTATTCGTGTGGGTATAGGGGTCAATATGGGTGTCCACGGCTCCGATGTTGATCATTGATCGGAAAGTGTTCCGGGTCATGTCTATGCTTCACCGAACCTATAGGGTCACACGCTTAAGGGTCATCTATCTGCTGAATACTAGACAGGGAGTCTGAGAGAAAGTCATCGGAAAAGTTTCGGAGATAACGGAAACGTTCCAGAGAGAACACCGGAATAGTTTCGGTAAAACTGAAAAGTTGTTTCGGAGTATACCATTAAGTCAAATTGGTTTCGGCACACGCCTGCAAATTCTTGGAGGGTGCCAGAATTGTTCTGGAAACTTCTGGGATAAAAACCGGAAATGTTCCGGAGCTGCCGGAACCGGTTTGGTTGCTTTTCGCAGATGAAAATCACTAATCCGGAGTTGTTTCGGAACGCGTCCAAAATCATTTTTGTGGGTGCTGAAATTATTCTAAGACCCACAGAAATATTTTTGGATTTAACGGTCGCGGAAAAATGTTTTCATGAATAGTGAAAATCACTTTATGGTTACTATTTTGGATAGCCACCTTTTAGGACTTTAGTCAAAGTTCTAGAAGGAAGAGGCTTGCAAGGGAAGGAACCCCTTTTGGGGGGCCCCCATGGGGTGGCCGGCCAAGGGTGGTGCTCCTCCTTGGAGCTCCACATGGCCTCCCATTATGCCCTTAATACCCATCATATGTGACCTAATGGATGGGTGTTTTGGTAATTTTTGGAGGCACCCTTCCCCTTGGCTTTCCTATAAATAGAGGTGGAGAGGGGCTCTCCACACTCATCCCTTGCTCTCATACACATGCCATGCATTATCTGGCTTTCTCTCTACCTCCCACGAAATAGTTTGGTAGAGCCGAAAGGCTGTCTGGGTTCCGGCAGGAACTAGTTCTGAACGGCGAAGCCTTGCCGGATAGCTGACACCGTATGTGTGCAACCCCGTAGAGAGGTCGTAGGTTTGATCTTTTGCCCGAGGGGCTGTTCGAGGGTCCTCCCGAAGGTCTGTCCGAGTTACCGTTCGAGCTTCGAGGGTCCTCTTGAAGGGTTGTCCGTGACATCGTCCGAGGGACTGTCCGACCGCCTCCCGAAGGGCTGTTCGACAAGGGAGTACATCCTCGCGGTTGGGAGGTTGTAAATCCTAGCTGCGGGGATCTGCACCGACGATCTACATCGACTCTTCTTCCGCTGCGCTATGAGTCGGTAATGATCAGATCAAACCCTGTATGCAGTCTCCATAGTGGTCCTGGGCGTGCTCGCTGTACCAGAAATTTTTGTTTTCTGTCGTGTTCCCCTACAGTGGCATCAAGAGCCTTGCTATGTGTAGATGCAGGTTACGATCTAGAATACATAGATATGTATGGGTATTGCATAATATAATTTTGGAGTAGATGAGATCTATTGCTGAAAATTATTTATGCGGGTGGCAGATGAAATCTGTTACCCGATGTTCTTGTTGCTTCCCTAGAATTTGCGTATTTCTGATCTTGAAACGGCATGGTGGAATTTCACAAAGTTCTGGCAATCCGCGATCATGATTGATCAACGAAGTGCTATCAGTTCTTTGGGTTCCACCATAGTTGAGAGAAAGATGAAATTTCACAGACGAAAGGGCAATGCAGATATGATCTGCACGGGGGTCATGCGTATGACGAAGTTCAGTATGGGGCTCGAGATTTTATTATCTCGTGTTTCATACACCCCGCGATGTTAATCTAGCGACTTGAATAATCATACTTGATGATAAACGTTGGTAGCTGCGGTTTAAGTCAAAACCTTAGAAACCACGTAAAATAAAATTTTGCATAAACCGATTAAAGGCGTCTAACTTGGTTTTGTAGGATGTGCATGTGATGTGGTATGACAGTTCTCATATTAATTTGGTTATGTATGAGATGACTATATGATGTAAATTTACTAACATGACCTGCGTGTCATGATTCCGCATGATGGCTGGAGCCATATGATTGTCACTTTAATGACCTACGTGTCAACCTTAAGTAATGCACTTATTTTATTAGCTATAGAGATAGCAATATTATCTGGTGCATCGACAAGGTGGTGGCAATCTTCGCGAAGGTGGACACCGACGCAAATGCCGAAGACGAAGAAATTAAAGACTTCTCCGTCAGAAAGGGCTATACCATATCATGCTATTACGAATTGCCTGAGATGTTTATCCCTTATGATGCACCCTTTTATATTGCGCGGTAGTCGCTTTTTGTTAGGGTGATCTCTCACTAAAAATATCAAAGTAGTTAGTGTTCACCCAAGTGTAGCACCGTCTGAAATTCGTATCTTTTCGGGGTGCGCCATGTCCACATGGGTACGAACGAATCGAGAGGAATGAGGCAGGTGAGGTCAGACCTCGCAACAAGATCACTTGGTTGTCTTTGACGTTCAGGCAGGATAGTCCTGAGCTCGGAACACACCCATCGAAAGATGAACAAGAGTCACATAGAGATGTGATCGGCAAGTTTGCCTACCGATTGAAATTCTCGTCATCAGTGATGTCCACATCAATGGCGTTGAATTAAAATGTGGATCTTGAATCACTCATAATCAATATTGAGAGATATTGATTTGAGTGGGAGCGCACTTTAGAATAAAATTGTTTATTCACTAGTGCAAATTAATTATGAACAAAGTCTAAGTGAAACTTGTGTTCACCGTTGTAGATCAAATGGCTCGCAACACCGCGTTCAACTTAGGCCCGATGTTAGAGAAAGAGAAGTTAGCTGTGACTGGAAACAACTATGCGGACTGGGTCCGTAACCTGAGGATTGTCCTCAGGAGCGCTAAGAGGATGTATGTGCTTGAAACTACTCTTCCAGTTAAACCGGCGGCAACTGCCCCGGAAGATGAACAAAATGTCTGGGCCACTAAGGATGATGATTACAACTTAGTGCAGTGCCTCATGCTAGCTTGCATGAGTCCAGAGCTTCAAAAACATTTTGAATTCCATAATGCCCACGATATGATCCAGGAATTGGATGCTCTGTACAAGGAAACCGCACGGTCTGAACGATTTGTTATCATGAAGGCCGTGATGGATTGCAAGATGGCTGAGGGCAGTTCAGTTGGCGAACACGTGGTCAAAATGATTGGCTACGTTGAAAGGCTTAAAACCCTGGAATTTCCAATTCCACCAGCCCATATGATGGACATGTTGCTTTCTTCACTCCCCCCGTCTTACGACGGTTTTGTCATGAACTACAACATGAGTGGGATGGAGAAGACACCAAATGAGGTGCTCGCCATGCTGAAAACTATGGAAGGAGGACTGCGGAAAAATCGCAAGCAAGTGTTGCTTGTGAATAAAACCGCTAGTTTCAAAAAGAAAGGCAAGTCCAAGAAGGGCAAGGGCGCCGGTAAGACCGGCTCCCAAAGCAACTCGAAGGGCGGAGCCAAGAATGAAACTGAGTGCTTCTACTGCAAGGGCACAGGACACTGGAAGAGAAACTGCAAGAAGTATCTGGAAGATAAGAAGTCCGGGAAAACCGGAAAAGGTATAATTGTTATACAGGTTAATGCCATTGACGTTTTGCTTGCTAGCGAAAATTCTAAGTCTTGGGTATTTGATACCGGATCGGTTGCTCACATTTGCAACTCGATGCAGGGGCTTCAGAAGGTGCGTAAGCTGGCAAAGAATGAAGTCGTGATGCGTGTCGGGAACGGCGCTGGGATCGCCGCTCAAGCCGTCGGCATTATGCCTCTACGTCTCCCTTCAGGATTTACCCTAGAACTAAGTAACTGTTATGTTGTTCCGGCATTGTGTAGAAACATTATCTCTGGATCATGTTTAGTACACGATGGGTATTCCTACAAGTCTGAGAACAATGGTTGTTCACTTTATTGTAAGGATATGGTTTATGGATTTGCACCCATTGTTGGGGGCCTTTTCATACTAAATCTTGAATGTGGAAATAATGTCTTTAACGTGAAAGCTAAACGCCTTAAGAAGGCTGATACCACCACCACTTTCATGTGGCACTGTCAGCTTGGCCACATCGGAAACAAACGCATGCAAAACTCCATAAAGATGGAGTTTTACCGTCCTTTGATTTTGAATCATTTGACACATGTGAAGCTTGCTTGATGGGGAAAATGACCAAGACACCGTTCACGGGTCATCCTGAACGGGCGGGTGAATTGTTGGAAATAATACATAGTGATGTATGTGGTCCGATGAGCACGGCCGCACGGAGTGGTTATTTCTACTTCGTGACTTTTACCGATGATTTAAGTAGGTATGGATATATCTATTTGATGAAGCATAAGTCGGAAACCTTTGAAAAGTTCAAAGAATTTCAGAATGAGGTAGAAAATCATCGTAACAAAAGGATTAAGTTTCTGCGATCAGATCGCGGGGGCGAATATCTTAGTCATGAGTTTAGTCAACATCTGAGTGATCATGGAATCGTTTCACAACTTACGCCTCCCAAAACTCCACAGCGAAACGGAGTGTCGGAACGACGTAACCAAACATTGTTAGACATGGTAAGGTCGATGATGTCTCTTACAGATCTACCGATATCTTTTTGGGGTCACGCACTACTCACTGCCGCTTATACATTAAACAGAGCACCGTCTAAGTCTGTTGAGACGACACCATACGAGTTATGGCATGGGAAGAAACCCAATTTGTCACATCTCAAAATCTGGGGTTGTGAAACTTATGTAAAACGTTTACAACCAAGCAAACTCGATCCCAGATCAGACAAATGTTACTTTGTAAGTTATCCCAATGAAACAGTTGGGTATTCTTTCTACCAACCCTCCGAGTGCAAAGTGTTTGTCGCTAAAAACGGAGTCTTTCTCGAGAAAGAGTTTCTCGCTAAAGAATTAAGTGGGAGGACAGTACAGCTTGATGAGATTAGTGAATCTTCGGCAACCATTGATATGGCTAAGGAACTGGAAGAAATTCCGCTAATTATCCCTACAACCGAGCCGAAAGTTGTCGCATGTGATGCGGAAACTTCAGACAAGTTTGTATTTGAACCGCGCAGATCAGGTAGGGCTATCGAGCCACCTGACTGGTTTCATAACGAAATCTTCATTCTTGAAGACGATGAACCTGCGCACTACAAGGAAGCAATGGCGGGGCCCAGCTCAAGGGAATGGCACAAAGCCATGAGATCCGAAATGGAATCCATGTACGAAAATCAAGTTTGGAACTTGGTAGAACTTCCAGAAGGCGTAAAGCCCATTGGTTGTAAATGGATTTTCAAAAGAAAGACGGACGCGGATGGTAACATTACTATCCATAAAGCTAGACTTGTCGCGAAAGGGTTCACGCAAGTTCCAGGAGTGGACTAAGACGAGACTTTCTCGCCCGTAGCTATGCTTAAGTCTGTTCGGATATTACTAGCAATAGCTGCTTATTTTGATTATGAAATATGGCAGATGAACGTCAAAACGGCTTTCCTAAATGGAAATCTCAAAGAAGATGTATACATGATACAGCCTGAAGGTTTTGTCGTTCATGAGAATGCTGGAAAGGTATGCAAACTTCAGAAGGCCATTTATGGTCTGAAGCAAGCATCAAGGAGCTGGAACATTCGTTTTGATGAAGTAGACAAAGAGTTTGGCTTCATCAGGAAAGACGAAGAATCTTGTGTTTACAAGAAGTTTAGTGGGAGCGCAAAAGCATTTCTAATCTTGTATATGGATGACATATTGTTGATTGGAAATGACGTGAATTTTCTTAGCGAAATAAAAGACTCATTGAAGAAGAGTTTTTCAATGAAAGACTTAGGCGAAGCGGCATATGTATTGGGCATCAGGATCTATAGAGATAGATCAAAACGCCTGATAGCGCTTAGCCAAAGCACGTACATTGACAAGGTGTTGAAAAGGTTTAACATGGAGAACTCCAAGAAAGGCCTACTCCCCATGTCACCTGGCACAGTGCTTTGCAAGAATCAGTGTCCTCGGACTCTCGATGAGTGAGTACAGATGAATGATGTTCCATATGCCTCGGCAGTTGGTTCTATTATGTATGCCATGCTATGTACAAGACCGGATGTTTCATATGCGCTAAGTGTTAGCAGCCGGTACCAAAGTGATCCAGGACTGGAACACTGGGCTGCAGTCAAAAGTATTCTTAAGTACCTCAGAAGGACCAAGGATTTACTCCTTGTGTACGGAGGTGATGAAGAGCTCATTGTAAGTGGTTACACTGATGCAAGCTTCATGACTGACCCAGATGACTTCAAATCTCAATCAGGCTATGTTTTCATATTGAACGGCGGCGCAGTTGATTGGAAAAGTTCCAAACAAAAGACTGTGGCGGATTCTATGACAGAGGCGGAATATGTTGCAGCTTCAGAAGCCTCCAAGGAGGCGGTCTGGATCAAGCAGTTTCTTGAAGACCTTGGTGTGGTTCCAAGTGCGCTGGACCCGGTGGAGATCTATTGTGATAATAGTGGCGCCGTGGCTCAGGCTAGGGAGCCATCTTCGCACCATAAGACAAGACATATTGAACGCAAATATAAACTCATTCGACATCATGTCAAAGCGGGTTTAGTGAAAGTACGCAAAGTTCACACGAATCTGAACGTGTCAGACCCGATGACAAAGCCTCTACCACGAGCAAAGCATGAGCAGCACCAGATAGCCATTGGTGTTAGGGAAGCCATGTAACTGGATTATGACTCTAGTGCAAGTGGGAGTCTGTAGGAGATATGCCCTAGAGGCAGTAATAACAGTTATTTTGTATCTCCAAGTTTGTAATGAATGTTTATGTTCCATGCTATAACTGCAATGATTCTCGAGTCTACAATATCCACGAGGCTCAGAGGGAAACTCATGTGCACGTGTGGTATAATAAACGGTAAAAAGTATTCCTAGTCATGCCTCTAAGACTAGCTCAAGTATTGCTTGATGATCCTGTTTTCCAGATCATGGGCATGACTATGCCGGCAATTTTGAGGGCACAATGTTAGTAGAACACTTGTGTTGAATCGACCCAAATTGATGCTATGCTATGAGATACATTCGTCACAAGTTAATGGTTAATAACACAGAGATGGTTAATGTTTGCATAATTCCTTAGACCATGAGAGTATCGAGTTCCTTCGTGCTTGCTTCATGAACTTTGGGGTTTGTTAAACGTCATCCGTAACTGGGTGGCTATTACAGCAGCTTACGGGTTCACGGAAAGGTATGACAAGGAACGAGATAGCTCAAGATTGGGATTTGCTCCTCCGACGATGGAGAGATATTCTCGGGCCCTCTCGGTGTTACGGTATCCATCATCGTCTGGCCAGACACATTGTGATTTGATCACTGGGATGCCGGAACGCGGAAACGAGAAAAGAGAACAAAACCGGTAATGAGGTAACTGGCATAGCGGACAATTGTTGATCTGCGGGGATGCCGATAAATCTCACCTCGGGTGTTTGTAACATATCGCGAACCAACAGGAATAGCACACGACAACTGGAGGTTCACTCGAATATTTATTCGTGTGGGTATAGGGGTCAATATGGGTGTCCACGGCTCCGATGTTGATCATTGATCGGAAAGTGTTCCGGGTCATGTCTATGCTTCACCGAACCTATAGGGTCACACGCTTTAGGGTCATCTATCTGCTGAATACTAGACAGGGAGTCTGAGAGAAAGTCACCGGAAAAGTTTCGGAGACAACGGAAACGTTCCGGAGAGAACACCGGAATAGTTTCGGTAAAACTGAAAAGTTGTTTCGGAGTATTCCATTAAGTCAAATTGGTTTCGGCACACGCCTGGAAATTCTTGGAGGGTGCCAGAATTGTTCTGGAAACTTCTGGGATTTTTCAGGGATAAAAACCGGAAATGTTCTGGAACTGCCGGAACTGGTTTGGTTGCTTTTCGCAGATGAAAATCACTAATCCGGAATTGTTTTGGAACGCGGCTAAAATCATTTTTGTGGGTGCTGGAATTATTCTAAGACCCACAGAAATATCTTCAGATTTAACGGTCGCGGAAAAATGTTTTCATGAATAGTGAAAATCACTTTATGGTTACTATTTTGGATAGCCACCTTTTAGGACTTTAGTCAAAGTTCTAGAAGGAAGAGGCTTGCAAGGGAAGGAACCCCTTTTGGGGGGCCCCCATGGGGTGGCCGGCCAAGGGTGGTGCTCCTCCTTGGAGCTCCACATGGCCTCCCATTATGCCCTTAATACCCATCATATGTGACCTAATGGATGGGTGTTTTGGTAATTTTTGGAGGCACCCTTCCCCTTGGCTTTCCTATAAATAGAGGTGGAGAGGGGCTCTCCACACTCATCCCTTGCTCTCATACACATGCCATGCATTATCTGGCTTTCTCTCTCCCTCCCACGAAATTGTTTCGTAGAGCCAAAAGGCTGTCTGGGTTCCGGCAGGAACTAGTTCTGAACGGCGAAGCCCTGCCGGATAGCTGACACCGTATGTGTGCAACCCCGTAGAGAGGTCGTAGGTTCGATCTTTTGCCCGAGGGGCTATTCGAGGGTCCTCCCGAAGGGCTGTCCGAGTTACCGTTCGAGCTTCGAGGGTCCTCCTGAAGGGTTGTCCGTGACATCGTCCGAGGGACTGTCCGACCGCCTCCCGAAGGGCTGTCCGACGAGGGAGTACATCCTCGCGGTTGGGAGGTTGTAAATACTAGCTGTGGGGATCTGCACCAACGATCTACATCGACTCTTCTTCCGCTACGCTACGAGTCGGTAATGATCAGATCAAACCTTGTATGCAGTCTCCATAGTGGTCCTGGGCGTGCTCGCTGTACCAATTTTTTTTGTTTTCTGTCGCGTTCCCCTACAGCGTGCCATCTTCGATGCCCTCCATGCTCAAGTCGCTGCTCACCAGGAAGCGGCCGCCGCCCAGGCGCAGCACCAGGCGCCGCCGACGAACAATCCGGCGGCCCGGTGGGACGACGACAGCGCGTGCGTCACCATTTCCATCGTGGACTTCACGTCCACCGGCGACGGACAAGGCACAGACTCTGAGGATGAGTAGGGCACGGGAGGCGGCAGGGCCTGGTGTCCCATGTGGGCCGGTCCGTCTCCCGTGTTCTACTCTTCCTCGCCGGAGACCGCAGCTTCACTTCATCGGTCTTATCGCCGGTGGTCATGAAGACGGCGAATGGAGGACGACAAGGGCTCGGACGTCGGGCGCCGCCGCCGTGTAGGATAGGTTTAGGTCCGGGTCGGCTTTTTTTCTAAATGTTTGAAATCTAATAAAATCCGTCGTGTTTGTACGAAACCCGTCATATTTGTATGAAAACCTGTCGTGTTTGCATGAATTTCATCCGGATTGTTTAAAAAGAGTTTGAAATGTATGCGTGCAGCGTTGGATGGCGGCCTTCCTCACCCATGTTCTTGGACTAATCCCCTGTCTGTGGACAGATGCGGGAAGAAATTTGCGGGTTCCCGTTGGAGATGCCGGAGGAACCACGAGTGAACAAGGAACAACAAGCTGAGAGAGTGATAGTGCTACTATTCTAGCCTCGGTATGTTCATCGCTCGGTAACTGTGGGCATCTACGGAGACGTGACGACGGCTTTATTGTGGCACGTAGAATATTTTTTGACATAGAAGAAGAAATAAAAAATATAGTAAAACTGACCATCATAATTCTACCAAAAATTAAACTCATCGAGTCCTCAATGCCTTGCGAATCAACCTATGTTTGAATGATTAGGAGGACAGTGGTATCTCAGCCTTGATTAGGAGGACAGTGGTATCCCATCCCACCAGGGTTCAAGTCCTAGACTTGACACCAGTGATCGCATTTTTCTGGATTAGTTTAGCCCTTCCGGCGATGTGCGTTCAGTGGAAAAAAGACGTTCCTGTCGACTACGAAGGCATTTGTGGTGACTTTGTCAATTTCTAGATGATATGTCAGCTCAGTCTCTTGAAGTTTTAAATAATTGAGCAATCTCCCTGAACAAAAAAGTTGAACAATCAGAAGAAATTAAAAAACATTTGACGAGAGAACAAATGGAATGGTATAGAAAGCCGGCTTTCATAAACAGATGCTATCCATAGGGTCGGGTTTTCAGGCCCAATAATTTTGTGCACCTACACAAATCATCCCAGTTTATTCTATGGCTTGTTTCAGATTACCGCGGGAATTATGTGAGAGTGTTACTTCTATTATTCGGCAATAATGATGGGGAAGTAAGCACGGAAAGAGAAAACTGTGTTGGGTGGCTTGGGATGTTATGACTGAACCAAAGTACTTGGGAGGACTTGGTTTTCGTGACCTGGTGATTTTCAGTCTGTCGCTCTTAGCGCGACAAGCATGGTGAGGGTGTCCCGGACTAGGGGGTACTCGAGCTGCCGGCCTATCTCTCGTGGGCCGGACTAGTGGGCCACTCTTTGCTCGTCGAGAAGGCCGGGTAATAGGCGACCCCGTGCACCAGAAGGAAACCTCCGAAGACTTGGCATCTCCTCCAAGAAATATTTAGCATAACCGGCATGTTTATCCCCTGATGGCAACCGACCATATGTAACCCTAGGTCCCTCTGGTGTCTATATAAACCAGAGGGTTTAGTCCGTAGAGGTACAAAATCATCATAACCACCTAGGGTTTAGCCCATCCGATCTCGAGGTAGATCAACTCTGTAACCTTCATACAATCACATCAATACAATCCAGCAGGACGTAGGGTTTTACCTCTTCAAAAGGGCCCGAACCTGGGTAAATCGCTATCTCTACGTTCCCTGTTACTCATTGATTCCTAGATCCACAGTTCGGACCCCCTACCCGAGATCTGCCGGTTTTGGTACCGACATTGGTGCTTTCATTGAGAGTTCCGCCGTTGGGTCACCAAGGATCAATGGCTCGCCTTGTCATCAGCGATAGCATCCGCAGTGGGGACATCTTCGTCCCCGGTCAGCTCTTTGCTTTCGGCAGCATTGTGCTACACGCCGATCCGACTAGTCACCTTGACCAGGTCGACAGCTTCGCCCCTGAGCAGGAGATCAGGTTCGGCAACCTGGAGTACGTCACCGATTCTTGGGGCGATCTGGTCCTTACTAGGTTCTCAGCCTTACCTCAGGAGCCTAATAATCCTGAGGCCTTAAACTCGGATTCTCTCCTCGGCCCCGTCTCCGGGCCGGTCCTCGGTTCGGATCTGGCTTTGAGTTCGGATCCGACTCCGGCGCCAGAAAACCAAGGGTCACCCTTGACCGAGCACACTTCCGACGCCGGCACACCGGAGTTCGACTCCGAAGTATCCCCAAGGATGGGTCCGGTGGACCTCTCGCTTTTAAGCGAGATGTTAGATCGGATCCAGAAGATGAATATCGCGGATGGCCCGTCCTCAGCCCACGAGCAGATCGGACTTGAGGCCGACCGCGGGGAATTTTGCGTCCCACCCACCACCCACTTAGTAGCCACTATCGAAGACTTAACCGACATGTTGGACTACGCCTCCGAGGAGGCTGACGACATGGACGAGGATATCGACGTCCCGCCTTATATGGCTCCCTCCCTTGCCACCTCCAACACCGGAAAGTGGACCTCCACCTCCACCTATGACGTTTACATGGTCGATACCCCCAGGAAGGATGGCGACACGACCATGAAGGACGGCGACGGCCCCGCCGAGGAACCGCCCAAACGCCAACGAAGGCGAGCCAAAGGGCAAGGAAAGGGCAAGGAAAATAACACAGACATGAACGGCACCGGAGATAATGACACTCCGGATAACATGGGGGAGCTCGGCGACAACACCCCCGAACAGCACTACGACGCCCCTGCAGGGCACGAGGACTAGGGTAACCCTGAGGACCCCGAGGATTCCGAGGATAGCAACTACCTCCCTCCGTCTGAAGAGGAGGACAGCCTCAGACCCGAGGATTTCATTGTCCCTGAGGACCCCCTGGAACAGGAAAGATTCAAGCAGCAACTCATAGCCACCGCCCGAAGCTTGAAGAAGAAGCAGCAGCAGCAGCTCAAGGCCGAACAAGACACACTCAACGATAGGTGGACAATGGTCTTAGCAGCCGAAGAGGGCTTCAACAATCAGCGCCAGGATCAGTACAAAAGCTATCCACGACGTCGTTTGCTACCTTCATTCGAGGACGAGGCCCTTGAGCCCATGCCTCCTAGACGAACTTACACAAGCCACCCCGACCGCCCCCCTCGAGGACAGGATAAGACGGCTGTGGAAACCGAACACCCACCCGCGCCCCCTCGCCGGGCGGGCAAAGACCCGGTTAAACCGGAGGACCCACGCGACCTGCGGCACGACCTGAACGCTAGAGGGACACAGTCAAGATCCATCTATGGATCCAGAGGTTATGCACCCGCTGGACGGGACGGATACCAAGCCTGGAGCGACAAGAATGAAAGAGCTCGGGAGCAGCACCGTGCCCTGATGACAACCGATCTCCGACACGACGTAGCCCGGGTCAGGGGTGCCGCACACCCAATGTGTTTCACAGATGAGGTGATGCAGCATCAGTTCCCCGAAGGGTTTAAACCCGTGAATATAGAACAATACGATGGGACAACTGACCCAACCGTGTGGATCGAAGATTTTCTTCTCCACATTCATATGGCCCGAGGAGATGACCTCCACGCCATTAAATATCTACCATTGAAGCTCAAAGGACTAGCGAGGCATTGGTTGAACAGCCTACCTAAAAACTCCATCGGGAGCTGGGAAGAGCTCGAGGATGCATTCCGAGCTAACTTTCAAGGCACCTATGTTCGGCCACCGGACGCCGACGACCTGAGCCATGTGGTTCAACAACCCGGGGAGTCAGCTCGGCAATTCTGGAATCGGTTCTTGACTAAGAAGAACCAAATTGTCGATTGTCCGGATGCCGAAGCAATCGCCGCATTCAAGCACAGTATTCGGGACGAGTGGCTCGCCCGCCAGCTCGGCCAGGATAAGCCGAGAACAATGTCGGCTCTCACCTCCCTAATGACCCGCTTTTGTGCGGGTGAAGATAGTTGGCTAGCTCATCGAAGCAACCATCCCGAAGACCTCGGCACTTCAGAAGTCCGGGACGGGAACGGGAAACCCTGGCGCAACAAGAATAATAAGCGCCGGCACACAAACAACGGTAGTGAAGCCGATGATGCAACGGTAAACGCCGGGTTCAGCGGCTCGAAGTCAGGACCGCGGAAGAAACCTTCTAAAGGAAACCGGGACGGCCCGTCTGCACTAGACAGAATCTTGGACAGGCCCTGCCAGATCCATGGTACCTCGGATAAGCCCGCCAACCACACCAACCGCAACTGTTGGGTAATCAAACAGGCCGGCAAGATCACAGCCGAGGAGCAGAGCAAGGGTCCCCGCAGCGAGGATGACAATGAACCTCGCGGGCCGAACAATGGAGGCCAAAAGCAGTTCCCTCCAGAAGTAAAAAACCGTGAACATGATTTACGTCACGCACATACCGAAGAAGGGGCGGAAACGCGCACTCCGGGATGTCTACGCCTTAGAGCATGTAGCCCCGAAATTCAACCCGTGGTCGGCCTGCCCGATCACTTTCGACCGTCGAGACCATCCGACCAGTATCCGTCATGGAGGAACAGCGGCTCTGGTGCTCGACCCCATCGTGGACGGATTTTGTTGGAAATATGCCCTAGAGGCAATAATAAATTGGTTATTATTATATTTCCTTGTTCATGATAACCGTTTATTATCCATGCTATAATTGTATTGATTGGAAACTCAAATACATGAGTGGGTACATAGACAACACTGTGTCCCTAGTATGCCTCTAGTTGACTAGCTCGTTGATCAAAGATGGTTAAGGTTTCCTGGCCATTGACATGAGATGTCATTTGATAACGGGATCACATCATTAGGAGAATAATGTGATGGACAAGACCCAAACTGTAAACGTAGCATTTGATCGTGTCAGTTTATTGCTATTGTTTTCTGCATGTCAAGTATCTGTTCCTTTGACCATGAGATCATGCAACTCACTGACACAGGAGGAATACCTTGTGTGTATCAAACGTCGCAACGTAACTGGGTGACTATAAAGGTGCTCTACAGGTATCTCCGAGGGTGTCTGTTGGGATGGCATGGATCAAGACTGGGATTTGTTACTCCGTATGACGGAGAGGTATCTCAGGGCCCACTCGGTAATACAACATCACATTGAGCCTTGCAAGCAAAGTGACTAAAGAGTTAGCCACAGGATCTTGTATTACGGAACGAGTAAAGAGACTTGCCGGTAACGAGATTGAACTAGGTATAGTGATACCGACGATCAAATCTCGGGCAAGTAACATACCGAAGAACAAAGGGAACAGCATACGGGATTAACTGAATCCTTGACATAGAGGTTCGACCGATAAAAGATCTTCGTAGAATATGTAGGAGCCAATATGGGCATCCAGGTCCCGCTATTGGTTATTGGCCGTAGAGGTGTCTCGGTCATGTCTACATAGTTCTCGAACCCGCAGGGTCTACACACTTAACGTTTGGTGACGATTAGTATAATTGAGTTATTATGTTGGTGACCGAAAGTTGTTCGGAGTCCCGGATAAGATCCCGGACATGACGAGGATCTCCGGAATAGTCCGGAGGTAAAGATTGATATATGTGATAATAGTGTTTTGATCTCCGGAAAAGTTCCGGAATTCACCGGAAGGGGTTCCGGATGTTTACCGAAGTGTTCGGGTGCAGCAACACTTTATATGGGCCAAAGGGATAAAGCCCACGAGGTATTGGAAAGTGCAAAAGTAGTTTTGCTGCCGCGTAAGCGGTACTACCGCTTGTGTGAAGCGGTAATACCGCCCAAGCGGTACTACCGCTTGTGTGAAGCGGTACTACCGCCCAAGCGGTACTACCGCTTGTGTGAAGCGGTACTACCGCTTGTGCGCGGCTGTGCACGATTCGGCAGGGATCCGAGTTGGACTCTTTCCCTACGGGCCAAACCGACCTTGTGCGGGCAAAACCGACCTGGAGGAGGCTTTTACTCCAAGTTTAGACCCCAAGGTTCAACATATAAATAGAGGGGCAGGGCTAGCACACGGGATACATCAGGATTTCCCAAGCCGTGTGCCGGCAACCCTAGCCCTCTAGTTCCTCCGTCATAATCTCCGTAGCGCTTGGCGAAGCCCTGCAGAGATTGTTCCTCACCACCATCACCACGCCGTCGTGCTGCTGGAACTCAACCACTACTTCACCATCGCTCGCTGGATCGAGGAGGTGAAGGCGTCATCAAGCCGTACGTGTGTTGAACGCGGAGGTGCCGTCCGTTCGGCGCTAGTTCGTGATCGGATCGAGGGACGACTTGCGATTTGGATCGCGGAGACGTTCGACTACATCAACCGCGTTTCTTAAACGCTTCCGCTTAGCGATCTACAAGGGTATGTAGATTCACTCTCCCTCTCGTAGATGCTCATCACCATGGATAGATCTTGTGTGTGCGTAGGAAAATTTTTGTTTCCCATGCAACGTTCCCCAACAGTGGTATCAGAGCTAGGTCTATGCGTAGATGAGATCTCGAGTAGAACACAAACGAGTTGTGGGCGTGGGTGTATACATATTGCTTGCCGTTACTAGTTGATATTTGATTCGGCGGTACTGTGAGATGAAGCGGCCCGGACCGACATTACGCGTACACTTACGCGAGACAGGTTCCTTCAACTGACATGTAACTTCGTTGCATAAAGATGGCTAGCGGGTGTCTGTCTCTCTCACTTTAGTTGAATCGATTTCAATGAAGAGGGTTCTTTTAGAAGATCAAAAAGCAATCACTACACCACGTTGTGGTTTTGCGTAGGTAAGAACGGTTCTTCCAAACCCGTAGCAGCCACGTAAAATTTGCAACAACAATTAGAGGACGTCTAACTTGTTTTTGCAGGGTATGATGTGATATGATATGGCCAATTACATGATGAGATATATGTGATGTATGAGATGATCATGTGTTGTATAGAATATCACGACTTGCATGTCGATGAGTACGGCAACTGGCAGGAGCCATAGAGTTGTCTTTAATTATTGTATGACCTGTGTGTCAATCATTAAGCGCTATGTAATGCTTTACTTTATCGCTAAACGTTAGCAATAGTCGTGGAAGCAACAGTCGGCGCGACAACCTTATGGCGACACGTTGATGGAGATCAAGATGATGGAGATCATGGTGTCATGCCGGTGACGATGGAGATCATGCCGGTGCTTTGGAGATGGAGATCAAAAGCACAAGTTCATGGCCATATCATGTCACTTATGATTTGCATATGATGTTAATCCTTTTATGCATCTTATTTTGCTTAGGACGGCGGTAGCATTATAAGGTGATCCCTCACTTAAATTTCAAGATAAATTGTGTTCTCCCCGAGTGTGCACCGTTGCGAAAGTTCGTCGTTTCGAGACACGCCGTGATGATCGGGTGTGATAGACTCTACGTTCACATACAACGGGTGTAAGCCATGTTGCACGTGCAAAAACACTCGGGTTAAACTTGACGAGCCTAGCATGTACAGACATGGCCTCGGAACACAAGAGACCGAAAGGTCGAACATGAGTCATATAGTAGATATGATCAACATGAAGATGTTCACCATTGAAACCACCTCAACTCACGTGATGATCGGACTTGAGTTGGTGGATTTGGATCATGTTACACTCGAATGATCGGAGGGATGTCAATTTGAGTGGGAGTTTTTAAGTAATATGATTAACTAAACTCATTATCTAGAACAATTGTCTAAGTTGTCTTCGCTATATTTATGTTGTAGATCATGGCTCGCGCAGTAGCACCCCTGAATTTTAATGCGTTCCTAGAGAAAGCTAAGTTGAAAGATGATGGAAGTAACTTTGTGGACTGGGCCCGTAATCTAAGGATTATCCTTACGGCTTCCCAGAAGGCTTATGTCCTTGATGCACCGCTTGGTGATCCACCCGCTCCAGTTGAATCTCTAGACGTTGTGAACGCCTGGCAGGCTCGTTCTGATGATTACTCAATAGTTCAATGTGCAATGTTGTATGGCTTAGAACCGAGACTTCAAAGACGTTTTGAACGTCATGGAGCATATGAGATGTTCCAGGAGTTGAAGTTTATCTTTCAGAAGAATGCCCGGATCGAGAGATATGAGATCTCCGATAAGTTCTATGCTTGCAAGATGGAGGAGAACGGGTCTATCAGTGATCACGTGCTCAGAATGTCTGGGTACTCCACCCGTCTGGCTGAGTTAGGGATGCCCCTTCCGCCAGAGGCTATCACTGACAGAGTTCTTCAATCATTGCCACCTAGCTACAAGAGCTTCGTGTTGAACTATAACATGCACGGGATGAACAAGTCAGTCGCCGAGCTGTTTGCGATGCTGAAAGCCGCTGAGTCTGAAATTCAGAAGGAGCATCAAGTGTTGATGGTCAATAAAACCACTAGTTTCAAGAAAAATGGCAAGGGTAAGAAGGGTAACTCCAAGAAGAGTGGCAAAGCAGTTGCTCCTCTCGTGAAGAAACCCAAGGCTGGACCCAAACCAGAAACTGTGTGTTTTCATTGCAAGGGAACTGGACACTGGAAGCGGAATTGCCCCAAGTATTTGGCTGACAAGAAGGCGGCCAACAACAAACAAGGTATATATGATATACATGTTATTGATGTGTACCTTACCAACTCTCGTTGTAGTGCCTGGGTATTTGATACCGGTGCGGTTGCTCATATTTGCAACTCAAAACAGGAACTGCGGAATAGACGGAGGCTGGCAAAGGACGAAGTGACGATGCGCGTGGGAAATGGTTCCAAGGTTGATGTGATCGCCGTCGGCACGCTCGCTCTTCGATTACCGTCGGGATTAGTGATGAACCTAAATAAGTGTTATTTGGTGCCTGCGTTAAGCATGAACATTATATCTGGATCTTGTTTATTGCGAGACGGTTACTCATTTAAATCAGAGAATAATGGTTGTTCTATTTATATGAGTAATATCTTTTATGGTCATGCACCCAATGTGAGGGGTTTATTCTTATTGAATCTCGATAGTAATGATACACATGTTCATAACATTGATGCCAAAAGATGTAGAATTGATAATGATAATACCACTTTCTTGTGGCACTGCCGTTTAGGTCATATTGGCGTAAAACGCATGAGGAAGCTCCATGCTGATGGACTTTTGGAGTCACTTGATTTTGAATCACTTGACACATGTGAGCCATGCCTCATGGGCAAGATGACTAAAACGCCGTTCTCTGGAACAATGGAACGGGCAAGTGACTTGTTGGAAATCATACATACTGATGTGTGTGGTCCGATGAGTATTGAGGCGCGCGGTGGTTATCGTTATTTTCTCACCTTCACTGATGACTTAAGTAGATATGGGTATATTTACTTAATGAAACACAAGTCTGAAACATTTGAAAAGTTCAAACAATTTCAGAGTGAAGTTGAGAATCATCGTAACAAGAAGATTAAATTCCTACGATCTGATCGAGGAGGAGAATATCTGAGTTATGAGTTTGGCAGTCACTTAAGACAATGTGGAATTGTTTCACAACTGACACCGCCTGGAACACCACAGCGTAATGGTGTGTCCAAACGTCGTAATCGAACCTTATTGGATATGGTGCGATCTATGATGTCTCTTGCCGATTTGCCACTATCGTTTTGGGGTTATGCATTAGAGACAGCTGCATTCACTTTAAATAGGGCACCATCGAAATCCGTTGAGACGACGCCATATGAACTTTGGTTTGGCAAGAAACCAAAACTGTCGTTTCTTAAAGTTTGGGGATGTGATGCTTATGTCAAAAAGCTTCAGCCTGAAAAGCTGGAACCCAAAGCGGAGAAATGCGTCTTCATAGGATACCCAAAAGAGACAGTTGGGTATACCTTCTACCTCAGATCCGAAGGCAAAATGTTTGTCGCTAAAAACGGAACATTTCTTGAGAAAGAGTTTCTCTCGAAAGAATTGAGTGGGAGGAAGATAGAACTTGATGAGGTTGTTGAACCTTTACTTCAACCTGAGAGTAGCGCAGCGCAGAAAGTTGTTTCTGTGGAGCCTACATTAGCTGAAGAGGAAGTTAATGATGATGATCATGAAGCTTTGGATCAAGTTGCTATCGAACCTCGTAGGTCGACAAGGACGCGTACTGCTCCCGAGTGGTACGGCAACCCTGTCTTAGAGGTCATGTTGTTAGACAACGATGAACCTACGAGCTATGGAGAAGCGATGATGGGCCCGGATTCCGAGAAGTGGTTAGAGGCCATGAAATCCGAGATGGGATCCATGTATGAAAACAAAGTATGGACTTTGGAAGTATTACCTGAAGGGCGTAAGGCCATTCAGAACAAATGGATCTTTAAGAGGAAGACGGACGCGGACGGTAATGTCACCGTCTATAAAGCTCGACTTGTGGCAAAGGGTTTTTCACAAGTTCAAGGAGTTGACTACGATGAGACCTTCTCACCCGTAGCGATGCTTAAGTCCGTCAGAATCATGTTAGCAATAGCTGCTTTTTTCGATTATGAAATTTGGCAGATGGATGTCAAAACAGCGTTCCTTAACGGTTTCCTTAAGGAAGAGTTGTATATGATGCAACCAGAAGGTTTTGTCGATCCAGAGAATGCTGACAAAGTTTGCAAACTCCAGCGATCCATTTATGGACTGGTGCAAGCATCTCGGAGTTGGAATCTTCGTTTTGATGAGGTGATCAAAGCGTTCGAGTTTATACAAGTTTACGGAGAAGCTTGTATTTACAAGAAAGTGAGTGGGAGCTCTATAGCGTTTCTAATATTATATGTGGATGACATATTACTGATTGGAAACAATATAGAAATGCTGGAAAGCGTAAAGGAATATTTGAACAAGAGTTTTTCAATGAAGGACCTAGGAGAAGCTTCTTTCATATTAGGCATCAAGATCTATAGAGATAGATCGAGACGCTTAATAGGACTTTCACAAAGCACATACCTTGACAAAGTTTTGAAGAAGTTCAAAATGGATCAGTCCAAGAAGGGGTTCTTGCCTGTATTGCAAGGTGTGAAGTTGAGTAAGACTCAATGCCCAGTGACTGCAGAAGATAGAGAAAAGATGAGTGTCATCCCCTATGCTTCGGCCATAGGCTCTATCATGTATGCAATGCTGTGCACAAGACCCGATGTCAGCCTTGCCATAAGTATGGTCGGAAGGTTTCAAAGTGATCCAGGAATGGAACACTGGACGGCGGTCAAGAATATCCTGAAGTACCTGAAAAGGACTAAGGACATGTTTCTCGTTTATGGAGGTGATCAAGAGCTCGTCGTAAAGGGTTACGTCGATGCAAGCTTTGACACTGATCCGGATGACTCTAAGTCGCAAACCGGATACGTATTTATTCTTAATGGGGGTGCGGTTAGCTGGTGCAGTTCCAAGCAAAGCGTGGTAGCAGATTCTACATGCGAAGCGGAGTACATCGCTGCCTCGGAGGCGGTGAAGGAAGGTGTCTGGATGAAGGAGTTCATGACAGATCTTGGAGTAGTGCCTAGTGCACTTAACCCAATGACTCTGTTTTGTGATAATACTGGTGCCATTGCTCTAGCCAAGGAACCAAGATTTCACAAGAGGACCAGACACATAAAGCGACGTTTCAATTCCATCCGCGATTACATCAAGGAGGACGACATAAACATTTGCAAAGTACACACGGATCTAAATGTTGCAGATCCGATGACTAAACCTCTTCCAAGGGCTAAACATGAACAACACCAGAACTGCATGGGTGTTCGATTCATTACAATGTAAATCACATAGTGATGTGAACTAGATTATTGACTCTAGTGCAAGTGGGAGACTGTTGGAAATATGCCCTAGAGGCAATAATAAATTGGTTATTATTATATTTCCTTGTTCATGATAACCGTTTATTATCCATGCTATAATTGTATTGATTGGAAACTCAAATACATGTGTGGGTACATAGACAACACTGTGTCCCTAGTATGCCTCTAGTTGACTAGCTCGTTGATCAAAGATGGTTAAGGTTTCCTGGCCATTGACATGAGATGTCATTTGATAACGGGATCACATCATTAGGAGAATAATGTGATGGACAAGACCCAAACTGTAAACGTAGCATTTGATCGTGTCAGTTTATTGCTATTGTTTTCTGCATGTCAAGTATCTGTTCCTTTGACCATGCGATCATGCAACTCACTGACACCGGAGGAATACCTTGTGTGTATCAAACGTCGCAACGTAACTGGGTGACTATAAAGGTGCTCTACAGGTATCTCCGAGGGTGTCTGTTGGGTTGGCATGGATCAAGACTGGGATTTGTTACTCCGTATGACGGAGAGGTATCTCAGGGCCCACTCGGTAATACAACATCACATTGAGCCTTGCAAGCAAAGTGACTAAAGAGTTAGCCACAGGATCTTGTATTACGGAACGAGTAAAGAGACTTGCCGGTAACGAGATTGAACTAGGTATAGTGATACCGACGATCGAATCTCGGGCAAGTAACATACCGAAGAACAAAGGGAACAGCATATGGGATTAACTGAATCCTTGACATAGAGGTTCGACCGATAAAAGATCTTCGTAGAATATGTAGGAGCCAATATGGGCATCCAGGTCCCGCTATTGGTTATTGGCCGTAGAGGTGTCTCGGTCATGTCTACATAGTTCTCGAACCCGCAGGGTCTACACACTTAACGTTTGGTGACGATTAGTATAATTGAGTTATTATGTTGGTGACCGAAAGTTGTTCGGAGTCCCAGATAAGATCCCGGACATGACGAGGATCTCCGGAATAGTCCGGAGGTAAAGATTGATATATGTGATAATAGTGTTTTGATCTCCGGAAAAGTTCCGGAATTCACCGGAAGGGGTTCCGGATGTTTACCGAAGTGTTCGGGTGCAGCAACACTTTATATGGGCCAAAGGGATAAAGCCCACGAGGTATTGGAAAGTGCAAAAGTAGTTTTGCTGCCGCGTAAGCGGTACTACCGCTTGTGTGAAGCGGTACTACCGCTTGTGTGAAGCGGTACTACCGCCCAAGCGGTACTACCGCTTGTGTGAAGCGGTACTACCGCTTGTGCGCGGCTGTGCACGATTCGGCAGGGATCCGAGTTGGACTCTTTCCCTACGGGCCAAACCGACCTTGTGCGGGCAAAACCGACCTGGAGGAGGCTTTTACTCCAAGTTTAGACCCCAAGGTTCAACATATAAATAGAGGGGCAGGGCTAGCACACGGGATACATCAGGATTTCCCAAGCCGTGTGCCGGCAACCCTAGCCCTCTAGTTCCTCCGTCATAATCTCCGTAGCGCTTGGCGAAGCCCTGCAGAGATTGTTCCTCACCACCATCACCACGCCGTCGTGCTGCTGGAACTCAACCACTACTTCACCATCGCTCGCTGGATCGAGGAGGTGAAGGCGTCATCAAGCCGTACGTGTGTTGAACGCGGAGGTGCCGTCCGTTCGGCGCTAGTTCGTGATCGGATCGAGGGACGACTTGCGATTTGGATCGCGGAGACGTTCGACTACATCAACCGCGTTTCTTAAATGCTTCCGCTTAGCGATCTACAAGGGTATGTAGATTCACTCTCCCTCTCGTAGATGCTCATCACCATGGATAGATCTTGTGTGTGCGTAGGAAAATTTTTGTTTCCCATGCAACGTTCCCCAACAGATTTCACCTCACCAGAGTCCTCATGGACGGAGGCAGTAGCCTCAACCCGATTTACTCAAATACAGTGAGGAAAATGGGGATCGACCCGTCAAGGATTAAACCTAGTAACACCACCTTTAAAGGTGTAATCCCAGGCGTCGAAGCACGCTGCTCGGGATCCGTGACATTGGAAGTAGTCTTCGGTTCGCCCGATAACTTCCGCAGCGAGGACTTGATCTTCGATATTGTCCCCTTCCGCAGCGGTTACCACGCACTCCTCGGCCGGACAGCGTTTGCCCGCTTTAACGCTGTCCCACACTACGCATACTTGAAGCTCAAGATGCCAGGACCAAAGGGCATTATTACCGTCAATGGTAATACCGAACGCTTGCTCCGAACAGAGGAACACACGGCGGCTCTAGCCGCCGAAGAAGCGTCGCAGGCCCAGTCTATTGCCAAGACACTGGACGCACGCAAACGCGCCCGGGCTATGGCCTCGGTCCCAGAGCACTCCCGTGCTCACCCTAAATAGGAATACGCGCCCAACAGCAAGCCTCACACAGCCGCAAAATACGTGCCTCGGATGCACAACTTCGCGCTCAAGATTCCATGGGCAGCTGTGGGGGCAAGTCAACTCAAGCGCTGAGAGCTCGGTTTGACCAAGCCACGGCCGAAGATGTCCTCGGGACACCACGAAACTACAAGCACCATCTAGGGCCTGATCAGCGTTAAGCTGATACAGTGCGGTGATCTCTCAAAACCCTTCCTCAAGGGCTCGTCCGACGAACATTACTACTTCTGCTGAGCACACAGTCGACAACTTCACTCAGACGGACGCTTCATAAAGAGCAAAGGCGCAGACGTGTAGCAGGGCGTAGTAGGGACGTCAAACCACTCTTGAAGGCCCTGTGTAAACCTTTCCTCTACTACATTTTTTCTTAAAGTATCTTTAAAAGTTACTTCGGTAGTTTGGATTGTACGGATAGACAGCACAAATTTCAAGGAAATAACGACCATTTTTTCCGGTCACACTGCGAGTACTTATGTTGTGTAGGAGATATGTCCTAGAGGCAATAATAAATGTTATTATTTATCTCCATGTTCATAATTATGTTTATGTTCCATGCTATAACTGCTATGGTTCTCGAGTCTACAATAACCACGAGGCTCGGAGGAAGACTCATATGCACGTGTGGAATAACAAACGGTAAAATGTATTCCTAGTCTGGCCTCTAAGAATAGCTCAAGTGTTGCATGATGGTTCTGTTTTCCTGATCATGGGCATGACTATGCCGACAACTTTGAGGGCACAATGTTAGGAGAACACTTGTGTTGAATCGACCCGATTGATGTTATGCTATGAGATACATTCGTCACAAGTTAATGGTTAATAACACAGAGAAAGTTAACGTTTGCATAATTCCTTAGACCATGAGAGTGCCGAGTTTCTTCATGCTTGCTTCATGAACTTTGGGGTTTGTTAAACGTCATCCGTAAATGGGTGGCTATTACGGCGGCTTATGGGTTCATGGAAAACTGTGTCAAGGGACTTGATAGCTCAAGATTGGGGTTTGCTCCTCCGGGGATGGAGAGATATCTCTGGGCCCTCTCGGTCTTACAGTATCCACCATCGTCTGGCCAGACACATTGTGATTTGATCACAGGGATGCCGGAACACGGGAACGAGAAAAGAGAACAAAACCGGTAACGAGGTAACTGGCATAGTGGACAAGTTGTTGATCCATGGGGATGCCGATAAATCTCACCTCGGGTATTTGTAACATATTGCGAAGCAACAGGAATAGCACACGGCAACTAGAGGTTCACTCGAATATTTATTCATGTGGGTATAGGGGTCAATATGGGTGTCCACAGCTCCAATGTTGATCATTGATCGGAAAGAGTTCCGATCATGTCTATGCTTCACCGAACCTATAGGGTCACACGCTTAAGGGTCATCTATCTGCTGAATACTAGACAGGGAGTCTGAGAGAAAGTCATCGGAAAAGTTTCGGAGACAGCGGAAAAGTTTCGGAGAGAGATCACCGGAATAGTTTCGGTAAAACTGAAAAGTTGTTTTAGGGTATACCATTGAGTCAAATTGGTTTTGGCACAAGTCTGGAAATTCTTGGAGGGTGCCAGAATTGTTCTGGAAACTTCTGGGATTTTTCCGGGATAAAAACCGGAAATGTTCCGGAGCTGCCGGAACCGGTTTGGTTACTTTTCGCAGATGAAAATCACTAATCATGAATTGTTTCGGAACGCGTCCAAAATCATTTTAGTGGGTACTGGAATTATTCTAAGACCCACAGAAATATTTTCGGATTTAATGGTCACGGAAAAATGTTTCCATGAATAGTGAAAGTGCTTCAAGAAGCCACCTTGAGGGCCTTTTGGTATTTTTCCCCTTGGCTTCTTGGAGAAGCTACCCTTGGGCTTGGCCTATAAATAGGGGTGGAGGGGGCTGCCTAAAGACACACTCTTTCTCAACATACACAAGCCATGCATGATCTGGCCTTCTCTCTCCCTTCCCGCGAAATAGTTTCGTAGAGCCGAAAGGCTATCTGGGTTCCGGCAGGAACTAGTTCTGGACGGCGAAGCCCTGCCGAATAGCTGACACCGTATGTGTGCAACCCCGTAGAGAGGTCGTAGTTTCGATCCTTTGCCCGAGGGGCTATTCGAGTACCTGCCCGGAGGGCTGTCTGAGTGACCCGCCCGAAGGGCTGTCCGTGAGGCCTCCCGGAGGGCTGTCCGAGGATCCGTCCGGCGGAACTATCCGAGGGACTGTCCAGAGGCCTCCCGAAGGGCTATCCGAGGATCCGTCCGGTGGGACTATCTGTGGGACTGTCCCGAGGCCTCCCGAAGGGCTGCCCGGAGATCCGTCCGATGAGCTGACAAGGGAGTACATCCTCGCGGTTGGGAGGTTTTAAATCCTAGCTACGGGGATCTGCACCGATGATCAACATCGACTCTATTTCCGCTGTGCTATGAGTCGGTAACGATCAGATCAAATCCTGTATGCATCTCCATAGTGATCCTGGGCGTGCTCGCAGTACCGGAAATTTTTGTTTTCTGCTGCGTTCCCCTACAGTGGCATCATGAGCCATGCTATGCGTAGATGCAGGTTACGATCTAGAATACATAGAGATGTATGGGTGTTGCACAATATAATTTGTAGTAGATGAGTTCTATTATTGAAAATTATTTGTGCGGGTAGCAGATGAAATCTGTTACCCGATGTTCTTGTTGCTTCGCTGGAATTTGCATATTTCTGATCTTGATAACAGTATGGTGGAGTTTCAAAGTTCTGGCAATCTGCGATCCTGATTGATCAACGAAGTGCTAAAAGTTCATTGAATTCCACCATAGTTAGAGAGAAATATTAAATTTCGTAGACTAAAGGGCAATGCAGATATGATCTGCGCGGGGGTCATGCGTATGACGAAGTTCAGTATGGGGCTCGAGATTTTATTATCTCGTGTTTCATACACCCCGTAAAGTTAATATAGCGACTTGAATAATCATACTTGATGATGGACGTAGGTAGCTTTGGTTTGTTTCGAAACCTTAGAAGCCACGTAAAATAAAATTTTGCATAAACCGATTAGAGGCGTCTAACTTGGTTTTGCAGGATGACATGAGATGTGCATGAGATGTGCATAAGATGTGGTATAGTCTTCATCATATTCAATTTGATTTTGTATGAGATGACTATATGATGTAAAATTATTAACATGACCTGCGTGTCATGATTCGGCATGATGGCTGGAGCCATATGATTGTCACTTTAATGACATGCATGTCAACCTTAAGTAATGCACTTATTTTATGAGCTATAGAGATAGCAATATTATCTGGTGCATCGACAAGGTGGTGGCAATCTTCGCGAAGGTGAACACCGACGCAAATGCCGAAGACGAAGAAATTAAAGACTTCTCCGTCAGAAAGGGCTATACCATATCATGCTATTATGAATTGCCTGAGATGTTTATCCCTTATGATGCACCCTTTTTGATTGCGCAGTAGTCGCTTTTTATTAGGGTGATCTCTCACTTAAAATATCAAGTAGTTAGTGTTCACCCAAGTGTAGCACCGTCACGGCACCTATCTCTTCGGGGCATCACATGATCTCCATGGGTGCGAACGATTAGAGAAGTGTGAGGCGGGTGAGTTGAGACCTCGCAGCGAGATCACTTGGTTGTCTTGACATTCAGGCAGGACAGTCCTGAGCTCAGAACACACGCATCGAAAGATGAACAAGAATCACATAGAGATGTGATCGGCAAGTTTGCCTACCGATTAAAGTTCACGCCATTTGAGTTCATCTCGAACCGTGACGTTGAATTGAAATGTGGATCTTGAATCACTCATAATCAATTTTGAGAGATATTGATTTGAGTAGGAGCGCATTGTAGAATTAACTTATTTAATTCTCAGTGCAATTCATTATGGACTTTGTCTAAAGTGAAATTTGCATAAAAGTTGTAGAATAATGGCTCGCGTTTCCACCTTCCCTGTTAAAATTGAATAAGCTGTTAAATATCTGGTTAAAACTTTACGGTTGGTAACGTAATGTGAGGATTGTCCTCAAAAGTGCCGAGAAGGACTTTGTCCTATCGCATGCTTTTGGTATTCTCCCGCTAATGCTATGGATAATGTGACTCTCGTCCTTCGATCCAAAAGCTAGAATTCCGTTACGGTCAAGTGCAATATGTTTGCTTCCATGAGACCCGAACTTCAAAAGTTTGGGATAGCTATGTGATATTCATGGAACTGAAAATCATTTTCAGACACAAACAAAGGCTAAAAGATATGTGATATCCAAAGCAATGTTTGTTTTGCAAACTATTAGTAAAAGTGTTTACTATGCATTTGACTAATAACAGAGGGATCTAGTAGAACGCCTGTCATATGATGATGGTGAATAAAAACAACAACTTAAGAGAAAGGAAATGTCCGAAGGGTGTTAGTATGACTTACACACCTAGGAAGTCTGGGGCTGACGCCACTCTTCAAGTTGGTGCTTCTTCTGAGAGTAGGAGAATTATTGGAAGTAAAACTGTTAGAAGTATAAAGGCAAAAAGAGAGAAGACTGGAATATCCAGCTCAAGTATGAAAGTCATACAAGCTATTGATGTATAGAAGGCTGGTCAAAGAAATAGTTCTTGGGAATTATGATTAAACATGTTAATCACTGATTCTTGGGTATTGTGAGTTGATCACAGAGATACCCGCTCGATTGCTTTCCGTTGCAATTCGATGCAAGAACTACTACGGCCTAAAAGACTGGGCGGAGTGAGGTTTCGATACGCGTTGGGAACATAGTAAATGTTACTATACATTCCATCGGTGTATTACCTATGTATTTATTTTCATAATTCATTTTAGAGTTTTACACACTCTAGCCCATTGCATAAGGTATCTTGCAAGAAGGTTGTTCATAAGAGAACTTTTGATGTTCGATGTTATGAATAACTTAAGGGCCATACTTTCGTTATGAATGAGATGTATGTTATGAATATTGATAATAATACATTACCTCTGTTTTTTACTTTCATAATTCATTTTAGAGTTTTACACACTCTAGCCCATTGCATAATGTTTGTTGCAAAAGGGTTGTTCATAAAAGAACAATTGTTGTTCAGTGTCATGAATAACATAAGGGCCATGCTTCCATCGTGGATGGGATGTATGTTATGAATATTGATGGTAATATGATACATCCATAACACTGACGCTAAATGTCGCAAGACTAAGAGAATACCACACATGTGTGGCACTGCATTTGGTCACATTGGAGAAACCCGCATGGAGAAATTCCATAATGATGGATTTTGAAGTCGTTTGATTATGAATCATCTGACACTTGCAACTTTCCTCCGAAAAGTGAAGTGACTAAAATACCGTTCACATGCCATAAGGAACGAGCAACGAACTTATTGGTGATCATACATTTTGATGTATGTAGTCCGATAAATGTTGTTGCTAGCAGTGGATTTATCTATCTTCAGAAATGACTCAAGTAGATATATGGATATTTACTTGATGAGACGTAAGTCTGGATCTTTTGAAATCATTCATAAGGTTTTCAATATGAAGTAGAAATTATTGTAACAAGAAAATTATGTTTCTGCAATTTGATTGCGGAAAGGAATATTTGAGTTACAAGTTTAGCGAATGTCTGATGAGTTGTGAAAAGAGTTTCATAACTTACACCTCACGGAGCACCACTGTGAGTGGAATATCCGTGAATATGTAATCAAATCAATTATGACATGGTAAGATCAAAGATGACATAAATCAATTTGCCATTATCCCTTTTAAAAGTAATGCTTTAGAGACTGCGGCTTTTACACTGAAAAGAGCACCATCAGATCTGTTGAAATGACTCCATGGTATGTTACACCCAACCATGTTATGTCTTTTCTTAACATTTGGAATATGGGGCTTGTGTAAAATATTTACAAACCTATTCCAAATCAGACAAGTGCTACTTTGTAGGTTATCCCAAGTTATTGGGTATTCCCCCACCACTCTACCGAGGCAAAAGGTTTTGCCACAAAGAACGGTATGCTTTTGAAGAAAATGGTTCTTGCAAAAAGGTGAGTGGGAGGACAGTGCGACTCGACGAGATAACAGTATCTTCGTCATCAGATCAAAGGAAAGAAACCTTGGAAGTAATTCCAGAGTTTCCTACTGCGACTGATACGGAAGCCTCTACATGAGATGTATGGACTTCGGTCGAACTTGCAACTGAACCACGTAGGCAAAACTCGTGCAACCCTCTCAGGTGCGCAAGCGAGATATTGTTGTTAGACAACAGTATACCTACGACACACAAGGAAGCGTTGATGGGCCCTAACTCCGAAATTGGCTAAATGCCAATATAATCCGAGATAGTTTCCATAAATGATTCAAGATTATATCTTGATAAACCCTTCGGAAGACTTAGAGTCCAACGAACATTAATGGAACTATAAACTGATGTGGATAAAATGTTTTATCCATAAAGCTCGACTTGTTGCAATAACAAATTCAAGGAGTTGACTACGATGAGATTGTCTCACCGTAGCGATGCTTAAAGTCAGATCGGGTTAAACTAGCAATTAATACATATTTCAATCTTGAGATATGATACATGGATGCCAAAAGAATTTCCATGTGATGGAAATGCAACCTAGGACTTGCATGTGATACAGTCCGAAGTATTTTGTCAATCCAGAGGATGCTAGTAAGTATGCAAACTTCAGAGTTCCAGCAATGGACAGAAGAGAGCAAAAATGGAGTTGGAATCTTTGTTTTGAAGAAATAGTCAAAAGAGTTTGATTTCATCAATGGATAACGAAGATGCTTGTGGTTACAAGAAAGTAAGTGGGAGCATAATAATATTTCTAAAAACTTTGTGTGCTTGACACATTGTTGATTGGAAATAATATAAATTTCTTGACACGAATTAGGACTTCATTGAAAATAGTTTTTCGATGAAGTGCTTGGGCTAAATAGCCTTGATATTAGGCATATTTATCTATGAGATAGAATTTCCTAATAGGCTAAGCCAAAAATACATATTGACAAGATGATAAAACAGTTTAGCATAAGAACGCCAAGGAGTGATTCTTGCCGAAGTCACATGGAAAGAGTTTTGCAAGACTCGATGTCCCAAAACACTGATGAGCAAGATACATGATGGAGATTCCACACACTCTTGTGTTTGGATTAATCATGTATTCCATGGTATGTAAAACAACCAGATATGTCCAGTACTCCCAAGGGGTTGCGAGTAAAGATACCAAAGTGATCAAAGTACTGATCATGTGACAACAGTGGAAAATGTCATTAAGTACTAAAGTAGCACTGATGACATGTTTTCTCGCAAGCAGAGATTATGAAGTGCTCATTGTAAGTAATTACATCAATACAGTCTTCATCAATGCTCCATGCAATTTTTGATTTAAGTTAAGGGTTTTGTGTAATACACGATATGGCGGCACGGTAGTTGGAAATTGTTCCAAACAAGTTACTGTGGTGATTTCTATAACAAAGGCTAAGTATGCTGATGTTTTGGAAGCGACAAAGAAGATGTTGAATCATATAGTTCATTCATGAACTTAGTATGGTTCCAAGATGGCTTTGGTCAATGGGACACTATTGCAGATAGTTGCTCCATAGCTCAGTCTGAGGAATCAAGGTTTGACCTGTGATTCACATATATACAAAGCCAAGTCCACACAAAATATGAATTTTGTGAAAGTGTGAAAACGCGACGACATGCAAAGATACACACGGAACTGAAGTTGTCAGATCCGTTGGACATCAGGCTATACCACATGCGAAGCATTTTTACACCGGCATGCCATAGGTGTAATGTGCATTAGCATTGACTAGATTATTGACTCTAGTGCAAGTGGGAGTCTGTAGGAGATATGCCCTAGAGGCAATAATAAATGTTGTTTATGTTCCATGCTATAACTGCTATGGTTCTCGAGTCTACAATAACCACGAGGCTCGGAGGAAGACTCATATGCACGTGTGGAATAATAAACGGTAAAATGTATTCCTAGTCTAGCCACTAAGACTAGCTCAAGTGTTGCATGATGGTTCTGTTTTCCTGATCATGGGCATGATTATGCCGGCAACTTTGAGGGCACAATGTTAGGAGAACAATTGTGTTGAATCGACCCGATTGATGTTATGCTATGAGATACATTCGTCACAAGTTAATGGTTAATAACACAGAGAAACTTAACGTTTGCATAATTCCTTAGACCATGAGAGTGTCGAGTTTCTTCATGCTTGCTTCATGAACTTTGGGGTTTGTTAAACGTCATCCGTAAATGGGTGGCTATTACGGCAGCTTACGGGTTCATGGAAAAGTGTGTCAAGGGACTTGATAGCTCAAGATTGGGATTTGCTCCTCCGACGATGGAGAGATATCTCTGGGCCCTCTCAGTGTTACGGTATCCACCATCGTCTGGCCAGACACATTGTGATTTGATCACAGGGATGCCGGAACACGGGAACGAGAAAAGAGAACAAAACCGGTAACAAGGTAACTGGCATAGTGGACAAGTTGTTGATCCACGGGGATGCCGATAAATCTCACCTCGGGTATTTGTAACATATCGCGAAGCAACAGGAATAGCACACGACAACTGGAGGTTCACTCGAATATTTATTCGTGTGGGTATAGGGGTCAATATGGGTGTCCACGGCTCCGATGTTGATCATTGATCGGAAAGAGTTCCGGTCATGTCTATGCTTCACCAAACCTATAGGTCACACGCTTAAGGGTCATCTATCTGCTGAATACTAGACAGGGAGTCTGAGAGAAAGTCACCGGAAAAGTTTTGGAGACAGCGAAAAAGTTCCGAAGAGAGAACACCGGAATAGTTTCAGTAAAACTGAAAAGTTGTTTCAGGGTATACCATTGAGTCAAATTGGTTTTGGCACACGTCTGGAAATTCTTGGAGGGTGCCAGAATTGTTCTGGAATCTTCTGGGATTTTTCCGGGATAAAAACCGGAAATGTTCCGGAGCTGCCGGAACCGATTTGGTTGCTTTTCGCAGATGAAAATCACTAATTCGGAATTGTTTCGGAACGCGTCCAAAATCATTTTAGTGGGTACTGGAATTATTCTAAGACCCACAGAAATATTTTCGGATTTAACGGTCACGGAAAAATATTTCCGTGAATAGTGAAAGTGGTTTTTGGGTGGCTTCTTGGAGAAGCCACCTTGAGGGCCTTTTGGTATTTTTCCCCTTGGCTTCTTGGAGAAGCCACCCTTGGGCTTGACCTATAAATAGGGGTGGAGGGGGCTGCCTAAAGACACACACTTTCTCAACATACACAAGCCATGCATGATTTGGCCTTCTCTCTCCCTCCCCGTGAAATAGTTTCGTAGAGCCGAAAGCGCTGTCTGGGTTCCGGCAGGAACTAGTTCTGGACGGCGAAGCCCTGCCAGATAGCTGACACCGTATGTGTGCAACCCCGTAGAGAGGTCGTAGTTTTGATCCTTTGCCCGAGGGGCTGTTCGAGTACCTGCCCGGAGGGCTGTCTGAGTGACCCGCCCGAAGGGCTGTCCGAGGATCCATCCGGTGGGACTATCCGAGGGACTGTCCAGAGGCCTCCTGAAGGGCTGTCCGAGGATCCGTCCGGTGGGACTATCTGAGGGACTGTCCCGAGGCCTCCCGAAGGGCTGCCCGGAGATCCGTCCGGTGAGCTGATGAGGGAGTACATCCTCGCGGTTGGGAGGTTTTAAATCCTAGCTGCGGGGATCTGCACCGACGATCAACATCGACTCTACTTCCGATGCGCTATGAGTCGGTAACGATCAGATCAAACCCTGTATGCATCTCCATAGTGATCCTGGGCGTGCTCGCAGTACCGGAAATTGTTGTTTTCTGCTGCGTTCCCCTACATGTTGCACTTTCCTTTCTGCTTTTCGGCCGAAACAATCTATTACGATACGTTTCCTTTATTAGATGTGATCAGCTAATAGACCGGGGGCTTGCATCTTCATCTAGCCCTAAACATCAGTCCGGCACCAATTTTATTATATGTGTTCGGCGTCACGGATATTGCATTATATGAATCAGTTCTGAATTGTGTCTCTCGTCAATAGTTGGGTTGCCCGGCTCCTGTGTTTGCCCTCTTACGTTCCGCTTTGTTCGGCTAGGGGGGTAAAGGGAGAACCACTGCGATTGTGCTTCTAGTTAGCCTAGTTAAGTACCTCAGTGGAGAAAGCCTAAAACTGACTGTCACAATAAGCGAGAACTGGTCGGCGATCCGATGACTAGTGTTAAACTAAAAATCGTTGGAGGTTAGCCCGTGTTAAACGAAGGGTTCTCTGTCACAGGAACCATGTGATGATGGTGTCAACCGCGGTTCGTCCGGATATCACAAACACTGGGGGCTTGTCACCAGCCCCCGCAGTTAAGCTCCTATGGCTAAGTGAAAGCACTAAAACCACATAGTCTGATTGCCTTGTTTTCCGTACATATAAACCGCCTCCGGGCACCGAGACATCGGCTAAGGGTTAAGGTATTACGAGAAAACACCCCATGCAGTATCTGCAAGGGGGCTGAAACCGACGACTGGTAACTTTCAGTTTAAAAACGGCCGCACAGGAGTCAGAATTAACATAGCAGGCATTATATTTACAGCCAACAACTTGCATTGCAACAAAACAAAAGTTTCAACTCCTCGGATACAAGGAACATAAATCTACTCATATATTACATCTTTTGAGCATTGGGCCTCTATTGCCCGAGCACCATCGATCACGATGGGAAAGTACTGCTCGGGGCGCCTATGCTCCTTCCCAGGCGGTGGAGGTCCGGTGGCCACTTCGGCTGGCTTTATCTTCGGCCAGTGCACCATTGTTTTGCCGAAGGCCATCCGAGCCCCCTCAATGCACACGGAGCGCTTCCAGGCATCGATCCGGGGAGTGGCGTCGTATAGCCTCTGCACCAAACCGAAGTAGCTGCTCGGCAGCGGCTTCGAAGGCCATAGCTTGACGCAGAGGTCCTTCATCGCCGGCTCCGCCATCCGATGCAACTCCATCAGCTGCTTTATCTGGTTGTTGAGGAGGGGAGGGTGTTCGGGCGCTTGAAATTGCGCCCAAAATAGCCTCTGCTCGGCGCGACCCTCCTGGGCGGCGAAGAACCTGGCCGCGTCAGCCGCACTCCTCGGGAGGTCCGCAAAGGCGCCTGAGGAACGCCACACTCGCGTGAGCAAAGCGAACCTGTTACCACCAAAGACACTTTGCAGCAAATATGGCTTACCATCCGTAATGAGCTTCAGTTGGCGGAGTTCCTCTTGGTAGCCGCGTGCCTCCGTCCGCGCTTCCTTGGCCACCGACCCCAATGAGGCTAGCTCGGCGGCCTGCTCTTTATTCTTCTGCTCAAGGGCCTCACATTTTGTGACGGCATCCTTGAGCTCTTGCTGCACTTCAGCCACCCTGGCCTCGTGCTTCTGGCTAGCGGTTCTCACCGTAGCCAGTTCGGCAGCCGCCTGTTCGGCCTCCGCCCTCTGCTCCGCTGCTTCCAGCTGAGCCGTCCTCAGCGCAGCCTTGAGGTTCTCGACCTCTGCGGTAGCAGCTGTAGTCATATCAGTTGACCCTGTTTAGGCTACTTACTTTAAATCTTTCTTAGTAAAAAAAAAGAACGGTTGTAATAAACACTACAGTTCGGACTTACCTTGCGCTTCGTCGAACCTCTTGTTCACCAGGCTGAGGTCGTCCTTGGAGCTCTTGAGCTTCCGATTCAGCTCGGCGAACTCCTCGGCGTTGGCGGCTGCTGCCGAAGATGACGACTGCGCATCACTCTACGCACATCAGGATCCGAGATATCGATTTTCGATCCTCTAACCGGCTTTGTTCAAGCCAGTCAGAGTCTCGGGGGCTACTATGTATGAGGCTATACATTTATACAAAAGAAATTTTCTAAGAGAAAAACATTACTTGGCTCACCTTGAAGCCTGTGAGAAGGCCACTGAAGGCCTCCTTCAGTCCGTTATCCACGGACCGAAGACTTTGCAACACCGTGCCCATAAGGGCACGATGCTCTTCAGCGATAGAGGAGCTGGTTAAGGCATCCTCCATCTCGTCCGGCCACCCACTCGACGCCCGCTCTGGGGCGGGCGGGGGTGGCGGGGGCACTTCGGCTTCTCCCCTATCGAAGACCGGAGTACCCAACTCCGGATGCCTTGACGACTCCAGAGCCGCCCTCGGAGAGAGCTCGGATCGTCCGGGCTCCTCCTCTTCGTTTACCAGAGGGGCCCTCCCCTCCTGGTCTTCGGCGGCCGAGGTATTCACCTCGGCCATGACGGTGTCGCCCCTTTCCCCTGTGTGCGGTACGGGGGGGGGGGGTCCTCCTCGACAGGACCTCCTCGGCCTCCTCAATGATTGGGGGAGGCGAGGCGCGTGATTCAGTCCTGCTCTCCGCCAGCGCGGCCGGCGGAGAATCCCCCTCCGAGACTCGGTTGGTGGGGAGGTCGCGCAGCGGGCTGCGGTGTTAGAAGCAAAAATGTGATCAATATCAAACCCAGTTTGGCCGAAAGCACTTAAGCGGATATTAGGATGCGTACCTTTGGGCCTGCGTTTTGACCCTGGGGGTCCTCCGAGGAACCTCTTCGGAGGCCTCAGAGTCCTTGGCAGAAGCCGAGCTATTGTCGGACAGGGCCACCTTGGCCCTGCATGATCTCTTGGGGGAGGGACGAAGCGGCTCCTCCTCGGCGTCCTCGGACACCGCCCTCTTCTTTGTTCGGGAGGAATCGCTCTTCTCCCCTTCCTTTCCCTGCTCCTTCCCCTCCTCTTGTGCGGAGGGAGCATGGGTGTCCCCGGATCTAGTGTCCGGGGGTCCTCGGGAGCGGAGGCCCTCTCTGGCCTCCCTCTTCTTCTCCTTCTTCTTGTTCTTCCTCTCCGGTGCCTCGTACGGCTCCTCGGCCAGCATGGCCGTCAGCAAGGCCGTCCGGGGACCCTCGGGCAGCGGGGCCGGGTTGTTTATCCGCTCGGCCTTCTTCAGCCAGTTCTGTGGATGAGGAACAAGGGAATTGATTACCTTATCAAAAGGGAATAATCCGGATACAAGAGTAAAACTTAACGTACCTCCCGAGGGGGGTGTGCGGCGTCGAGGCCAATGTCTTCCGCCTCGGCCGGACAGTCCTTTTGCGGCTTAAACAACACCTTCCACAGTTGAGCATGGGAAGTGCGGAAGAAGGTGAGCACGGTGGCCGGGTCTTCGGGCTTGTAGGCACACATGGGGGAAACCCGGTCTTGGAAGGGGAGGATTCGGCGGCAGAGCATGATTTGGATCACGTTGGGCAGTTCGACGCCCCGCTCTATCATCTTCGCAATCCGGCTCTGCAGCAGCGCCACCTCCTTGTTCGACCCCCAGTCGAGGCCTTTCTTGGTCCATGAGTCCAGCCTCGTTGGGGGTCCGGATCTGAAGGCGGGAATCACCCCCCAATCCGCGCTCCTCGGCTCCATGATGTAGAACCATTCCTTCTGCCAGATCTTGACGGTCTCGATGAAGGTGCCCTCTAGCCACTCCACCCGGGAAAGCTTGCTGACCATCGCTCCCCCGCAGTCCGCCTGCTGGCCGTCGACGAACTTCGGCTTGATGTTGAAGATCTTCAGCCACAGGCCGAAGTGTGGTCAGACTCGAAGAAAGGCCTCGCAAATGATGATGAAGGCCGAGATATGCAGAAAGGAATTCGGGGCAAGATCATGGAAATCGAGCCCATAGAAAAACATGAGGCCCCTGACGAAGAGGTGGAGGGGGAAACCTAAACCTCGGATGAAATGGGGGAGGAACACCACCCTCTCGCCCTGCCGCGGCGTGGGGATGACCTGGCCTGCCTCTGGTGCGCGGTGGGCGACGTTGGCAGGGAGGTAGCCCGCGCTTTTCAACTCCAAGATGGCGCTCACGGTGACGATGGAAGCCTCCCACTTGCCCTTGGACCCGGAACCGGCCATTGCTGGATTGAGCGGATGGCTGGGGAGGTTCTTGAAAGGGAGAGGAGATCTGGATGCTGGAGCTCGAGAGATGGGGAAGGCAACGGCGGAGCAAGAAGTGAAAGCGTGCAGAGGAAATGGAGGCCGTTCCCCTTTTATGGGCTGTAAAACCTAAAGTCCCTTTACTGCGCTGCGGGCTTCACCGTTTCCCCGTGTAAATCGCGCCATTATGCGCGCGTGGGATAGAGCAAATTATTGATAATATCCCTTAAAAACAGGGCACAATCTCCATATCGATGGGACGTGCCAATGAAAGAACCGCCTCGAACCGCGAATCGAGTTTTTCATAAACCAACTTGCGGTCGTGGCAGGTTGTGACCCTTCGGTAAAAGCTGTCAGATGGGAGTACTGTTCACACCGAAGCGACTAGCCTTCGGGGCAAAGTTATCGGTACACCTCGGCGACCGAAGCATAGTTCGGGGCGTGTGCGGCTAGGCAACACTGGGGAACTCGATTCAGAGGAGATGAAGGCCTGTCACCAGTGTCGTGGAAGGAAAGGAACTGGTCCACAAAGCCAATGGTGTTCGGCATCTACCTCGGCTTTGAAGACTAGTTCGGGGGCTACTGAGGGTGTCCCGGACTAGGGGGTACTCGGGCTGCCGGACTATCTCTCGTGGGCCGGACTAGCGGGCCACTCTTTGCTCGTCGAGAAGGCCGGGTTATAGGCGACTCCGTGCACCAGAAGGAAACCTCCGAAGACTTGGCGTCTCCTCCAAGAAATATTTATCATAACCGGCATGTTTATCCCCTGATGGCAACCGACCATATGTAACCCTAGGTCCCTCTGGTGTCTATATAAACCAGAGGGTTTAGTCCATAGAGGTACAGAATCATCATAACCACCTAGGGTTTAGCCCATCCGATCTCGAGGTAGATCAACTCTGTAACCTTCATACAATCACATCAATACAATTCAGCAGGACGTAGGGTTTTACCTCTTCAAGAGGGCCCGAACCTGGGTAAATCGCTGTCTCTACGTTCCCTGTTACTCATTGATTCCTAGATCCACAGTTCGGACCCCCTACCCGAGATCTGCCGGTTTTGGTACCGACACATGGCGTTTGATACATTAACATCTATCGCTAAGTGCAATGATCCTCAAAGCAGTCTACTTTCCATTGTGTTCATTATTGGACGTCAACCTGGGGTTGCACCCCTCGCAGGTTTGGCGAGCGATCATAGTTGGGAGAGACGTCTTGGCACAAGGGATCATAAGAAGAATTGGAAAGGGGGAGAACCCAAACATCTGGAAAAAATTTATGATTCCTCGTGAAGGCATGATGAGACCGATTGCAGCATTAATTCCTAATCCTTCTCTAACTGTGGCGGAGCTCATTGATGCATCTTCTGCTTCCTGGCGTAAAGAGGTGGTTCACGAGGTCTTTGTTCCTCTTGATGCTGATGCGATAATCAAGATCCCTTTTTATGCACGCTACACGTGGACAATTTTTAGGCATGAAGTGCGGGCCAGTGAGGGATGTTCACCGTACGGTCTGCATACAAGATGATGATCCGAACAAAACTAAGTAGGGAAAATTGGTTAGATCATAATGGGGGTCAATCAGATTCTACAACAGAATGCAATAGGTGGTCGGCTCTTTGGAGGATAAAAGTGCCATCAAAGTTGATTTTTTTTTCCGTGGAGACTATGCGAGCATAGCCGAGATCCGATATTCTACACCACCGCAACACGTCTACAAGTTTCGTGTGTCCTTTCTGTGGGGTTGAAGATTCATGGTGTCATTCATTATTAAGGTGCACAATGGCCAGAAGTGTCTGGTCACTGTCATCTGAGGAGATGGTGGAAACATGTGTGTAAACAAAGACATGGACACAAAAAACTAGATCTTCGCTATGTATGAATACTTGTCACATAAGGAATTTATCAAGATGGTGGTAACTATGTGGGCGATCTGGAGTGCTAGGCGCAAAGCTATCAATGAAGAGATTTCCCAATCTCCTTTTGCAACACATCATTTTATCACCTCGCTTTTGGGAGACATTCAGATACTGTCAAAGGAGGGGATCGAACCAACCAGAGCCACTTTGGCTAGGCCGGCCTCCTGGATTGCACCACCAGAGGATTGTGTAAAAATAAACTTGGATGTTGCGGTCGCCGGGAATGGAGGATATGGAGTTGTGGGCATTATATGCCGCGATTTCAATGGTATTTTTTGGGTGCATCATCTATTACAGTTCGCGGGATTTCGGAAGTTATGGCCCTTGAAACTCTGGCGGTCAGGGAAGCTCTTGCAGTGGCCAATGATCTTTATGTTCAGAAAATCCATGTGGCCTCAGATTGTCAAGTTGTGGTGAAGGATATCAAGCAGGAACGTTGGGACTTGGGAGAGTATGGAGAAATTGTCCGGGAAATAGTTGAATGCGCTAAAACATTTACAGTTTGTAGTTTAGTCAGGAGTTTAGGAGCTCGAATTTCGAAGCTCACAACCTCGCAAAACATGCTTCATCTTTAGGGGTTGGCCGTCATGTTTGGTTAGGCCAACCCAATGGTCTTTGATTTGTTTCTCCAAACATTGTGACGGTTGAATAAAGCTTGCGAGTTTGCCTAAAAATTCTAGTTTCCTATTTGGCGCATGTTGCTCCAGTTAGCATGCATTTCGCACAAAACGCACACCCCGCTACAGCTTCCCTTTCAAACGGGCCGACCCATATAGAGAAAAACAACAGTGTCCATCTTCCGATTTTAGGAACATTCCAGAAAGTTCCATCGCCTGTTTTGTTTCTCTTTTCTTTCATGTGTATTATTTACTCGGTTCATCGCTTTTCTTTTCCTGGTTTTCCTTTTTTTCTCTTTTTTTCATTTTTCCACTTTTTAGTTTTTTTTAACAAATTATATTCTAAATACCCAAACTTTTTTAGAATTTTTGAACTTTTTTTAAAATTCATGAACTTTTTTCAAATTCCACGAATTTCTTTTCAAATTCCATGAACTTTTTCAAATCTGTAAATTGTTTTCAATTAAATGAACTTTCTAAAATTAACCAACTTTTTTAAAATCACGTGAACTTTTTTCAAATTCAGGACATATTTCAAAATTACGTGCACTTTTTAAAAATTCCACGAACTTTTTTCTAATTCCATGAGCAATTTTCAAATTGCGTGAACATTTTATGATTTCTCCATTTGTAAAACTTTCCTAAAGTTATGATTTAAAAATATATATATATATAACCGAAATCATTTTTTGCCCTGAACCAGTAGCTATTTTTTTTAGAGAGACAGTAGCTACTGGTTTATTTATTGGCGACCGAGTAACAAAGAGGCCGAGCGAGCGAAACTGCTGTGGGGGACAAAGCGCGCTAATGGGCTGCGGCCCGCGTTGACTGCACGCGTGCGCCCGATATCTTCACGGCGCTTGAAGCGCCAGATAGGGGCTCTCGAGTCGAGTCACTTAGACCGTCGATTCCCCTAAAAAAAACCTAGACTGTCGATTCTAAAAAAAAAAAACTAGACTTTCAATTGCTTGAGCTGCTGCAGGCTTTGTGATGCTCAAGCTTGCAGTTGATGAATTGCAGGTGAGTGGTCTTCAAGATTTACTAATCCTGTCGATGAAGCTCAACTGCCCAACGGGGCATGGAAATGAGTCGTAGAGTACTTCCTTAGACCCCGCTTGGATTGTCGGTTAGCTCCTAAATACCCCTGTAATCAATACAGACCTCCCGCCGTCGTTTTTAATCCAGACGAAAATAACACTGCAGCCGGTAATATACACCTGTAGATTAAATCCGGGTGTATAAATTTACACCGAATCCAAGCGGGGCCTTAGAGAGCTCCAGTGAGTTCTTTTGCCCAAAATCTGAACAAAATGGCGAAGTTTCTAAATCAAACACCCCCTACTGTTGAGCGGTGCCTCGTTTAGAGATAGGTGTACGTGCGTCGCTATCAACAGAAGTACAGAACCGACACAATCACTGTCTGAACTTTAAAAAAATGATAGTACATTTTTGTTTGGTTTCGATAAAATGACACACAGACATATCGTTCCGGTCTGAAAATTGAAAAAAGAAGTTTTGGTACAGGAATGCAGTCCTGCACGCGGCAAGCAAACAGGCCACAGCGTCTGCCGGCAAGAGCTCATCTCAGGCCTTGCAACCTGCAAGCTGGGCCATTTTTGCTGGACCTGCGCATCACCGTCGAAACACATGTCGGCAAACTCACTCACCAGGGAGCGCATGCAGGCTCGAATCTAGCCTCGTAAAGTCTCAGGATCAAACAGCCAGGCTCATTACAACAGCTGCTCATGAATTTCATGCAGGACAGCAGGACATATATATCTTGCTCATGCAGGTAGTTCGTAAACACATCGTTTTTGTTCTTCCGAGAACACAATACTCCTACATTTCTTAAATTAGAACAAGAAAAATTCAGGATATCAGCATATGAAAGAACTGTATTTTTCAGTTTTGAAAAAAAACGGCATTGATATTTTTATTGACTAAACGTCGCATCCTGGCTTCATGTTAGGTCAGTAAAATACTACTACTGGAGTATCAATTTTTCAATCATAGACTAGCAAATAGGCCCTATAGACCAACTGAAAACAAAACCATACAGGAATCAAGTGTCGCCTCGTCAGACAGCTACTTTGTTATGCAGAATGCGCTTCGTATTTTCCAGCTTATACAAAACAAAATCAGAATGCATCATGTGACATCCTTGAGCACAAAAGTACAGCCAGAAACACGGAAGCATCTATATATCATCTCATCTATACTATTGTTTACTACTGATTAGCGTAGGCATGAACTTTACAACATGAAGTTCTATATGAGCCTCTAACCGAAGAATGTGTGTACGGGGTATCGAGAGATCTCACCAGCGGCAGCTTTACTATCTACGTGGATCATCTTGATGATCATTACCCTTGACAATACAAGCATCCAGAAAACTCATACTTGCATTTACTGTTGGAGCATTTGATGCTGACTGATCAAAAGTTGGGCGTAAACCAGCTCGTTCCAGGAATCCGGTACCCCGGGGAGACACCAGTGGCTGCAGTCCTGGTATCTCTCAGGCGACCTCCTCTCCTCCTCGCTCAGGTGTTGCTTGCGGTAGATCGAGGGGTGTGCATCCTTTCTATAGTCAGTCAATCTTGTTATGTTCAAGTAAACAACCGGGGTTCTCATCTTGTGGATCACATCCTCCAAAATGCTCATCTTTGGTGGGTAGGTTGAAAGGTATTGTTCATTTTTTATTGGTTCGGTCTCCTTGTCACAGCTGCCTCCTGAGTTCCATTGCCCGCCACTGCATATTGAGATCCACAACAATACATTAGTTCAGTCAAGGGCAACTCAGGCCAAACATAGCATGTAGGCAGTTCACAGAAAAGGTTATACACACCTGAAATGAGATGCTGAGTAGCCTCTGAACATCACGGTGGTTTTCTTGGGATTTACGTTGCCATCAATCCATCTGGACCAGGTGATAAGGGCCTTATGAAAGGCATCCACGACATTTAACTCACTATATATGTGACTACCTTCCTGGTAATAGTCCTTCCTGTGGCACGTTGAACATATCTTCAGTGTTTAGGCATTCGAATGTATGGCAGCAAATGCTTAGGCAACAAGAATGAAATGAAGATGTTTGTCCAACAAGAGAGCAGTAAAAACAAGTTACCCTAGGGCAGTTTTTTCATGCGTCCACCAGTGTCCAGTATTGAAAATGATGAAGTCCGCATCCTTGTACTTTGGTGATGATTGCTCGACAATGTCAAGCCTAAGAGTTTCCTTTTTATTTCCATTGCTGACTCGCGTCTCCCACTCTTGAACTAGGAAAGGAGAGCGGAAAAACTCCACGCTGCAGTTATAGTCCTAAACAACAGAAATTTGAACGTAGAAACATCATAATTACGGAAACGGATAGAAAGTATACAGTAGTGTTGAACCAGTTCAAACTGGAGACTATATATACCGTGAACAGGAAAGAGTATGAGCCCTCAGTCTTAAACTCGCGCCTACCAGAAGCCTCAAAAACCTTCTTGTCCTTGACAGAATGCCTCAGTATACAAACCAGGGATTCCCACATGTTCCTGTTGAGTGAATCGCCAACAAAAACTAGTCTTTTCCCCCTCAGCCTCTCCAACATATCAGTTGGATTCAATCTAGTGTAACAAATAACAGAAATGGGCATGTTACACACCAAGCATGAAATAAATTCACTGACATTTGATTGAGCTAGTTTAATAAGCTTTCCTCACCTTGGGATGTTGCATCCACTGGGTTGCCACCGGAGCTTCTCATAAGCTCGGTCCGGCCAACCATTGAGATGGCAGTCGAAGGGTTCATCGATGTGAGGACACGATCCCCCGGGGTAGAGAGGGTACGAGTCGTCCCGAACCCAATTCCCATGGAACATGTCACAGCCGGCCATCTCCTTTATCCAGTCAACCTTCTTATTTCCACCGGCACCACCAGCCTGTTTAGTTGATGACCCTTTGGCCAGAACTTCGCTGTGATTCCCAGCTTTTGCGGCGATTGTTTGGGATGAATGATCCTTCAGTGAACCTGCACTAACCTGGGGAGATGTTTCCTTCTTGTTCACCGCACTACCACTTCCAACAGAAGAAGGTCCACTCGTCTGGTTCTGTTTCGTCGCAATTGGAGATGCTACAAGGGTCTGGTTCTTGGTTGAAGACCCATCTTCTTTCTCCCCCGCCACTGCAGTCTGATTACTAGTTGAAGCCACATTCCCACTCGCTTTATCGCGCTGAATTCCTCCATCTTCGGCGTTGCTCTTCACTGGACTAGCACTTGGTGCTGATTTATGGATTGCATCTCCATTTCCACTCCCAGACGGAGCATCAGACTCATTATTCAGATCAGCTTTCACAACTGTGTCACTTCCGGCCGAGCCACTGCTCGCCGCACTGACTGAATCCTTTCCATCAGCCTTCGCTGTGGTGCTATTTCCAGCAGCAGCACCACTGCTCGGAGCACCGCCTGCAGTCACTGTCTGATTATCAGACCCAATTTTGGAATCGGACTTCGCTGTGCTGCCGTCTCCGGCAGAACTACTGCCGGAGACTCCAACTGAACCCTTGGTGTCTGCCTTCACCCCGCTGACATTTCCAGCGGCGCCATTATTAGTCTGAGCTCCGCCTCCCGGCTGCTTATTGGATCCATCACTCTCCTCGTCGGCCTTCGCCACAGTTCTTTCTCCGGCAGAATCACTAGTTGGGGATTCATCACCACCCCCTGCCTGGCTACTAGAACCGCCTCCAGTAGAGTTACCTTTATTCCGATCTGCCGAACTAACCGGCGTACCGCCACTCGTTGCAGAATTATTCGTCGGAGAATCGCTCTTGGCGGCGGCCGTGCCACTTCCCGCTGGATTTCCGGCCGGCGGTGCACTGGCACCGGCGGCATTGGTGCTTGGCGCACTACCTCCACTCCCCAGCTGCTTATCGGACCCAGCCGTGGCAGAATTACCGCTCCCTGCTCCGCTTCCGACTTGCTTACTATCCACATCGCGATTCACCTCGCCGCCTCCCTCGCTCGATTCGCTGGCCGCGCGCAACGGTTCCGGCGAGGGGGCGGATGAGTTGGTGGGGAAGATGGACGAGAAGAAGGTCGAAACCTGCGAGCGGTACGGCGCCGTGGAGGCGTACACGCCGTCGAACCACGAGGCTCCGGCCCCACCGACGCCCGCGCCAGCGGGAGCAGCGGGCGAGCAGAGGGCGATGTAGGCGGTCAATGCGGCGAAGGCCACCGCGAAGGCGTACACCACGAGCCTCGCGCGCCTGCGGGAGCGTCCCGCTCCGGGGCCGGCCGGGCTGAGTTGGCCCGCGTCGGCGCACGCCATGGCCGCCAGGCCGCTCTGCTTCCACAGGCCCTTCATCCCGCGCGACGGCGGGGCGCCGGCCGCGGCGCCGGGCCGGAGTTCGGCGGCTGTGGGCTCGGGGAAGTGGTCCGAGTGGGCGCGGTGAGGAAGCGACAGTGACAGTGGCGGAGGAGGAGATGGCGAATGATTTCTGAGGAGGAAGCTTTCGGGAGCAGTGGAAGTTGGAGGGGAAGAAGGGGCGACTGCGTGTACGCGGGTGGGTGGCTTTAGAAAATTTGGGCAGGCGAAATTAACGGAATCGCTGCTGGTCTGTTTAGATTTTTCTTAGTTGTGAGGCTGCCTTTTCTTCGGAGGGTCAAAGGAAGTCAAAAGGAACTGTATTTGAAAATTTGAAGAGCAAGTGCAATAAGGTGATGTAAGTAGGCTATAAGAATTTAAATATAATATTTTAATTTTGTTGAGTTAAAGAAGTGAGATGAGAGAGAAGAGAAGCGAGGTGCAGATCTGTTTTTTTTAGCAATCCTGCAAAGCTTTATTAAGACGTCGCAATGTTTACATGGATAAAAAGAAAATCAACGGGCTGACCTAACCAAGCATGGCGGCCAGCCCCTAACGATAAAGTATGCTTTGCAAGATTGTGCGCTTCAACATTCGAGATTCTAAACTCGTGACTAAAAATTCAAGAAGTAAAACTAGTAGCTCTAGTTGTTATTTCATGTACCAAAGCTCCAAAAGTTGTAGCACTCCCTTCTTTGATCGCTTCGACGACCACCTTGCAATCCGATGTAACAAAAACCCTCTAGATATAGAGATCCTCAGGCAGCGCAAGTGCCTCCCTAATCGCCAAAGCTTCCAACACTTGAGGATCACTGATTCTTCTGAACACCACTGTCGAGGCTCCGTCCACGTTTATTTTGGCATGGCTTTCCGAGGGCGGCAAGCAATGCATCGGCCTAGGGGCTGGTACTGACTGCACCTTGATCTTTAGTGTTTTCATCATTTTAAATTTCAGCCATGAACAAAGATATGCGATAATCGGTCGCAAAAGGGGTCTGGTAGATGCCCTCATGTATAACTTTCCGGCGGGCACTCAAGGTAAAATTCCTCGGCTGGCAGAGCTTCCTTCATGGCAAAGAGCCATACTTTGGCGTTCGATTCTTGGGTCATGCACATATGTTCCACCACTAATTCGTTGGACAGAGCCCACAGACTTCGCGCCATGCTACAATCGATCAACGAGTGATGCCAGCTGTCCACGGTACCATAAAGAGCACATGCGCAAGTTGTGGACATGCCTATCGTGGAGTACATCACCAGTAGGAAGGGTTGCAGATTAGTAGCCAGCTGGAGCACGAGCTCCATGAAATTTTGTGAGAGAAAAATGTGGACCAAGCAATGATAAAGTAATAAATGTATATACCTAACTATTATATGAGTTGGTGTAGATGACCATGCTCTAAGCCTTGGTTTGTTGTGTTTTCTTTATGTTTGCTTATTTTATAATCTGTTGTAAAAGCAAGCAAAAAAGGGTAAACCAAACTGTAAGTTAGGAAGGAAAAAAATCATGATAGTATGATACAAACGGGATTATGAGTTATGAGAATCCACCGCAATAACAAACACAACGTAAAATCTTCAATGCGTTTATTTAGGAATCAATGTTTTTACTTGTTAGTTGAGAAATAAAAGGACGGAGTCACTTTACTAGGAGTCGTCCTTAACCAGAGGCGTGTTGTCTAGGGTGGCCCTTTTTGTGAGCTATGAGGTACGAAAATTGCTTTTCTCGGACAAAATTGAAAGGCCGTTTTGGTCAACTATTGCACAAAGTTCTTCAAAAATGTTCACCGCACTCTCGAGTCACTGCCGAAGTGGTCCTGCCGCCGAAGGTGAATTCATTGATGCTTTTACATAATTGGTTGTAATTGTCGTACTCCAAACCACTTAGGTTGTTGTCTTTGTATCCATGATTGTCCATTTGCAAGATTTATCTACAAAACCCTCCTTCCGCTAAAATAAACCCTAAACCCACCAAAATTGGAGCCATCTTCAGTTCTTCGACAAAAGCAAACACGACTTTTCTAGCCAACATTTGGAACACAAATTTGGCCGAACTAGCATTGTTCTTGGCTCCTTGCCTCTGATACGGTCAAATGGGTCTTGCAAAGAAGGGCAAAGGCTTACGGTGGTCAACTTTTTTTAGGGATAATAAAACCCCTTAATCATGTGGGTTGGGAGAAGAAACGTGACAGACCACTGGCTGTCGCGGCAAAAAAAAAAAAACCTGGTCCCTTAAAAAAAAATGGTCGTCACGCGAGATCTTTGCCTTTTTTTTACGCCGCTGACACGCGGGACCCAGAACGGGACCGCGGAAACCGCGTGCACGTCGCGCGCACAGCCCGTCCACCGGCACAATCATCCTTTTTTTTCTTCTGAGAAACACCGGCACAATCATCCGGGCAACGACGTACGCATGCTCGTCGATCTCCACGTGGCCTGGCCTGCCACAACGCCGACGACGATCGATGACCTAACCGAATTGGTTAACTCGAGTAGTGCTCCGTGAAACATCATTAGCATGCCACGCTGCCCTTGTTCGTTACTCATTGTTCAGATCCTGGTCGCATCTTTTTTTTTTAAAATATTGGCAGGAGAACTGCCAAATTCATTGATCAGAAGAAGGTATTACAAGAGCCCTCAGAGGAGGAAAGCACCGCAAAGGGCAGCGCAAAAAGAAAAGAAAGAAAAGGACCCGTCGGCAGCACCACAAACCCAAGCTCGACCAAAAGGACCCGTCGGCAGCACCACAAACCCAACACCGAAAAGATCCCGGTCGCATCTGCCTGCTGCTTAATTCAGCTCCGACACTGTCGCATCAGTTCGCCAAACAGCGGTACAGTTCGCTTTTGTAGGATAAACGGTACAGAGTTAAAGTTAGCAGGTGAAATATTTCCTCGGCTACCCAAACAGAAACAGGCATATCCCTCTATATATGGCCCTGAAACGCTCGTACGGGACGGCTTAATGTTGCAAAGTGGAGCATCATTTCACCCAAAAAAGCTACTAGTACCGGCGCAGCGCTTTTCCTTTTGCATTAGATGGATGGGTTCCCGTTACTTTCTTCCCACATGGTACGTAGCGGTACTTTTGGAATCGTTAAGCTTAGTTTTGAGTTAAAAGCAACCCAGGTACCCCAACTTGCACAGAATGTGATGATGTTGTTCCAAACTTGCAAAATGCAACGACAATTGGCAGCCAGGTGGCTGGACCGGTCCTCGCCAGCACTTTTGCACAAAACCCCCTGCCTTTTTCTCTATTCTACCCGCAGTACATGGCACCTGAATTAATTCTGTCTCAATTCCCTCCCTTCGCGTCCGCCCGTTCCTCTTTGCCTCTGGCTCTAGCTCCCAGCTCCGTGGTCGCCGCCGCCGTCAAGCTTTCTGCCGCAGTCCAGGTCGCCCTCATGGTCTCCTGGTCGGACGGTGACTCCTCGTCGTCGTCGGACAGTGACTCCGTCACCAGTCAGGTTAGCCGCTGGCGCCCCCATGGTTACGCAGCTAGGGTTAGGGTTCAAGCAGTAATATTGGGTCAGAGCGTGAAGAGGCTGATTTGTTTTTCTTGTAGGCCCGGCTACTGAATTTGCTTCTAGATGTGAGCACCTAGTTGTCTGTGAGAAGTTTGTTGCCTTTGATTCAGTGGATAGTGACAAGAGGTTTTTAGCTTGTGCACAGAAGGTTAGTAGTTAGCTATCTCATATTGCATTGGTTTATATTGCTTGCTATGTGTAGTGTGTTTCAAGTGTGGATGATAGTGTGTATATTGCTTGCTATCTGATTCTACAATTCACTGAATTTGTTCAGTGTTAACATTTAACTGATTTTGTTCATTTTGAATAGTTAACTGAATTGGTGTAGTGTGAATAGATAACTGAATTTTTAGCTGTTAGCTCCATTGGTGCATTTAACTGTTAACTGAATTTTTATGTTAACTGTTTGCTGCATTTGTGCAGTTAAATGTTTGCTGCATTTGTGCAGTTAACTGCATTTCTGAACTTATCTGATTTTAATGTTGAAAGTTATCACAATTGATGCAGTTAACTTAATATTTGTACAGTTTTATCTGAATTTTCTATTGTTTAATGTTAAGGGTAAATTGTAAATTTTGTTTTTTGTCAATTCATAGCAAGGTCCTAAATGCCCCTTTGTTGAGTGGGTTGACCCTGAGTGGCCTGCCCCTTCGAAGATGAGCCTAGCTAGGATTTGGGGCATGTATGAGGATGAGAACAAGCTTAGGCTGAGGCAAAATGTAGTTAATGTGAAGAAAATGTTAAGATCCTGGGAGAGAAGGGAAAGATGGAAAAAGAGTTGAGGTTTTTTATGATGGGGAACGAAGCATGAAAATCAAAAAAAAAATCTACGAACACCCAAGATCTATCTAGGAGAAGCATAACAACGAGAGAGGAGAGTGTGTCTACGTACCCTCGTAGACCGAAAGCGGAAGCGTATATAACGCGGTTGATGTAGTCGTACTCTTCGCGATCCGATCACGATCCAACCGATCTAGTACCGAACGGACGGCACCTCCGCGTTCAGCACACGTGCGGCTCGATGACGTCTCCTCCTTCTTGATCCAGCAAGCTGGTGAGGAGAAGTAGATGGGATCACAACCAACACAACGGCGTGGTGGTGATGGTGGTGGTAGAGCACCGACAGCGCTTCGCTAAGCGTCGTCGGGACGAGGCGGTGGTGTAACGGGAGAGAGAGGGGCGCCCATGGGCTGGTGTGTTGTTTGGGGCGCCCCCTCTCCTCTATTTATATATGTGGAGGGGCTTGGAGTCCAGCCCTTCTCCTATTAGGGCTGACGCCTAGAGGGAGAGGACTTGGACTCCAAGTCCAATCCTATTCCTACTAGGACTCTCCTTTTTCCCTTCCCTAGCCGCATGGGCTTTTGAGGACTTGGTGCGCCTGGCCCAATAAGGCCAGGGCGCCTCCCCTCAGCCCATGCCAGCCCTTGGGACGTGGTGGACCCACTTGTGGACTTCCGGACTCCTCCGGAATCCTCTGGAAGCTTATGGAAGCTTTCCGGTACAATACCGAAAAAACTGCATTTTCCGGAATCCCAAAAAATGACTTTCCATATATAAATCTTTACCTCCGGACCATTCCGGAGCTCCTCATGACGTCCGGGATCTCATCCGGGACTCCGAACAACATTCGGTCACCAACATGCATATCCCAATATTACTCTAGCGTCACCGAACGTTAAGCGTGCGGACCCTACGGGTTCGAGAATCATGTAGACATGACCGAGACACATCTCCGGTCAATAACCAATAGCGGAACCTAGATGTCCATATTGGTTCCTACATATTCCACGAAGATCTTTTATCGGTTGAACTACGATGTCAAGGATTCAGATAATTCCGTATGCAATTCCCTTTGTCCAGCGATATGTTACTTGCCCGAGATTCGATCGTCGGTATCTCCATACCTAGTTCAATCTCGTTACCGGCAAGTCTCTTTACTCGTTCCGTAATACAAGATCCTGTGACTAACTCATTAGGCACATTGCTTGCAAGCTTTTTATGATGTTGTATTACCAAGAGGGCCCAGAGATATCTCTCCGTCATACGGAGTGACAAATCCCAGTCTCGATTTGTGCCAACCCAACAAACACCTTTGGAGATACCTGTAGAGCACCTTTATGATCACCCAGTTATGAAGTGACGTTTGGATACACACTAAGTATTCCTCCGGTGTCAGGGAGTTGCACGATCTCATGGTCTAAGGAACAGATACTTGACATGAAGAAACCTGTAGCAAATAAACTAAACGATCTGGTGCTAAGCTTACGGTTGGGTCTTGTCCATCACATCATTCTCCTAATGATGTGATCCCTTTATCAAATGACAACTCATGTCTATGGTTAGGAAACCTGAACCATCTTTGATCAACGAGCTAGTCTAGTAGAGGCTCACTAGGGACACGGTATTTGTTTATGTATCCACACATGTATTTAAGTTTCCGGTCAATACAATTCTAGCATGAATAATAAACCTTTATCATGAACAAGGAAATATGATAATAACCAATTTATTATTGCCTCTAGGGCATATTTCCAACATTCTAAGGTTGATTTTGCTAAAATGGTGGCTAACAAAGAGCAGGCAATGGCCCAACTAGGCAACACACAGCTTGCTCTGACAGACCTAAAGCAAGAACTTGAGAAGAAGAAAATTTGTGACAAATCTGTTACAAATATTCATCAGGTTGTGAGGGCCAAGGCAGAGAAAGGGACCTGATGCAGCAGGAGAGGGACAAATTAATTGAAGAGAGTGACAAATTACTGGAAGAGAGGGACAGTTTGGTGTTACAGAAAGATCAGCTAAAGCAAGATAAAAACAAGTTGGAGTACATGATAGGTGATCTATTCAAGCATAAGGAGGATACCAAGGGTAAGATAAGGAAGCTAAAGGAGATGCTGGATGAATTTGAGTGATTCATTGTTGCTGTAATGCTAAATTAATTTGTGGCACTTTAATGAATTTGAGTAACTTGTAGTAGATCTAATTTGTGGCACTTGAATTAATTTGAGTAATTTGTGTACTAAAGTTTGTATGAACTGGAAGAGATATTCATGTAAGCTTTGTACTTCAAGTTAACTGAATATGCCTTGTGTGTTTTCTAGTTAACTGAATATTGTCAGTTTACTGAATTCTTTCAGTTTACTGAATTTGGTTGAAAGTGTTATACTTCAAGTGAACCAGTTATTGATCGTGTATTATAGTTAACTGAATTTATCTCCTTAACTGATCCAGTTATTGATCCTGTATTATAATGTTCCAGTTTACTGATGTTGCTCAGTTAACTGAATTCTTTCAGTTTACTGAAATCTAAATTTAATTTACTTTATCTAGTTTAATTACATTTGTGTGTAAGTGTTAATAGCTAAGTGAATTTCTCCAGCTAACTAAATTTGATTCTAAGTGCAAATTCAGTTATCTGAATTTGCATGAGGAGGCATCAGTGTACATCCTATTTTGGTACAATGCAGCATATGGGCCTACACAAATGTTGCATTATCTTTTAGGAAAGTTGTAGCAACAGACCACAGCAAAAATGGCACATCATAGCAACATAGGAGCAGATCACAGCAACAATGGCAGTAAATTAAAGGAAATAAAACAGCATCATCCATAGCATAGCAGAGCAGTACTTGTTCACATGATCCATAGCATAGCATAGTACTTTGTTCACTACTTAACTTATGTGCTCAAATATAGGAGCACACCTAACCAACATGCCCAAAATATTCTAACTTATATGCTGCAATATACCAGCATACCTAAGCTCTTCTTGAAGCATCTTCATTGCATCAGCACAAGCTTCAGTTGATCTTCAACAGCTTCAGGCACTCCGAGCGGCAAGGCTCCCCTGCAAGGAGAGCCCTCTTCTTCTTCTTGCCCTGGCCTGGTTCCTGCACCACGGCCTCCTCCTCAGCTTCTTTCTTGACGACGGCGATGTGAGGCACATCTGGAACATCCGGCAGTGCCTCCACGACGATTGGGCGGTTTTTGTCACCCTCCTTGGCGTCCACGGTCGGTGCTACCATCTGCACGTCGTCTGGCTCGTCGTCGGAGAGGACAATGACCTCGACCTCCTCCTCGCCAGACGATTCTCCCTCCGGCTCGTAGCCAGAGTCCGCGTCGGAGTCGAGCTGCGCGTACTCCGAGTCGGAGGAGTCTGCGTCGGAGACGTCGTTGGGCAGAAGCACCTCTGGCTTGAAGCGGTCCCAGTACGCGATGTTGACTGGCGCAGGGAGGGTGAGGACGACGTCGTCGACGCGCTCCATCCTCGAGGCGACACGCGTCGGATCCGGCGACGGCGGCGGCGCGGTGGCGGACCAGTACATCCACCAGCGCGCGCGCTGCCTTGGATCGTCCGACCGCGTCTCCCGCATTGCGAACTGGAGGACCTTCACCGGAGACACGCCGGGGATGCCGAACAGGCTGTCGGGGAAGGCGCAAAGCTATTCATCGTCCGTCATGATCTTGACGAGGCCGCGCGCGTGGATCGTCATCATCTGGAGGCTTGGGAACCACCGCACTATCTCCTTGAGCTCCACCCAGGCGGCCTTGTCGTCTTCGGCCAAATCTTCGACGGCCCTCTGCCAGGCGATGCTCTTGTCCATGGCGTCGGCGGTGGCATCGATGACGGCGAGGGTTTCTGCGGTGGTGAGGAGAGAGAGGTGGGGAGCGTGAGTTTCGATGAGACGCGAATAGTGGGGAGTGGGTAGTGGGAAGCGGTGGGTGGTCGACCGTTATTGCAAATGGGAACGCCAAACGCAGGGCGCTTTGCTACACTACCCTCTGTCTAATAATAAGTACATATTTTGCTGCCACTAAACAAAGCACTAGTACTACCACACTGGCATTGCACCATGCGTTTCAATCCACAGGTCCTTGGTTCGAGACCCAGGCCACAACTTTTTTTCAATATATTTTTTTTGCTTATTACAAATTTTAGAAACAGGCTCAATGTCAATCATCTATAGCAAAATTTAGTCAAAACCAACATTCAGTTAACAGCAACATTCAGTTAACAGCAGCAAAGCTCACTTAACAGAATTCAGTTAACTGAAATTCAGAATTCAGTTAACACCAGCATTCAGTTAACTGAAATTCAGAATTCAGTTAACACCAGCATTCAGTTAACACCAAAATTCAGTTAACTGAAATTCAGAATTCAGTTAAGAAAATTCAGTTAACACCAAAATTCAGTTAACACCAAAATTTAGTTAAGACCAAAATTAACTGCATGAAATTCAGTAAACATTCACTTAACATCCATTATAATATTTAATTACAAAAAATAGGCAATGTATGCCATGGTTTGCCATCAAAAAGTAGGCAATGTATGCCACAGTTTGCCATAAAAAAGAAGGCAATGTATGCCATAGTTTGCCATAACAAAAAAAAGGCCAGTTCATGAGTTACATCAGTATAGGCCTTAACAAAAAATGGCACTCAAAGCTGCCACTGAATCAGGCATCAGGAAATTCATCAGGAGGAGCATTGAGGTCAGGAATTTGGCTGCCCATGTCATCTCCAAACAACAGCCACCATGCCCTACCACCTGGATTTCCTCCTCCTCTGCCTCTCCCAGCATCTGGATTTCCTCCTCCTCTGCCTCTCCATGCATCTGGATGTCTTCCTCCTCTGCCTCTCCAGGCATGCACATTTCTGCCTCCTCTCCCTCTCCCTGCATCTGCACTTGCTCCTCTTCCTGTCCCTGAAACTGCACTTGCTCCTCTCCCTCTCCCTGCATCTGCACTTGCTCCTCTTCCTGTCCCTGAAACTGCACTTGCTCCTCTCCCTCTCCTTGCATCTGGATTTCCTTCTCCTCTACCTCTCCTTTTCCTTCCTCTTCCCCTACCAGTAGGTTGAGATCCTTCTCCCCTGTCAGCTGCTGTTCTTGCCCTTGTCTGCCTACCTATGTTCATCTCTGTAGTGACCCTTGGCTGGGGTATTTCAGTCCCAGCAGCAACAACAAATGAAGATTGCTCAGGCAATGGGCCATGAACCCTTTGAGGAGCTCTTCTTGCTCTTTCTCTGTTGGCCATGTTAAAAACCATACTGGTTGGTGACTCACTAGGATCCAACCTAGGATCTGGCCTGTTTGGAAAGATGTTCTGCAAAGAAACAAGGTCAAGCTAATTTTATTCAGTTAAGCTCATTTTCTTCAGTTAAGCACATTTTCTTCAGTTAAGCTAATTTTCTTCAGTTAAGCACATTTTCTTCAGTTAAGCTCATTTTCTTCAGTTAAGCTCATTTTATGCAGTTAAGCTCATTTTCTTCAGTTAAGCACATTTTCTTCAGTTAAGCTCATTTTATGTAGTTAAGCTCATTTTCTTCAGTTAAGCACATTTCATGCAGTCAAGCCCACTGTAAAAAAAGAGATGCAACTGAAGCATACCTGAAGAAATGTTGGGTCATCATAGTTTTCATCAACCAGCTCTACTCCTTCAATTAGTGCTTCCTGTCATCTATAGTGCCCCTTTCTGTTGTGGTCAGCTCTGCCACAAATTGAGCAGTGCATTGTAACACCTTTTCTGTTCAAATATCTAAGACCATTCTTGATCTTCTCTTCTGGTGTTTTCTTCCTGTTTTTCTTTGGCCTTCCCAACTGTTTAGTGAACATTGGTGGATATACTTTGTAACCATTCTGTTTCTCCCAGTGCTTTGGGTCTCTAAGTGGAACCAGAGTGTATCCATATGCTTTCAGATAATTCTCCACAGTGTAGCAATCATGAACCATTGTCTCTAGGTCAATTCTCTCCTCCCTGCAACATGCTATACAATGCCCACATGGTACTCCAGACAGCTGCCATCTCCTGCAGTCACAAGTGTGCAAGCACAAGTCAACTGTATAGCTAGAGTTACCAGACTGAACTCTGAACAATTGTTGGTCAGCTTCTGATACATGGCAATTTGCAACAAACTCAGTGTTCTTGTCTAATTTCTTCTTGATCTTTGGACATATTCTCTGCCCTGCCCACTTTTCTATTGCCTCTCTCTGTTTACTAACTAGCCTTTGCATGATCTTGTAAAATATGTATTCAAGCATTGACAACACTGCCATCTCTCTGCCCTCCAGAATGTAGCTGCACAAAGGTTGCAACAATTCAGATTAGTATGAAGTGCAGAAAGATTACAACAATTCAGCAAAAATAGAACATGAAATTTGTATGATACTACTAAAATGTTGTAGAAGATTTACCTGTTAAATACTTCAGAGTTATTGTTCAGCAGAATATCACACTTGGAAAAAACACTGAAAAATGCTTTACACCAAGTCTTTGGATCAAGTCTTTCTGTCCAGTGGAAGGCAGCTGAGCTGTGTGAAAGGATCGATACGGTCGACTAGAGGGGGGGTGAATAGGAGACTACAAATTTTAATCTTTCTTGTCAATTTTAAGGTTTAGCGGATAAAAAGAGTTCACTAGATATGCAACTAGGTGAACACAACCTATATGACAAGCAAGCTCCAAGCTAAATATGTTAGGCAACAATCTAATTAGCAAGCCAACAAGCATACAACGCAAAGTAAAGTGCGGGAAAGGATTAACCACAAGTGAGACGAGGACGCGGAATTTATCCCGAAGTTCACTCTTCCTTGGGGAAGAGCTACTCTCCGTTTAGAGCGGTGCCGGAGCCAAAGCATCCGGAATGCCACCGAAGGCTCACCGTAATCTCTTTTGAGTCACCCCCAACGGATGAGCCTCGAATCACTCGGGGTTGGTCTTGAAGGCGACCACCACACCTTTACAAACTTCTCCAGAGCACACCACAAGCAAGGAAGCTTTCGGAGGAACCTCTAGCCGCCTAGGAGCCCAAGCTCCAAGAGTAACAAGTCATGGTGGATGAATATTGCGGGGAACGCGATTTGGTTTGGTCAAAGTGTAGATCGGGTCTTGCTCTCCCAATCCCCAAAGTTTCAACAAGTTTGGGTGGAGGGATTGAGAGTAATGAGCAAAATGAGGTGTAGCAATGGTGGAGCTCAACAAGACATTAGGGTTGGTGGATGGAGGAGGAAGAAGGGGGCTTTTATAGAGTTCTTGGCTGGGAGGGGATTTCTGCCCGTTGGACCCCGTGCGCACGGGCTAAGTTAGCCCCGTGCGCACGGGGTGTCCAGAGACATTCCATCCATCCCGTGTGCACGGGGGTCCAAGACCCCGTGCGCACGGGGTGTCCAGAGAGTTTCGAGGTACCCCGTGTGCACGGGGGGTCAGAGACCCCGTGCGCACGGGGTGTCCAAAAACTTTCCATCCACCCCGTGTGCACGGGGGTCCAGGACCCCGTGCGCACGGGGTGTCCAGAGAGTTTCGAGGTACCCCGTGCACACGGGGGTCAGAGACCCCGTGTGCACGGGGTGTCCAGAAACTTTCTGACCACCCCGTGCGCACGGGGGTCAGAGACCCCGTGCACACGGGGTGTCCAGAGGGTTTCTGATGAAGCTCACAGGACACCTCGGCAAAGCACACAATAAGAGGGAACTTTGTGGAGGAGTAGGAGGGCTGGTGTATAAGTTTTGGAGGCATTCCCACACGACACTTATTCCACGATAACCCCTCTTGATAGTGCGGTTTTTCCTACGACTCAAATCGAACCAAAACGAAAAACCTTCGAGTCGCCGGTAAACCACGCCTTTGATCTTTTTGAATAGGGGGGTCGCACACCTCCATCAATGGACAACTTGGAACCAATATCCTGAGATAAACTTTAGCAACCAATATTAGTTCCACTAACCACATTGTCATCACACCAAAATATAATTTAAGTGACACTTGCACTTTCAATCTCCCCCTTTTTGGTGCATTGATGACAACATGGTTAGGGCATGGCATAAAGGATACATCTAAGAAACTAGCCATGCGACAATAGTTGATCATAGGAGCTCCCCCTATATATGTGCAAGAAAAAAGATATGCTTGATTATGCATCAAGCACACACATATGAGGCTCCCCCTAGATCCATATTGTCAAGGCATGTGATCAACATGATAAAACCTAACACGGTGCCTAGATCACATGCTAGAAGTGTGGTGAGCAAGTAAAGTGAGACAAAATAATAAGGGCATGATCATATAGCACATGATAGACAAATCATAAGCATAGATATGAATCAGGATAATTAGTCTCACAAACTAATAGGAGGTAGCTCACAACCACACCGAAAGCAAAAAAAAGTATCTCAAGCCAAATAAACACCAAACAACCGCAATAACACCGAGGCTTGAGATCTCGCAACACACAAACACCACTTCTCCCCCTTTGTCATCAAGACAACAAAAAGGAAAAAAGGTGAAGCAAAGACACCACTAGACAAGAGGAGGCGCGCTCGAGGCATCATCATCATCATCAGATGCATCTGCTGGCTCTACCTCATAGTGAGCATCATCCTGAGAATCATACTCATCCTCGGAATCATCAGAGGCTTCGATCACCGGCTTCTTCGACGCAGTACGACGAGCACGATTAGCAGTCATGGAACTCTGGCCTCCCCCAACTGATGGCTGACGAATAGCAAGAGCCAACCGATCTTCACCTGCCTTACTGCGCTTGCGACGGAGCTCGGACCTCTTGTCAGCGGAGTCTGAAACACAACAGCAACAAAAACACAACAAACACAAGAGACACAAATGAGTACAAGTGCTCGAGAAGCTGGCAAGGAATGGAGACAGAGGAGAACCAGTACTGGCATCACTATGTACCCCGTGCGCACGGGGTCAGACCGCCGTGGACACGGGGGCCCCATGCGCATGGGGGTCAAATACCCCTGGACACGGGGTTCGCCAAGAGGCAGCCACTACCAGATCAAGATCCGGGAGTGGGTGCGGCAGGGGAACCTCCACAGTTTTGTACAGCCATTTCTCGTCTATTCCACAGGAAAAAGCGGGCCTAAACTAGAGAAGAGAAAACCCTAGACTAACATGGAACCATGGAGGAGAAGGAAGAACAAGGGGAGGGGGATACCAGAGGAGGACCCCATCCCGGGAGATCTCCACGGAGCAGCGAAGTCCCACAGCGCACGGAGGAGCACCAGGCAACGAGGAGGCGACGGCGGCGGCCTGGAGGCGACCTGGGGCATGGAGGGGACGACTGGGTGGGAAAGAACCCAAACCCCCCCACGTCCCACCTCTTCAGGGCCAGAAACCGCAGACCCCGTGCACACGGGGCCAATTTGGCCCGTGGACACCGGGGTCCCGTGCGCACGGTACAAGACCCGTGGACACGGGGGCCCCGTGCGCACGGTACAAGGCCCGTGGACACGGGGTCCCTGTGCGCACGGTACATGCCCGTGGGCACGGGGTAAACAAAGGATTTTGACAGAGAATTTTATCCTAAGTCCTGGCTGGATGTAAATCCTTACCCGGGCTCAAAATGCATTTCCGTCTCACTTCTGAGTCCATCGCGAGAGAGAGATCCAACACTACTAGAAAGGAATATGAGGAGCACTTGCACTAGAAGAAAAACCACCAAACCAAAGCACAAGAAGCAACAAAAAGAAACAAAACAAGCACAAGAAAAAGGACCAACCTCCAAAGGAGGGCGGTGGCCGAAGCCACCATGTTTGAGTTTATTTGGTATGGCACCGCGAAGATATGAACCTTGGGCCCAAGACCAATACTCATCTTTGAAGCACAAGTGCCACCTAACAGTGACTAATGTGAAAGATTTTGTTCAATTTATGCACTACTAGGATGAGATAGCTCATGAGTTGAGCTAGCTCCTCCTAGATATGTGCCTACACCTAAACAAGATATTATATGAGTATGTGTGCGTATGCAAGGACCTCAAACCAAGTTACTTATATCCACGATATTTAGCTCATGCCTTAACTCGCGGAATCTTGCTTCATCAAGTGGCTTGGTGAAAATGTCGGCAAGTTGCTTCTCGGTGTTGACATGGAATAAATCAATGTCTCCCTTGGCCACATGATCTCGAATGAAGTGATGACGAATCTCAATATGCTTGGTTCGGCTATGTTGCACCGGATTGTCGGCGATCTTGATTGCACTTTCATTGTCACAAAATAGAGGCACTTTGTCACATTTGACACCGTAATCCATCAAAGTTTGCCTCATCCATAATAATTGTGCACAACAACTTCCGGCGGCAATGTACTCGGCTTCGGCGGTTGAAAGAGACACACAATTCTGCTTCTTTGAAGACCAACTTACCAATGACCTCCCTAGGAATTGACATGAGCCGGAAGTGGACTTGCGGTCTACCTTGTCTCCTGCCCAATCTGAATCCGAGTATCCCAATAACTTGAAAGTTGCTCCTTTGGGATACCAAAGGCCCAAGTTTGGGGTATGAACCAAATATCGAAGGATTCTTTTCACTGCCGAAAAATGGCTCTCCTTGGGAGCGGATTGAAATCTTGCACACATACACACACTCAACATAATATCCGGCCTAGATGCACAAAGGTAAAGCAAAGAACCGATCATGGAGCGATATACCTTTTGATCCACATCTTTACCATTGGGATCAAGATTAAGTTGGCCATTTGTGGGCATGGGCGTCTTCATGGGCTTGACATCTAGCATTTTGAACCTCTTGAGCATGTCTTGAATATAAAGTGCTTGGATGATGAAGGTTCCTCCTCTCAATTGCTTCACTTGAAATCCGAGGAAGAACTTCAACTCTCCCATCATGCTCATAGCAAATTCCTTGGTCATAAGATTCTCAAACTCAACGTTAATAGCATGGTTAGTGGAACCAAAAATAATATCATCAACATATATTTGGCACACAAACAATTCTCCTTTTACTCTCTTCGTGAAGAGAGTGGAATCTATTACCCCGATCTGGAACCCCTTCTCGCTTAGGAACGCCGTAAGGTGATCATACCAAGCACGAGGTGCTTGTTTAAGTCCGTAGAGCGCCTTATGTAGTTCATAAACGTGAGAGGGGTGATCGGGATCTTCGAAACCGGGAGGTTGTTTGACATACACCAACTCCTTAAGAGGACCATTAAGAAATGCACTCTTCACATCCATTTGATACAATTTAAAATCATGATGTGAAGCATACACAAGTAAGATACGAATGGACTCAAGACGGGCAACGGGGGCAAAGGTTTCACCGAAGTCCAAACCTTCAACTTGGGTGAACCCTTGTGCCACTAACCTTGCCTTGTTTCTAGTGACTTGTGCATGCTCATCTTGTTTGTTCTTAAAGATCCACTTTGTTCCAATGACATTATGATGTTCTTTGGGTCTCTCCACAAGAGTCCATACTTTGTTGCGTGTGAAGTTGTTGAGTTCTTCATGCATGGCATCTACCCAATCCGGGTCGTCAAGGGCATCTTCAACCTTAAGGGGCTCAACACAAGAAACAAACGAGTGATGTTCACAAAAGTTTGCCAAACGTCTACGAGTAGTTACCCCCTTGTTGATGCTTCCATAAATGTTGTCGGTGAGGTGTTGAAGATGCTTTAGCTTGGCGGCCGTTTTTTGCTCTTTGAGTGTAAGCTCTTCTTCACTTGGTTTTGAACTTGTGGAAGAAGCTTGGCCTTGAGAATTCTTTAGCCTTGAAGATACCCTACTCTTCACAACCTCAAGCTCTCATTCACTAGAATATGACGTTGGAGAAGACGCTTGAGGTTGGGTTTGATCTTGATCTTGATCATGAACTTGAGCTTGATCATGGGCCTCAAGGATTGGTTCTTCACCATTTGGTTGAGCTTGCTCTTAATCTTGCTCGGGAACATGAGGGACTTGTTCTTGTTCTTGGATAGGTTCATGATCTCCCGTAGCATCTTGCACTTGAGGTGGCGGTGATGACTTCCCTTGTGGTGAAACCACAAGAGGGGCTCTTACTCCTTCTTCTTCTACTTGGACTTGGGGTGTTTCTTGTGGACGAATGTGGCCTATCCCCATAGTCCTTATCGTTGGAAAACGGAGCATGAATTTCAAAAAAAATTCCTACGCTCACGCAAGATCTATCCATGGAGATGCATCGCTACGAGAGGGGAGAGTGTGTCTACGTACCCTCGTAGACCGTTAGCGGAAGCGTCTCACAACGCGGTTGATGTAGTCGAACAATCCTTCGAGCTCCACCGATCGAGTACCGAACGTACGGCACCTCCGAGTTCTACACGCGTGCAGCTCGGTGACGTTCCTCGCCTTCTTGATCCAGCAAGATGTCGAGGTAGTAGATGAGTTCCGTCAGCACGACGGCGTGGCGACGGTGACGGTGAAGTGATTCCGGCAGGGCTTCGCCTAAGCTCTCCAAAAATATGACCGAGGTGGAAAACGGAGATCGGGGCACCGTACACGGCTATGGGACAATTGTGTGCCCCTCCTCCGTATATAAAGGAGGGAGGAGGAGGAGGCCGGCCAGCCCCTAGGGGCGCACCAAGGAGGGGACTCCTACTAGGAATCCTACTCCTAGTAGGAGTCCACCAAGAGGGGAAGGAAGAGGGGAAGAGGGAGAAGGAAAGAGGGGTGTTGCGCCCCCCCCCAACCCCTTGTCCAATTCGGACCAGCAAGGGGAGGGGCGCAGCAGCCCCTATGGCCTGCTTCTCTCTTTCCCGTATGGCCCAATAAGGCCCATAACTTCCCCGGGGGGTTCCGGAACCCCTCCGGCACTCCGGAAAATACTCGGATCACTTGGAACCTTTCCGATATCCGAATACAACCTTCCAATATATCGATCTTTACCTCTCGGACATTCCGAGACTCCTCGTCATGTCCGTGATCTCATCCGGGACTCCGAACTACCTTCGGTCACTCATCACATAACTCATATAATACTATATCGTCATCGAACCTTAAGTGTGCGGACCCTACGGGTTCGGGAATGATGTAGACATGACCGAGACGACTCTCCGGTCAATAACCAACAGCGGAACCTGGATGCTCACATTGGTTCCTACATATTCCACGAAGATCTTTATCGGTGAACCTCATATGACAACATACGTTGTTCCCTTTGTCCGGCGGTATGTTACTTGCCCGAGATTCGATCGTCGGTATCCAATACCTAGTTCAATCTCGTTACCGGCAAGTCTCTTTACTCGTTCTGTAATACATCATCTTGCAACTAACTCTTTAGTCACGGTGCTTGCAAGGCTTCTGTGATGCTGTATTACCGAGAGGGCCCAGAGATACCTCTCCGATAGTCGGAGTGACAAATCCCAATCTCGATCCATGCCAACTCAACAAACACTTTCGGAGATACCTGTAGTGCACCTTTATAATCACCCAGTTACGTTGTGACGTTTGATACACCCAAAGTATTCCTACGGTATCCGGGAGTTGCATGATCTCATGGTCAGAGGAACATGTATTTGACATAGTGAAAGCAGTAGCAATAAATTGAACGATCATATGCTATGCTAACGGTTGGGTCAAGTCCATCACATCATTCTCCTAATGATGTGATCCCGTTATCAAATGACAACTCATGTCTATGGTTAGGAAACTATAACCATCTTTGATCAACGAGCTAGTCTAGTAGAGGCATACTAGGGACACAGTATTCGTTTATCTATTCACACATGTATTAAGTTTCCGGTCAATACAATTCTAGCATGAATAATAAACCATTATCATGAACGGAGAAATATGATAATAAACACTTTATTAATTGCCTCTAGGGCATATTTCCAACACTTATAGCTTGTGAAAGAGCCTCATCACCTACAACACTAGAAACAATTTGCTCCCCACGGGAACCGTTATCTTCATCAAACTCCACATTTACCGTTTCCTCAATGCATCCGGTGGATTTGTTGAGAACACGGTAAGCATGAGAGTTTGATGCATATTCAACAAATATGCCCTCATAAGTTTTAGGCGCAAACTTAGCTAAACAGGATTTCTTGTTTAGAATGAAACACTTACAACCGAATACTCGAAAGTATTTGACGTTAGGCTTTCTCCCGATTAGGAGTTCATAGGGAGTCTTGTTCTTGAGCTTACGAAGATAAAGCCGGTTTGTAGCATGGCACACGGTGTTGATGGCTTCGGCCCAGAGCTTGTATGGAGACTTGTACTCATCAAGCATGGCCCTTGCCATCTCAATGAGAGTCCGGTTCTTCCTTTCCGCAACACCATTTTGTTCGGGAGTGTATGGTGCGGAATATTGATGCTTGATCCCCTCATCGCTCAAGAACTCGTCCATCGTGTAATTTTTGAACTCGGTACCGTTGTCACTTCGAATTGCCTTGATCTCACAATTATGTTGACGTTGAGCTTCTTTGGCAAAGTTGATGAAGGTGTCTTGTGTTTCATCTTTAGTCTTGAGAAAGAACACCCATGTATATCTTGTATAGTCATCGACAATGACAAGGCAATACCTCCTCCCTCCCAAACTATCATAAGATGGAGGCCCAAAGAGATCCAAGTGAATGAGCTCGAGAGGCCTCAAGGTGGTGATGATAGTCGACACCTTGTGAGCTTTTTCATGAAGTTTTCTGGCAATGCACGCACTACAAGGATGATCTTTGGCGAAAGACACATTGGTTAGTCCAAGGATGTGCTCCCCCTTTAAGAGAGCTTGTAAGTTTCTCATGCCAACATGGGCTAGCCGTCGGTGCCATAGCCACCCCACGTCGGCCTTGGCCATTAGACATGTTGCAAGATAAGTTTTCTCTTTTGAGAAATCAACCACGTAAAGGTTGTCTTCAACATGCTCCTCTTAAAGACGGTCACATGAAATTCACCGAAATGAGAATCATAACCGGAACGTGCCAATTGAATCGTAGAAAGTAAATTGTAGTGAAGGGATTGAACAAGCATGACATTCGTAAGTGAAGAATCACTAGAGATTACCACCTTGCCCAACCCCAATACCTTGCCCTTGCTATTGTCACCAAAGGAGATGTTTGAAGAAGCCTTGAGCGAATCAACGAACTCCACAAGCATCTCCCTCTCTCCGGTCATATGATTGGTGCATCCACTATCGATCACCCATTGTGTTCCACCGGAGATATAGTCCTACATGAATCAAGCTTTGATTTTAGGTACCCATTTTGCAATGGGTCCTAGAGAGTTAGCAACAAGGGTCTTAGGCACCCAAATAGTCCAAGCATAATCATCATAGTTAGTGCCAACAAATTTAGCAAAGGTATAACCATCATCTCCTCTCATGAGAACATAGGATGGGTTGTTCTTGCCGGCAAAATCCTTGGGAATGGCCTTGTCCCTAGTGACCTTGCCATTCCCAACAAACCCTTTTTCCTTCTCCTTCTCCTTGTGCCCTTCGTGCACAAATACTACCTTTTGATGAGGAGTAGGAGTAGGACCAATCTTCTTCTTGTTGCTCTTCTTCTTGTTCTTCTTTTTCTTGGAAGATGGGTCAAACCCAATTCCCTCCTTGGCAACACACTCCTTTTGGTTGCTCAAGAGGTCATTGAGGTTTTTCTCCCCTTGAATGCACGACACAAGTCCTTTCTCAATTTGGGCTTTCAACTTTTTATTTTCCTCTTGGAGAGAGGTGCAATCATGAGCAAAGTTAGACGTACAAGATTCATCATTTAAATCAATATGAGGGACGGAAGTAAGAGCCTTAATGGTTGTAGCTTTAAGTTGAGCATAAGACTCGGTGAGGGCAATGAGGTCACCTTTGACAACCTTGGAACTAGTCACAAGGAGCTCATGTTCCTCACCAAGTCTCGTGTGATCAACTAGAAGCTTTTCAACCCTTACTTTAAGGGCATCTTTGTTCTCAAGAGCAAGTTGCAAAGCATCATTGGTTTTAACAAAGTCAATTTCATGAGACGACAAGGTTTCCTCAAGTGATGCTCTCATGACACTCTCTTCATGTAGTTCATGCTCGAGGAGTTCGACTCTCTCTTTTTCCTCTACGAGGAGGGTTTCAACGTTCTCAATAAAGTCATCGCGTTCGGCAAGTGACTTAAGGAGATCACCAAAACGAGCACGAGCTTCACCATGAAGAGTTTTCACGAAAGCCATCAAGGATTCCTCATCATTATCCACACCATCATCACACTCATCCTCCACTATCTCACATGAGACATTGGAAGTGTGGATGGAGGGTTTTGGAGATATGGACTTGTTTTTTACCTCTTTGGCCATGAGGCAACGATGAGTGAAAGGCTTGTCCTCGTTGGGAGAGTCGAAGAGGCCAGTGGTGGAGGAGGAGGTAGCGGCATGCACGGCAATAGCGGCCGTGCCCACATGATCATCATCACCGTCATCTTCATCTCCGGACATGTACTCCTCATGAACAAGAGCCTTGTCATCTTTCCTCTTGGTGAACTTGGTGAATTTCTTTATCTTGAGCACAAGCTTCTCGGACTTGTCTTCACGTCTCTCATAAGGACAATCATGCACAAAATGTCTTGGGCTATCACAATTGTAGCATTTTCTTCGTCCAAACGATCTTTCTTGAAGATTCTTCCCTTTGTTTGCCATGGTCCGGGAATATTTCTTGACCAAGAGAGCCAAGTCTTCCGCAAAGTCATTTGCCGGGCATGAGGTGTCAACATCTTCCTCACAAGTCTCTTCAACAACTTCTTCATCCCTTGAGGGTTGAGCAACAACTTTCTTGGCCTTCAACGCAAGATTTGAGTTCTTGGTGGCTTGAGCAATGGCAAAGGTCTTCTTGGACTTGGTCTCCAAAAGAACATGAGTTGAGAAAGTGGATACAACTTGTGCCGCGGTCAACTTGTGATCGTCCGGGCGTTGATGTATCATCATCACCATGGTATGTTCCGTGAGAACCATAGCATCAATGAACTTGTCCTTAATGAAATCATCATTTGCCCAAGTGCACCCAAAGGTTCTCAAATTGAGCACAAGGGACTTTAGCCTTCGGTACACTTCTTCCGCGGTCTCACCCTCATTTCTCACAAATAGGTTGACTTCTTGCTTGAGCAAAGCCAACCGAGATCTTCGAATTGCTTCATCACCTTCGAGGGCCTCCTCAAGACAATCCCAAATTTCCTTGGCGGTCTTGAGTAGAGCAATGGAGTCACTATAGTCATCGGTCACCGCGGTGCGCAACATGTTGTGGGCGGTAGCATTGAGTTGATCATCAACCGCTTCTCTTGGAGTGAGATTCATGGAATCCTTGGGGTTGAAACCATTGACCACAATCCACCATAGTTGAGTAGATGCACTGCGAATGTGAGACTCCATATCTAGCTTCCACTTAGCAAACGCGTTAGCTTTCAAAGGGGGCGGAGGTCCAACAGGATTAATGCGAGGGTGCTGCAAAGGTTGAGGAGAGTAAAAGGGTTCCACAGCATTGTACTTAGGAACTTGAGTGCGAGCCGGGGATGCAAGGGGTTCTCTCGAATCATCCGCATCATGAACGGCATTTGGATCAAATGAGTTTGATGCGGATGTCGAGGGCTTTAAGCGAGCATCAATTTCCTCCTTGACCGAGGAACGAACTTCTTTCAACATCGTGGTTTTGAGGTCCGCAAACATTGAAAGAATGTCGGCCGCGGTTAAGGGGGCACCCGGGTTAATGGGGGCGACGGGAGCAACGACCGGAGCAACAAGTGCGTCGGCTGCGGCGGGGGGTAGGTTTTGACCATCCACCGCAAGAGGTTGGTCACCACCCTCATTCCCTAGATCGGCCATATCCTCCAAGGTTGTAAAACCTTATATTAGAGCACGAGGCTCTGATACCAATTGAAAGGATCGATACGGTCGACTAGAGGGGGGGGGTGAATAGGAGACTACAAATTTTAATCTTTCTTGTCAATTTTAAGGTTTAGCGGATAAAAAGAGTTCACTAGATATGCAACTAGGTGAACACAACCTATATGACAAGCAAGCTCCAAGATAAATATGCTAGGCAACAATCTAATTAGCAAGCCAACAAGCATACAACGCAAAGTAAAGTGCGGGAAAGGATTAACCACAAGTGAGACGAGGACGCGGAATTTATCCCAAAGTTCACTCTTCCTTGGGGAAGAGCTACTCTCCGTTTAGAGCGGTGCCGGAGCCAAAGCTTGCGGAACGCCACCGAAGGCTCACCGTAATCTCTTTCGAGTCACCCCAACGGATGAGCCTCGAATCACTCGGGGTTGGTCTTGAAGGCGACCACCACACCTTTACAAACTTCTCCGGAGCACACCACAAGCAAGGAAGCTTCCGGAGGAACCTCTAGCCGCCTAGGAGCCCAAGCTCCAAGAGTAACAAGTCATGGTGGATGAATATTGCGGGGAACGCAATTTGGTTTGGTCAAAGTGTAGATCGGTTCTTGCTCTCCCAATCCCCAAAGTTTCAACAAGTTTGGGTGGAGGGATTGAGAGTAATGAGCAAAATGAGGTGTAGCAATGGTGGAGCTCAACAAGACATTAGGGTTGGTGGATGGAGGAGGAAGAAGGGGGCTTTTATAGTGTTCTTGGCTGGGAGGGGATTTCTGCCCGTTGGATCCCGTGCGCACGGGCTAAGTTAGCCCCGTGCGCACGGGGTGTCCAGAGACATTCCATCCACCCCGTGTGCACGGGGGTCCAGGACCCCGTGCGCACGGGGTGTCCACAGAGTTTCGAGGTACCCCGTGCGCACGGGGGTCAGAGACCCCGTGCGCACGGGGTGTCCAGACCCCGTGCGCACGGGGTGTCCAGAGGGTTTGTGATGAAACTCACAGGACACCTCGACAAAGCACACAATAAGAGGGAACTTGGTGGAGGAGTAGGAGGGCTGGTGTATAAGTTTTGGAGGCATTCCCACACGACACTTATTCCACGATGACCCCTCTTGATAGTGCGGTTTTTCCTACGACTCAAATCGAACCAAAACAAAAAACCTTCGAGTCGCCGGTAAACCACGCCTTTGATCTTTTTGAATAGGGGGGTCGCACACCTCCATCAATGGACAACTTGGAACCAATATCCCGAGATAAACTTTAGCAACCAATACTAGTTCCACTAACCACATTGTCATCACACCAAAATATAATTTAAGTGACACTTGCACTTTCACTGTGTCCATCCATTTTCTCACAGTTCTGGCTCCACTTCACCCTGTTTGGTGATCTTGCAATGGCCCATAGGTCTTGCTTCAGCAACTCTCCTTTGTGCTTCTCATTGAAATTCTGATAAATATGCCTCACACAAAACCTATGCTCAGCATCTGGCCAGACTTTTTGCACAGCATTGATCAATCCTTTCTGCTTGTCACTCATAATTGTGAAAGGAGCAGTGTTTGTGATGTTAAGATCATCTCTCAAAGTAGTGAGAAACCACTCCCAAGAACTTGTGCACTCTACTTCTACCCAACCCATTGCAATGGGGAAAATGCAGTCATTAGGATCAATACCCACAGCACTCAGCAACACTCCTTTAAACCTTGTTTTCATGTCACAACCATCAATGAAAATAATAGGACTGCACCCCTTGAGCCACCCTCTTTTACATGCATCATAAGATCAATAGAGAGTTTTCAGACATTTCCTGCCCAGAGGAAAATCTTTGTCTTTAACCAGCTCAGTTGACAGAAGAAATGTAGACCCAGGGTTTTTACTCCTTAATTCATGACCATAATCCCATAGCCTACTAAACTGCTCTTCTTCATCACCATGGATCTCCTTCAGTGCTGCTGTTCTAGCCCTAGCTAGCTTCCATCTGTTAGGGGTGACATTAAATTCGTTGGTGATCTTTCTTGAAAATGTACCAAGTGACATCTTCTGGTCATCTCTGAACTCATCTATGAAATACTGGCACAGGAATTTTACTGTCAGTGACCTTAACTTCCATTTCTTACTGCATATATGTTCTCCATAGTAACTCTTGATGACAAATCCTCCTGTCCTGTTGTCATTGCCAGCTCTAAGGTACCATGGGCAACCTCTTTCACAAACTGCCTCAATTCTTCTCTTGTCATTCTTCATCTTCTTGATCTGAACTCTGTTTCTAACTGAATATGCAGTAAGAGCATGTCTTAGCTCCACCACATCAGCAAATACCATTCCTACTTTAAACACAGGGGAAATCATGCCCACCTTTGCATTGAAAGCTTTAAACTTGTACCTAAGTTCCTCTGCTTCCTCAATTGATAGGTTCAGATCTTCATCCTCAAGCAAATAGTCAGGCTCCACATCTTCCTCATCTTGCTCAGCTTCTTCATCAATATCAAAGTCAATGTTGTCATCATAAAGATCATCCCCATCATCTATGTCATAGTCACTGTCACTGAAATCTGAATCTGAAACCACTATATTTTCAATAACTGTTTGTCCATCTTCAGTAAGCAAGTTGTGCTCTGCACCTTCAATCAGCAAACTCTGTGGTTCTGTTCCATTTGCTGGAATCTCTAACATGGGATCTTCCCCAATGACAGAAATTAGGCTATGGTAAGATGCTGCACTTGTTGCTGCAACACTTGTTGTTGTTGTGCTCAAAGACAGGGGCAATGTGCACACCAATTCAGACCTGAAGTTGCTGATGAAATCTGTATGGTCAACCATGAGTGCAAGCACTTTATGCTGAGCACTAGCTCTGATCATATGCTGCAAATCCTCATCACCTCTAATTCTGATCAAACCATCTGAAACTGGTTTATCAGGTTTGCACCAGTAAATGATGTGCTCAAGTACAGGATATCCCAACCAAATCAGGTGTTCTTCAAGGAATGCATAGGAGAAAGTGCGACAGTCAATATAGTCAAGCACATCAACAGTAGAGTTCCAGTACTCCAGCTTACTAATTGGGCCACAGAAAATTCCACCATGCTCAAATTCCAGTATAAAAAAAGGGGTATCTACCCTTTCTCCATTTGCTGCATCACACACTGCATCCAAATTTTTTAGTAAACTACAGTAACTGAAAATTCAGTTAACTGGAAATGTTCAGTTAACTACAAAAATTCAGTTAACTAAAGAAAATAGAGTTAACTGCACATTTCAATACAGAATATCATACTTGAATTCAACTAATTTCAAGAGACTCCATTGTAGGAACTTACCACTGCATCAAATTCAGTTAACTAAATAAAATTGAGTTAACTGCACAATTTCAGTTAACTAGTGGGTTTACTAGACACTTCATATTGAATTCAACTAATTTCAAAAGATTTCATTGCACAAACTTATCACTGCATCAAATATTCAGTTAACTACAGTTAACTTAAAATATTCAGTTTACTACAGAAACACAAAGCAAACTAGGTGCAGCAATTCTTCTGCATAAACATGCTCATAAATGAATTACAGCTTTACCATGACCATTAATTTAACTGAAACTGCACTACAGATAGCATTAGCATTAGCATAACTGCACTAAAAGTTCAGAAATTTAGCACAAATAAGACTCTAACAATAACATCTTCAGGACCAAAAAAGAGGTTCCTTTAAGCCCACACAGAGATTCACGACTACAGGACACCTGAATTGACAACTAACAACAGACTTAAACCGCAACTTAAAAGGCCGGAACATGTACTTTATCCGCCAAAAACCCTAGCTCTCATGCCAAAACCCAAGCCCAAAATCATGGGCTGAAACCCTAGCTCTACTACGCCCTACATGACCCAACGCAAGCAACACCACTACATTGCCTTTAATCGAGCTCGAATCACACCGATTGCAGCTCCTGTCAACGGCGGAACAGGCGGGCCACGGGAGGCAGAGCAGAACAGAGGAGAGCGACGAAAAGGACTCACGGTAATCAGGAGGGAAGACGCCGAAGGGGCGGACGAGATGAGCGGATGCCGGCGTCTCCACGGCACCGGTGAACTCCGGCGACGACGCCGCCGTAGCTGACGTCACCATCACCAACCGCCAGCCCGTGAGCTCCTGTCGCCCCCGACAGGACACCACTACTGTTCTCGAAGCGAACTGGGATTGGGGACAAATTTATTTCAGGTGCCATGTACTGCGGGTAGAATAAGGAAAAAGGTAGGGGGTTTTGTGCAAAAGTGCTGGCGAGGACCGGTCCGGCCACCTGGCTGCCAATTGTCGCGATGTGATAGGCCGGGGACTAAATCGTCACATTTAGTGCAAGTTGGGGTATGGTGGAGTTGCATTTTGCAAGTTTGGGACTAAATCATCACATTCTGTGCAAGTCGGGGTACCTAGCGTGCTTTTAACTCCTTCGTTTTCATAAGGATCTAATTCGGGTCGGAACTAACCCATTACGTCCACATCCGAGTAGTGAAAAGGAGATAGTAACGCCACGTGATGTGATGAAAAGAACGCGCACCGATCGAGTGAAGGAGCCGGGTCTGACCAAGAACAAAACGGCGTCGCATTTAGGTACGAACTCACTTGGATTCAGAATGTCTGACTCCACTATACACACTGCTGAATGATCCACTACGCCGCATCTCCAGACTTGTAAATTTGGTGGAGCAGTTTGGCAGGTTCTCACCACTCGCATAGTCGCACATCTCCATTGCCAAATGGAAATATGGCTCATGGACTAAGCAAAGAGGAGTATATACATGCATACATAAGGAATTTTAGATATACTACGACTGAAGAATAAATAATGTATGTGCCTCGAGATGGGGATCTAGTGGAACATGATTATGAAGCAGTATCATCACTCTTTCTCATAGTGTACAATATAATTAAGCGCAACAAACCTAGAACATTCTTTCCCGATCACATGCGCCCCAAAACCCTGATGGCCGGCCATCATCTTCCTCGTGAGGGCCCATGCATGTCGCGTCCTGCTTCCCCTAAACGAAAGGTGAGGTGGGCCCATGAATGCTACGTACTGTATCACAAAGACTGTTGATGTGTAGTAGTACGTGCGTGGCAGGGTGTGGGGTTCCTTCGCCAAGATCCGATCCGGCTTCCAAGTACGTGTCCCTCTTATTTGTGTAGATAGATAGATGCCCAATAATTCACTTTGTCTTATATCTCCCTACTTGATTCACCGTTGAAATAAATCACTTCAAAATTTAACCGTTCTGCCAACATTTGGTCCGAAATGGTCGAGCGTTCCAAGCAGAAGCTGTCGACTATACAGCTCTCATGAAACAAGATTGATGGAGTGCGATTGAAGCAATGCTAGGTGCATGCGCTTTTAATCGTGAGTGGCTTTGCAAGTGCGGTTGTATTGTAAAGGGTGCTAAATTAAAGCAGCTGAACGCCATGCCCGCACGCTGTGAGCGACGGGCTCATGTAGTCATGTGATCATGCTCCATGGAGCCGCTTTGCATCAAGCTGGGGATGGATGGATCGATCGATCGATCGCCGATGGCTTTATAAAGCCCGCTCCTTTCGATTCCATGTTCTCCAACAAAGACAATCGAATAATAATCTAAGATAAAAAGAAAAGGACCGTGAACTATCATGATCCTAGGGTACTCTACGATTTAGTAATACTACTGTACAATGAGCAAAGTTCTTCTCTACAATCTACACGCTCGGACCTTTCTCGAAGGAGACCACAACTTTTAAGGCAGGGGAACTTGGCCCTGTGGACGGCACCATGGCTTGACTTCACTCGGCTCGGTTTTCGTCCGCCGCTGATAGGCGTATATGCCGGCCAGGTGGGTTCCGTGATGGTGAACGCAGAGCGTCGAGAGAGACCTATAGTTTTCTCGGTCACTATCTGCCATGGATCACGTTGTGTCCATTAAACGTGTCACGATAACCCGTGACACACTAAGATAGATAGTTATCACGTTCCAGGGGTTCACAAAATGTTTTGTCATCGATACTGTATTCGTATCAACGAGGCTCAACGGTGTCATCCACCAGATAGATTGTGCTATTGTCCATCTTACCTTTCATCTGCCCCTCATTTCCCAAGTAGATTGCATCGGCATTGATGGAGGGGAACACCGAAGGTGAGACGGAAAGAGCAAATTCAGTCCCTATAAACATCGCGCGTCCACCGAGCCCATGGAAGGAGTAAGTTCCATGTCCAGTTTACCTGTCATCTGCCCTGCCTTGCCATTCCGTGATCGATCTTCGATGGTCACTTCTTTGGATCTCGTTCCTTTTTATACTCCAACAATGTCGCCCACTCTCCGCCAGAGAAACGCTTGCTTGGCTTGTGCGTGCGATTGCTGATGCGTCGAGTTGCTTCTGTCTGGACCTTGGGTTGAGTGTGGGCTTCCGACGCACTGGTAGCAGAGGTACTAACACAAACCATGTCCATTAACGTGTCACGATAACCAGTGACACACCAAGATAGATAAACATCAAGACCCAGGGGTTCATAAAGTGGCATGCCATCGATGCTGCCTCCAAGTTGACGAGGCTCAGCGTCAGCGGTTTTACCCACAAGATGAATTAGGCTATTGTCCCACATACCTATCATTCGACTATCAAATCCCAAGTAGATTGCATCTGCGTCGATGGATGGGAACACCGAAGGTGAGACGGAAAGAGCAAGTTCAGTGCCCATAAACACCGCCCGTCCACCGAGCCCACAGATGGGCACCATCTTCCTCGAATTCAAGTCCACTCGGTACACGGTGTATTCTCTGGTGAATTTTCCATTAACGAAATTGCCGTTGGATTGCCGGTTCACAAGTATCAATTCCCCGCCATTGTCCACCAGATGGACAGTGTCCATCATCATCAGGGAAAGCAGCCTGTTCAGATTGGCGGCGATGACCAGTCGCGGTGGCTGATCTGCACTAGTCTCCACCACCATCACAGCCGCAGTGGTGGCGCAGTAGAACCGGCCGGCGAAAGACATGGCCGGCAAGAGCCAAGTGCCACGGTCAACCACTGTCCAATGCGGATCGCCTGGCTTGATGGCAGCAAGCGTCCTTATCGATCTAAAATGGACGGCGATGGTGCAGTCGTCGGCCAAGCCAGCGCCCGACACCTGCAACAAATCCCTTCTGACAGAGGCTCGCTCCAGAATATCCCTCTCGGTCATGAGGGCGGTGGCCGGCGGGAGGCTAGCCGTCTGACGGGTGACCGGGTTCAACAGGCGAACCTCCCAGGTGGCCCTGTCGAGGAGGACGAGGAGGCCCTCCGTGGTGGGGCCGAACACGTCGTGGCCGTGGAGCTCCGGCAGGTACACCCATCTTGAGCAGCCGGTGGAGACGTTCAAGCACCGGCGGTGCGGAGAGTCTCCTGTTTCCCTGAGCATTATCCAGTGACGCGGGTGGAAGCGACGGTCCAGGATGCCGTGGGCGCGCGGGTCCGTGCAGCCGAGCCGCCATGGGCGGCAGACTGCGCGGAAGCAGATGTAGCCGGCGACATCGTCGGCGAGCAGGCGCTCCGCGATCAGCCCCGCGGGCCCGTCCCCGAGATCGGTCCAGTCCCGCCTAGAAGCCGAGGAAGAATCGGGTTGGATTCCAGCGGAGGAACCGCGTGCTCGCTTCGCCCCCCAAATGGGGATCTGCTGCGAGGATCTCAGATCATCATCGTCGGCCTTTGGCTTCGTCTCCTCGTACGGGTCTGGATCCTGGAGCAGTGATCGTCCGGGTCGTCGAGGGACCGAGAGGGTGCACGGAGCTGGGAGGTTCTTGTCGAGATCCGGCGAGAGGAGCCGGAGAGTGTTGGGCAGTCCAGAGCCGGAGGTTTCTTCGCCCGCCGGTACGAGGTCGGCTTGGCTTGCGTGGAGGACGACGGTAGCTTCGGCATCTTGTCCGGAGGCGACGGGAGGGCACGGTCAGGGTTTGGGAGGCGTCAGTTTTATCTTCCGTGCATGAACCGACTCCTTCGTATCGCCTCAGCACGAGTACGGCCCGGCCACAAAGTACAAACCATATCGATTCCAAACTCTAGCTCAAAAAAACTCAACAGACATACTGTATGTGTGCCTGGTAAATTGGTGATGGGCCGCTGCCAGCCTTTAATTTTCGTGGACTGTTTCAGAACGGGTCAACAAGACGTTTTCGTTTTAAATAACTCAGGATCAAACAAGACGTTATAATAAACTGATGAGTAACCCAATAGCCTAGGGCCACGAACACAAGTGTTTCTAGACTGATTTAAACACTTCCCCAACCAAGTTTGTAAGCGCGTCCTGATTTTTTTTAGAAAAGAAGGATGACTCCCGGCCTTTGCATCTGGGCGATGCATGCAGCCATTTTATTAATTATTCATAAAAATCTTACAAAGTAATACATCAGTAAGTCTGAAGCCACCTACTTGGCAAAATATGTCTCTACTCCTATCCACTTGATGAAGGGGTGCCGAAAGTCCGAGCCGAATACCAAACAGACCTCGTACCAAAGCCTAACATCTAAAGCCGGAGGCCCCAACCAAGCCGTTGCCGGGTCTGGGGCACACACCGGTCTGGCGCACTCTCAGAGGCCGCCGCAGCCGTCTTCCACCGATCCATCTTCAGAGCAGGAACTGACGCATCGACCTTGCCAGGCCTGCCGTCGACGCCACCACGGCGCCAGACAACGTCACCTCCCTTCGCGCGTCCATCATCACGTATCCGTTGCCGAGACCCTGCTGCGCCACGTCGCCGAGACTCCACATCGTCGATGCGTGACATGAAACGCCGCTTCACCGCTAAAACCGTCCACTGGCCCCTCGAGCCAGTGCACACCTCCAAGAATGACGCCCCCAAGGGGGGAACGACACAAGAGCGCCGCTGTCATCCGATCGTCTGATCTAGGGTTTCCCCCGGAGGTAGCGGATAGAGGTCTTGAGCTTCTCCACGGCGATGCCTTTAGGAAGGAGACGACACAGAAAAGCGCCGCCATCGCCGGCCTTGGCACCTAGCTGAGAGCAGGGCTTTCACCCGAATCAGCTCGACGAACCTTCATCCAGCATCGTGTGCATCTGATCTCGACTACCCCCAGCACCTCAGCATCGCCGGTGCTCCAGCCACCACCACATCACCTCGCGCCTCCACACCCTGGCCAGATGCGCCTGGCACCCCTGCCACATCGGACCGGCGAAGCCTGGCCACCATTCACAGCACCACCACCATCCCGCAGGGCCGCCGACCACTCCCAAGTCAGCATCCTCCATCCCCGATTAGATCTAAGAGCTCCCAGATCCGCCGCCAGAAGACGGCGCCCATACCAGGAACCACGCGGAGGCACCAGCGATGGAGACCACGCCGTCGAATCAAGCTGGGCGTCGGGGGAAGGCGTCGGGCATGAGGGCGACCTGCTCCCCTACAGTGCTGGCGAGGGGATGGAGCCCCGCTCCCCAACCTGCTCACTAGGCCACGAGCAGCCCCGCCGCCGCCTACGCCACAAGGGTTTTGCCCGGTGGCACCCGTCAGTGGCGGCGAGGGGAAGGGCGGCGAGAGAGGGGAACCCTAGGCGGTGGTGGCGGCGCACTCCCGAGTCGCCCGCAGGGGTGGCGACCCTGGACCCCCAGGAATAGAGGTAGTCTTCGCTGATGTAACAAATTTTGCACCAAATTGTACGTTCAAATAAAATGATGCTTCAAATTCTTTGAGTCACAGTTCCAAAAATATGAACCCTGCACTCACTGATTTGCCGGTCAGGAAATTAAGCTTGTTGGTGGTGCTTCATAGTTTCCACTAACGCATACGCACTCGGCCGGCGCTTTCTCAAAGGAGGCTCAAAGCCAACGTACAGCTTTTAAGAGCATCTCCACTCGTTTGCCCCCCCAGGAGCCATTTTTTCAGCCGGTTGGGGTCGTGCCGGCGGAAATTTTGGCATGGGGGGCAAAAGTTTCCCAGCCGTGCCCCTACCCAACAGTTAAAAGAAAAGAGAGATCTCTTAAAAAAAAGAGAGAGGAAGGAGACAGTGAGCAGGCGCGGGCGAGCTGGAGGCATGCACGTGGGTGGGCCTGGGAGGAAAAGAGATGAGAGAGAGAGGAGAGAGGGAGTGGGAGGCTGACAGTGGGCCTGTTGCGTGTAAATAATAGCGCCGGCGCCCCCGGCTCCTTGTGTTTGGGTTGGGATCGCCGGATGTAATTTTGGCCAAATCCGACGCAAAACGAGATATTGGGGACGCGACTGGAGCAATTTTTCACCGCCGGCTCTAAAAAAAAGCCTCTGGGGCGTCCTGGAGGGCTGGGTGGAGATGCTCTAAGGCAGGGCAACCGGAAACGTCCCCAAGGATAAAAGGCACGCGTACGGGACCCAGCCGGACGCGGCATTTGAAGGGCACTTCGCCGGATCTGCCGGCCGGCCATTGCACTGCCATGACCGGTCGGAAAGCTGCCACGTACGTACTTGTACCGCCCCTCGCTGTCATGCCTGTGCTGTGCGTGGACTTCACTTGATCGCTGTTCGTCCGCCGTCGGTGGACGTATACACCGGCCGGTGGCTCGGTCCCGTGACGGCAAAGGCTGAGAGATAGAGAGGGGCACGTTCGTTCGCCCACAGGTTTCTCAGTCACGATCGGCGACTCCCCCACGGTTCTGGGTTTGCATCGATCGCTCGGAAGGTGTCGGCGCGAGGAATCATCGTGTCAGGAATAGGGGCCTTGCATGGAGCTAGCTAGTGCAGGTTTGGTTGCCCCAACATACTGTGTAATGTGTAGGACGGAGTAGGGACGAGCTAGCGCGCGGCGTTGGTTGCCTTCTGAGCTCTATATATGTTCCGGCCGGTGTTGGGCAACGGGGAGTAGCATATGCTACGGCCGGCAGGTCCATGTGGCCGGTTGATGGGAGTGAGTGCATGGGCCGGCGCTTATTGCGATGCTGACCTTTGTATGGCCACCGGCTGGTACTCCATATATGCATGCTCTCTTTCCGGTATGTCTGGTGGACCATGTGCAATTACTCTCTCTGCTTCTCTGTACTGTTTGACTGCATGCAAGTGAGTGTGTTTCCAGCAGCTCGTCAAAGTGTGGCAGCTCAATTTTCACAGAAATCAGAACGAAAGAAAGAAAATGCTTTTGCATTTTGCCGGGAAGGGACGTGATGGTGTTCAGAACCTTAACTGGAATTTTCTGTGCTAACAGGATTCTTAGTTGTCATAAGTGAGAGAGCAGGAAGCAGCATCTCCATTGCTGGTTTGCTGAATTTCCACATTTCCGGGTTTTCAGAGATAAGCTGAGGGAAATATGGGCTTGCTACCTGCAACAGCTCAGCGGGTTCTATGCGATGTGGCCCATATATATGGAGCTAACTGGCAAAAGGCTCCACTTGGTTTGATGGGCCTCCTAATATTGGCTGTCTCTCTACCAAAAAAAAAGGAAGCTGCATTTTGAGCCTTCTGAAGATTGAAACCATGCTGAACACAAAGCAACAGCTATCGACCCCGATAAGCAGCTAGAACAGGAGCAGATTTCGTTTGAAATAAAATCGAATGATCCATTGCAGTTCAATCTACTGTACATACACAAACTTTCTTATGTTCATCGTACAATCCTTTCTTAAGAACAACCACTACCAACTATAACTACGAATCTAAGAAAGCACGCACTACTGACTCGTACATTAGCTCAACACAGAGCACTTCAACTAGTCTGCGCGCCGGTCGGCATCACCGGCCTGCGGCGCCACGGAGGAGCCGCCGTCGTCGGGAACGCCGAGGGGGACGTCGGAGAAGGCCGCCAGCACGCGCCGGACGCTCATGCTCCGCATCGGCCGGAAGCTGAGCGACCTCGCCGCGCTGGCCGTGGAGAAGACGTCTGACGACTTGCGCAGGATGAGGTAGACCAGCCCCTGGACGAGCGCGAACACGGCCACCTTGGCCAGCGCGTCGCCGAGCTCTGGCGAGATCGCGGCCGCCGCCTCAACCACGTTGCCCATTCCCCAAGAACTAAACCAGCTCAACTGGCCGACGATGATGACAGTCGACGAGACCACGTACCGGCGCGATAGAAATTGTGCAAGTAGCTTAGGATCCAAGAGAACTTGCTCTGCTTCTGTGTCCTCTGTACGATTGGTCGTTGTTTATATGTAGAGCTGGCCGGCATGCGGCTTGCGTCAAGTTGCTTTTCCGGCGGTGTGAGCCTTGCACGCAAACGGCGTAGGAGGTGGTGCAAGCCTCCACGTTTTCATCCCACATCTGAAGCTTCGCTCATCACATGGACATGTGTCTGGACGAACGGTCTGAACTCCGCTTTGGGAAGCGATCATCTCTGAGGTGGCACGCATGAGTCATGAGCAGCAGGGCCACTGGCTCCGAAGGCGCGCTCTCCATTTGCTTGCGGCCAACCTCGATCGACTCGAAATGGAAAAAGCAATCAACGGGGAAAAGTTGTCCATTTTCCGGCGCTTTCTTGCTTTACCGGGCCCTCGCTAATGGCTGGAATTAACAGGGCGGCAGCGACAGGATAACGCGAGTTCACGTGGCGGCCATGTTTTCCGCCTGGACGCGGCAATGTTCTTGCAAGCCAAGCAAATGCATGCTCACCGGTGGTTCATGGGCTCATGGCGTCCAGCCCCATGTCCGCTTGCTTGGCTCGCAAGTCCATTGCTTGTTGCGACAAGGCAGCTAGCTGTAGCGTTTGCGATTTGCTCTGGTGAGTGGCGAGTCACCGGGAGTCAGGCGATGCTGCTCGTGAAAAAACCGTGCAAGGTGTCAGTGTTTGTCAGTCGTCCAAGGAAAGCCATAGCTTTTTTTTTAAAACGGAGGCAAAAGAATTGCCTCATCGATTAATTAAGAAGAAGAGAATTGCCCGGTTAATTAGTGGAAAACCGGGCTAAAACCGATACAATCATATCATAATTGGACTACTCACCAATCATGAGACCCCACGCACACATGCAACTCCTCAAACCCTCCCAACACATAAAAACCGTAACTCTGACGCTTGTACAACACGATGGAACCCGACAAGAACATCTCAACAAAAGATAGTGCACCACGCCAAAACCACAAAGACGACCCAAACCATGAAGATGAGCCGAGGGGCCGAGAATCATCCATTAAGTAGCTGTGGGCGCCTTACCTATGGCGTCACTCTTCTTGCCTTTGCACCTTAGTGACTTCCCCTTCACTATACCGGTCTGAGGGCAATCAGTCGCCTTCTTGCATTTTCCCTTGAATGTCGTTCCCGTCAAGAGGCAAGCAATCGCCCTTCCAGTTCCAGGGCTAATAGCCTCCACGCTAGCAAGCAAGTCACAAAGCTCTTTTGCAAAGAGAGCATTTGAATTATCCGTCGGTGGGGGTGGAACGGGTGCCAAAGCCACATCTGAGCGCCCAGGCGAGTTCACCTCACGCAACTCACATGTCAAGGTTGAATCATGTCCCTCACACGTGGTTGTCTGTGTGTCCACTGTATGCTTCACTGATAGCGGCGAATCAGAACTAGCACAGAGCACTTGAAGTTCGGGCATCACTTGCAGTACAGGAGGCACAACCACGGCAATGGTCCCGCCCTCATCGGTAGACAACACGGTGGACAAGGCAGACGGCGATGATGAGTTGTTCACAGCTCTAGGGGAGAAACAACCATAGAGCTCCGCAACCTTGTTCTCCACCGAGCCACCAACATCGACCTCACTAGGAGCACATGGCATAGGAGCAGACTGCCCGACAGCCGACACAAGAGAGAGCTTTCCCAGAACAGCCTCCGCTCGCTCCAGAAAGCTCCCAATGCGCACTAGGAGCTCAGCCTGGGCTGCTAGAGTGGACTGGAGCAGTACATCGGATGAGGTTGCCGGCTCAACATGAGCGGAAACAACCGATGCCCAGGACCTGTGAGGAAGCACCTTGGATGGGAGTTGGGATTTCATCGGACCTTCACAAGGAGCTGGAGCTTGGCAATGCTCGGTGCCGGGGCGAGACCGTGACGGCATGGCAAGGCATGCAAGTGAGCTGAATGGACGCCAAGCATTGCAACACCCACGCGCCCAGTGGCCGTTCTCCAAACAGCGGGAGCATCTCAGGGGATCTCTGCAATCGGCCGCTCGATGCCCAGGAACAAGACATCTGCAACACCTACCAAAGAGCCAGGCCGGGATGGGACGACGGGGTATTGCCGGTGTTGGTGTTGGTGACGCGGGACGGCGCTGACCGCGCCGAGGCAACACCTCTTGCCATCCTCCATTCGTCCCTGCCGCATGCATCATACACATCTCAGTCGGTAGAGCTGTCAGGAGAGAGCTTTTGGCAGCCAGCGGCGTCGATGGGGCCAACTCCTCCTCGTCCCCATCGTCGGCATCCCCATCAGCAAGAGAGGCCCATGACAGAGGCCGCCCTATGTCCAAGCTCACGGTCGTTTCACTCGAAGGACGGGGCGAGCACTGGCACAACGGTGAGGCGAGCTCCAGAGGAAGACGGGCCGCTGTCGGGGCCGAGTTGGAGACGGGAGCTGCCGCTCCAGTAGGAAGATCGAGGAACCGGTGCTGGCGCTCCTGGTTCATGGGATCCTAACCGCGATGGGGAGATTAGATATTATTCTATTACTTCTTTCTTCTTTATAGGCAGTAGCGCCCTTTTACGATTGGAGAACCTGGCTTTGATGACATTCCTGAGGAAGGTATTTCCCCTACTAGGCTGTTTGCTTAAAACTTATTTATTCTTAAATTTCCACCCTCAACGGATGGCTCGAGATGATCAATCTTGAAGTGACGACGGTGGTAGGATGGAGGCCGCACCAGCAGGTGGAGCAGAAGCGGAGGGCGCTGCCGTTGTCGTAGACGTCGTCGCCTCCTTCCCGAGGAGCGTACAGGTCACCCTCCGCCCATGGACTGTTGGGTCGGAGCGGCGGGACGCGAGGGCGGCAACGGCGAGAGCGGCGGCCTGAGCTTGAGCAGCGGGCGGCGGGGAGCCGGCGCATGGCATGGCTGAAGCGGCCGACGCCGTCGCGACCGACGCGGATGAGGCCGCCGCCGACACGACCGATGCGGATGCGGAGCGGCAGGACGCGAGGGCGGCAGCGGCGAGAGCGGCGACCGGAGCTTGAGCCGCAGGCGGCGGGGAGACGACGCACGGCATGGCGGAAGCGGCCGACGTGGATGTGGCCGCCACCGACACGGCCGATGCAGATGCGGCCCGAGGTCGGGGATGGGCAGCCATGGCCTCACCCCGCGAGGAGAAGCACCTGAGCTGAAAGAGGGCGTGGAGAGGGTGCTGGATCTGGACGGGGCATGTGCAGAGGAGGCCTGAGCTAGGAGATCAGGGCGGCGCCGCCGCATGCGCGACTCGTGTTTAACTTTCAAAGTCGTATGGAAAGCCATAGCTTTGCTTCCTCAACCTGACGTGTACACGGGTGAGGCATATTAATAACATACTTCACGTATCATGTCGACTAAATTTAATTTCGAATCTTATCAACAACGACGCTTTGGCCGAGTGGTTAAGGCGTGTGCCTGCTAAGTACATGGGGTTTCCCCGCGAGAGTTCGAATCTCTCAGGCATCGATAAATGCTTTTTTCTATTTTGGAAAATTATTGTCGCATAATTGAAAAGTTGCAACATGAACGGGCATATATGTGCGTGATTTTTAGGGCATTTTCACGACTTGATATGGCTTTTTGGCTAAATTTCCTATTCTATATTGCCGCACAATATATATGCATCGAGATGGATCTATCAATTATCCCGCAAAGAAAAGAAAACTGTTGGCATATGGTGGCTGCTGCGACATTTTTACATATATGTAACCAAAGGAAACAATGACAATGGCCTTAATTTTGTTGCATTATGCTCACTTGGGAAGCTAGCTAAGAAACTACTCTCTCTGTATAGAAATATAAGAGTGTTTAGGGAGTAACTAAATAAAAACTAAAACTAAGGACTACAATAAATTCTCTAGATGCACCATTTTCGTGGCCATAATTTTAGGAAGACTAAATTCTCCTAAGCCTTCAATAAAGACACTACAATTAGACTGAAGTAGCGACACTGCCACTGTACACATGCACGAACATGGTTACCGATAAAGATGGGAAGCCATGAACGAGGAACGAACTTGGGTCAGGAAGCCCCCCATAAGTGCATGCAGTCGAACTGGAAAATCTTCACCGTAGTGTCGAGGAAAGGCTCCAACTCCATACAAAATCGAACAAACAAAAGCACCAAGACACACTGATAAAAACTCAAAGATTTATAAGATCGGGGGCGTGCACCCTCACAAACCCCATCGTGTGCTCGGGGGCGTGTGGTTTGACGCTTGGTGGGGCGTCATTCTCGGGTGGCATAGAGCAATCAATCACCTGGGGCTGATGCCCACTAGGGTTGCTTGGGGCACCACACTCTAGGCTTAGGGGGCACTAGATGCACCTACAGTGGCACATGCATAGACCCCTCCCTCCACACACACATAGAAAAATACGGCATGCACGACACATGGATACGCTGAAACCGCTTGTCATTGACAAGTGGATTTTGCCGAAGAGGTCCACGCCTCCATAGGCCAATTGACCAAAGAGGAGCGATGGTCCATGTCCAGATGAGCGTGAAATCTTACATCGTCGAGACCCATGCCACAACTACAACCGCGACCGAATAAGTGTGCATGCTCAAGGCCGCGATGGAGGCTTCCGTCATCGAGCCGAGTCGGAGAGGTGCAGAAAGGCTGCAAGGCAACCATCGCCGCCATCATAGAGATATCTTCCTCCTCCTCCCACGATGGCAACGACCATGAGCCATCCTATGTCATCCCATTACATTCCTATTTATGTGTAGCATATCATAACCTATCTATGTTTGTGTCACATTAGGAATCTATCTATGTCTAGGCATATATAGACCTTATCTATGCTATATTTGAATTTGAAGTTGGAAGTCTAAAAATTATGCATTTCAAATGTTGTTACATTGTGTGACGTTGAAATATATAAATTTGCCACATATTCATGTGAAATTGGAGTAATGGAGTCATATATACACAAATTAAAGAGAAATACAACGAGGGAGTAATATATAACAAATTAAAGAGAAATATGACGATGGAGTCATATATACACAGATTAACGAGAAATATAAAGAGGGAGTCATATATACACAAATTAAAGAGAAATATGAAGGGGAGGGGAGAAGGATATGAAGGCTTGCACGTTAGCTCTGGAGTTGGTAAATATTTTTAAAGAGCCCCTTTGAAGCCAATATAAAGGCTCAACTTTTGGGCAATCTGCAAAAGTTGCTCCTAGACTTATTTTTATTGATTTTTGTTTAAACGTTGCCTCATAACTAAGATGAGTTTACTAGTTATATATAAATCCGCGTGGGAAGTGTTTGGGACCATGCATGTCTAGCAATTAAGTCAATGTGAGTGACTAGTACATAAGTTAGCGGCTCTATTATTCACATTGTGAATTTTTCATTACAACAACTTTTTTCAAACTGTTTGGAAGAAAATTCTTATGGGGTACAAGACGGCGGGGTTCAATATATTGGGCTACAAGACCTCTTTTTTGGAAATAACATCAACAACTTTTTTCAAGTCTCTAACATCAAACGAAATGAGCTAGGTCTTTGTGGTGTTACTGGCTCAGACCAAAACGGGTACTTGGACCCATTGTTTCACAAATTGGATTTTGAGTTGTAGCCAATCTATGTATGCATACACTTGACTTGCGATTAAATTTGAAAATCAGTGCTTTGCAAAATTACTCACACGCGTAGTCAATTATCACATGATTACTCACATGGCACGAGAACAAACTCTGTTGTTAGTTTAACAAGGTTTGCACGTATAAACTAGCTAAAAGCTTAACTTTAGGCACCGATGACAACTTCACAAGACAAGAGAAGAAAATGATGCCACATCAACCATGACAAGAAAAGCTAGGATCGATCAGCTACGAATATCTCAATGCTTCCACACAAAGCCAGTTACATTTCCCTCCAAATTCTGTTCCAACAAACTAATGAAGTGCACTCTAGCTAACCCATAATCGTCATATTGCACAACAGATTTGGTTAATAGCTGGCAGCTCCCCCTCTCTTACTTTTCTCTGGTATATATGCAAGCAAGTGTGTCCGGTATTGCTTACAGCCACCAGTGCAGTGCAAAACCTCAAGAAACTACACCAACAAACCGGACCAAGCTAGAAAGAATAACATGGCGTCCAAGTCCAACAGCAGCCTCCTCTTGGCTGCAGTCCTGGTCTCCGTCTTTGCCGCCTCCGCAGCCACAGGTCCATATTGCTACGCAGGGATGGGTCTTCCAACCAATCCGCTCGAAGGCTGCCGGGAGTATGTCGCACAACAAACCTGTGGCATCAGCATCGCCGGGTCGCCGGTATCCACCGAGCCGGGGAACACCCCAAGGGATCGGTGCTGCAAGGAGCTTTACGACGCTTCGCAGCATTGCCGGTGCGAGGCGGTGCGCTACTTCATAGGGCGGAGGTTTGATCCTGATTCAGGCGTACTCAAGGACCTTCCCGGATGTCCCAAGGAGCCCCAAAGGGACTTCGCCAAGGTACTCGTTACGCCGGGGCACTGCAACGTGATGACCGTTCACAACGCTCCATACTGCCTCGGTTTGGACATATAAAGATAGATCCGTCGATCATGAATAAGCATGTTCCATCCATGGATGTGTGGCATGCATATATCCGTTCGTGAGCTCCTGTTGCTCAGCATGTGCGGTACTATATACTATGAACAAGAATAAAGAGAATCATTTTGTGGTTCTTAAATTTCAACTCAATCTTTTGTTCATATGTCTAGTGGTTTTATAGCCTTGTTATTATCTTATATGCATTGCTCGTGAGTCGTGACCCTCAGAAGTGTTCCTCGATCCATATATTAGATATTCCCTCTATTCCTAAATATAAGACGTTTTGGCAGTTCAATTTAAACTGCCAAAACATCTTATATTTAGGAACGGAGGGAGTAGTGTACTTGAAAAGAGGCCACTGCTATACCATCATTATATATAGGATAGCAAACCCCTGCAAGAGGACGAAGCGCTACCAGGTTCAACACAACCATAATTTTCAAGAGGGACAAAAGCCCTAGTGATCCATAACAGTCGCCTATTTTGTCCATCGTAGTCGTCCAGTTGTGTATCAACTCGCTAGGTTTCCACATTGTAACCACAATTGTACTCTATCTCGAGATATAATCCAAGCAAAGCAGGAATAGGGCTATACCCATCCCAAAAGGGCTCGAGCCTAGGTAAATCATTGTCTCTAGAGATCCCTGGTGACCCTAGCATACCTTTGTGATCAAACAAATCACATGGAAATATTGTCACGCGATGGGACATCGACATAATTTTCCTCGACATGTAGCAAGCACATGAGAGTAAGAAAACTTTGGGCAAGGTTACTCAAATGCAAATTTGATCTCATTGTTTAGATATCCTACATGTTAAAGGAATTTTTTTTACTTCATGAAGTTATTTCTCTAGATGATCTAAACATCATCTAGCCATTGCTTTTGTTGAACTCTTGTCATTACTTGGACCAATATTTGGGGAACTCCCACGTGCTGCTGTAAAATCTGATGAAAACTACGGCCTACCTCACCATATGACTTTAATTATATATAATAACTTCATATCATGTATAAACAACATGTATGATCATTATCAACAAAAAAATTTGTATGATGATTAAGATAAGAATTTTGGATATAGCATAACAATTATTCATTCACAAATTGAAGATGATTAAAGATGTTAGACACATATGTGTCAATGAGTAATAATGTACGGGGTACACCCTACGGGCTTTGACAAACCGAGACAACCAAAGAGTGTCTAGAGACACCTACCCACACCCCGCGGCCCGCACTAGTCGTGTGAGAGTAGACACTCAGAGGACAAGGATGGACATGCTATGTCTGGGTGATCTTTTCCTCATGAGTCGTCTCGAAGATAGTTCTCATGTTACCGGTAGGGGTCAACATGTGTAAAGACCTCGCCAGGAATTGCCTAAGATCACCACCTTCGGCGAGACTACACTAATGTGACCTAACTTTCTATGGATCCAATATACTTTGTAAAATGTCAATTTACGTAGGGAGATTACCTATAGGACCCTAAACCTAGGTAAAACCACGATGTATCTGTTGTCTCCAACGAGATCCTTTCAGACACCACCCCTTTTTCTGCCGTTCTTTACGACTTCGCGGTACTTCATAAGATCGGCAGTGAATCGATCTTCGACAATACTTCCTCCGTCCCATAATGTAGTGCATATAGATTTTTTGAAAAGTCAAACCTCTCAAACTTTGACCAAGTTTGTGGAGAAAAACATTTACAACTAGAATGCCAAAAATATATTATAAGATTCATCATAAGGTGTGGTTTCATATTTTATATATTTGGTATTATAGATATAAATAGTTTTCTCTATAAATTTGGTCAAAGTTTATAAAATTTGATTTTTTAGAAAATCTATACGCACTACATTATGAAACGGAGAGAGTACGTGATATTCTGTTTAGCATAATTTATTATGGTTGTCGTAATATGTTCAATCTTGGTTGGTCATCCTGCTAAATATTTCCTTCTTTTTTTCCTTCCATTTTGGCCAATTAGGGGAAGGATCTCTCCCACGTTCGAGGTGCAGTCTCCACATGGTGCCTCGGTTCTTTAAAAAAAATGTTCTGGCCCATAGTGACCATGGTTAAGAGTTAAAGAAAAAGAAATAATGCTCGATTAGTATCACGCCTAGCATTTCACCAAAACTTTATCTTTTTATTAAAAAAAATCTTGATTCGGGAAGAGAAACAGAGAAATCCAATTCTTAAGTGCAACACACATTTATCAATAGATTATGAGAACTGATTTTATTGATTACTTTAGACTTTTATTAGAGTACTGCTTCCATATTTACAAGACAACAATAAAGCCTACACAAATGAAATAGATACAAACACACTTGTATGAAAATAAAAATAAATATACAACATGAGCTCACTATATGAGCGACCCTAATTTGGGGTGACTACCTATGGGAATTCTATTTCTGTAGACAACCTTTGAACCATCACCAAGACTATTACAGGTTACAACAAGTTGAGGCTCTTTGTGCCCCCACATCTCACCATCTTGTTATTTTTACCATGGAGACATGCTTTGGCCTTTTATTGCTTTACAAGGTACCCAGTGGCGGATCCACCATTGGGGCGAGCTGGGGCGGCCGCCCCGGCTCTCCGGCGACGGAGCAGGGTATCTCCCGTGCCTAGCGACCATCGGTGCAGTTCAATGAAGCTCCATCGTCATCCGTCGCCCCGGCAAACCTCAATTTCTGGGTCCGCCACTGAAGGTACCCGCTTCATCGGATTTCACTAACTTATCTTTCAGCTCTGCATTCTCCTTTTGTAACCATTCAAGCTCGGACTTCAGAACGGCGTTCTCATGCCGCAGCCTCTCCACCTCAGCTTCAGCGGTTGTATTCCCCCCCTAAAAGAAGCACATATATACAAGGTGAAATGCCAATGAGAAGGAGAAAGTGTCAAGGTTGACATTGGATTACTCAAGAGAATGTTGGTGTTTTGATTAGATTGCTACTGCGTGTCACCTACATTTTCCTGCTCTGGAGTCAATGGTGAAGATGGGAACTGCCCGGTGTACGGAGCACCAATCAAGACCTCCCTAATGACTTCATGTGATGCCAAACCGTCAATGCCCATATTCTCATAACTCCAAAATGCACCTAGGGTTCCCAAGAACCCTTCGTGACACAGAAATGTCGTTTGAACTTCACCTTTGGACCTGGGAGCAAAAAAGGAGAGAAGCAATTATCAACTCCCTGGCCATAGTGCAACAATTCTTTTCCTGTTCCTGGATAGCTAAATTTTCTGTACAATTGCAAAGATATTTTGCACTGTATCCACATAGAAAATTCCTTACCAGTACTTGAGGGAACGAGAAATCTTGTCCATAGTCTTCTCATGACCACAGACATAAGCACCTCGAAAGAAGATTCTCTTTAGGCCTGATAGATTAGCCACAAAGTAGGCTATCTAGATAAGAAATAAGAACAGGTCAGAGGATAGTTCATGATGGTGCCTGGAATTCCAATATCTGGAGAAAATACCTGTCCAATGTTGTATGTGAAAGAGTTGAGTAGAGCTGCTGCGAGATCTTCTGCTTTGTACTCTGAAAGTTTGCCCGAGTTCACTTTTCCAAAGCTTGCTGCGGTAGTGGATGCTGGAAGACCAATCTGGCGTAAAGAGAGAAAACTTAATGGGCATACTGATCGCCTGGTGTACAAATTCATAATTTCCATGATAAGCATGTCAAAGCCCTAAAACTAATCTTCAAATCTGTACAACAGCTGGTGAGGCTACTGTTCAGTTCTGCAATAAATGTTAATATTATTATTATAGCATAAATCTTACAGAAAAAAATATTCTTCCAGAGTATAGATCAAATACCTTTGGATAACCACGCTCCCCATAAATGTCTCCAACAGTCAAATCAACAGCCAAATTATCACCCCTCCGGCTCAAATCCAAGAATTCCTCATAACTACATTTATTGTTTAATCATGTATTTAGAGATTGTTTAATTATGCATTAAGGAACATTCCTACATCTTATAAGCACACAAGTTAAATCGATAGTACCTTGAACAGCCAGTTAAAAGCCTTGCAAGACCAAGGATAGTACCACCACCCAGATGTGATCCGATAATTCGCTCGAACTTCCCCTTACCAATTACCTGACAAGATTGTTTTTTGCTGATAAAAGTGCTAGTACACAAATAATGAAAAGAATGAAAGCAGTGTACTGGCTAACCTCTATCATGCTGACACCAGATCCAATATTAACAAGGAGATAAGGAAATATGTTGCTATCGTTATGTTCGTCTGCTGATGTCACATCAGTAGGAGCTGCTGCCTCCTGACTGCTCTCCTACAGCAGTGGAGGAAAACCCACAATTAAGCTTGGAAAGATAAATCACCCTAACATCAATAACATTTATTTATTTCTGCATCGTGCCTATTCGCAAGACTTGTATGCATAAAAAACGATATGCGTTATTGTTGCGGCGTCCAAGCCACAACTATACAAATGGAACAGTAGATCAGTCCTTCACTTCTGATTTACTTGAAAATGTGTGCAATTTATTCCTACTGGTGCACATTATGCACAAGCATTTTACTTAAATAAAACACGATACTCAAATTTGTCGTGTTTCTTGTAGTGTGCAAGAAAATGATAAACATATAAAGTATATCATCATAGGAGCTCACCTCTTGAGATTCCTTGAGGTTCAAGTTTTCATCTCTGGGATCCCCGTAACTCATCAAGGCACCAAGAGCACCTAAATACCCTTCATGTTGCAAGAATGAAGCTTGCATTTGACTCTCTGACCTGAATGACATACCTCAAATGTTAAGGTTCTTTCCAAGGTTGACAAAATAAGAGTAGAAACAAACATTCAATGAGAAACCAAAAAGGAGTTTCTTTAGAATCCTCTCAAGGACCACAGACTTATACTACTAAATACAAGCATATAAAAACTTCTCTATATTTTTTTTATATGAACAGATGCTCATCAAGAGGAATACATGTGGAAAATGTAAAATGCTTACCAGAAGTCTAGTGCATAAGAAATATTATCCATTGTGCTCTTGTGTCCACGTATGTATGATCCACCAAAAAAGACCCTTCTGAGGCCCAAGAGTGATGCAACAAGAAAAGAAATCTGCAGGACAATACCAAGAGTGTGATATGAACCCATATTTCAATAGACAACAATAGACCAACACCAATAGGGGAAACCGTGAAAGTACCCCTTTTTTTATATAAAAGATGGCTCCCCCTCCGAAACCATAATGTCTTTTACAACTACTAAGAAAAGAAAAAGGAGAGATCAATCGCAGCATAATGCCCCCCTAAATGCCTAAGCTACCAAGCTGGAGAAGATGAAGCAGACTGAAAAAACACACGGCTCTTCAGTCTTTTCCACTGTTTTTGAGTCGCGCGACTAGTCGTCGACTAGTCGATGAGTCGCACTGCCAGATGTCGACTCAACCTCTCGACTAGTCGAGACTAGTCGCGACTAGTTGATCGGCCAGGCACGACTCGTCAAGAGTCGCTACCCCAGAACGACTCGTCGACTCATCGACTTGAAAACCTTGGTCTTTTCTACAGCAGACATCAGGGACTACGGAAGCAAAATGTACTTTCTTATAATGCCATTATTCCTATTAACATGCTCAAGGCCGTTTAAACAAAATCAAAATGCCTTTACTGAATTTTTTTGTCTTAACATAAAAAAACACTTAGTGACATAGAATGAGTAAACCCTGTGCCTCTTTTCTCCCGTAAAAGTCATTATACTACTATGCATTTCTTCTTCAGATCAACAACCGTATCTGCTTAGCTTTTCTTTTCTTCCAATAAAGCGAGGCTGAGTGCCATCCATGTAAACAGCTATGAGTAGCTGAGACAATAAGTATAATTTAATAAACATGCAGGAGCACATAACATAAACTCACTTGTGCAATGTTGTAAGTAAAGGCACTCAACAATGCGGATGCAAGGTCTTCAGGCTTGTAATCTGCTAGCTTTTTCATAGAAGTAATAACTTTTCCAAAGCTAGAAGCAAGAGTCGAAGTTGACAGTCCTTGCTGAAACATATTAGAAAAGGATAAATCAGTATTCTATGAGGACCTATGCTCATTCATGAAATGCGAAAGAACTAATAATTTTAATATAATATAAATATGTCAACATAAAGATTTCAATGTGCTTCATCAATTATTCTAAACACAATGCTCCCAGTAGCCATATTGCTTTCCAAGCAATCTTGATGAATAAGTTAATTCAAGGTAAGCGTAATTTATACCACCAAGTCGTAACAGAATCGTAAGCAAACAATGAAACAATCAATATTCTCCTAGCAAATGTTCAAGTCTGACAGAATTGACCTACACACTAGGGCACTACTGGCCTACCAAAACTAAAACGAAAGAAAAGGCAAGTACATAGAACTGCAACAACAGGGCAAGGAGGGTGACGGCAAACCTTCTGGCAGGCAAGCTCCCCACATATATCCTTCACAACTAGATCAAGTACAAAATTGTCCCCTTTCTGGCTTAATTGCAGGAATTCATCATAACTAAGAGAATAATAATATATTAGTGGGAAAAATATGTAAACCAAGACATTTATGACGCAAAAGGAAACACATTACCTCTTGCAGCCTGTTAATAGTTTTGCTAACCCAAACATAGTACCGCCACCAATATGTGTCCCAGTTACCCTTTCAAATTTTCTATTTCCAGTGACCTGCATGATACTTGATAACACATGGTTATATGAGCTGCATTCTGCTGTATTTCCATATGAGAATCATGATGACGAAGAAGTGCAACCTTTAATATGCTAACTCCTGAGCCAATGTTCACAAGAAGGTAAGGAAACAAGTTATCTGGGGAAATATCAATCGAGTTCCTCTTTCCACTCATGTGTGTGAAGGCTGCGCCAGGAACATTCTGCGAGGAAGCATCAGTTAAATGGAAAACCAGATCGAAATGAGAACTAAATATCAAGAATACAGCAATACCTTACAAAATATTAACCGGAAAGAACCACATCTTAAGCAGTGTTACAATGTGAAAGAATTTTTGGAAGTTCAGAATCCAAATGAGAAGGTATGTGGTATGATGAGAGCAGCTTACAACTCACCTGTAACAAAAAGTTTGCTCCAGAAACAACACTGTCCATTTCATCAAGCTTGTCAAGACTAACACCTAATTTTTGCCGAAAATCATCACCAAATTTATATGATCCACCACCTGTAGCCTGCAAATGATCTCCATTACAGTCGATTCTGATCAAGCTATTTTACAATCCTCCTCAGAAAAAGGATACTGCTAACAATCAAACAAGACGAAAATAAAATGACAACGGTATGTGTTAAGCATTAAACAAGGCTGTAATACAAAACACAAACAGATAATATTAAGTTCTACATTCTCAAGCAAAGGTATATTCAATATGGAAATCAGAATTCACAAGCATATATCATTCGTCATTCTTGTGTTTGCAATTATTGATACTTGGGGCAGACGAGTGGCCGAGGGTTTTGCCTCAGCTACAAGTATGCACAAGTTTCAACTCTAGGGGCAAAATCTATGTTTCCTAAATGCGCCAAAAACAGTTACACTCTGTCGCTTGGCAACAAAACTTTGTTCCTGCAACTCTTTAGGAGTATTTATTAGTGATAGCGTGGGTCCATGAAAATTAATTTCAAGAATTATTTTTAACAATAAATTGTAAATAGTAAGAATGATTTTAGTGGACGTTCATTTTGCCAAAGTGCAAACCGACATTAATAAGCTCCACATTATCAATTTAAGCTATTTGCATATGTGTTCAAGCAATCAGAATTCATAAGTACACATAATTCGGCATTCTTGTGTTTGCAATTATGATACTTGAGGCAGCGGAATAAACGAGGGATTTGCCTCAGCTACAGCCTACAAGTATGCCAAGTATCAACTCAGGAGGCGATATCTGTGTTTCCTGATGCACCAAACACAGTTACAATCTGTCGCTTGACGACAAGACTTTATCCTGCAACTCTATAAGAATATTAATTATCGACAGGGCGGGTCCATGAAAATTAATTTCAAGAATAATTTTTAACAATAAATTGTAACTGGTAAGAATGATTTTGGTGGATGTTGACAGGAGCACTAATAAATACTATTATAGAGTTTCAGGGATGTTGATAGCGAACCAAATCCCATGTAGCCGTCCAAGGTAATGGTGCAGAATAAATGTCTCATTTGAAAATTTAAATTTTGGTTAAGAGAAGAGGTAAAGCATGTCATACAAGTTACGGCAAATAAATAGATAATAACTTCCAAGTGTTAACTGCATAAATGATCTCCATTTTTATTAATGTATTCATCTTGTGCCTTCTTGTGTGTGTTGGGTGCTATCTGTTGTACCCGATGTCTTGTATCTTACTCTTATATATAATGAAAATGGTTCAGGCCGGCGTAAGCCCGCCGTAGCACCGTAAAAAGAAAAGCCCAAAAGGTCGTTGCTACTTGGTAACACAAGAAAAACAAATCATACCTTCAGTGTCATATTTTCTTTGCTTGACCCCATGGTTGTCCCTGGCATGAAAATGTTACACTTTAAGCCACAATAAAGATAAACTCCAACACTTAACTAAATCATCAAACAACAGAAGCTCAAACTTTTTTTTTTGAGTTGGGTAGAAGCTGGAACTTGACAGAGTGAAAACAGTACTATGTCCTCACACAGGTTAACACTGCGTTTGCATCGGAGAAAAGAGCGATTGCAAATGCCGTTAACTGTTGTCAACAGCTAAATTCTAGATTCACCTCTTCCTAGAAATTGATCATGAGCTACAAGTCGACAGCAACAAACTTCAGAATGCTTCAAAGAACACCCTAGCTCACGAGCAAGTAACAGCTGCTGATCAAGCCTAGCATTCTGTCATCCTATCCTAGCTATTTTCCAATAGAGCAGGGGAGCCCAATTCTCCAATATCCACATTGCGTGATCAACCGTGCCAGGAAGCCAAATGAGCTAGAGAATCAACCAATTCGGCGGTGCAGACAGCGAAGGTAGCACAGACGTACCGTTGCAGCCGAGGAGGCCTTGGGCCCGGACGAAGTCGAAGCAGTCGTCCAGCCTCCGCCTCTCGAACTTGGCGAACCGCAGCTCCGCCTCGCCGCCGCAGTTCGCCGTGTACACCAGCTTTATCAGGGTCCCTGCGACCGCGGCACCCTCACCCTCAGCCAGCAGCATAAAGATCACCGAGACCAACCGGAAATTCAGCAGCTTATTTATATGAATTACCTCCGATGTCAAGGGCGAGGAGCGGGGAGGCGGCGGGCTGGCGCGGGAGGAAGATGGGCGGGCTGCCGTCGCCGGGGTCGGCGCGGATCTCCGCGCCGGAGAGGTCGATCCGGCGGCCCATTGCCCACGCCGTCAGCACGGATCGCCGGCCCCTCGGGGATCACGCGCGCATTTGGCTGCCGTGCCGCCTCCTCGTCGTGACCGCCTCGGGTTTGACTGCCGCGCAGTGCCGCGTTTGGACTTTGCGGGGAAGTGGAGTAGTAGTAGGCGGCTGGCTGGTGCGATCGCAGCTGGGCGCTGGGGGGTGAGCAGTAGGGTAGATGGTTGGTGGATGAGAGATCCCAGAGTCAGAGGCGAAGAGGAATAGAAGGGGAGCAGTAATAAACAGGTCGGATTAGGATTAGGATTTGGATTGGATTTGGCTGCCAGGCAAGCCAACTCCTGCCTCGCCGGGGCCTCTTTTTATCTGGACAGTAATAAGTTTCCTAGTTTGGAACTTGGACAATGTTGGCTACTCCAAAGGAATGGCAACTTGCGAGCAAGTGGCAATTGAAAAAATCACAATAGATCTTGGGAAGCATTCTCAAATTTCGAAAAATTCTGACCTTTTTTTTTTTGTACATGTACATTTGTATGTGAGCTATGTGTGTACGAGATTTTCTTAATACCTACTCCCTCTGTTCCTAAATATACGTTTTGGCAGTTCAATTTCATTTAAACTGCCAAAACGTCATATACTCCCTCTGTAAACTAATATAAGAGCGTTTAGATCACTAAAGTAGTGATCTAACCGCTCTTATATTAGTTTACGGAGGGAGTATTTAGGAACATAGGGAGTAGTATATGCAATATTGGTTGCATAGTATGCATTCAGACACGGGCCATGTTGTGAGGCCCCTGCTCGACCGTGCACTAATCATACACGCAAACGTGCACGCTCGAGATCAGAAACTCACGGGAAGATATCACAACACAACTCTAAACTCAAATTAAACATAAATCTTCATATTACAAACCAGTGGTCACGAGGACCCGAATACATAAGTCATACACACAAATAATATCTGGGTACAGACATAGTTAGTCAAGTATGCCTTAAGAAGGCTAACACAAACAGGGACAACTGATCGAAGAGGCGCAGGCCTCCTGCCTGGGAGCCTCCGAATCTACTCCTGGTCGGCTGGCTCAACCCAGTAGTACGTGCCTTCGGGGCTCTCCTGGTAGTAGTCTCCTGCGGTGGCGTCTGGCTCCTGGGCTCCGTCGTCTGATCGCAGCAACTGGGTATGGGGAAAATAAATAGCAAAGCAATCGTGAGTACTCATCCAAAGTACTCGCAAGACTGACATCAGAACGATACTACATATGCATCGGTATCAAAGGAATGGGGCTATATCTTTGGACTGAACTGCAAAATGCCAGAATAGAGGGGGAGAAGCCTAGCCTATCGAAGACTAGCATCTTGAAGCAGTTCTTGCAGCATCAGAAGAGAGTGGAACAAGATAATATATATTCGATCATATTGTAGTAATGCCCTGAGATACTTCCTCGACTACCCTGCGAGAAAGTGATCCCGAGAGCGGTAGTAGCAGTTTATCTTTGAAACAGTATCCATTTGTAGTTGTAGCGGATCAAGATACAACTCCGAGCGTCCTGTTACCGTGGACACGGCTATTCGAATAGATAACTTCCCTACATGGGTGCACTACTGTTACCCAACACGCTCGATCACATCTGGCCGGACACACTTGCTAGGTAATGCCCGGCCTCGGGTGATCAACACGACGCAGTCCTACCTAGGCTCAGCAGAGAGGTCAACACGCCGGTCTAAATCCTAAGCACGAAGGGGTCTTGGGCCATCGCCCTTCGCACTCCTGCACGTTGCGTGGCTGGTCGGGGCCCAGGCGCGACACTGTATACACCAGTGACGTAACCAGCCCACCCCAACAATCAGGCCGCATCTCTGAGCTGTGATGTCTGAAGAGCTTTCGGCTGATACATACGACGTAGAGGGCCCCATTAAACCATTATCCCACGTGGTGGTAGTGCGTATAAGGCCAGCGGCCTACTCAGATCAAATACCCAAATCCGTTAAGCATGTTTAGTAACTCGCAGAGACGAACAGGGTTCCTGTCGCTCCGACTTGGTAATACATGACGCACGGGTGCTCTTGAAGCCGACCCGTCTTCAATATTATTCACTCGCGGGCACCCTTGGGGCCAGCCCGACTTTAACAGTTTAAGCATTGCAACATGTAAACATTTCCGTGATCATCACCTAGAGTGATCACGGCCCGGTAACAAGCATGGCATACGGACAAGGTGAAGGGCCACCGATGAAACATAGCATATCTAACTAAGCACCATAGGATAGCAGGTAATGTATCAGTAGCAGGCGACAAAATCAGGCTATGCATCGGAATAGGAGCTATCGGAGTAACAGCAGAAGCAATTCTAATGCAAGCATAAGAGAGAAGGAATGGGCGATATCTTATGATCAAGGGGGTTTTGCTTGCCTGGAAGCTCAGCTGAAGGGGTCTGGTCGTCGGCAACGTCGTCGTACACTGCGGTGTCGTCGGCAGTCTCGGGGGCTAACGGGAGAGAAGGAGGGGGAAAAAACAATAAATACACGGCAATAATGCAACAGGGATGCATGACATGCCTAAATGTTATGCAGATGTGATATACTGCCTATCTAACTGCATTAGATAATTTAGAAATGTATTTGGATTTATTTTATTAAAGTAATGCACTATTCATTTATCGAATACGGGCAAAAAGTCCCATGTTCAGTATGTTAGAGGGGTGTGGCAGGCATGTGGATAGGATATTCGGATTCTTCACATTTTTCTGATCATTTTTCATATATAAATTATTTTCATCCGAGTTACGGTTTATTTTATATGATTTTTCAAAGTTTTAATCATTTTCTGGATTATTTTATTTAATTAAAAACCGAATTATCCAGAACAGTGCTAGGTGACGTCATCATGGCGTGGGAGTGACGTCAGCAGTCAACTGTGTCGGTGGACTGGTCAATCTGACCAGTGGGTCCCACATGTCATCCACAGTGGCCTAATTAGAGTTAATTTAATCTAAACAGAAACTAATTAGCAGGCGGGCCCGCCCTGTCAGCGACTGATTAGCGAATAAATTAATTAACTAATTAATTAACAGATTATCTATTTATTAAAAACGTTTAATTTGGGGTGGGACCCGCGTGTCAGTGACACAGGTCAGCCACGTCAGCGTGTTGACTCGGTCAACTGGGCCCGCGGGGCCCAGCGTCAGTGACCCAGAGGCGGGCCCGGCCGGTGCCACGTCGGCAACGTCGCCGGAACGTCGCCGACGACCTCTTTTCGCGGCGGTGCGCACGGGTGAGGACCGGGATTCGCCGTCCGACGACCGTTTCAAGTGCGGTTTGCTCCATTCGATCGAGCGTTCGAGGCCGCATCGATCTAGGGTGGTGCCGTGGCCGGGGAGGCAGCGTAGTGATGCCGGCGAGCGGCGAGGCGGACGCCGGAGTTCGGGCCAGTACGGGCTCGGCGCTAGAGGCTACGGGGAGGAGAGCTAACGGCATGGGCGGCCTCAGCGAGCTGTGCTGAGTACGCTCGTGTGCTCGGACGAGCACGACAACGCCTACCACGTCGGCGGCGAGCATCGCGGCGGGGCTGCGTTCGGGCATCGACGGCGAGCGGCGCTAGGCACGGCAAAACGGCGAGGAGACGGAGGGGATTCGCGGCGAGGCTCACCGGGAGCCCGTAGATGTGCTAAAGCGGGCGCGGGGAGGGCTCGAGGCGGCGAATCGACGGCGGCGACGCGGGCGGCCGAAGGTTGAAGACGACGGCGTGCAGCTCGACGTGGGGGCTCCGAGCTCCAATGGGCGGCCTCAGGCGAAGTAGTCGAGGACGGTGACGGCGTAGGACACGGCGGAGTGACGATCGGGGCACGGTGGCCGCGGGATCGAGCGACAGCGACGGAGTGGGCTCTGGCGGGGAGGAAGAAACGAGCGAGCGAGCGAGGGGGGAAAGATCTCGGGGGCTAGGGTTGCCAGGGGGGCCTTCTTATCTTCCCGCCCTCATGTAGCGACGCGGGCTGGTCGGGCGCGGCGGGAACGGCTCGCCGACGACGGGATCGGGTGCGCGCGGGCGACCGAGCGAGGAGCAGTAGGAAGGGGGAGACAGCGAGGTGGGCTGGGCCGCGGCGGTTGACTTAGGCCCAGCAGCGATGGGCCTTTTTCTTTTTCTTCTTTTCTTTCTCTGTTTTCTATTTTTATTTCTGTTTTGCAAATAGTTTAGGTACCACTTGAGTTTAGTAAAATAGGTGACTTGGCCCAATAAATAATATGCAGTATTAACCAATACCAGAAATTGGTTTGGGGACAATATGATTTCATTTGAATTTTAATTAATTAAAAAGGCATTAAATATTGCTGTTTAGTACTGTTTTAGGATGATAGAGTCCTCTAGTGATTTTTAGTGATGTTGTTTTTCTTAACATAATTAGTTATGGATTATTTCCTATTTAATGAACATTTTAGTTTTCAAATTTGAACAACTTTTATTTTAACTTTATATTTGAATTTAAATCTGAATTGGAATTTGAAATGAGATATGATGCAAATGATGATCAAGCACTGTTTAGCAGGGTGACTTGGCATTATCAAAAGGTGATTACTGTTGCTAATACATGGGGGTGTTACACATGTATAAACATGAACCATATAAGTAGACATTCGCCATTATGGATCAGACCTGCCTTATTGATGTACGGATCACGGAAGATGTTGGTATGGTATGGTGTTTTGTGGGTATATACGGAGAGCGGATCACGAAAGATGTTGATAAGGTATGGTGTTTTGTGGGAATGTATGGAGAACAGATCACGGGAGATGTTGATAAGTATGGCGTTTTGTGGGTATGTACGCGCCTTATTGATGTATGGATCATGGAAGACGTTGATAAAATATGGCGTTTTGTGTGAATGTATGGAGAACGTATCACGGGAGATGTTGATAAGGAATGGCGTTTTTGTGGGTATCTCCGCGCCTTATGGAGAACGGATCATGTAAGATGTTGATAAGAAATTGCGTTTTGTGGGTATGTACGGAGAGTTCAACTATCGAAAAAGTAAAAACATGGCAACGTATGAGGGAGCTGAAAATGCAACATGGCCTAGTTATTTATGGGGGGGGGGGGTCAATGAAATCCTCTATTCTCACGAGTGGTGTGGGGACCCTCACCCACAAACGCACGTGCAAGCATTTCACAATGGGTTGGATGATTGTGAGCTGAAGGATGTCGGCTATGTTGGGGATGAGTTTACGTGGACATGTGGAGCTATACGCGAACGCCTTGATCGCAGGGTAGCTACTGAAAGTTGGTCACAATTGTTCCGAGCAACAGCCAGATATCGATCACTATGCTACAGTACTAAATGGTACTCAAAGGAAACATCGTGTTGGCTTCTGCAAGCTGGTTTTGCTGATGTCGTATCAGACGCCAGGGAGTAGGCGGGTATATGTGAGTCTATCAGTGGCGTGCTGCCCAAGTTAGGTCACCTCTGCGCTGGGCTTCATGAGTGTGACAACCAGTTACTGAAGAAACCACAGAAATGTTTGTATAAGGTTCAGCAAGAGATTGAAAGGGTGATGTGAGGCTCTATGACACATGATAATTAAGTGAAGAAAGAGGAACTCACAAGTGAAATTGAAAAGATGCTTGAACAAGAGGAGATCCACAACGAAAATGGCTCGTGCGAACTGGTTGAAGAACGACGATCGGAATTCCAAAAAAAATCATGGTTTCACGTCAGAGGAAGAGACGTAATCACATCATAAAACCGGAAAAAGGCCAAGATAGTTGGATGGAAGGTAATGACCTACTAAGGGTGCTTATTAGCGATTATTTTCTTCATCTTTGTCCATCGAAAGTCCTTGGTACCAACCATGCTATCCTGGATGAGACTGTGTTGCGAATTGCGCGGGATATGAATAACTGCCTGCTACTTGTAGTCTGCGTTGGTATTTCCCCGAAGAGGAGAGAATGATGCAGTACAGTAGAGATAAGTATTTCCCTCAGTTAAGAACCAAGGTTATCAATCCAGTAGGAGAATCAAGCAAAATTCCGTTAAGCGCACCTGCACACACAAGAGCAAACGCTTGCACCCAACGCAAATAAGAGGGTTGTCAATCCTCTTAGCGGTTATTTGCAAGGATTAAGTCTTATCGAGGTAAATAGATAAACTAAACTACTAATTAAAATAAAAGTAAATAAATTGCAGCAAGGTATTTTTAGGTTTTTTATATAATAAAGATAGACCCGGGGACCATAGTTTTCACTAGAGGCTTCTCTCTTGAGCACATAAACATACGGTGGGTAAACAAATTACTGTTGGGCAATTGATAGAAAAGCAAATAATTATGACGGATTCATGGCAATGATCATGTATATAGGCATCACGTCCGAGACAAGTAGACCGACTCCTGCCTGCATCTACTACTATTACTCCACCCATCGACCGCTATCCAGCATGCATCTAGGGTATTAAGTATGAAACAGAGTAACGCCTTAAGCAAGATGACATGATGTAGAGAAGCAAATTCAAGCAATATGAATAAACCCCATCTTTTTATCCTTAATGGAAACAATACAAATACGTGTCATGTCCCTTTCTGTCACTGAGATTGAGCACCGCAAGATTGAACCCATCACAAAGCACCTCTCCCATTGCAAGATAAATCAATCTAGTTGGCCAAACTAAACCGATAGATCGGAGAGAAATACAAAGCTATAACAATCATGCATAAAAGAGTTCAGAGAAGACTCAAATATTTCTCATGAATAATCTGATCATAAACTCACAATTCATCGGATCCCAACAAACACACCGCAAAAGAAGATTACATCGGATAGAACTCCAAGAACATCGAGGAGAACATTGTATTGAAGATCAAAGAGAGAGAAGAAGCCATCTAGCTACTAGCTATGGACCCGTAGGTCTGTGGTAAACTACTTACACATCATCGGAAGGGCAGCAAGGTTGATGTAGAAGCCTTCCGTGATCGATTCCCCCTCCGGCAGAGTACCGGAAAAGGCCTCCAGATGGGATCGCAGAAGAACAGAGGCTTGCGGCAGCGGAAAGGTTTTCTCTTCTGGCTCTCTGGGGGTTTCCCAATATTTGTGAATTTATAGAAGTGGAATTAGGTTAAACGGAGTCACGTGGGCCCCACAAGGTAGCACGGCGCGCCCCCCCCGGGGCGCGCCCTAGTGCCTTGTGAAGCCCCCGTGAGGCTTCTGGCCTCCTCCCGAAGCTTCCCAGGTTTCTTTTGTCCAGAAAAAAAATCTCCAAAAAGTTTCGTGGCATTTGGACTTCATTTGGTACTGTTTCTCTGAAAAGCCAAAAACAAGCAGAAAACAGCAACTGGCACTAGGCACTGGGTTAATAGGTTAGTCCCAAAAAATGATATATAATTGCATATAAAAACATGCAAGATTGATACTATAATAGCATGGAACAATCAAAAATTATAGATACATTGGAGACGTATCACCGCCTGCTAGCCCCGTTCTAGGCAGATGATGTGAAGAATGATGTTTTCGGTAGTGGAGATCTATAGGCCCCGGGACTGACGTCCCACATGCCATATTTTTCAAGAGGTTTTGTCATATCATCGGGGAGGAGATCACCTATGAAGTTATTGCAAAAATTAATAATAAGCTTATTCTAGAAAGTTAGAGCCATACTACAATTTGTCCTAGTTCCAAAGGTTGATGCACCAAAACTAATCACCCAGTAGCATGTGCAATGTTACATACAAAATAATCTCCAAGATGCTCGGGAGGGGGGGGGGGATTGAAGACAATTCTTTCAGATATCATTGCCTCGACCCAGAGTGCATTTTTTCCTGCTAGGTTAATAATTTATAATGTTTTGGTCTCTTACGAAAGTATCCGTACAACTAAGAATAAGAGAAGAGGCATACATTCAGACCTTCAGACGCGAGCCATGTATAATCATGAATTATGTAAGCAGACCTTCGACATTATGGATAAGTCCTGCCTCATTGATGTAGGATCACGAAACATGTTGATAAGGCATGGTGTTTCCTAAGTATGTACGAAGAACGGATCACATAAGATGTTGATAAGGTATGGTGTTTTGTGGGTATGTACCGAGAGTTCAACTGGGCAGAAAAGTACAAGCGTGGCTATGAGAGAGCTGAAAGTGCAACATGGCCTACCTTGGTTATCTATGAGGGGACTTCAATGAAATCCTCTTTTCCCATGGGGGGCGCTCACCCACAAATGTACATGCAAAGCGTTTCATGATGCCCTGGATGATTGCGAGTTGAAGGATGTCGGATAGGCTGGGGACGAATTGACGTGGACATGCGGAGCTATACGTCAACGCCTGGATCCTGAGATAGCTACTGAAAGTTAGTCACAATTGTTCCCAACAACGGCCATTAGGAACATGAGGTTTAATGGGTCAAATCACCGACCATTATTGTCAGATAAGGATCACTATGCTTTAGTACTAAATGGTAATGCTTAGAGGAAGATGAGGTTTGAGGTGTGTGATGTCTACTACGCAACTTTATTCTTGTAGACTCGTGTTGGGCCTCCAAGCGCAGAGTTTTATAGGACAGTAGCAAATTTCCCTCAAGTGGATGACCTAAGGTTTATCAATCCGTGGGAGGCGTAGGTTGAAGATGGTATCTCTCAAACAACCCTGCAACCAAATATAAGAAATCTCTTGTGTCCCCAACACACCCAATACAATGGTAAATTATATAGGTGCACTAGTTCGGCGAAGAGATGGTGATAAAAGTGTAGTATGGATAGTAGATATAGGTTTTTGGTAAACTGAAAATATAAAAACAGCAAGGTAGCAAACGATAAAAGTGAGCACAAACGGTATTGCAATGCTTAAAAACAAGGCCTAGGGTTCATACTTTCACTAGTGCAATCTCTCAACAATGCTAACATAATTGGATCATATAATCATCCCTCAACGTGCGATAAAGAATCACTCCCAAGTTCCTATTAGCGGAGAACATAAGATAGAAATTGTTTGTAGGGTACGAAACCACCTCAAAGTTATCCTTTCCGATCGATCTATTGAGCTATTCCTATAAGTGTCACAAATAGCCTTAGAGTTCGTACTAAAATAACACCATATGATACACATCAACCAACTCTAATGTCACCTAGATACTCCAATGTCACCACAAGTATCCGTGAGTTGATTATACGATATGCATCAAACAACTTCATAATCATAATATTCAATCCACACAAAGAACTCCAAGGAGCACCCCAAAGTTTCTATCGGAGAAAAGATAATGAAAACGTGCATCAACCCCTATGCATAGATTGCCCCAATGTCACCATGGGAATCCGCGAGTTGAGTGCGAAAACATATATCAAGTGAATCAATATAATACCCCATTGTCACCACGGGTATTCATATGCAAGACATACATCAAGTGTTCTCAAATCTGAAATATTCAATCCAATAATAACGAAACCTCAAAGGGAAAAGATTCGATTCATGACAACAAGGATAGAGAGGGAAAAAACACCATATGATCCAACTATATTAACAAAGCTCGCGATACATCAAGATCGTGCCAAATCAAGAACACGAGAGAGAGAGAAATAAAACACATAGCTACTGGTACAAACCCTCAACCCCGAGGGTGAACTACTCCCTCCTCGTCATGGAGACCGCCGGGATGATGAAGATGGCCTCCGATGATGATTTCCCCCCTCCGGCAGGATGCCAAAAAGGGCTGTAGATGAGATCGTGGAGGTACAGAGGCTTGCGGCGGCGTAAAAACTCATCTAGGTTAACCTTCGGGGGTTTCTGAATATATATGATTTTTCAGCATTGGAATCACGCAAAGAGGTGCCACAGGGGGCCCACGAGGCACCAGGGCACGCCTGGGGGGGTGGCGCGCCCAGGTGGCTCGTGGGGCCCCTGTGGCTCTTCTGCTACTTCCCCGAAGCTTCCTAGGTCCATTTCCTTCCAGAAAAAATCGTCAAAAAGTTTCGCTGCATTTGGACTTCATTTGATATGGATTTTCTGGAAAACCAAAAACAAGCAGAAAACAGCAGCTGGCATTGGGCACTAGGTCAATATGTTAGTCCATAAAAATCATATAGAATCCATATAAAATTGCACCAAAATCATACAAAACTATAATAAACATGGCATGAATACTTCATAAATTATAGATACGTTGGAGACGTATCAGCGCGTCGGCTTCTGGAAGCCATTTTTGTTGATGTCATATCAGATGCCTGGGAGCAGGATGGTATATGTGATCATACCGGTGGCGTGTTGCCCAAGTTATGTCACCTCCGCGTTGGGCTTCACGAGTGAGACAATTTGTTACTGAAGAACCCACAGAGACATTTGCATAAGGTTCAGCGAGAGCTCGAAAGGGTGATGTGAGGCCCTACGACACATGAGAATGAAGTGAAGAGAGAGGAACTCACATGTGAAATTGAAAAAAGCAGCTTGAACAAGAGGAGATCTACTAGCGACAAAGGGCTCGTGCGAACTCGTTGAAGAAACGATACAAAAATTCCAAAAATTTCCATGGTTTCACGTCAGAGAGGAAGAGACGCAATCACATCATAAAACTAGAAAACGACCAAGATAGTTGGATGGGAGTTAATGACCTACTAAGCCTACTTAATCGAGATTATTTGCGTCATCCTTTTTCATCAGAAGTCCTTGGTACTGACCCTGCTATCCTTGATAAGATTATGTTGTGGTTTACATTGGATATGAATAATTGCATGTTAGCCCCGTTATGGGTAGATGATGTGAAGAATGATGTTTTTAGTATTGGAGATCTAAAGGCCCACGGGACTGACGTCCTACACGCCATATTTTCAAGAGGTTTTGTCATCTCACGGGGGGGGGGGGGGGGGAGATCACCTATGAAGTTCTTGTAGTAATTAATAATAATATTATTCTAGAAAGTTGGAGCCATACTACAGTTTGTACTAGTTACAAAGGTTGATCCACCAAAACTAATCATCCAGTACCAGCCAATTAGCCTATGCAATGTTACATACAAAATAATCTCGCAAGATGCTCACGGGAAGACTGAAGACAATTCTTCCATATATTATTGCCTCGACCCAGAGTGCATTTGTGCCTGCTAGGTTAATTATTTATAATGTTTTCGTCGCTTATGAGAGTTCATACAACTAAGAATAAGAGAAGAGGCGAGGATGGTTTTTGTGCAATAAAGTTGGTTATGCACAAGGCATATGATAGAGTGGAGTGGGTTTCTTGAGAGGCATGGTGGTTAAAATGGGGTTCCATGACTAGTGCGTGGACCTAATATGGCTTGTGTATCTTTTGTTACTTACAATGTCAGGTTTAATTCTCATAAGACTAAGGACTTTGTTCCAGTAGAGACCTTTACCAAGGCAATCCTTTATCACCTTTTTTTTCTGCCATGCAAAAAAGATCTATGCAATATGTTGTTGTTTGTAGAAGAAGTTGGTGGCATTGATGTGGTTAGGGTAATGCACCATCAATGCATATCCTTTTATTCCCTGATGATTCCTTAATACTCATGAAAATGGATACGTAAAATGCAACTGATCTATAACAAGTATTAGACACCTATTGTGTAAATTCATGACAACCGGTGAGTTATTCAAAATCAAGTATCTTCTTTAGCCCAAACACGGATGTGGATATGAGAACGAACGTTAGTCAATATATGTTGATAATGAAGCTTTGTATGACAAATATTTAGGGTCGCCTGCACAAGGAGGACGGACATATAGGAGTGACTATTTTAAGCACCTAGTTGAAAGAATCAAACAATAAATAAACGAGTGGGAGGGAAATAAGCTTTTAGCTTGGGGGGGGGGGGGCTTAAGTCCATAGCCTAGTCAATTCTGATGTATGCAATATTGATGTTCAAGATCCCTGAAGGGGTATGCAAGCAAATGACGGATGTGATGCACAATTTTGGTGGGGAGGTGACCAAAATGGCAAGAAAACAACATTGATTGGCATGATGGAAGCTTTGTTTCCCAAAGAAAAGAAGGTGATCTCGGTTTTCGTGATCATCATTCAATCAATCTTGCTATGTTGGAGCTAAACAGGTTTGGACCTCTTGCAAAATCTGGAGTCTTGCACTCAGTTGTAAAGGCAAAGTATTTTCCACATCGGCACATCTAACTGGCCAGACAAAGGCAGACACTTTCTTAACTTAGCACAACATTGTCACAGACATACAAAGTTTCAAAAGAGGTTGTGTTTGGCGTATTGGCAATTGCGAAAACATCAACATGTGGGAGGACGCCTAGATTCCCTCTATCCCTAGTCAGAAAATCCTCTCACGGTGTGGTAGAATTCTGTTTGATAAAGTGATCCAACTCATCGACCCTAGTACTTTTGTAGGGATAAGAACTTGGTACAATCTCTATTCTCATGTGTTCATGCAAAACGCATTTTGCGAATCCCAATGAACTCCAACGGCTTTGATAACTTTGTGGCGGGACAATACACCAGGTTAGAGACCTTTTGATATGATATGCCTATTATGTCAAGTGGAGACATCTGTATGGTAATCGAGCATGCAATAACATGGCCCCAAACTCCTCGGGTCGGAACACAGTTTGGAAAAAGCTCTAGAAACTATGAGTACCAACTAAAACGAAGATATTCTGTTTGGCGAGCCCTCCATGGGGTCTTCCATTTTAAGTCGACTCTGGTTCATCGATCATCATGTAGGAAACATTGGAGAGTGCCCCATTTGTCAAACCCACCTTGAGGATGTGATACACCTTCTGTTCAAGTGCGCACCGACGGGCGAACTTTGGAGTCAATTGACCATTGAGGACACGAGCATGGAAGCCACCCTTGTGGAATGCTCAAGATCGACAACACTCGAGCAACTGATGTGTCTTCCAGAAAGTTTGCCTTCGGGAGGTCGCCGCTATTTTATTGTTGGTATCTCTAGTGGCTAAGGAGATAGAGAATACATAATGAATCGATATTGTCGGCAAACTAGATGGAAGTTGTTTATCTTAGCCATTTGTGTTACCACCAAGGCAAGCACGAGCATCATGAGGAGGAAAGAGGAGCGTTGGACAAAGCCGCGAGTTAGGTTCATCAAACTCAACGTTCATGTTGCGTTTCAGTGCGAGAAAAAATCGAGGGGGGAGGGGGGGCTACAATTGATGTCGTTGGGGATATGCAAGGTAATTTTGTTGTTGTTGAATGCTCTGATACCCTACACATCTTAGATGTGGTTGTGGCCGAGGCAATCGCAATGGAGCATGGTCTTGCATTGGTCCAAGATTGGGGTTTTATCAGGCCATAGTCGAACCTGATTCTCTAGAAGTTATAAATGCATGTTCGGGTTCCAAAACATGGTGGTGTGAAGCGCTAGCAATCTTTACGAGTTGTGTGGATTTGGTAGTGGCAATTGGGAATGTCGAATGCAAGCATTGTGTTGTGACCAAGAAGTAAATCAAGTAGCTCACGAGGAATCTAGGCCGTGTTCCGGTGTAAAACTTACATGGGTCAATGAACCCCCTAGCCACATTCTTAGCATTTTGTAGAATCATATAAGTGCGATTTGATGAACAATGAGGTTTCCATGTTCACATTCCCTAAAAAAATATTTAGTATTTCCCAACGATATTATTTTAAATTGTCGCCTTACCGAGATACAAATGCAAAGGGTTAGAAATTTAATTTCATTGTCCCAGGGTAGACGTCAAGGTGCGGGGATAGGCGCGATGCTACAACCCGAGTAGGGTGACGTAGCTGTAGCCGCATGCCGGTGCAACGGCAGGGGGCCTCGATGGCGTACACGTCTAAGAGGGCGCGTCAGCAACCAATGGTGTGGACCTTCAGGTGGCGACGTTGTGGCCCAAAGGGGCCAAAGCAGCGACAACTTGTTGCTCGATCAGTGGATGTACACGCGTGTTTAGTGACGATCCTCATGGGAACCTATGGAGGTGCACACAAATGGTTGATCAGTCTGGTCGCGCGGCGAGGATGGAGGCGTCCCAGTCGAAGATGGCAATGACGATGGCCGACGTGTAGACAAAGCAACGTGTAAAGGGTTGCTAGAACATCACTCGCTTCGCCGTGCCGCAGTGTCGTGGAGGTGGCCAGTGTAGTCCCCACCCACGTCGAAGTAACGGCGCGCGAAGGTTTGACGGGTGGTGGGCGACGCAAGTCGATCTCAAGCTGGAACACTGATAAACAAATCGCTAGTCAAGGGACCAACAGGGAGAGAAAACGATTGATGGATCGGAGATCGACCTCCCCGGGGCGGCGCGACGCGGAAGTTGTGGTGAAGCTAAGTCTAAGAACTTGTGGTTGATATCATGAAAGAGAGAGAGAGAGAGAGAGAGAGAGAGAGAGAGAGAGAGAGAGAGAGAGAGAGAGAGAGAGAGAGAGAGAGAGAGAGAGAGAGAGAGAGAGAGAGAGAGAGAGAGAGATGACATAATGCAATGTGTGTATTATTAAGCCTCACGAACGATTTATATAGATAACAACTTTACAAGACTTAAAAGCAAGATGCCCCTTCTAAAGATAAGGGTAGAAAATTGATTAGAAATTATATTCTACTATCTTCATCCGAAATTAGTTGTCGCTGAAATATATTTAAACATATTTAAGTGATAGATACATCCGTTTGAGGCGACCACTAATTTTGGACGGAGGAAGTGCCAAATATAGAAATCAAATTACTCCTGAAAGGAGGAAGTACACGCTAACTTGTGCAACATGTACTCACCATTTGTTTGGCGGGGACTGAACCACTCACCTTTCCCAGTCCCAAGCACAAGCTTCAACTTTGAGTGCACGACTAAAATGGATCAGTGCACGTGGCAAGCACGACAAAATCGAGACCAGATCCAGCTATACTAATAAATCGACAGGTAGATAAAGGATATGGGTTTCTGGACGGTCGTACTAGCCCATGACGCCCATCCCGTAACAATAATAAAATCGTGATTCATGAACAGATGAGATAGTAATAGCGATTTGCTTCCGTAATGGTGTTTGTCGGCAGGTAGGAGTGAGCAGCGATAGCCACCAGCGACGGCTGCACGCCTGCAACCCGTACTTTTTTTTTTCCTTCGGGAGACCAGTTTTTTTTTCTTAGGCTTGCCACACTTTATATTACTCATCAAATATAACATAGTTCGGATACAAATGAGGATCGTGGGGTTGACCCAACCAAACATAACGCCCCCAATCAAGAGAGTGTGCAAATAGAGCCTGTTTGGTTCAATGCCATGAAGCGCCCGACCAAATCTTTGGTAGTTGACCAGAGTGATGGCGTGCGTTTGGTTTGGATCCGATTATTTGGCTCGCCCCAGCCCCGCTTGTCTTTCCCGTTTATTACGCAACCAATAATTTGGCAAGGCGCCGGCGGCCGTTTCCTCCGCCGATATTTTGGCGTGCCATTGATTGGCAGGGCGACCGCAGGTACAAACCAAATGGCCCCTTAGCAAGCATATGCGCTTCACTATTTTTTTTAGACATCACTTCGACATTTGATGCCCGACTGTCACGAAAGCAGCTGCAATCCCTGGGTTTCCGCCTGCTGCTAGCTATACACCTACTATAATAGTAGGCCTAGCTTCGACCTGGTATGGCCGACGCTACCGGCTTATAGATCTCCTCGTCAGCGCCTTGTGCACCGGTGTGCTGTTGTAGCACATAGGGGTAGCGGCGCATGAGCCGCGATCGGTAAAGCTCTTGCACCCGCCCGCACGATCGATTGCCTGCCTTCGGTGCACACTATTTTGTTATGCTTGTTTTTTATGTTGTTGTTGACCGTTGACCGGTTCACCTAGTTGACCTGGTCGACCGTTGTCCGGTTAACCGGTTTACTTTTTTTTAAGCTCATAGGATTGGCAAAAAAGTTCAAAAACATTATTATTTTTTCCAAAATTAAAAAAAATAGCTAATTCAAAAGAAGTTCACGAACACGAAAAAAGTTTGTGAATTTTTAAAAAGTACACGAAATAAAAAAAAGTTAGCAAATTTGAGAAAAGTGCACGAAGTCAAAAAAGTTCATGAATTTGAAAAAAAGTTCATGAAAATTAAAATAAAAAAAAGGAAAAACAAAAACTGAAATGGAAAAGGGAAAAAAACGAAAAAAAAAGAGAAAAAACCATACAAGAAAACTGGTTCGGAAGCTTCCAGAAGCTTCCCAACACGCGGCAGCTTACATGGGCCGGCCCATCCATGTACCACATAAACGCCGGTTTGCGGATATGCCTATATTTGGCGCATAAAACGTCAAATAGTATTTGGCACCGGCTTAGAGCGATACCGATGGTAAACGTCGCCTGCAACGGCGCACAGTGGGCCAGTCCATCAACCAGGATAGGCCACGCGTTTGCTTTGAGTCTGCATTTTTTATATTTCTAAATATTATTAATATATATACTCGTATTCAACATTACGTTGCTTAATATTTTTAAAAGTGTTCATCGCGCATTAAATTTTTTTAGCACAACGTATAAAAAATTTACTTTCGAAAATATTGATAGCATTAAAAAAAAGCTTGTTCCATTTAAATAATGTTCCCGTATTTCAAAAATATCCTCGTTGCATTTTTAAAAGTTTATAAATTGTAAAAATAATGCTTGCATAGTAAAAATTTATTTCTTACCATTCAAAAAATGTACGTGCCATTTTGTAAAAATGTCCCATTTCAAAAATATATTCGTAATATTTTGAAAAATATTTATACAATGTTAAAGAAACATGTTTGTGTAGCTACAAAAATGTACATGAGATTTAAAAACATGTTCCCGCATTTCAAATGTATGTTCATGCAATTTTTGAAAAATAAATGTTTATACAATGTAAAAAAATGTTCATGCAGTTTAAGAAAATGTTTCAGGCCATTAAAAAAAGTTCACACATATTTGAAAAATGTTGCATTCGAAAAAGTGTTCCAAACATGCATTTTTTTAAATGTACAACATGTATTTGAAAAATGTTCAATGTGTATCAAAAAAATATTCCAAATGTATATGAAAATGTACAATGTGTATTGAAAAAGTATTGATGTGTTGAAAAAAATTAAAAACCCGAAGAAAAGCGGTATTGAAACGTGGAAAAAAAAAACCCAAAGAAAAACCGTTGAAACAAACTGAAAACCAAGATCGTGCGGGAGGGAGGAGAAAAGAGAAGAAAACGGGCCTGCCCAATAATGCCTCGACATGAAAAATATTTTAGGTGAGACGTATCATATCATCGCAGTAAGTTATGTATAGCCTTGGCGGTCGCTGGCCTTTGGTCGCAAGGGGCAATTCTCATTTTATGCCTAACGAAACGCATCGGGAGAAACATGTTGACCTTGCCCATTTATCGGTTCCACCGTTTTTTCTTAGCATTCGTTCTGTATGCTGTTCACCGATGTTTCTTAGAGTTCGTTATGTAAGCCCGGTCTTTCTATTTCGCTTTCTTTGCTTTTTTCCTATTCGTTTGATTCAGTTCGGTTTTCTTGGTTTTGGCGGTTGGATTTCCTTTCTTCTTTTATGTTTTTTAAGTATTCTTCAGTTTTTTTGTCTTTTGTGTTCGTTTTGCTTCTACTTTTTATTCATGAATCTATTATTCTATTCTTTTTCTAATTTTCTTCATTTTTCCTTTGTTTCTTATTTCTTATTAGTAAAAACCATGGTCTGAGTGTGTATATGAATATATTTTTAAATTAGAAGGTGAAAATATTTTTTAAAGTTTGGCGAACATTTTTCCCATACAATTTCAATATTTTTTAAACATGGTAAACTTTTTTTTTAAATGAGAACATTTTCCTATAAACGTTGAACATTTTCTTATACATGGAGAACATTTTTTAACACACCACGTGGAAACTTTATGTAAACATGAAGAAAAAAATTAAATACACAGTGAACTTTTATTCACGATTTTTTTTAAAATATTAATGTAATTTAGAAAAATTCATGTAGCTAAAATATGTTCACATTTTTTTTAAAGTTCATGTTATATGCTAAAAGCCGACAGAAAAAAGGCAAAGCAAACCAAAAATATAAAAAAGAACACATTAGAAGAATAGTTATTTTTTTCAAAGTATGTGAAACACTTTTCTGGAATATATGAACAATATATTGTAACAGCATAATTTATTTTCATTTCTCTTTTTTGAAAATAAATATGTATAAATAAAAGAGAACCAGCCATAAAATCATAGAAAATCTGAAAAACCGAAAAAGAAGGGAAATTTTGCTAAAAAAACCAGAGGAGGAGGCAGGCAACGCACGTAGCGGAAGAAGGAGAACTGGTGCTCAAAAAGAAAAAGAAAAAGGAAGAAGGAGAACTTGGCGGCCTACTTGCCAAACGCATGTGTGTTTGCTCAACTATGTGAGGCAAACCCCTAAAAAAAAACTATGTGAGGCAACGTTTTCTAAAATGATATTTAGGAAAGGCGCGGGCGATTTTGTGATATTTACTCTATTTTATATGTTGTGGAAAAGTAGTTGTGCAAACACCTATTTGGCAAGCAAGATTATAGTCTAATTAACCCCATACATTAAAACACTCTTTTAACAATAGCTAATGGGTTTAAACCTTTTATTGTCGACTATACTAAAAGAAACATCATTTGGCAGAATAAAAACATGTCTCAACCGAATAGCATTTTCCTAACGTACCTGAATAACACTTACTGGAACATTCGAGACGTTCATGGGGCATAAAGCTACTTTTTGGTCATCCATCAAGCGGAGCCGAAAGAGATCGGGGATGGCTTCAAAAGTTCAAATCCTTGACAGAAGGTGCTCCAAGATTCTTCCTGAATTTGTTGTGGCTATCATTGGGACGCACTCTCCACTTTTAGTAAATAAAAAATGCATATATATGCAGAGTAAGAAATTGAATTTAGTTGATTGATCTTACCTGAGAATTAGCATTGCGTTTCAGAACATCCAGAACATTTTGAAATCATGCTTTTATTTGTCCAGTTCTGCTAACTCAGTTGCGTGGACATTTTGTAAATCCTAGTCACCTAAAATTGCACAGTAGTAAGCCTAAAAGTGCACTATCCGAGATATTTGAAGTATGCAACTTTATTAAAATGTTGGTATTATAATATAAATTTTGGTTTGTATTTTATATGCAGAGTGATTGGAGACAGGGACGAGGATCAAATGCTAGAAATGAGACTGAGAGTTGATTTTTTTCCCATGGGAACTGATAAATAGAACTCTCTTGTTTTTTCCGTTGTCAGAGGAATATAACGAACAATGGAATCCCGGGAACAGTAATAGATGATGATTCTTTTTTCAAGAGACATCATCTATTTTAAGAAACGAAAAAAAATAGATGATGATTCTTTCTATCTCTTGAGATGTGGTGAATGGCAAGTTGAAAAAAGATTCTAGATAACCTAACACTAGTAGAAAACAGGCCTTTCGTCCGGAGCATTAGTCCCGGTCGGGTTTTGGACCGGGACTAATGTGACCACTAGTCCCGGTTCCAACGGCTAGGCTTTAGTCCCGGTTCATTTGTGACCTTTAGTCCCGGTTGGTGTTACCAACCGGGACTAAAGGGGTGGTGGCAGGCTGGCGTCAGGCTGGGGCCCCTGCGAGCCCCTTTAGTCCCGGTTGGTATCACCAACCGGGACTAGAGATGGACCTTTAGTCCTGGTTGGTATCACCAACCGGGACTAAAGATATCACTATATATAGTGCTTCGTCCAGCCCGAGCTCAAGCTCTCCTTTCTCTCCTCTGTTCTCTTCCCCTTGCTCGAGCTCATCCTCCATTTTTGCCAAGATTTGTCAAGATTTGAGGCACCCCATCTATCCAAGTGTTCACAAAGGTTAGCAAATTTGTCCTTTCATCTCTCATTACTAGATTAGCTCGTGCAATGCTCTATAAGTATAGTGATTTGTGGGTTTTAGTTTGGGAGTAATTATGTGGGAGTTTATTTGATTTATATGCAATTTGAGCTCAAATTAACTTCTTAGTTTGCATATGTGTAGGTGTGGTTTACTTAGTGCCTTCCCGTCCCCGTCCTAACCACCGTCGATCGCCCGCACCGTCCCGTCGCCGGCACCACCTTGGTGAGCCTCTTGTTCTTATCCTTTTTATAAAAAAAAATCTTATTTGTATGATTTAGATAGTTACTTGTATAATTTTCTTACTTGTATGATTGTTTGTTATACATAGTGCCATGGTTTTGATATCCGTCCCCGTCGGCCCTCGTCCGGTTTATGATTCGGATGTGGTATATTCTCTTTTATAACTATTTGTTGCATTTCGTGTTTATGACAATTATGCCCATCAAGTTGACATAAATATTTTTATTTAGGAGGTATGTGAACCGAAAATTGCAACCGACCCTCTTGTCGAGAAGTTAAATTTAGTTGAAAAAGAAAACGAGTATTTGAAAGAAAAATTGAAAAAAATTGAAGAAGAGAAGATGAAATTGGAGTTGTATGTTGCCGATGTCGTCAATGATCACAAGATCAAGATGGATGCAATGCGCTTGAAGATTAGAAAGATTAGAAAATATGCCGTTAATAAAGAGGCTTGGTATCATTATGCTGTTGGACCAATTATTACCTTAGTTGCGATTTTGATCGCATTTGTTGTTGCATTTAAATGCTTTAGCTAGATAGTTTTATGTTGTTTTATGAGAATAAGTGTGTATGAACTTTATGTATGAACTTGTATTAATTTGGTCTTTTCGGTGTTGTGTAATGAAGATGAGTCGGCAATGGATGTACGATGACCGACACTCTCCCCAGTTCATTAATGGCGTGCATACTTTTCTGTGTGCGGCTGAGGCAAACAAGAGGAATGGTTTTATGTGTTGTCCATGTGGTGTCTGTAAGAATGATAGGAATTACTCTAGCTCAAAAGTCATTCACGTCCACCTATTTACGTCTGGTTTCATGTCCGTCTATAACTGTTGGACCAAGCACGGAGAAAGAGGGGTTCTAATGGAAGAGAATGAAGAAGAAGAGGATGATGGCAACTATCCTGGGTTCCCTGAATACGATGGTACTACAATGGGGGAAGAGAATGAAGAAGAAGAAGCTGAAGAAGAGGCATCAGATGAGCCCGCTGATGATCTTGGTCGGGCCATTGCTGATGCAAAGAGAAACTGTGAAAGTGAAAATGAGAAGTTAAAGTTGCAGCGCATGTTAGAGGATCACAAAAAATTGTTGTACCCAAATTGCGAAGATGACAAGAAAAAGCTGGGTACCACACTGGAATTGCTGCAATGGAAGGCAGAGAATGGTGTATCTGACAAGGGATTTGAAAAGTTGCTGAAAATGATAAAGAAGACGCTTCCAAAGGATAACGAATTGCCCGACAGTACGTACGAAGCAAAGAAGGTTGTCTGCCCTCTAGGATTAGAGGTGCAGAAGATACATGCATGCCCTAATGACTGCATCCTCTACCGCGGTGAGGAGTACGAGAATTTGAATGCATGCCGGTATGCGGTGCATTGTGCTATAAGATCAGCCGCGATGACCCTGGTGATGATGTTGAGGGCGAGCGCCCCAGGAAGAGGATTTCTGCCAAGGTGATGTGGTATGCTCCTATAATACCACGATTGAAACGGTTGTTCCAAAACAAAGAGCATGCCAAGTTGTTGCGATGGCACAAAGAAGACCGTAAGAAAGACGGGAAGTTGAGAGTACCCGCTGATGGGTCGCAGTGGAGAAAAATCGAGAGAAAGTGGCCGGAGTTTGCAGGTGACGCAAGGAACTTATGGTTTGGTATAAGTGCAGATGGCATTAATCCTTTTGGGGAGCAGAGCAGCAATCATAGCACCTGGCCTGTGACTCTATGTATCTATAACCTTCCTCCTTGGTTGTGCATGAAGCGGAAGTTGATTATGATGCCAGTGCTCATCCAAGGCCCTAAGCAACCCGGCAACGACATTGATGTGTACCTAAGGCCATTAGTTGAAGAACTTTTACAGCTCTGGGACATAAAAGGTGTACGTGTGTGGGATGAGCACAAACAACAGGAATTTGACCTACGAGCGTTGCTGTTTGTAACCATCAATGATTGGCCTGCTCTTAGTAACCTTTCAGGACAGACAAACAAGGGATACCACGCATGCATGCACTGTTTAGATGAGACCGAAAGTATATATTTGGATAAATGTAAGAAGAATGTGTACCTGGGACATCGTCGATTTCTTCCGATCAAGCATCTCTTAAGAAAGAAAGGCAAGCATTTCAAAGGTGAGGCAGATCACCGGAAGAAGCTTGACCACCGTACTGGTGATCATATACTTGATATGGTCAAGGATTTAAAAGTAATCTTTGGAAAGGGTCCTGGCGGACAATCTGTTCCGAATGACGCTGACGGACACGCACCCATGTGGAAGAAGAAATCTATATTTTGGGACCTACCCTATTGGAAAGTCCTAGAGGTCCGCTCTGCAATCGACGTGATGCACGTGACGAAGAATCTTTGCGTGAACCTGCTAGGCTTCTTGGGCGTGTATGGGAAGACAAAAGATACACCGGAGGCATGGGAGGACCAGCAACGTATGCACGAAAAAGACGGCATGCATCCAGAGCAGTATCAAGGTCCTGCCAGCTACGCTCTTACCAAAGAAGAGAAGGAAATCTTCTTTGAATGCCTGCTCAGTATGAAGGTCCCGTCTGGCTTCTCGTCGAATATAAAGGGAATAATAAATATGGCAGAGAAAAAATTCCAAAACCTAAAGTCTCATGACTGCCACGTGATTATGACGCAATTACTTCCGGTTGCATTGAGGGGGCTTCTACCGGAAAATGTTCGACTAGCCATTGTGAAGCTATGTGCATTCCTCAATGCAATTTCCCAGAAGGTAATCGATCCAGAAATCCTACCAAGGTTACAGAATGATTTGGTGCAATGTCTTGTCAGTTTGGAGTTGGTGTTCCCACCATCCTTCTTCAATATCATGACGCACGTCCTAGTTCACCTAGTCGAAGAGATTGCCATTCTGGGTCCTGTATTTCTACACAATATGTTCCCCTTTGAGAGGTTCATGGGAGTCTTAAAGAAATATGTTCATAACCGTGCTAGGCCTGAAGGAAGCATCTCCAAGGGCCATGAAACAGAGGAGGTTATTGAGTTTTGTGTTGACTTTATTCCTGACCTTAAGCCGATTGGTGTTCCTGAATCGCGGCATGAGGGGAGACTGAGTGGAAAAGGCACGCTAGGAAAGAATTCAGTAATATGTAGGGACGGGCATTCTTGGGCCCAAGCACACTACACAGTTCTACAAAATTCCACCTTGGTGGCTCCGTATATCGAGGAACACATGGATATTGTACGCTCCAAGAACCCGGAACAGTCTGACCCCTGGATTAAACGTACACACATGGCGACTTTCGGCGGTTGGTTGCAAACACATCTCATGAATGACGACAGTGTTGGAGATGAGCTGTACTTGTTGACCAAGTCACCATCTTCGACTATATTGACTTTCAAAGGGTACGAGATTAATGGGAATACATTTTACATGACCGCCCAAGATAAAAAGAGCACCAACCAAAATAGTGGTGTCCGCTTTGATGCAACAAACACCAATAGGGAAAAGGACACATAATATGGTTACATAGAGGAGATATGGGAACTTGACTATGGACGTGAGTTTAAGGTCCCTTTGTTTCGGTGCAAATGGGTCAATCTGACAGGAGGCGGGGTAAAGGTAAACCCGCAGTACGGAATGACAACAGTGGATCTCAACAATCTTGGGTACACAGACGAACCATTCGTCCTAGTCAATGATGTGGCGCAGGTTTTCTATGTGAAGGACATGTCTACCAAACCGAGAAAAAGGAAAGATAAGGAAGCGAATACATCATACGGTGAGCCAAAGCGCCACATAGTTCTTTCAGGGAAAAGAAACATCGTGGGAGTGGAGGACAAGACCGACATGTCAGAAGATTATGAAAAGTTTCATGAAATTCCTCCGTTCACAGTGAAGACTGACCCAAGCATCCTGTTAAATGATGAAGATTGTCCATGGTTACGGCGTAAAGGGACACACGTGAAGAAAAAGTTTTATACCCCAAGATCCCACTCTGGGATGTGATCGGCTTCACCATCATCACTTTCTTCTCTAGTGAGTAGCCGAGATAGGCCAGTTTGTACACGAAGTGCATCCAGTTTTTACCGTAACCCTCTCAACTTTTTAGCACATGCTATGTGGGTAAAATGATGATACCATGCCAAGTTTCAACCTTTTCAGATTTCATTTGTAGTGCTTTTCAATTTCAGGGTCATTTAGCTCAAAAAAATCATTAAATGCATGAAAAATAGCAAATGAAGTTAGAAAGGGTTGAAATTTGAGGATGTGGCTTTGAATGGTGCATATTGAATGCACAAAAAGTCTGAAGTTGAAATAAGTTTAAAAAAATGAAATGCCTTTGTAACAGATGAGTTTTCGTCCGAAACCTTGATACTTCGAAGGAGATGGTCCAGTTTGTACACGAAGTGCATCCAGTTTTTGCCGTAACCCTCTCAACTTTTTAGCACATGCTATGTGGGTGAAATGATGATACCATGCCAAGTTTCAACCTTTTCAGAGTTCATTTGTAGTGCTTTTCAATTTCAGGGTCATTTAGCTCAAAAAATCATTAAATGCATGAAAAATAGCAAATGAAGTTAGAAAGGGTTGAAATTTGAGGATGTGGCTTTGAATGGTGCATATTGAATGCACAAAAAGTCTGGAGTTGAAATAAGTTTAAAATAATGAAATGCCTTTGTAACAGATGAGTTTTCGTCCGAAACCTTGATACTTCGAAGGAGATGGTCCAGTTTGTACACGAAGTGCATCCAGTTTTTGCCGTAACCCTCTCAACTTTTTAGCACATGCTATGTGGGTGAAATGATGATACCATGCCAAGTTTCAACCTTTTCAGAGTTCATTTGTAGTGCTTTTCAATTTCAGGGTCATTTAGCTCAAAAAAATCATTAAATGCATGAAAAATAGCAAATGAAGTTAGAAAGGGTTGAAATTCGAGGATGTGGCTTTGAATGGTGCATATTGAATGCACAAAAAGTCTGGAGTTGAAATAAGTTTAAAAGAATGAAATGCCTTTGTAACAGATGAGTTTTTGTCCGAAACCTTAATACTTCGAAAGAGATGGTCGAGTTTGTACACGAAGTGCATCCGGTTTTGGCCGTAACCCTCTCAACTTTTTAGCACATGCTATGGGCGTGAAATGATGATACCATGCCAAGTTTCAACCTTTTCAGAGTTCATTTCTAGTGCTTTTCAATTTCAGGGTCATTTAGCTCAAAAAAATCATTAAATGCATGAAAAATAACAAATGAAGTAAGTAAGGGTTGAAAATTAAAACTCCTCATGCTGACTAACAGAAACATAATATAATTTGGCAAAAGAATAACAAGAAAACATATAAACTAAAATATTTAAAACAAATGAAGGTATAAAACTAAAAGAGCTAAACAGAATCTGTTTTTGATTAAAACACCTATTTAAAATAACCTAAAAATTACCAAATTAAACATACTGATAAAACACACTAATATTAAACATCAGGAAAAAGAATCACTCAAAAATCTATTATTAAACTAAAGTTATTCACAAACGAGTGATTCACACAAATTTCAAAGAATTCAAATTTAAACTATTCAAATTTGAAAACTACTGGCACTAACAGAAAGTTTATAATTTTTGTGACCTAAAGCAAAAAGATTCACTCAAAAACTCTAAATATTTGGCAGCTGTAAGTAGAAACAAAAGAAAAAAATAAAGCAAAAACAGAAAAAATGAAAAAAACCTTTAGTCCCGGTTGGCACAACCAGCCGGGACTAAAGGTCCTCCTCCGCGCTTAATTTGGGCCCCGAAAACAGACCTTTAGTCCCGGCCCGTGGCTGTAACCGGGACTAAAGGCCAACCTTTTAGTCCCGGTTGCAGCCACGAACCGGGACTAAAGGTCGATCCTATATAACTGTCACTTAGTGTTTTCCACCGCCCAGGAGACAGATCGAACACCACACGTCGCCAGGCCGCTCGTCTTCAACCTCCGACGCCGTCCCGCTCGCTCCGGCCCCTCCCCGAGCCCGCAGCCAGCTGCATCTTCCTCGACCACGGGAACGAGCGAAGAGCCCCACAACGCCCGCACCATCGTCTTCCTCCTCGCCGGTCGCCGCCACTGCCTCGACCTCGCCCTCGAGCACCGACGCGTCCACGACCTCCCTGAGCCCTCCCCGAGCTCGCGACGACCTCGCTGTGAGCCCCCCTTGTCTTCCCCCGCTCTCCCCTGGCCCGCGCACGGCCTCTAACTACCCCCCGCACACCCCGAGCTCGGCCGCCGCCATGGACAACCAATGATCGATGAGATTGAAAATGTCCTTGTATTTTTCAAGTCATGTTAATGTTAATTATTAGTGTGAGCAGATGGTTAATTTTGATAACGACATTGTGGATGAGACATGAGATTTTGGGAGTATGTAATTTTTGTGTGTAGATGAATGTTAATTAGATGGATTTATTATGTATTTTTGTGTGTAGATGAATGTTAGATGGATAGATGTTATATTGATGTATGTTAGAATGATGGATGAATAGAAATGTTAGATAGATGGATGTTAAATGGATGAATAGAAATGTTGTTCAAGTTCTCTATAAAAAGAATGGTTGGATCAATGCTATAAAATGTTGTTCAAATTTGCCCATCTACTATAGTTGTAAAAGTTTATTAAATATGAGTAGCGTAATAAAATGATAATTATTGCATAGGAATTTGTTTTCATAAGAATTTGTTCTTGACGTCGACGATGCCTGGCCCGCATCCTCGTCGTCGACTCGGCGGCGACAACCTGCTTGAGAGGCGCCATGTCCGGGACTGGGCTCCGTCGGGCTGGCACTGGGAGGTGCTACCTTCCGGGGCGCGCAGCTTGGTGAGGAATCGGGCTCCCGTCGTCGACCCGGAGCTTCTTTGGTGGCGGTCGCGTGGGCCACTATCGGTGCGGAGGCAGCCGGCCCCCGAGGAGGTGGTACGTCGCCGTGTCAGGGAGGAGGACGAGCACGTCCGTCGCTACATGGTTGCGTTGGACGTCAGGTTCTCCAATACCTGGAAGGTTTTCAGGGATCTCACCCGAGCTATGATCCTATGATGGTTCCTTCTCTTTGGGTGTCCACCGCCTGCGCCTCAGGAACCGCGAGTCAACTGGATTATTCGATAATATTCGAGCTGTATTAGTGATGTTATATGATAATATTCGAGATGTATTAGTGATAATATTCGATAATATTCGATGATGCATTAACTGGATTATTCGAAATGTATTAGTTTTTGCTTATTGAATGCATTCTAATTTGAATACTAAATTGTTTTATCTTTCTTCTGGATTAGTTAAGCTATGGACTATAGCGGCGAAGACGACCATGATCAAGAGGATATCATGTTCGACATGATACGCTCCCAAAACCCAGAGATTGAACCAGATGATGGCTCACAATATCTGAACGAGTCCGGTGAGGGAATTGAGGAAGAACCAATAGACGAAGGGCACACAAACAATGATGGCGAAGGAAATGTTTTTCAATTAACAAAGTCCGGCGATATATATATATATATATATATATATATATATATATATATATATATATATATATATATATATATATATATTAACGAATCTTTCTTCTTTTAGCCCTCCGGATCGAGCAAATCTTCTACAAGGGTAGTACGAGGCCCGGCCAAAAAGTTGCCCGATGGCATAAAGTACAACATCGATGAAATCAAAGAAGATGGTGAACCGATTGCTCCTAAAAAGAATGCGGACAAATTTATACGTCAATGCGGAGTTATTGTTAGGGACCAAATCCCGATCACCGTTCAAGAATGGAATAAGCCAAAGGAAGACCGAGGAGTTAGTTTTGTCGACGAAAGAGCAAAAAATCTGCTTTGGGATACGCTCATGTCACATTTCACCCTATCAGAGGGTTTCACAGATCTCCAACGGGAGAAAGTCAAGAAGTGTGCTCTTAATAAGATAGCCACACAATTCCAGACTTGGAAGAAAAGATTATGGGCCAACTACGTCAACGCAGAAAAGAAGACTCCAGAATTCACTGGACCACTAGAGAAGGTAAAAGATCACTGGAACTTATTTGTGGAGTTCAAGGAATCGGAAGCAGCTAAGGAACGGTCGAGGAAAAACAAGATAAATGCTGAGAAAAAAAAGTTTCACCATGTTCTAGGGCCAGGTGGCTACAAGACTGGGTTGCCTAAGTGGGAAGAATCTGAGGAAAAGATGATTGCTGCAGGGGTCACTCCAAAAACAGTGGGTTGGCCCGACAGGTGCATGACTTGGTTTTATGCGCATGGGGGAAAGTTGGACCCAAAGACAGGGGAGATTATTGAACAGGCAAGTCTTAAAGAAGCCTCAGACGCTTTACTTGAAGCAATAAAAGAGGCTCGAACGGGGGCGTACCAGCCCGAGAGAGAGAACGACGAGCTTACACGCGCCCTCAAGAATCCTGAACACCCGGGACGAACACGAGGCAAAGGCGTTGTTTCGTGGGTTGAGGGGTTTGCGGAGTGGAATGACACTTACAGAAGCCGTGCGAGAAAGAAGAAGCAGGATGCAGACCAGAAGAAGCGGGATGCAGACCGGCTTCAAAAGCTAGAATCAAAGAACGCGGAGTTGGAACGCGCTTTCATGCGGCAGCAGGAGCAGATCGACACAATTAGCCAGCAAAGGGCGTCTCAGCGGCAGGAGCAACCAGATCCAGCATTGGATAGTACCATCCCATCTATGCCGAAAAGCAGCGTGGGTTCCACGGGGGTCCCGGCCGATGATGCACTGCTGGCTCGCTACCCCGTGGATGATATCCAAGAGACGACAACTTGTGAGCTACACATAAAAATGAAGAACATATCCATGAAGGTGGCGGACAGCTTTGCTTTATCGAATGCACCTGAAGCAACCATCCACAGCAATCCGATTCCACCTGGCTATGCTCGTGTCGGGGTGGTTGAAGTTCTGTCGGGATATGACTCACTAGAGCTTGACTTTCCTGGAGGTCAAGGGGAGCAGACACTGGGAGAAGCCATACGTGGTCTCATTGTATGGAGAAAGGAATGCATCGTGTTTCCAAACTCGGTGCCAAGGCCACCGACTCCTCCTCCAAGTCCACCGCATCAGCCGACTCCAACCCACCTCGAGACGGAGCGCAGCGCGAGTCCGCCATATCGATCTCCGCCGCGTCAGCTGAATCCACCCCACCTCGAGACGAAGCCCAGCGCGAGTACGCGATATCGATCTCCGCCGCGTGAGCCGACTCCAAAGCAGAAGAGAGCACCAAAGAAGAAACCCGAGCCTCCTGCCAAAAAGAAGTTAGCTTACAAGATGACTGAGGAGGAAAACAAACGGGTCGTGGATGCCCAAGTGAAGGCCCATTTTGCACCGAAACCGCCCCCGCCGCCGAAGGAGAAAATACCTGAGAAAGTCGTACAACACTTTGTGGATCTTGCTAAACCGGTTGTGAAGAAAAGGCGATCAGACTATGAACGCTCTATTAGCAAGCCATATTATCAACAAAAAAATCAGCAGTCGAGCCTTACAGGTAGTAATAAAAGCGGGAAAACTGTTCCCCAGCTCGGAGAACAGGCAGTGCAATCGATCCCCCCGCTCAAGGTGAGTACCGATAAGGCGGTAACCGACGCTGATAGAGAGATGGCTAGAGAGATGGGTATCACTGTTGAACAACTCCTAGGCATCGAGGAAGTCCCCACGATGGATCCGAAAGAACTAGCATGGAAATATGTCCCCGAGAACCCTCTGGTCAGGCCTGACGAGGAGGAGCTTCTACCAACGCAAACGCAGATTGCATGACTGGTACCTGAGAGAAATAAAGGCCGGGCGAGAGAGCCTCATGGTGAAAGTCAAGCCAGAGCATTACTTCCATGGAAAAGATGTGTGGATTGAATTTCCAGAAATTTTTCAGTTATTCAATCAAGACGCACTCGACAAATCTCTCGTCAGTTGCTATTGTCTGTAAGTGATTTCTTTCTGTAATTTAAGTCTCTAGCTCAGCTCGTTCATTGCCTGTAATTATCCTCACTATATTTTTTTGTGCGGTATTATATATGCAGAATGAAGATTTTTGAATTGAAAAGAGATAGAGTCTATGGCATTGGGTTCATTGACCCAAATACCGTTAATGAAAATGTGTTAAATAACCACAAACAAGACATAGAGAATAGCTTGCTAATGTTTTTGAAGGAACTAAATACCAGACCAGAAATACTTTTTCCTTACAACTTCAGGTGAGTGTTACTGTCTTGTACTACAAATTCTATTTTTGCTTACTCGATGTTAAGTGTAGTTGATGAGTTATGCATGCCCACTTATACAAACGTGTGCGCAGATTCCACTAGATCCTGCTAATCATTAGAGTTGACGAGGGAACTGTTGAAGTACTGGACTCACTAGGTAAAGACATTGAAGAATACAAGTCTCTGGTTTTGATGCTCGACAGGTAATTTCAATCATTATCGCACTATGTCGGCCTCTTTAGTTCATTTCCTGATATCAAATAATTAATAACTCCTTTATTCATTTTTTTTGCCGGGCAGGGTTTGAAAAAAGTTCATCAAAGAGGTTGTCGGTGAATGGAAACCACAGCTGAAATGGCGACGGTCCAAGGTAATTAAGTAGTACTAGCTATGTCCGCGCATCTCTTTAATTCTAGTTTCAATACCATTATCATGCTTGATTATTATCTGATTGAATTCTATTCTCGTAAAGTGTATGAGGCAGGAAAATGAGACTAATTTATGTGCATACTACGTTTGCGAGAACATTCGCTTTATGACCGAAAGGAGCCGAGATGCAAAACATCTTTGGGTACGTAAACACTATTCACAATTTTTTTATCATGATCTAATATATATACACACAACTAATATATTCATATTGATCTCCTTCTTTAAAGATGGTGGAGATGCGTGATAGGCTCCTACCAAAGGACCGCATACGAGCACTTCAAGAGGAAATGGCGGGATTTTTGCTTCAGCAGGTCATATCTCCCGACGGAGAATACCATTTCACCTAATACCTGCATGTAATGATCTGCAAATTGTAGGAGAAATTGTATATACCAAATTGTATATATATATGTGTGTATGCATGGTCGTACGAGAAATTCTATGATATATGATTGGTTCTACGAGAAATTCTATTATATATGCATAACGTGTACAATATGTAGTAGCGTAAAATATGTTTGAAATGAAAAAGAATTAAATGGAAAACACAAAATGAAAAGGAAAAATAAACAATAAACCCTAAACCCCTAAACCCCTAAACCTTTAGTCCCGGTTGGTGTCACCAACCGGGACTAAAGGTGGCAGGGATTTAGTCCCGGTTGGTGCCACGAACCGGGACTAAAGGCCCCAAGCCCTCGGCGCGCGCTGCCGGCCACGTGGCAGGGATTTAGTCCCTTGGTCGTGGCCAACCAGGACTAAAGGGTGGGGGCCTTTAGTCCCGATTTATTAGTCCCGATTGGTGAACCGGGACTAAAGGCCCTTCCCAATCGGGACTAAAGGCCATTTCTCCACTAGTGTAAAGGGATCTTGATCTAAATAACATTCCTATATAGGACATTTTATGGTCCTAGATCTGTAACTTTTTGTGATGCTCCTGGCACTGTTAACCTTTCTGTTCTGCATAACTAGCGCCCATAAAGTCCACACTTCCGGAAAATCTTTAATTACTATGAATGTAGTAAATGGATACGTACCTTTTCTCTACAATTACATGTGGTTTTGGCACAGATCAGCATCACCACAAATGGGCAAATGGCATGATGTGGACAGCCATAATAACGAAGTCAAAGATAGAAACAACCACCATAAATATGTGACCTGACTTTATCATACTTTACGTCCAAATGTACTCCCAATTATAATTATGGCTCCTTTTGGACAGCGTATACGATAGTGGATCCAATGTATTTACGTGCCCTTTGCATCATCTACATAATGAAAAGATTGTATCTTCGCACCTTATGTAATATAAAATCATCTCAATATTAGTTGATATTCAATGAGCCCCGCGGAATAGAAAGATGCAAGAGCAACTTCAACTCGACGGTGGCGGCGGGGCTTTTCCACTTGTGGGTTGGATCTGAGCAGTGGCGGAGATAGTGGATCCAATGTATTTCCGTGCCCTCTGCATCATCTACATAATGAAAAGACTGTATCTTCTCACCTTATGTAATATAAACTCATCTCAATATTAGTTAACAATGAGACCCGCGGAAAGAAGCTAGAAAGATGCAAGAGCAACTTCAACTCGACGGTGGCAGCGGGGCTTTTCCACTTGTGATTTGGATCTGAGCAGTGGCGGAGAGAGGACCCAGGCCTCCAAGGCCCAGGCCCGGGTCGTGGCGTAGAGATCCTTCCTACTACAGTGGCTACAGTAAATTATTGTAGCAACAGTACACGAAGGTGGCCAGGGGCTTCGTGCTGGGCTGGCTCCGCCCCTGGATCCGAGGGTCCTGGGCCACCGGGAGAGCGGTGTTTGGTGCGCATGTTGACGGCGGCAAATGGGTGCGAGGTGGGGTGGCAAGAGGTTCGGGTCTAGTCTTGATGGCCAGCCGACGGTCAGAGCCGCACTGGTTGCCAAAGCCGCTTTTGATGGCCGAGAATTCTCTGCTATGTGATGATTTGGGTTATCGGTTGATGAAGTTCGTGATGGATTTGCGGATAATATGTGGGCGGACTCGCGTAACTCAGGTGGCAGAGCAGGTTATTTGCAAGTCCGGATTCTATACAGATCTCTCGCACGGATCAACTGCATGTCTGCATCTACCATAGGTTGTGCACGGTGGAGATTGAATCCTCTCTGTCAAGACCCAAAAGTGGGTTGTTGATGATGAGTAAGGCATGGGGCTACCGAATGGCCCTTGAATAGGCTTTTGGCAACGAATTCGGCCTTACACAGTGGCTGGTTAGCGGGATTTGTGACGACCGACAATGGTGGATGACGTCCTAATCGATGGTCGCGGGCTTCTGTTGACTCTACTAGACACCTCGTGTATGTGGAAATTAATGTTCAGTCGCATTGTCATGCCCATGTCGGGGGTGTGAATGAGCGGTTGTCGTTGCGTGGTGTGATGGTGCCTTTTGAGTACATGCTCTCGAATTCGGAGAGAAAACTCTTGAGTCTGATCTTCGTTTATTGTACTTGCAATTGCGAATGTTCCATGTCGTTTCCTTATTGAAGACATTGTCCAAAGATTACTCGAATTTCTCATCCGAATGAAAATCCACGATCTAGTCTATGTGGTTGGATCTGCAACAGTGGCGTTCGTGCATCTTTCCCTTCTTGGAGACGGCCGTTATGCCAACCGTGGTGCTGCGTTGCGTCGTTGATCTCTTGGGCATGACTTTTGGATGTATTAATTTTATTGTGTGCAACCTCAAATCCTCAATCTCTTTGACAATACGTTGTTGTAAAGACCCGGTGCATTTTAAGATGAAAGAAGCATCGATTTGCTCATTCACCAAGAGAAATAAAACCGCTTCATGTGACATTCTTGCATCTCTAACTAAGTTGTATGAAAACCAGCAGAACCATCTAGACGTAGGGATTCACGGCACTAATGGGCATGCCAACCATGGCTAGCTCCTCCGACAATACAACAGAGTGGCCACGGCCATGACCATGATCAAGTGATCATGCAAGCAGCAGCTTCATGCACGCAAACGTAGCCTAACTTCACGCCGTCCATTGCATCTTTTCACCGACCGCGCAGCGGGAACAATCGCCACTCCTGGAACGAAGACTGGTACGAGACCAATATGAGGACGAGCACGAGCACCACCGCCACGCCCCACGGCGACGAGCCGCCGTCCCACCGGCCGTACGGGGCGCCATGGCCGCTCTGGTAGTACTGGTCCCCCGGCGTCACCTGCGAGAGGAGGTACGCGAGTGCGCCTCCGCCTCGCCCTCGATGATCCCCGCTGGTCGCCACCCAGAGCTGCGCGGCGACGATGAGCAGCAGCGGGGACAGGATGAGCAGCGGCCGGAGCTGCTGTACCATGCTCTCCACCGCCGCCTCGCACCGCGCGTACAGCGAGGTGGCGGCGAGGAGGAGGAGCGTCGCGAGCAGAAGGAAGAGGTGGACCGGCGGGCGCGAGCCGCCGCCGCCGCCCCTCGCCGGCTGCTGCGAGTAGTAGGGCGCGGCCGCAGGCTGGTAGTAGTAGGAGTAGGGCCCGCCGTAGCCGCCGCTCGCCATCGTTCGCGTCTGCGACAGCTAATAATCCTAGCGAGAAAGAAGCTCCGATTCTTCTCTGGATCTCTGGATGAATCTGATATGCTCCTGTTTTTCTTGCTTGCGCTGCTATATGATGTGCTCGTGTTCGTGGAGAAGGGGCTCGTGTATATATATGGTAGGAAAAGACATGGTATGGAAGTTGAAGGCGATATGATATGATGGGGACGCAAGAGGTAGCTTTACTTGGGATGAGGGGATTCCTTCCAAGGGATGCTGATATGCCCGCTATCCTCTTCTTTCTACCAAAGCGCAGCAACCGCAAATCCGTAGCGCAATGGAAAACAATACTGCATGCAAGGACCAGGCCAAAATCACTGTTCTGACCTTATACGTAAAGTTTTGCACAAAATGAACTCCACGGGAAAATATTTCACGATCTGACCCTTTTAGAAACGTCACAGCCCGCGGCGTTGCTGATTTACCTAGAAACGCCGAGGCAAGCTGCGTTGCTGACCTGCTGACGTGGCAGGCCAGAAACGCCGAGGCAGACTGCGTTGCTGGAAACGCCAAGGTCCATTGGCGTTTCTGCCCACCATGGAAACGCCAATGGCTATGGCGTTTCTGCCCAACATATTTAATTGGCCGTGGTCCCCCACTCCTCACTCTCACCCACCCCTCAACAAGATTGCTTGTCATGTCATCATATCTCATGCCTTCTTCGTCACATGCCCGTGACCACTTGTGTCTCTCATCAATATTTCTTTGTAGGGATTCTTTCCTACCTTCGTTTGCCTTCTCATAGATTTTGTCCAAGCGTGTCGTGAACGACTTAACGGAGAAGGCTACACATGCGGAGTTAAGATCCTTGCAAAGATCCTTGTTCTTACAAGCCCTGTAAAAGTTCGCAACGAAGTGCCTCGTACACCATCGGGGGTGAAGCCTCGCATGCCCTGGAATGTGAATATCCACGGCCTTCAATATGCCTTGGTGCCGATCGGATATGATGCATACCTCCCTATTCGGAGGAATGACCGTGCTCCTCACAAGTCTCATGAACCATTCCCAGTTGTCTTGGTTCTCCACAGACACCAAAGCAAATGCCACAGGCAACACCTGATCATTAACATCATGTGCCATTGCTATCATGAGTGTGCCCTTGTATTTGCCTGTCAAGAATGTTCCATCTATAGACAAAACCGGACGACAATGCTCAAAAGCTGCAATGCATGAGCCAAACGTCCAAAAGGCACGACGAAACACTCCTTCAATATCTTGGACATAGTGGTACATTCCTGGGTTTCTATAGGACATCGCTCCCAACAACCTGGGTAGCATGTTGTACGCCTCTTCCCATCCACCATACAACATTCTAAGAGCGACTTGCTTGGCCTTCCATGTCTTCCCGTACTTGACCTTATATCCAAACTTATCTTCAACCCAACTCATCAACAACTTCACTTTAATGGTTGGATCCTCGGCTATATGTTTCTGGTATTTATAACCGATGAATTCCGAGGTTAGCTGACGGTGTGTCGTCCGTGCTTCTACGGTCGGCGGTGTGCATTGGTGAGTGGCTTTGCAACTAGTTATCTTCCACCAACCATCTTTCGTGAGTCTTCCATTGACTTTCCATTTGCATATTTCTACCTCACATTTCACGGTGTATCGCTTGTTGCAGTCCGAGTGAACAACTATGAAAGGCCTGTGGTGTTTGACAGCATACTCACACAGCCACATCTTGAATTCTAGCATGTGCTCGAACATCAAACCTTTCCATAGGTAAGACATAGAAATCTCGTCGGGTGTACTACTTGGGAACTGTCTAGCCTCAATTGTCTTGCTCATGCCACCGTCGACTATAGCCTTATCTGCAAGGCTAACATCATAAAACAAGGGGACTTTGTGATCCCTACCGGTGATTTTTGTGTACCACTCTGCTTCTTTCTCAGTGAAGCCATCCTCGTCCAACTCATTCACCGGGCCTTCATCATCCGAGTCATCCACACAAGCACGCTGATAGATAATGTCAGGATCCATGTCCTTATGCCTTACTTCAGCCTCTACGTCACCAACAATGTTCTGGTGCCTCTCATACTCTTCGTCGGAGTCATGATCATCATCATTGATCGGTGCACTGCCTCCGAACTCATATTGGGGATACTCATTGACATAATCAACTTGTTCGTTGTCATGTTTAATATCTTTCACCTCAACTTCATTTGATTGGCTAACATGAGGTTGGCTCATTGCATTGGCTTCCACTTCAACTTTTTGCTCAACAATCGGGCTCACATCATCTACTAAGGTTTGGTTCAAGTCAAGATGAAAGAGAGGAGCCTTGACCACCTTACTTGCAAACACTTCGAGTGATTTGACTTCCGAGGATGCAACAACCTCCTTATATGCACCCCAATGCAAATTGGACTTGATAGGCATTGTCTTCATTCGACACTTGTGTGCCGACCCAACATCATATCTTCCTACTAATTCAACTTGATCACTTGCATCCACCCACTTTAATCTTATCCGTGTTTCTTGCACAACCTCTTCATAACTAGGACTCTCAAGAAATATCAACACTTCCTCATACTTGTCAACAATATCAACATTCATAAATCCCACTTTGTCAACATAATGAATATTCACAATCTTCTCCATCTAAAAAAGGGGAACATAAGTACAACAAAGGACAATGCAAAGTATAACACATTGCATACAAAACCACTAAGAACAACAATGTCCATCCAAATTAAGCATTACCCAAACCCTAACCCTAACCCTAAATCCCAACATTAAGCATAACACAAACCCTAAGGTTTGTTCATCCACATCACAAATCAACGTTATTGGACCAACCATACTCATTAGTAAACACTACAAACATCATATTATGGAACAATGTTCAAAACTAGGGTTAGGATCCATATGAACAAAACCATCCAAATAGACAAATCCAACCAATAAAAAATTGTGAGATGAAGGAGATTACCTCGAGGAACGGAAATGGCACCGGATCCACGGACCAACACAATTGATTTGTAAGGATTTGAGGTCTTTGGAGTGAGGAAGAAAAAGGAGAAAAATGGCTAAAGCTCGGGGGGGCCAGTGGGGGAGAAGAGAGTGAGTGGTGAGGGGTGGGTGAAAGTGAGGAGTGGGGGACCACGGCCAATTAAATATGTTGGGCAGAAACGCCATAGGCATTGGCGTTTCCATGGTGGGCAGAAACGCCAATGGACCTTGGCGTTTCCAGCAACGCAGTCTGCCTCGACGTTTCTGGCTTGCCACGTCAGCAGGTCAGCAACGCAGCTTGCCTCGGCGTTTCTAGATAAATCAGCAACGCCGCGGGCTGTGGCGTTTCTAAAAGGGTCAGATCGTGAAATACTTTCCTGTGGAGTTCATTTTGTGCAAAACTTTACGTATAAGGTCAGAACAGTGATTTTGGCCCAAGGACCACATGTCATGACGGAATATACAATACTGCACGTCAAAAATAAAAAATAAATAAAAATATTGCATTCCATATTTTTTCAAGAACACACATTCCATAGGGAAACGTTTATAATCTACCGACTGATTTTTGACGAGACGTAAACCGCCCGCTGCGCCGTCCGATTAGAATATCAAGTTTGTTGAGTCGTGCCTGGTAGAGCGTAGAAAGCACGTTCTGCGTCTTTGCATGTGGCTGCCCCCCACAGGCTATCGAGATTTTTTTTAAACACTATCGTGTATTTGCTGGCTTGCTGCACTCAGCTGCAAGTTGCTGCGCAGGGCTGCACTTCAACGAAGTTGCTACCAGCCAGCCAGCCAGCCACGGTTCTACAAGGTCGCCTCGCTGCACCGGTGGCCGGCGATGCTGGGACGACGGAGCACCGGTGGGCTGGAAGTCACGGCTTCTGCTGCTTTCCTCGGTTGGCTGCTGCAATGGAGCGTCGTCCGGCCGCCAGAGCATCGCCGGGCGTCGACGCTGCAATGGAGCGTCGCCGGGCCACCGGAGCATCGTCGGTGCTACAACGGATCATCGCCGGGCAGCCGAAGCATCGTGGGTACTGAAATGGAGCGTCGCCGGGCCACCGGAGCATCGTCGGCGCTGCAACGGATTATCGTTGGGCAGCCAAAGCATCATGGGCACTGAAATGAAGCGTCGACGGGCCACCGAAGCATCGTCGGCGCTGCAGCGGAGCATTGCCAGGCGGCCGAAGCATCGCCGGTGCTGCAACTGAGCATCGTCGGGCCGCCGGAGCATCACCGGTGTTGTAATGGGGCATTGTCGGGCCGCCAGAGCATCGCCGGCGCTGCAATGGAGCGTCGACGGGCCACCGGAGCATCGTCGGCGCTACAGCGGAGCATCGCCAAGCGGCCGAAGCATCGCTGGCGCTGCAACGGAGCATCGTCGGGCTGCCGGAGCACCACCGGTGTTGTAATGAGGCATTGTCGGGCCGCCAGAGCATCGCCGACACTGCAATGGAGCGTTGCCGGGCCATCGGAGCATCGTCAGCTCTGCAACGGACCATCGCCGGGTAGCCAAAGCATCATCGGCCCTACAACGAAGCATCGTCGGGCCGCCGGAGCATCGCAGGTGTTGCAATGTGGCATTGTCGGGCCGCCGGAGCATCGACGATGCTTCAAGGGATGGTCGCAGCAGCGTAGTTGCTTGTGCTGCAATCCCTGAGCTTGCCGGTGTTGTAGTCGCGGCCGGTCTGTGGCAAGCTCGCGGACGTTGATGTGAGATGACGGGCGACATGGCTGCTGCAACCTGTGCAGTGTGGGTGGTGCATGCAAAATTTGGTGCTGCAAGTCAGCTAGTTGCGGTTCTCGCTGGAGCTATTCGTGCCACCACGGAAGCGAGAACCTGCTTGTTCATACCGGCGGCTGGAGAATGAAGTGGCTGCTGGGAGAAAAGAACGTATTGTGATGTTGTGGTCCAGGGGATCAAATGGACATGGAAGTACTGTGATGGCATGGTTTAGTTAGATCACGCGGCCCAAATCAACGGCTGTCCAGCCGGCTGATCTTAGGAAAAGATCAGCCGGTTGATGCCTAGCAGCCCCCATGAGAAGGAAAACAAATCGTCCCGGAGCAGATTTCCGAAGCAACACCTTCATAACGACGCCTGCGGCGTGATTAAGCTAGAAGGTTAGATCACGGCCAGTGGCGAAGGCAGAAATAATTTTCAGGTGTGGCAGAGTTTACAAAGAAAAATACATGTATAATACAACTATGCAACAGTTTATACATGTTTTATGTACGGAAAGTATAACCTAAATTCGAAACTACATTTTGGTCATTACTCAACAAAAAAAACTACATTTTGGTCAGCGGGTTTCAACAATGACAGATCACTATAATATGGGTGCCTATTTTGGTCAGCGGCAACAAGATTTACTTAAAAATTAAGTTCAGCATCAATTCTAAATTATTTTTCCATCGCAAAAAAAAATATCTGAATTATTTTTCATTATGTAAATGCTCTCCTTCTTCGGCGCTTAATGTTTTCAACTTTTCGGGATTTTGGAAATCGCGATCGCTAGTATTTTGAGGAAAAAAAATTGAGCAAAATGGTGATCCCTGATTGGCCGGCTGGATCCTGTATTCGTGTTTAATTTGTCTGTGGAGTCAAGTCACAATTTACAAACCTACTGACCGATGCATCAGGCTCACCAGTAGGAAACAATCAGGCCTAACACACACAAGATCTTACTGGTTCAAAGTTCTACATGTACTAGTATGTATACTAGGTGTATCTGTAGAAAAATTTAGGTATGGCACCTGCCAAACCTTGCCAGATAGCTGGCACCGCCCCTGATCATGGCTCAGCGCATAATCTGACATCCACCATTGTACCGGCCTACTCACACAGAATTAGCCGACCAAAGAAGAAATCACCGGAAGGGAAGACGAATCTCATTGTTTGCGACCGCCATATCGGGGCCGCCCAACTGCCATTCCGCAAGGGCCCTGATCCAAACTGGTGTAATTGGCATAACTGGACCGATGCATCGGTCTTGTCGGGCCGTGCCCACCCTAGCCACCCTCTTCCTTCCAGACCTCCTCCTCAAGCACCTCCCCTTCATAGCTCTCCCATGCGCCCATAATGCCTCCCCCAAGTGCCTCCTCCCGAGCACATTTGTCTCGTGCGACATTTCCCTTCCCAACACCTCCTGCTCCTAAGCACCACGGATGACACAATGGTGGGGCTTAGTTTCATGTCTCTGAGCTCCGAAAGATGTCATGATCGCCGGGAACGGGTCCCTGGTCGCGCATCCCGACAGGGCTTTGGCGAGCCCGAATCAGCGAACATGGTGTCTCAGAATGTTGGTGATGATGAGAGGTTAGCGAAAACAAGATTTTCGATGTTGCGTGGTTCGACATGCTGCAAGATCGTATTATGAACGAGATGTCACAATGACTTTGGACATGAATTTAGGTTGCACTTCGTGGATGTTGTTTTACAATGGCATTTTCTTAGCTAACACCTGGCTTGCTACTGCTTGCTCGAACAGTTTTACCCCCATTGGACCACTTCAGTCTTCAGCGTCTCTGTTTACCTGCTCCGGTCGTCAAACTAGTTTACCTAAGGGGCCGGTGTAAATTTACTGCCCAACGTTATCCGGCCTCAGTGCATCAGTGAATCCAGCCATAGTTAACTCAGGAAATTGCCTACAATTAGGTTTTTGGATTGTTGGAAAATTAGGCAAGTTCATGATTAATTCCAGTAAATAATTCATGACTATAACAGAGACTAGCATGTAATAATCTAGCAAACTAGAGGAACAACAAAACATGCATAACAGCACCGCACACGAATCAGCAGCTGTAGAGAGAGACATGAACAGATGACGATGGACGTACTGTTCGTTAGCTGTTGTAGGAGCGACGGTGTTGATGACGATGTTGGCATTGATCTGCTGCTGACGGCGATGAAGACGACGATGAGTAGCACCGCCCGACTTGGACGGAAGATGACCCGTGATGACGAATTTGAGCAGTCGCGCAAAGCGCTTCCCAAAAACCTAATTCGTCCTCTCCCGGTGCAGGATCACAAGGACAACTGGTTCCGAAGACCTGCTCTCCCGCACGCCGATGCACGCCGGCGTTTGGGATGGAGTAGACTACGGTGGCGGCGCAAGTTGCGAGATGAGGCAAAACCCTAGGTGTTTTCGGTGTGTCTTTTGGCCGTGGCCGGTAGTAGTATATATATTAGGACCAGAGATGGTATCGTGTCGCGATCACGATCTCAAACCGACTAGGTTTCTAAGTCGTATACTTACCGGACAAGAAATAATTAACTTGTCTGCCAAGACATAAAAAACAAAATGGCAAAAGGAAGCCGCGCCCCCGCAAGGCAACAAACCGGATTTCGGCGGACCATTCACGCGCATGTCGCACGTACGCGCGGCCCCGGCCCTAGCCCGAGCCCGGCCCGGCCAGGCCAAGCGAGGTGAGCGAGCGCGCGCGTGTGGTCTTCCCTTTCTCTTCTCAACACACCACTTAGAGTGGTGGAGAGAACCCACTATATAAAGAGGTCCAACTCTTCTTCAACTAGCGGTATGGGACTAAACTTTAGCACCACCTCTTGCCATTTTGTTCATGGGCCACTATTTGAGATTTCAGAAATTGTTATGGGCCTAGCCCATTAAATCTAACAATCCCCCACCAGATCTCAAATACCCATTTAGAGATTTGCCTTCTCTCACTACTTGTTTAATATACCAGTGTTTCAGCAGAGACTGTTAAGTTGAACTGTAAGTGCATCAAGTGCCCCCTTAGTGGTTTTGGAGTATTGAAGACAAATAGGTTAAGGGACTAATGTGTTTGTGAGTGTACATATGAGAATATAGTCCCTGAAGACTTGGTTTAACCACGAAAGACGACCCCTAAAAATGTATTTCTTCAAGTGAAGAATTTGGTGTGGCCCTTGAGGAAATTGATGTGAAGACATTGAAGCTGGAAGACTTTGTTTTCATAATTACTTTTTCTTCTTACTTGAGTCATAGGAAAAACCGTACTGTCAAAGGGGGTCAAGGTGAAACATTTATCACATTTCCAAAGTGATGCTCAAACGTATACATACACAAGCCGCTTCGAGTGAAGCCTTTGGAAATCTCTGGAACAGCTGACGAATTTGACAGTGACAGTGACGAAGTTCATCTGGTCTCTGACGAATTTGGTCAGGCTGAGGAGTTAGGATTTCGCCAGTGCGATCTGTCTATCGTGAGGAAATTGAGTGCCCCGACGAAATTGAAAGTTCAATTCCGACCGTTGCTGCGCCGTGTGCCAGCTGTCGAGTGGATCCTTATCCTGACAACGGTCTTGTCTAAGAAGGGCATTTATGACATTTCATGTCGGGTTGCCTCCTGGCTATAAATAGCCGCCCCCTACAACCACTAGTTGGTTGGCTGCTCTAGAGAGAACTTGACACTTGTCATTTGAGAGCAACCCTTCCTCTGACGACTTTGTGAGAACCTAAGTGAGGAAAACCCAACCAGAGCCTAAGTGACTGAGCATCACTGAAGAAGTTGATCTGTGTGATCCGACGCTTGTTACCTTTGAGGACTGTCATTCCTCCAGACAGTTAGGCATCATGTTCTAAGCACCCAAGAGTGATTGTGGCGTGCCGGTGAACAAGTATGTAAAGGTTTCGGAAGTCTACCTTGAAGACTTACCATGAGTGATTGGGCGAGGACTAAGTGACCTTAGCTCAAGAAGAATTTTGTAACATCCCAAAATATTTTCTTTGAATATTCAAATTTTTTCTTTAAAAAGAAAATACTTTGAATTATTATGGCCTTTTTCTTCTTCTGCTTCTTCTGTTCTGAAAATCATTTTTAATTTTTAATTGGGTTTCAAAATTTTAAATGGTTCTGTTTTGGATGGTTTATTAATTGGGTAATTATTTTTGAAAGATCAAAAATATTTTTTTCTCTTTAGAAAAGTTTTGGATAATTAAAATTTTCCATGAAAATGATCATTTTGCTCCTTCCAAGCACTTCTAAATTCTTCGAATAATTTTTCTGTCACTTCTAAATTATCCCTCAAGTCATTCTCACATTCTAGGACAGTATCCAACACCTCTCCTCTCCACAAAAAAATATTTTTCTGATATTTAATAAATTCCCAAGTTGGAATTTATATTTATCCTAGTTTCTTTGGTTTACAAAGGAACCATATTTTATATAATTCTTCTGCACCCACAAAAATTATCCTAGCAACTAGACAATACCTACAACCCATTTCACCAAAAATTTGGGTTCCACAGTTCAAGATTTTCAAATTCTATCCAGTTCAAATTTGGACCAAATTCAAACTCCATGATCAAAACCTATTTTTAATTGCTCCAAAAATTCTGAAACTTTGCCAGACCCTCTTATATGCTTCAACACCTCACCACAAAAATTCCCTAAAATCCCTAGCACCCTCTGTCATTTCATCATACATGTGGTAAGCACACTGTAGCGCTATCAAAAATTCAGTTAACTGAATTTGTTCAGAGAGAGGGAGAAGCGTCGCCGTGCACTGTACTCCATCGCCTCCCCTTCTCCTCCACGCCTCCTCTTGCCATTAATGGGTCACCGTGACCCCTCTGGTCAGTGGCTCACCGCTGACGACACAGTAACCGGCATGTGCACCTGTCACTGACCTTAGCCGCGGCGGCCGAACGGATCGGCTCGACCACGGCCGTCTTCACTCCTCTCTGCTGCTCTCCCAACCTACCTCTCTCTCCATGCGGCATCTCCTCCGCATCATCGCCACACCACCCAAGCCCTCTAGGGCCCGCTGTCAGTCGCCGGAGTTGAACGGCGCCCGCCATGGCCGTACGCGAGCCTCGCCGTGGATCAGGCCGCAGTGCTCGATCTCGTCCACGCTAAAGCTTCTGGAGTGCTCCACCGGCCTCATCAACTCCGCACCGCCCTTGACCACCGCCCTAGCTACCTCGTCGGCCGGATTAACTCCGGCGTAATCTGCACCCGCACGGCCATGCCCGAGCCGCCTATATAAAGCCTCCCGAGCTCCGTTCACTCTCCGCACCACTCCACCATCATCTCAATCGAGCTCCCACACACTCCCTCGACCCCGAGAGGGTCATCTTCCCCGACTCCAGTCACCGATCCGCCGCCACCCTCCTCGATCAGCACGTCGTCGTTAGGCCACCTGCACCGCTGAAATCTTGCCAGTAGCTTCATATCACACCCAATCATCAGTTCCGCGCTTCAATTCCACAACCGGAGCCCTCCCCGGCGAGATCCAATTCCACCCGACGCCGCCGTCCGCCGGAGACGACCTCGCCGTCGTTCTGGTGCTCGCCGACGACCGCCACCACCACCCACCGACGCGGAGTTCCACCCCGAGCACGATCCGACCATCGCCGCCTCCTAAAACTCCGGCGATCATTGCCGGTAATCGCCGCACTCCCTTTGTGCCCGCGCGTGAAGCGCGTTTAAATTTAAACCTGACGGGTGGACCCCACCCGTCAGAGTTTTCTTTTTTCTGTGTTTAAAACGAAAGCGTATTCTGCGCTTTACGTTTCCTGCGCTGAGAAGCGTATTTTTGCCCGAACCGTTTTCCATTTAAACCGCACAGGGACTTGCAGTTTTGCAGAAAAGCCCCTGGTTTTAAAAGTTAAATAACTTTTTAACCACAACTCTGTTTGAGTTGATTCTTTTTTTGAAATTTTTATTTTTCACTCTATTTTTTTTAGTATTTATTCAAAAATATTTTGAGACAACTTTTTGGTACTGTTGCAAAAAAGTTAATTTTAATTTGAATTTTGTATTTTCTAGAAAAAGAAGAGGGGGACTTTGCCGGGAATTTCGAGGGATCACTTTCTGACTACTTTGATCAAGGCAAGCATTTTTGAACTTGGGATATGGTGAATTGCATGCATGGTTGCATCAGTTTGGAATTGCACCGTATGTGTAGTATGTCACAAGTGCATGCATGCATGGTCATATCAACTTTGCATTACTTGCCTTCCACTCAAGTATCTAACATGGATGAAAGCTGTGAGAACCCAGGAGTGCAGCTCCTTTCTTGGACGTGCTGGTGAGCACAGTCACGTTATGACATGACGGAGTCACTGCGGCATGTGAGACATGCCAGTCTTAATAACAACACCTCCTGAGTCGACCTAGGTCGAGTCTTGTTCCGTCACACCTAGCTAAATACCGTGCCGCCACGGGTCTTTCCGCGAGGGAAGTACGGTTTAGTAAGTTGCTAACCCCTGTCCGTGTACACACCACATAGAGGGCCATGATGAGGGTTTCCATGGCCATGGACTAATGCGAGTCATCAGTACAGGGGGCATGGGTGTATCCGGCTGGGCCGAGAGGGGGGCACCCCTTGTAATCCGCGCGTATGAATAGTGATCCCATGCTAGTCGAGACGATGGTCTCCCCGACTTAGAGTTTTTCTTGAACGATGCTTTGGGTGATTCCTGGCATCCGGAAAGTTAATCTGGTGTGTGCTGGTCAGGCGTGTTTTCAACCCAAAGACCGTAATGGGAATTAGTCAGCGTCGCGGTGCTGGCTAAAGAAATCTCATACACGTGGGTAAAGAGTACACCCTCTGCAGAGTTATATCTATTCGAATAGCCGTGTCCACGGTCAAGGACGTTAGCTGGGAAGGGTCAAGTGTCGGTCCCGGTGTCGGTCTTCGGAGGAAATAATTAAATTGAGCATGAATTATTTTGCAGGATAATTATTGCCACTACTGATATTGTCATGAATATTATTGTTGATATGAAGATTATTATGGACTAACCCTATCATTTTATTTTATTTTCTGAGTGTCTCATGGGCTGGCTAGACTACCCGGGACACTCATTTTATTTTATTTTCTGAGTGTCTCATGGGCTAGCTAGACTACCCGGGCACTTAGTTTTTATTTTCTTTTCTGAGTATCTCATGGGCTGGCTAGACTACCCGGGACACTCATTTTATTTTATTTTATTTTATTTTCTGAGTGTCTCATGGGCCGGCTAGACTACCCGGGCACTCAGTTTTTATTTTCTTTTCTGAGTATCTCATGGGCTGGCTAGACTACCCGGGACACTCATTTTATTTTATTTTCTGAGTGTCTCATGGGCTGGCTAGACTACCCGGGCACTCAGTTTTTCTTTTCTTCTCTGAGTATTTCATGGGCTGGCTAGACTACCCGTGACACTTATTTTATTTTATTTTATTTTCTGAGTGTCTCATGGGCTGGCTAGACTACCCGGGCACTCAGTTTTTATTTTCTTTTCTGAGTATCTCATGGGCTGGCTAGACTACCCAGGACACTCATTTTATTTTATTTTCTGAGTGTCTCATGGGCTGGCTAGACTACCCGGGCACTCAGTTTTTATTTTCTTTTCTGAGTATCTCATGGGCTGGCTAGACTACCCAGGATACTCATTTATTTTCAAGACCCCTCGTGGCGTCGCTTTTAGACACCCGTTTGGCATTTCTTTTCAAGACCTCTCGTGGCGTCGCTTTTAGACACCCGTTTGGCATTTCTTTTCAAGACCTCTCGAGGCGTCGCTTGTAGACACCCATTTGGCATTTCTCTTCAAGACCTCTCGTGGCGTCGCTTTTAGACACCCGTTTGGCATTTCTTTTGGATTCTCGGGCGGTCCTGTCTCGCCCGATTCTCCACGTTATATTTTTGTTTTGGATTCTCGGGCGGTCCTGTCTCGCCCGATTTTCCATTAACTTTCTTTGTTTGTCACTAAAATTTCATTTACTAATTCTTCTGCACATGCTAACCTTTATCATGCCATGATTAAATTTCGGTCAACATATGGATAACATTTAATCCAGCATAAGCATATCATTAATCCAGCATAAGCATATGCATTCGGTATATCTTTTGTTCATAATGTTTGCGAGTACATTCCAACATACTCACAGGCTTGTCCCTGGCTTGTTAATTTGGCCAGACCTGGAGGAAGACGAGCTTGTGGAGGACGAGTGCGCTAGCGAGCCCGACGCTTAGAGGTGTTCCCAGTCAGTCAACCTGTAATCTTGGAGTCTGCCACATGTATCGTCCGCTATGTTTCCGCTACACCAATAAAATAGCCGAGCCTCACACTGACGCTTGACTTTATTTTATTGTACCAGTGTTGTATCACCACCACACCACTGTGTTATTCCACCACCGTAGTATATTGGCAAGCTTGTAATAATTGTTGAGCACTCTGACTCAACCCTGTGTAATATTATGTATGTACTGGATATCTGTATCAAGGAAGTCCACCAGTTGTTCTGATCTTGGGGCTGGTGTGACTTGAGGCTATTATGTGATTTATCTCAGAAATGGGCCTGACAAACCTTGGTATCAGAGCCAGGCTGACTGTAGGAAGCGCTAGGTGCGAACGCTAGCAATAGAGTCAGTACTAACATTTTTAGCATGCATCTCATGCATTGTAACAATTTTCCTTGGTCATCATATACTTATGACATGACTATTTGGATTTTTGTCTACTGATGTAGATGTCTGGCGGGAGCTGTCCGTCCCAGATCTTCGCCAACGAGCATGCGGGATTTTCATGTCTTCTCGCCGTCATCGCTAGAGATGCGATGAGATCTCTGAGCCGTCCGGAGTACACCATTTTCCCCGACAGGATCACGGACACTCTGACTGTGTACCAGGCCTCGGTATATATTCGGGGTGGAAGTGCCTTGTCATATCACAACTATCGCTTTGTGGGGAGAGTCATGCCCTCTGAGAGGCATGCTGTCCAGATGGCTGCTCGTGAGGCCATCGCTCGTCTTAGGGACATCCTTCCAGTCATGCAGACACGTCCCTATCACTACCTTCCATGCCACGTTCCATACACTAGTCACTATGCTTTCTCCTGCACCGCGGGAGAAAGGGACGAGGCGATCGAACCCCTTGTTCAGTATATCATGGCTCTGGAGTCAGTCTTCCCTCACTGGTGGACGACCATCTCGCTGCACGGATGGACTTGGCTCGTGCGAGGATTCCTCGCAGGAGTGAGTTCCGTTCCCCGTCACCACGCGCTCCTCGCATTCCGACTCCACCATATGATCCTCCTACTTGTCCCGCGATTCGACGCTCATCCCCGAGTGATGAGGCTAGTCGCTTGGCTGCACCTACTCCAGTTAGAGCATCACCGCCTACGAGCACAGTGCCACCACGAGCAGGCGTGGCATCGACAGCTGCCCGACTGGAGACCATACCCGAGGAGGAGGAGGAGGTCGAGTCTTCAGCACCTCATCTAGGACTTACCCTCAGCAGGGCCTACGATGTTCCGGACACTCCGTGAGAGCAGACTGGACGTCAGCACCGCAGTTGCCTTTTTATGAGAGCACAGTTGTAAAATATTTATTTTCTATTTCTTTTCTTTTTTGTAAGATGGCGAGTAGTAGACTTGGACCGTAGCATGCTTTGTGGACAGAGTAGCGCACTAGTTTAAATAAGTGGTCATGTAGTATACAGCTACTGCAAGCTTGTTGTATAATTAAACCATGCATGTATAATTAAATCTTGCATGTATAATTAATCATGCTTGTATAATTAAATCTGCATGTGTATTATAACCTGCTACGTCCATGCACTTACATTTTTGGGAGGGAAATTATTTTCAGTCTCTTAAAAAAATTATTTCCTTCCTTTATAAATTATTTTCTCACCAGTGTTACACAAATACCCCAGAAAGAAAATGCATCGTCCCTAGACATGTTCCATGCCCAGTCCGCCAGAGGACAACTTTGCACAGATGGGAAATAATTTCACACAAGGACAGACAAGTCAGCAGAGCAATGATTCAGCATTCTCACAAGTATGCCGTCTATATGAACAAAGCCAGCAGCAGCACCAGGAAATGATGCAGCACTTAATAAATATGGGAAATCACCAAGGACAGCATCAACACAGATCAAAATTATCTGAGCTCCAAAGGACCAATCCAACTGTATTTTCTCACACAGACAAACCTCTGGAGGCAGACGATTGGCTACGTGTACGGACTAGGAAAAAGTGCTATATGCTCCGCACTATTTTTCTGGGACAGTAGCATCATGGTGGGAAAATATATGCCACACTCATCCCAATGGAGCAGATATGACATGGGAACAGTTCAAGGAAAACTTCCGGGGAGCACACATCCCCAACAGTATTATGAAATTGAAGAAAAGAGAATTTGAGGATCTCAAGCAGCGAGGCACCACGGTAACACAGTACCTAGACCAGTTTACTCAGCTGGCCCGGTACGCCAATGATGAGTACATGACAGAAAACAAAAAGATGGAGAAATTTCTTGATGGACTCGTTCCATCTCTAAAATGCCAACTAGTGGTCCACACCTTTCCAGATTTCAAGACCCTAGTAGACAAGGCAATTATACTGGAGAACGAGCACCGCAACATGAATGAAATTCGTAAATGCCGCATGACCCAGTCAGTACAGGTTCGCAACAACAGGCCCCAAAATGAATTTCAGAGGCCTGTGGCACCACGACCAGTAATTCCAACACCACGACCGCAGCAGAATCGCAGCACCTTCAACAACAGGACCAAGGACGCAATGTTCCGTCCTGGCGTTACCTGTTTTGCCTATAGAGAAGAAGGGCATTATGCCAGGCAATGCCCAAAACAGGGGAACAATAATGCCCCCAAACCCAACAACAATGGCCGCAACACCAATGCAGCTCTGCGATACAACAACTTCAACAACAGTCGCAAAAAGGGGCAGGTTAATCACGTGACGTTTGAGGAGGCACAGAAGGCACCGGACATCGCGTTTGGTACATTCCCTGTCAACACAATTAATGCTACAGTTTTATTTGATTCTGGAGCTTCCCATTCGTGCATCTCTAAAAGATTTGCTTCGAAGAATCAATTTTCTTTCTCGCCTTTGCAAAATTCAATGGTTATTCAGTCCCCGGGATCGAAGCAAAGCACACAATGGTACTGCAAGGATGTGAATATTGAAATACAGGGGATGCAATTTTTAGCAAATCTTATTGTATTGGAAGCAGTCGATCTGGATGTCATTTTGGGAATGAACTGGCTGACCACAAATAAAGGTTTTATAGACTGCTACAACCGTACAGTGACTCTCACTAATTGTCAAGGAAAGACAATAAAATTTGGTACAAGGGGAATTTCTACCTCGCAAGGAAAATTAAATCAAGTGGACATGACAGAGTTAAGCAAGGTTCCTGTGGTGTGTGAATACCCTGATGTATTTCCAGAGGAGCTACCAGGCATGCCACCGGATCGTGAAATTGAATTTGTTATTGAACTGCACCTGGAATGGCACCCATTTACAAGAAGCCTTATCGAATGGCTCCGACAGAATTGGTTGAGCTGAAGAAACAAATTAAGGAATTAATGGAGAAAGGTTATGTTCGACCCAGCTCATCGCCATGGGGATCACCGGTTTTATTTGCCAAGAAAAAGGATGGTACCCTAAGGTTATGTATTGATTACAGGGTGCTCAATATGGTTACCATCGACCAACTGGAAGAAGCCAAGGTTTTCTCAAAAATAGATTTGAGATCAGGCTACCATCAATTAAGAATCCGATCATCAGACGTACCCAAGACTGCTTTTACCACCAGATACGGATTATATGAATTCACTGTGATGTCCTTCGGATTGACCAACGCTCCTGCTTATTTTGTACTCCTCATGAACAAGGTCTATATGAAATATTTGGACAAGTTCGTGGTTGTGTTCATCGATGATATACTTATTTATTCCAAGACAGCGGAAGAACATGAGCAACATCTTCGGATAGTCCTGGAAGAATAGCGGAAAAATCAATTATATGCCAAATTCAGTAAATGTGAATTTTGGTTACGTGAAGTTGGTTTTCTGGGACACGTGCTGACACAGGATGGAATAGCAGTGGACCCAAGCAAAGTAAAGGATGTCTTAGGGTGGAAGCAACCCACCAATATGACCGAGGTCAGGAGTTTTCTCGGTTTGGCTGGCTACTATCGACGGTTTATTGAAGGATTCTCCACCATAGCCAAACCCATGACTCAGCTACTCAAGAAAGATAAAAAGTTTGAATGGACCGAAGCTTGCGAGAAAAGTCTCCAGGAGTTAAAAAAGAGATTAACCATGGCACCTGTTCTGATCGTGCCAGATGTGCACATGAATTTTGAAATATATTGTGACGCTTCCAGGAAGGGACTTGGATGTGTATTAATGCAAGAAGGAAAGGTCGTAGCATACGCTTCAAGACAACTACGACGGCACGAAGAAAATTATCCCACCCATGATTTGGAGTTAGCAGCTGTGATACATGCACTCAAGGAATGGCGACATTACCTTCTTGGTAACCGATGCGAGATATACACGGACCACAAAAGTCTTAAGTATATCTTCACCCAGCTAGAATTAAACTTAAGATAGCGTCGCTAGCTTGAGTTAATTAAGGATTATGATGTGGAAATTCATTACCATCCGGGTAAAGCAAATGTTGTGGCAGACGCCCTCAGCCGAAATCCATGCACCGACAATGATAGTGTGCAATTCTCACAGCATGAGTTCAACCGAGAATTTGCCAAACTCAACATGGTTCTGGTCACGGAAGGAACCATTGCCCGCCTAGAAATAAAATCAACTCTGGAAGATCAGATCAAAGAAGCTCAGAAAGGACACCCCAGTATTGAGGGAATTAAAAGGAAAGTAAATTTAGGCAAGGCATCTGAATTTACCATTAACACCCAAGGAATTCTGTGGTACGGGAAAAGATTATGCGTACCCAACAAGGAAGAGCTAAAGCAACAAATTTTGGTAGAAGCTCATACCACCCCGTACTCCATTCATCCAGGAGGAACCAAGATGTACAAGGAACTCCAAGAAATTTTTTGGTGGCACAGGATGAAAAGGGATATAGCCGCATACGTCGCACGGTGTGACTCCTGTCAGCGTATAAAGGCAGAACACCAGAGGCCAGCAGGATTATTACAGCCACTCAGAGTACCTGAATGGAAATGGGATGAAATAGGGATGGATTTTATTGTCGGATTACCGAGGTCACGACACGGAAATGATGCTATCTGGGTTATCACAGATTTATTAACCAAGGTGGCACATTTCATTCCGGTAAAAACCACATACTCAACACAGAGGCTTGCCAGGTTATACCTCTCCCGAATTGTTTGCTTACACGGAGTACCCAAGACCATAGTCTCTGACAGAGGCACTCAGTTTATCTCTAGGTTTTGGGATCACCTGCAACAAGCCTTAGGGACTCAACTGGTATTCAGCACAGCATATCACCCACAGACAGGGGGACAGACTGAACGGGTAAATCAAATATTGGAGGACATGCTGAGAGCATGTGTGCTTACTTATGGAGTCAGCTGGGAAGATAGTTTGCCATATGCGGAATTTTCATACAACAACAGTTATCAAGCCAGTTTAAAAATGTCACCCTTTGAAGCCCTATACGGACGGAGATGCCGTACCCCACTCAATTGGTCTGAAACCGGAGATAGCCGAATCTTCGGCCCGGAAGTTCTCAAAGAAGCAGAAACGAAGGTCAAACTTATCCGAGACAGACTGAAAGCAGCTCAGAGCCGTCAGAAAAGCTATTATGACCAGAAGCATCGTCAGATCAGTTTTGAACCCAATGAATACATGTATCTCAGAGTATCCCCAATGAGGGGACTACAGAGATTTAAAGTCAAAGGAAAATTGGCACCGAGGTTTATTGGACCATTCAGAATAATTGCAAGGAGAGGCAAGGTTGCCGACCAACTGGAGCTACCAGCAGAATTATCAGATGTTCATGATGTATTTCACGTGTCACAACTAAGGAGATGTGTCAGTAACCCAGAAAAGCAAGTCCAGCATCAAGACCTGGATATCCAACCAGATCTTACATATAGGGAACGTCCTATAAAGATTTTGGAGGTGTCTAAACGGAGAACCCGACAGAGCGTGATAAAATTGTACAAAGTTCAGTGGAGTAATCACACCGAAGAGGAGGCAACATGGGAAAGAGAGGATCACCTGAGGACTGAATTTCCGTACCTGTTTGAGGGACAGCTGAAATCTCGGGGATGAGATTTTTCTTAAGGGGGTAGGTGTTGTAACACCCCAAAATATTTTCTTTGAATTTTCAAATCTTTTCTTTAAAAAGAAAATACTTTGAATTATTATGGCCTTTTTCTTCTTCTGCTTCTTCTGTTCTGAAAATCATTTTTAATTTTTAATTGGGTTTCAAAATTTTAAATGGTTCTGTTTTGGATGGTTTATTAATTGGGTAATTATTTTTGAAAGATCAAAAATATTTTTTTCTCTTTAGAAAAGCTTTGGATAATTAAAATTTTCCATGAAAATGATCAGTTTGCTCCTTCCAAGCACTTCTAAATTCTTCCAATAATTTTTCTGTCACTTCTAAATTATCCCTCAAGTCATTCTCACATTCTAGGACAGTATCCAACACCTCTCCTCTCCACAAAAAATATTTTTCTCATATTTAATAAATTCCCAAGTTGGAATTTATATTTATCCTAGTTTCTTTGGTTTACAAAGGAACCATATTTTATATAATTCTTCTGCGCCCACAAAAATTATCCTAGCAACTAGACAGTACCTACAACCCATTTCACCAAAAACTTTGGGTTCCACAGTTCAAGATTTTCAAATTCTACCCAGTTCAAATTTGGACCAGATTCAAACTCCATGATCAAAACCTATTTTTAATTGCTCCAAAAATTCTGAAACTTTGCCAGACCCTCTTATATGCTTCAACACCTCACCACAAAAATTCCCTAAAATTCCTAAAATCCCTAGCACCCTCTGTCATTTCATCATACATGTGGTATGCACACTGTAGCGCCATCAAAAATTCAGTTAACTGAATTTGTTCAGAGAGAGGGAGAAGCGTCGCCGTGCACTGCACTCCATCGCCTCCCCTTCTCCTCCACGCCTCCTCTGACCATTAATGGGTCGCCGTGACCCCTCTGGTCAGTGGCTCACCGCCGACGACACAATAACCGGCCGGTGCACCTGCCACTGACCTTAGCCGCGGCGGCCAAACGGATCGGCTCGACCACAGCCGTCTTCACTCCTCTCTGCTGCTCTCCCAACCAACCTCTCTCTCCACGTGGCATCTCCTCCACATCATCGCCACACCACCCAAGCCCTCTGGGGCCCGCTGTCAGTCGCCGGAGTTGAACGGCGCCCGCCATGGCCGTACGCGAGCCTCGCCGTGGATAAGGCCGCAGTGCTCGATCTCGTCCACGCTAAAGCTTCTAGAGTGCTCCACCGGCCTCATCAACTCCGCACCGCCCTTGACCATCGCCCCTAGCTACCTCGTCGGCCGGATTAACTCCGGCGTAATCTGCACCCGCACGGCCACGCCCGAACCGCCTATATAAAGCCTCCTGAGCTCCGTTCACTCTCCGCACCACTCCACCATCATCTCAATCGAGCTCCCACACACTCCCTCGACCCTGAGAGGGTCATCTTCCCCTACTCCGGTCACCGATCCGCCGCCACCCTCCTCGATCAGCACGTCGTCGTTAGGCCACCTCCACCGCTGAAATCTTGCCAGTAGCCTCATATCACACCCAATCATCGGTTCCGCGCTTCAATTCCACAACCGGAGCCCTCCCCGGCGAGATCCAATTCCACCCGACACCGCCGTCCGCCGGAGACGACCTCGCCGTCGTTCCGGTACTCGCCGACGACCGCCACCACCACCCACCGACGTGGAGTTCCACCCCGAGCACGATCCGACCATCGCCGCCTCCTAAAACCCCGGCGATCATCGCCGGTGATCGCCTGTAACACCCCAAAAATCGGGTTATCGATTTTTGTGTTGTTAATCCTTCCTGGATTTCCTCTCTCGAATTTTTTCCTCTGGAATCTGGTGAGTGACCAGGTGAATCCAGACAATCCTCAGCCTCTCCCTGCCTTTCCCATGCTTCTGTGTTAGCTAAGCTCCTGTCAGTAATCCCCGAACCTCATTTAAACCCTAGTTCCAAAATATTGGAACTGGAAATCCTGCCTTTGTGTTTACAAAGGAGCTATCATTTTCCTTGCTCAGTTGATCCTCCCAAAATTTCCAGAGATCATCCTTCATCCATAAACCCTAGATGTGCAAAAATATTGCTAAGTCATATGCAATATTTTCCATCTGAAATTAATTCCTCTTTCTGCATTTCTGAGGAATTAAATCCAGGAAAATATCTTCCCATCTCCAAAGTTCATGAAAACTTGTGGAGATATTCTTTGTGATCATATTTAGCTCTCACAAAAATATTGGCCATAATTAAATCAGGGAAATTGCATTTTCCTATTTAAAGCCAATATTTCAATTTGGGGCCTTTCCAAAGGAACTACCATTTTGGTAGCTAGGAAAAATCCCAAATAATTTGTGGAGCTTCTCCCACCCATATATTCATTGTTTCCATCAATATATCCAGTTCCACCAATTAAATTTTGAGCACAACATCCATTTGCAAATTCTGTCCAGATTTCCAGTTTGCAAAGGAAGTGCTTGTTCCCTTGATCTTTTTGGGCTGAAATTTTTCAGGGTGGTTAAAAATGACAAATCACCCCTGGATACCAAAAAATTAGCCCATTTCATCTAGCCAATTTTCCCCAGCAATTTATCTAAGTTTCTGTTCAGATTGCATCTCTGTGAAGGAAGTACCCTCATGGATGATCAATTTGAGCTGAAACTTTCCCATATATCTCTAATGACCAAATCATCACTCTCCACCAAAAAACCAGCTAATTCCATCTAGCCATTTGACCCCTACTTCCTCATCTTCATTTCTGGTCAGTCTGGTGCTTTGTGAAGAAAGTACCAGCTAGACTTGTCCATTTGTGCTGAAACTTGGCCAGGATGACTACCTTAGTGAGTGGTCACTCTCAGCCAAAGATCAGGCCAAGAGGAGCACTGTGGTGGACATGGCACTTGTCAAACTCCTTGCTGCCAGCAACTGTTTGATCAAGTTGCAGTCACACCAGGGCTCCCTATTCTTGTTTGAGGGTCCAAGTAAACTCACCGAAGTGTGTAGATCATCCCAGACATGTATTGGCATCGAGTGCGGCGTGGCACTGCCGTGGCCACGCGGTGACCACGGGGCAGAGCGTGCCAAACCGAGCTCTGTGCATTAGACGCTTCGGGAGCTCGTCTCCAGCGAGCTCTGGCTTGTCCGGGAGCGTCGGCGATCTCCCTACCGCGCGCGTGAACCTCCTGGAGCCTTCTCCCCCTCGTCTTCTAGCCCGTGGATGGCTGTGCCGACATGGATTCGCCACCGGATCGCCGCCACGACGACGAGCTCTGGAAGCTCCGTCCATCGTCGGCTAGCTCCTCCCCGAGCTATTTAAGGAGCCCCGAAACCCTCCCGTCCATCAGCAAGCACCGCCCCCTTCCCATTCGAGCTCCCCGAACTCTCTGCATCGCCATGGCCGTAGTTCTGTCGCCGCCCATCCCCTCGAGCTAACCCAGCCCAGGCCCTTCCCCTCCTCTCTATTCCCCGCCCAGGCCTCCCCAGTGCCCGCCTACGCTGCCGCCCCCTCCAATTTTGGGCCGGAGGAGCTCGCCGTGCCCGCATCCGACCATGGCAGTGGCGGCTGCCCGCCTCGAGCTGCTGCGGCCTCGGTCGTCTTCCATGGCCAGTAACTGCTCCCGCGGGTGCGGCGGAGCCCTGCAGCCGTTTCCCGCCCGCCGGCAGGCGCGGCCGCGCAGGGAGGCGCCGGCGACGAGCACGGCCCGAGCAGCCACGGCCTTCCTCTGTTCTGCGTCGGGAGCTAGCAGAAGACAGGGGAGAGAGAGAAGGAGATAAGGTGGGCCCCGCTCGTCAGTGAGAGAGGGAGAAGTCAACCCAGGCCCGCTGTCAGGTTAAGTGGAGGCGGATTTTGAGAAAAGCGCTTTCGAGTCGGCAAAGTGTATTTCAGCGCGGCCTCGAAGGAAAATACGTTTTCGCTGCAGCAGAAGCGTAATCTCAGAAGACACTTTCAATTTCCAGCCGGCGGCCGAAGTGGTTACTTTGCGAACGTTCATTCGTTAAGGGCCGAAATGCACAGTTTTCTGTCCGTTTCTCCGCTTAACGAACGAACGGCCTTTTCTCCGCGACCGTAACTCCGATTGAGGTAAAACCAATGCCCACGTCTTCAGTTCGTCGAGCCCTTTCCGATGGCATCATTTTCATAATGTTTTCACACTGTGAAAATGACCATTTTGCCCTTGCCCTTAATCAGCCCCCTTCGAGAGGGAAACTTTTCCAGCAAAACTTTCCGCGAGTTCATCGCACTTCTTCTCGGTGACTCCGTCAATCCCAAGGCAAGCCAACCTCTTATCATGAGTTCCGGACTTGCGTGATGACTTTGCTTGCACCCTGTGTGTGTGTGTGTTGCATTATACTTCAGATCATCTGATAGTCTGCACTGCCGTAGCCCTGTTATTTCATCTGTGCTAGATACTAGTGTTATTTACCATGTGATATCATGAATTTCTGTCATATCATATTTTCTCATGCTATTGACAATATTTTCAATACCGTTATCATGTTAGTGCTATGATTTGATCTCATGCTATGATTGTCATGATTTTGCTATGCTGTTGCTAAGAAATTGTTCTTGCTCATAAATGTTGATGTTATAATGAGATGATGTAAAGATTAAATTGAACTTGTGAACTAAACTTAGTTGGTCGATCAAGAGCCATCTACCCGGACTTATCCGTGCAGCCACATTTGCCGGTATGGGACGGCCTTGACTTGGTCTGGCTTTGTGCTCTTTTATCGGTACCACCAAACTAGGGAGGGTTATGCGCGCGTGCTACCCTGATCAGGTAGGCGGCGATAACCCTATGAGCCCAGTTGTTTGTTTAGCCCGGGAGTCCCCGTTTGGGACAGTTTAGTTTGGCCACGACGGTGGCAGGTGTCACGAGGTGACACAGGGGCCACCCAGGACATGACCCTGGGAGGGTATGATTGTCGGTGGTACGATAGAGGAGTCACGGGTCAGGCAGGTTTTGTTGGAGCACCACCGGTCCACCCGAATGGGATCACAAGGCCAGGTACTCCATGGTGTGGGTAAAGTGCGCAACCTCTGCAGAGTGTAAAACCTATTCGAATAGCCGCGTCCACGGTATTGGATAGTCCGCTTAGGCCTCTCTAGGATGGTCAACCGTGATAATGATAACAATGATGGAAGAACTTGTCTTATGTTCAGAAGTACTCGATGGGTTAAGAGTATTCCGAGGGTTGTGCGACAACCCAGAAGAGAGAGTAAGTTGGTACTTGGTAACAGTAAGCAACTTAAGCACTTAATCTGTTAATTGCCATGCCATGCCATGTTATGTAGTTGTTATGCCTGATCCATGTTATGCCATGTTTGATCCATGTTTTCCAGTTAATTCTATGCCATGCTTAGAGTAGATTCTTACATGAGCATAGGGCTTGCTTTGTTATCTGCTTGTTTGGATGCTATGTATTTGGTTGTCTTGCGAGTACATTCAAAGTACTCACCTAGCCTTGCACGTGGCCAGTTGCAGAAGAAGATCCGTCAGGCTAGACCGTAACCCAGCCAGTCCTGTGCGTTGTGGAGCCCAGCCAGAGACGTCGTTGCCACTGAACCAAGACCTCCGCTGCCACTTAGTTAGCCTTGGAGTCATGTAATATTGTTGTAATCAACAATGTTGTAAAACTCCATTTCCAATAATAAAGCCATTTTTGTGCCTGGAATTGTTGTATCATGTCTCAGGCGTGCGCCCGGTCTTATCCTGGGACTGGCGTGCGTCGGCCCTCTATCGGGGTGCCACATCGCCGCACTCCCTCTGTGCCCGCGTGCGAAGCGCGTTTAAATTTAAAACGAAAGCGTATTCTGCGCTTCACGTTTCCTGCGCTGAGAAGCGTATTTTTACCCAAACCGTTTTATGTTTAAACCGCACAGGGAACTGCAATTTTGCAGAAAAGCCCCTGGTTTTAAAAGTTTAATAACTTTTTAACCACAACTCTGTTCGATTTGATTCTTTTTTTGAAATTTTTATTTTTCACTCTAGTTTTTTTAGTATTTATTCAAAAATATTTTGAGACAACTTTTTGGTACTGTTGCAAAAAAATTAATTTTAATTTGAATTTTGTATTTTCCAGAAAAAGAAGAGGGGGACTTTGCCGGGAATTTTGAGGGATCACTTTCTGACTACTTTGATCAAGGCAAGCATTTTTGAACTTGGGATATGGTGAATTGCATGCATGGTTGCATCGGTTTGGAATTGCACCGTATGTGTAGTATGTCACAAGTGCATGCATGCATGGTCATATCAACTTTGCATTACTTGCCTTCCACTCAAGTATCTAACATGGATGAAAGCTGTGAGAACCCAGGACTGCAGCTCCTGTCTTGGACGTGCTAGTGAGCACGGTCACGTTATGACACGACGGTGTCACTGCGGCATGTGAGACGTGTCCGTCTTAATAACAACACCTCCTGAGTCGACCTAGATCGAGTCTTGTTCCGTCACACCTAGCTAAATACCGTGCTGCCACGGGTTTTTCCACGAGGGAAGTACGGTTTAGTAAGTTGCTAACCCCTGTCCGTGTACACACCACATAGAGGGCCATGATGAGGGTTTCCATGGCCATGGACTGATGCCAGTCATCAGGTCAGGGGGCATGGGTGTATCCGGCTGGGCCGAGAGGGAGGCACCCCTTGTAATCCGCGCGTATGAATAGTGATCCCATGCTAGTCGAGACGATGGTCTCCCCGACTTAGAGTTTTTCTTGAACGATGCTTTGGGTGATTCCTGGCATCCGGAAAGTTAATCTGGTGTGTGCTGGTCAGGCGTGTTTTCAACCCAAAGACCGTAATGGGAATTAGTCAGCGTCACGGTGCTGGCTAAAGAAATCTCATACACGTGGGTAAAGAGTACACCCTCTACAGAGTTATATCTATTCGAATAGCCATGTCCACGGTCAAGGACGTTAGCTGGGAAGGGTCAAGTGTCGGTCCCGGTGTCGGTCTTCGGAGGAAATAATTAAATTGAGCATGAATTATTTTCCAGGATAATTATTGCCACTACTGATATTGTCATGAATATTATTGTTGATATGAAGATTATTATGGACTAACCCTGTCATTTTATTTTATTTTCTGAGTGTCTCATGGGCTGGCTAGACTACCCGGGACACTCATTTTATTTTATTTTCTGAGTGTCTCATGGGCTGGCTAGACTACCCGGGCACTCAGTTTTTCTTTTCTTTTCTGAGTATCTCATGGGCTGGCTAGACTACCCGGGACACTCATTTTATTTTATTTTCTGAGTGTCTCATGGGCTGGCTAGACTATCCGGGCACTTAGTTTTTCTTTTCTTTTCTGAGTATCTCATGGGTTGGCTAGACTACCCGGGACACTCATTTTATTTTATTTTCTGAGTGTCTCATGGGCTGGCTAGACTACCCGGGCACTCAGTTTTTATTTTCTTTTCTGAGTATCTCATGGGCTGGCTAGACTACCCGGGACACTCATTTTATTTTATTTTCTGAGTGTCTCATGGGCTGGCTAGACTACCCGGGCACTCAGTTTTTATTTTCTTTTCTGAGTATCTCATGGGCTGGCTAGACTACCCGGGACACTCATTTTATTTTATTTTCTGAGTGTCTCATGGGCTGGCTAGACTATCCGGGCACTTAGTTTTTCTTTTCTTTTCTGAGTATCTCATGGGCTGGCTAGACTACCCGGGACACTCATTTTATTTTATTTTCTGAGTGTCGCATGGGCTGGCTAGACTACCCGGGCACTCAGTTTTTATTTTCTTTTCTGAGTATCTCATGGGCTGGCTAGACTACCCGGGACACTCATTTTATTTTATTTTCTGAGTGTCTCATGGGCTGGCTAGACTACCCGGGACACTCATTTTATTTTATTTTATTTTCTGAGTGTCTCATGGGCTGGCTAGACTACCCGGGCACTCGGTTTTTATTTTGTTTTCTGAGTATCTCATGGGCTGGCTAGACTACCCGGGATACTCATTTATTTTCAAGACCTCTCGTGGCGTCGCTTTTAGACACCCGTTTGGCATTTCTTTTCAAGACCTCTCGAGGCGTCGCTTTTAGACACCCGTTTGGCATTTCTCTTCAAGACCTCTCGTGGCGTCGCTTTTAGACACCCGTTTGGCATTTCTTTTGGATTCTCGGGCGGTCCTGTCTCGCCCGATTCTCCACGTTATATTTTTTCTTTTGGATTCTCGGGCGGTCCTGTCTCGCCCGATTTTCCATTAACTTTCTTTGTTTGTCACTAAAATTTCATTTACTAATTCTTCTGCACATGCTAACCTTTATCATGCCATGATTAAATTTCGGTCAACATATGCATAACATTTATTCCAGCATAAGCATATCATTAATCCAGCATAAGCATATGCATTTGGTATATCTTTTGTTCATAATGTTTGCGAGTACATTCCAACGTACTCACAGGCTTGTCCCTGGCTTGTTAATTTGGCCAGACCTGGAGGAAGATGAGCTTGTGGAGGACGAGTGCGCTAGCGAGCCCGACGCTTAGAGGTGTTCCCAGTCAGTCAACCTGTGATCTTGGAGTCTGCCACATGTATCATCCGCTGTGTTTCCGCTACACCAATAAAATAGCCAAGCCTCACACTGACGCTTGACTTTATTTTATTGTACCAGTGTTGTACCACCACCACACCACTGTGTTATTCCACCACCGTAGTATGGTGGCAAGCTTGTAATAATTGTTGAGCACTCTGACTCAACCCTGTGTAATATTATGTATGTACTGGATATCTGTATCAAGGAAGTCCACCAGTTGTTCTGATCTTGGGGCTGATGTGACTTGAGGCTATTCTGTGATTTATCTCAGAAATGGGCCTGACAAATTTGAGTTGAAGACTTTCATCATGCTATCTCATTTTCTTCAGTTCATTTTCCTCATGCTTATCTGTGTGTATGATTGCATGTTCTTCACTTGCTTATACTTCGTATGCATGCTTTCCATATCTGTGTAGACTTAGTTTCAATTATGTCTCTATTTCTTCACTCTGATTTTCGTCAAAGTCTTCGGAGTTTGACGAATTTCTAAAAATCTCCCATTCACCCCCCCTCTGGGAGTTATCCTGCTCTTTCAATTGGTATCAGAGCAAGGTACTCCCTTGTTCTGTGTGATTTTGGTTTAACCACCTGGAGTTTTATGGCCAGTTATTTTGATAGCTTTTAGAATAAGCTGAAATAAGCTGCCCCCTACCCAGCTTATTCTAGAAGCTCAACCAAATTAATTTTTTTAGAAGCCTACTAATTAAGTCTTGACTAATAGGCTTCTAAAAAAATATTTTTAGTTGGGCTTCTAGAATAAGCTGGGTAGGGGGTAGCTTATTCTAGAAGCCCAAAAAAGCTATCAAAAGAACTGGCCCTTAGTTATGTCGACCACAGGAATGATCAAGGTCTCCGCTGCGTGCCCCATCTTTGATGGCACAGACTATCCTTACTGGAAGAACAAGATGCGAATGTATCTTGAGGCTATTGACAACGATCTCTATTCGTCATTGAGAATGGAGTGCCTTCCATTGCTCCAAGCATCAACGCCACTGACGTGAAGCGATTCAAGCAACTGGACTCTCAAGCGAAGAATATCATATGTGGTCATCTGAACAAAGGCCAGTATGGTAGAGTGAGTGCTTTGGAAACTTTGAAGCTAATATGGGACCGGCTCTCTAAAGTCAATGAGGGAGTATCCACTCAATGTGACTCCCGAGTTGATGTTCTGCGCAATCTCTTCAATCGTTTCAAAAGGCTCGACAATGAAAATGTGCAGCAAACCTTCGACCGCCTCACTGATATCTCCAATGAGCTTCAAGCTCTTGGCGCTACTGACATCACCGATCATGAGGTGGTGAAGAAATTGCTGAGGTCTCTGGACAGTTCCTTTGACACTTTGGCACTGATGATACAAGAGCGCTCTGATTACAAGTCACTAGATCCTGCTGACATTCTTGAGAGGCTCAACACACATGAATTTCAGCAAGCAGAGAAGAGAGATATGTATGGACCCAGCTATGGTCGTCCTCATGCGCTAAAGGCAAAAGCAAAAGCCAAGACCATTTCTTCATCTGAAGAAGAAGAGGAATATGAGAGCAATTCTGATAGTGCAGAGGAAATTGGCAGAGAACTGGCTATGCTGGTGAAGAAGTTCCAGAGGTTTTCCAAAAAGAACCGCTTTGTAAAATCTTCAAAGTATGACTCGAAGAACACTGGAGAAGCATCTGCTCGAGACTACAACAAGAGAACCTATCACAAATGCAAGAAGCTAGGCCACTACATCGCCGACTGCCCTCTCTGGCTAAAGAAGAAGAAGAAGAAGAGCAGGGATGATGATGAATCTGATGGCAAAAAGAAGAAGTCCTCAAAGTCCTCATCTCACAAGAAAACTAGTTCTAGCAGAGCTCGTGCATTCATTGGGAAGGAAATGGATTCTGAAGAAGAATCTGATGATCAGCAAGCTGAGGAATCTGAGGAGGAGTCAGACTCAGGTGTGGCGAGCCTTGCACTCGCTATTGAGTACGTCAGCAAGTCCATCTTCAACTCTGAGGATAATGGTATCTCCACCAACAATGATGACTGTGCTGATGACTTCACTCCCACCTACTGCTTCATGGCACGAGGTGCAAAGGTAACCTCACGGGAAGCTTACTTTGAAACTTCCAGTGATGACGACTCTGAGTGTGAATCTAAACCAAGCTATAAGAAACTAGCTAAAATTGCAACTGAGCAACAGCATGCCATGGAAAAGATTCAAAAACTGCTAGACAAAAGCGATGACCTGTTGGACGAGGAAATGGATCGTAGTCAAGCTTTGTCTAAGGATCTCAGAAGGCTTAAGTCTCAATATGACGAACTTGAAAGTCGTCATGTGTCCCTCTCAGCTGAACATGAGAAGCTGTCCTATGAATTTCTTCAAAGGAAGCAAGATCTCGAGAAGCTGAGAGCGTCTCATGATGATCTTCAAAAAGAAAACGATTCACTCCTCGCTCAACAGATCAGTACTGCTCAGGAAGAATTTGTTGCACCATGCCTAAAATGCCTTGAACATGATAATGCAAATTCTTCAGCTGAATGTTCAAATGCTTCTGTACTTTCAATTGCTTCAACTGCTACGGTGGCCTCTAACCCCTCACTTCAGGAAGTCACCGGTGATACTGATGAAAATGCAGGGCTGAAGGAATTGTATGTCACTGGCATGTACAAAAGCCTCAAAGGGCATCAAACCGTGTGTGACATGCTCAAAAAGCAAATTCTTCACAGAAACCCTAGGAAAGAGGGTATTGCTTTTCAGAGAAAGCTGAACGCCGATGGTTCCTACTGGAAGCCTGAGCAGTATCCCAAAACCACTTGGGTTGCTGCAAAGGGACCTCCGTTTGATCCATCAACTCTCTCTGGCTATAACTGTGATTCTTCAAATTCTTCTGATGAGTCATTTGACTCCAACTATAAACTGTTCAAGAATTAGAATGGTGAAGTCTTTGCCAGATTCATTGGTACTAACTGCAGGAACGGTCCACCTGTGAAGAAAATCTGGGTTCCTAAAAGCCTTCTGGAAAATCTTCAGGTGAATGTCATCATGACGCCATCAATGAAGAAGAAATCTCCCAGGGCAAATTCTTCACAGGTATCAAAGTCGTCAAATGGTCGTGCTAATGCCTCTGTTTCGCAGGGAAACAAACATCAATTTGATGAATATGAGCATTACTCTTCGAACCACTATGTTCACAGATCATCGAAGAATTTCTCTGCGTATTCATTTAATTACTATAACCCTCCTGTGAATAAAAATGCATATTCTTCAATGCCTAAGCTCTCCGTTAATGCGCTTCGCTACATTGCTTCTCAGCCACCCATACAGATGTGGGTGGTTAAGAAGAAGAATTAATCTCTTCTGCAGGGTCAGGTCTTCAGACAACAACATGTCTGATGAATTTGCTGAAGACCTAACATAATGCCTATTGGGATGCAGGCTAATCACGATGAAATGACTGTTTCATTTCACACATCCCTTATGCTGCTAGATACTATTCCTTGATGAAATCGTCTGACGAAATTGATCATCATCATATTCTTCACTTTGAAGTATATGAATTTGTAAGTCAGACTAATGCTTCTACAGGATGATACACCTTCAGCCACTGAATGGGTCTTGGATAGTGGCTGCACGAATCATATGACTGGAAACAGGAATCTCCTCACTGATGCTCCCCTTACTCCGTCTCATCTGAAGCATATCACATACGCTGACAAAGGAAAAAAGCAAGGTATTGGGTCTGAGTAAGGTTGCTATCTCAAAGGATCGACACATGGAAAAGGTGATGCTTGTCGAGTCCCTTGGATACAACCTCATGTCTGTCTCAATGCTTTGTGATCTTGATATGATTGTCATCTTTGACAAGTATAGATGCATTGTGTTGTTGGAATCTGACAAATCCAAAGTCTTCGAAGGCTTTAGGAGAGGTGACCTGTACATTGTAGATTTCTCTACAGGTCTTCAGCCTGCAACATGTCTAATGGCAAAAGCTTCAGAATGCTGGCTATGGCATCGACGACTTGGACATGCTGGGATGAGGAATTTGAGCACTCTCGTCAAGAAGAAGCACATCATTGGCGTCGAGGGTGTCAAATTCGTCAAGGACCATCTTTGTGGTGCTTGTGAGTCTGGAAAGATGACCAGATCCAAGCACTTTGCAAAGACAATCATGACCACTACTCGTCCTTTTGAATTGCTTCATATGGATTTGTTTGGTCCAACCCATTATGCTACACTAACCAATGCAGCATCTCTCTACGGATTCGTCATTGTTGATGACTACTCTCGCTACACCTGGGTGCACATCATTTCCTACAAGATTGAAGTTCAGGATGTCTTCAGACGATTCTCCAATCGGGCCATGATGAATTATGGCATCAAGATCAAGCACATTAAGAGTGACAACGGCACCGAATTCAAGAACACAGGCCTTGACGACTATCTTGATGAAATTGGCATCACTCATGAGCCATCTGCTCCCTACACGCCTTAACAGAATGGAGTCGTGGAGCACAAGAACAGAACCCTCATCGAGATGGCGCGTACTATGCTTGATGAATACAGGACACCTCATCATTTCTGGCCTGAAGCAATTGATACTGCATGTCACATCATCAACCGGGTATATTTTCACAAATTCATCAAGAAGACCTCATATGAGCTCCTCACTGACAAGAAACCCAATTTGAGTTATTTCAAAGTCTTTGGTCCTAAATGATGGATTAGAGATCCTCATCACAGTTCTAAATTTGCACCGAAAGCACATGAAGGTTTTATGCTTGGTTACGGAAAGGACTCGCACACCTACAGAGTCTTCAACTCCTTCCACCACAAGGTTGTTGAAACTGTAGATGTGCAGTTCGATGAAACTAATGGCTCGCAAAGAGAGCACCTGCCTCCTGTGCTAGATGAAATGCCTCCTGAGGAATCTATCAAGCTAATGGGCACTGGTGAAATTGTCCCCAGTGAAGAAATAGCTGTTGATGAAGAAGTGGTTGTTCCTCGTCGTGAAGAAAATGAACATCCTGACGAAAATGATGCTGAGGAATCTGCACAGCAACAACAACAGCAAGGCCCTCGTCCAGCACATCCTCGAGTGGCAAATGAAGTGCAGATTGAGAAGATCCTCGACAACATCAATGGACCTGGTCCCCTCACTCGCTCAAGAGCTTCACATTTAGCTAACTTTTGTGGGCATTACGCTTTTGTCTCTGTTTCAGAGCCCACAAAAGTTGATGAAGCCTTTCTAGAACCTGAATGAATTCAAGCAATGCAAGATGAATTGCATCAGTTCGAGCTCAACAATGTGTGGGAGCTTGTCAAGCGTCCCGATCCACACAAGCACAATATCATCGGCACTAAGTGGATCTACCGCAACAAACAAGACGAAAATGGCCAAGTGGTAAGGAATAAGGCCCGTCTTATAGCTCAAGGCTACACACAGGTTGAGGGTATTGATTTCGATGAAACATTTGCACCTGTTGCTAGGCTTGAAGCCATTTGTATACTGCTTGCATATGCTAACCATCATGATATCCTCTTATATCAAATGGGTGTGAAAAGTGCATTCCTCAATGGTAAGCTTGAGGAAGAAGTATATGTTGCTCAACCACCAGATTTTGAGGACCCAAAGCATCCTGACAAAGTCTTCAGACTCCACAAAGCTCTCTATGGCCTCAAGCAAGCCCCTAGGGCTTGGTATGATACACTGAAGGAGTTCCTGAAGAAAAAGGGTTTCAAACCCGGTTCACTTGATCCTACTCTTTTCACAAAATCTTATGATGGTGAACTGCTCATATGCCAAATATATGTTGATGATATTATCTTTGGTTGCACTAACAAGAAATACAGTGACGAATTTGCATATATGATGTAAGAAGAATATCAGATGTCTATGATGGGAGAGTTGAAATTCTTCCTCGGACTTCAAATTCGTCAACAATGAAATGCAATCTTCATATCTCAGGAAAAATATCTCAAGGATTGCCTGAAGAAATTCGGAATGCAAGATTGCAAAGGCCTCAAGATACCAATGCCAACAAATGGCCAACTCAACACTGACGAAAATGGTAAAGATTTTGATCAGAAGGTATATCGCTCCATCATTGGTTCGCACCTTTACCTATGTGCATCTAGGCCAGATATTATGCTTAGCGTTTGCATGTGTGCCCGCTTTCAAGCATCACCGAAGGAATCACACCACCAGGCTGTGAAACAAATTCTTCGATATTTAGCTCACACACCAATGCTTGGATTATGGTATCCCAAGGGCTCATCACTTGATCTCGCTGAATATTCCGATTCTGATTATGCTGGAGATCGTGTGGATCGCAAGTCAACCTCAGGCACATGTCATTTCCTCGAACGATCTCTTGTATGTTGGTCCTCCAAGAAGCAGAACTGCGTCTCACTTTCCACTGCCGAGGCTGAGTACATTGCTGCTGGCGCCTGCTGCTCTCAGTTACTATGGATGAAGCAAACCCTCAAGGACTATGGCGTCAACGTGAAGAAAGTGCCACTCTACTGCGACAATGAGAGCGCCATCAAGATCGCCCACAACCCTGTGCAACACTCAAGGACGAAGCACATTGAGATTCGTCACCATTTTCTTCGTGATCATGTGCTAAAGGGAGACATCGTCATCGACCACGTGAAGACAGAAGACCAGCTTGCCGATATCTTCACTAAGCCCTTGGATGAGAGAAGGTTTTGCATGTTGCGGTGTGAGCTAAACATCCTAGAATCTTCGAATGTCCTTTGAAAAGGACACACATCCTAACGCTTATGCACTTTTGATGACTTTGATGCACAACACACGAAGTAACGTTTTTCTTCAATCAATGAAGACTAACCCTCTAAGTGTGAAGAAATTAATGAAGAACTTGATTCTCAGAACCCTACGACAATTGTATGCGGTGTCTGAAATCATCATAGTTCTTATACGGTGGGTAACGCCACCACCACTTTATGACTTGCTTCAATTTGAGTTTTTCGTCAAACTTTTCAAATTCGTCATTTGTGGTTATTCTTCATTTCTTGAGGAGAATCTATATATATATATATATATATATATATATATATATATATATATATATATATATATATATGAGTTTTTCATGTCCTCAACAGCATCCACATATAGCTAATTCTTCAATCTGTGTTTTTCGTCATCTATGTGGATGTGATCAGACCCGCTCCCCTCTATGCTAAACTCAAACCACTCTGTTCTCAATCTCTTCATATGCGTTCTAATTGACAGTGTTCAAAGTCTTCACTGTGTCCTTGTCAGCTGAAGAAATTGCGAACACATTTAAAAAAAATATTCTACTCAATTTTTGGCGGTTGCCACAGTAACCTCATCCCGCGCATCCGACACGTGGATAAGCGCACTCAAAATGCATGTGTGACATGTGTCACTCAGATGCGAAACGCCAGGGGCTTATCCGTCCAAAATCTTCGGACCACTCAGTTTTCACCGCGCCTATATAAAGGCTTGACCTCGTCAACCCTAACTCATTTCACTCTCGCGCCCCTGTCGCTCTCAAACCCTAGCGCCGCCGCTGGAATTCATCGTCGCCGGAGAGGAAGAGCTTCACTGCCTCGACTTCTTCGTCGTCGTACTCGCGCCGGCCGCGGATTTCTTCACCTCCGCCGCCGCCGTAGCTGTCTTTCGTCACCAAGTTAGGGCACGAAAGATCTGAGATGACGATTTCCATCAACTCGTCGTCCAGTTCATCGAGTTCATCCTTGGGGTAATTAAAATTTATTTTTACTGCCCAAGTTTGATCTTCTTACTGCCTTAAATTTTTCAAGTGCTGTTTTTACCTCTTCTCTCCAAATCTTCAGCACTTCCTTGTGGCTAGTCTTGGTTATTTCACCTAAGTTACTCTTAATTCATAGATTCCTCAGTTGTGCAAATTGCTTCAATCTGTACAGCCCTGGAATCTAAGTCAAGAACACTTAGTGAATTTCTTCAAGACGACAACGGTCAATTTCCTCAACTGGATCTGTTTTTGAAAACCTTCTGAGAACGCATGTGACTCTTCCCAATTTCCTCGCAACTATACTCTGTTCACGGGTACCCATGTCTGCAGACGAATCTCTTGGTTCTCATCAAATTAATTCATTTGCAGCATTGCTTGAGGAAAATCTCCAAACTTCTTTAGAAACTTCGAAAGTTCAAAACCCTCAGTTGAAGAATATGGCAGATGGCAAAAAGCCTCAGAAGGGAGGCAAAAGGAAGGAGGAACACACTGCTTTTGAGATACCTGAGGATATTTACTCAGGATACTGCACGCCAGATGAAGAAATTCATGGCAAAGAGACTGACAAGCACCGCAAGATGCGCTTACAGAAAATCAAACGCAGGTGGGCTTATGAATGGAGGGCTTACAGATATGTGACTCCAAAGTACATGAAGAAATTCGCCGTAAAGCCACCCTGCAAAAGGCCACCTCTGGCTCCTGGACAAATAGCAGATCCCACAAGCATCAGGAGAGGTGAGGAGTTCCCTGAGGAATGGGCAAAGAGTCAAGCAAAATTGCAGAAGCAAGCTCAAAGAGCTGTTGAAGAATTCAACAGGGCATCAAAAGCTTCACAAGATGCTGGTGCACGCTCAAGTGCCGGTGCACCTAAGAAATCTATGCAGAAGAAGCCGTCTCAAAAGCCTAAACCTTCAACTAAAGAGCCCTCACGGCCAAAATCTTCTGCAAAGCCCTCAGAGCCTAAGACATCTTCCTCAAAGGCCTCAGTGCCTAAGGCACAAACTGCTCCAACTTCATCTGCACCTCCACCATCCGTAAGATCTTCAAGGGCTGCAGCTAGAGCTTCAACACCAGTTGTGCTGGCGTCATGCCAGCGCACTGAAGGCTTTCCAACAACCTCCATTGCTGCATCAAGTGCCTCAGCATCAGGGCATATTTCCTCAAACACGCCGATGCTGAAGAAAAAGGCAACAGCAGGCCGTGGAACAAGGCCCAGCCCCAAAAGCAAGGCAGTGTTGCCTCAAGCTGATGAACATGATATGGCTGATGAAGATGAACTTGCAGAATTTGTACAAAGAAGAATGGAAGAGGCCGCTCATGCCAAGAATTCCTCAGTCCCAACATTTCTGAGTCTGAAAAAGATCCTTAACTTCATTGATGTATGGTGTCAGAAACCAGATACACCACTTGATGACTTGGATTTGCCACCTGGACCAAGTCACGTTCTGTCTGCCTTTGTCCTCAATGAAAAACACAAGATTGAGAAGGCAAAGCTCATAAGAAAAGAGATGAAGAAAAAGCAGAAGGAGCTCAAGGATAGAATGCTTTCTATATCCCCTCAGCAACTGGTTGCCATGCAAACAGAGATTCAGCGCTTGTCTGAGGAATATGAGCGTCAGGCTGAGCACTGCTGTGGAGTGAAAGACAGATTCATCAGCGCTTCCAACAAGGTGGTTGATGAACATAATAGATGGGAGGCTGCGAAGTGTGGTCAAGCTCCTCCAACCAGTTCTTCAGCTCCACCGCAAGAACCTACCAGGGCAACTGCACCTGTTGCGCCTGAAGAAACTGCTAGGGTGACTGCATCAGTCGTGCCTGATGAAATTATACCACCAAGTTCCTCAGTAGCAGCACTAGAACAGACTTCATCTTTGAAGCGTCTCACACTTCCTTCTTCATCAGAAGTGAAGAAAACAAAGGCTGCTGAGAAGAGAAAAGTGTCAGCACCCTCTGCCTCAGAAATAGTGAAGAAATTGAAGATGGCTCCAATATCTTCAAATGCACCTATCGATGTCATACCAATTTCTTCTGCCCCTCCAACCAGACCCACTCAAGAGTTCCAGATTGTTCCCTTTGGTGTGGAATATATAATCCCACCTGAAGACTATACTGATACCCACTCTGCTGCTTCCACAGAGCAAGTGGATGAAGAAATTGAAATTGAAGCATATGTTCCTTTACACCAGGTATCATCGCCTCCAGTCCAAGTGACTAATAAAGAAACTGATGAGGACGTGGATGTGGGTTCTTCAACTCCAGTTATCCATGATGACTTCTAGGATGTCGCTCATCTGAACTCACCCCTCACCACGCCGCTCACACAAGTACCTCAGTCACCTGCTGTTACTGAGGAAATTCAAACTGCGTCTGAAAGTCAACAACCATTGCTCCAGACTATCAGTGAAGAAATTCCAGTTGTATCAGCTGAAGAAATTGTGCAACCAATGGTCACTGATGACATTGCACCACCACCCCCTCAGCAAAAAGATCCAGCTCCCTCGGGTGATTCAGAAACTGTACCGGAAGCAACAGCTGAGGAAGTTGCCAAACCTCTGGCCCTCACCGATCCCAATGACTCAACAGGCTCACCAAGGCCCATTCTGGATCTGAGGCCAAGAAAGATAAATCTTCAGCATGTGCCCTCAATGCCTAGAGTTGGCAAAACCATCAGAAGGCCCAAATGTGATAATGCTGCCTTCTTCGAAGAGAAGAATTTCTTCATCGGCGAGTCTCCATATGACTCGGACAAGATAAGGCGTCAAAGATTCTGGACAAACACTCAAATGAATTACTACTTCTCGCTACTCTTTGACAAGAACAAAGTATTCCCGCATCGTCATATTCCTCACGTTGATATGGAATCGCTGCCATGCTTCATGCCAGTATTGGCTGTTCTTCATGAAGCTGGCCTGCTCAATTTTGTCACAGACGTATGCGACTGGAATAAAGAGCTCATTCTTCAATTTTACGCCACTCTGCATCTATCAGGAGATGTTGATGACATTCACTCATGGGCGATTGACTGGATGAGTGAGAATACACACTACAAGGCTCCATCTGATGAATTGCTTCGAGCCCTTCCCGTTGATCTGCCCTCTGCTGATGCAAGGAAAATCTATGAAGAACCTGAGTTGCCACATCATCTGATGAATGTGCTGATGACACCGCTAGATGAAGGAGAAGCACCGAGAACTACCTTCCTAGTGAAGGATCTACTTTTTGTGCCACGTACCGTGTATCGGATCTTGGCCAAAACCCTCAGTCCCATCAAAGGCCACAATTCTGAGACTGAAGAAGTTGTTGGCATCATGAAGAACTTGCAATTCAACATCATTCATGGAACTCCCATTGACATCCATGATTTCTTCATGAGGACGTTGGCGACTGTTGCTCAATCACTGTTTGAATTGAAGCCTTATGCACCTTGGATCATGAAATTCATCAGAACAAGGTCTTCAATCAACTATTGAGCAGACTGTCAAAATCACCTTTGCTTCATGCCAGATGTGGAAATTCTTCCCAGCACAATTGCTTCAGTTCCTGGCAAAGGCAAGGCTGTAGTTGATGAAGGAGTTCGACCCCTTGATTGCCAATTTCGTCAGCCCGTCTCACAATCCACAGGATATGACTCATCAAGTCAAGACACTGACGCAAATGCTGCTAACCAAAAGCCTCAAGGTGAAGCCCCTCGTGTGATGACTGATCGTGAGCTTCTTATTAGCCTTCATCAGAAAGTGGATCGCAACCATAAATGGGTTAAGCGTCAGCTCCATGCCATTTTGGGCAATATGACTGTGACGCAAAACTCTGTGCGCAAAAATCATTATTATCTGCATCAGATATTTGACAGAAGTTGGGCCATTCTTTCACATCTAAAGACCCCTGAAGAACTTGAAGAAATGGAATTCCAAATGAACTTTGATTGGGCCAATCCGCCCAAGAAGAAGTTCAAGAAGGTTCAAGTTCCTCCAATGGTTCCCAGCTCAGTGTCTCCCTCTTGAGCTACTGACGAATATGTGGACATTCAAGACACTGCTGCAGGTCCTTCTTCAACCCGCGACCCCGACGACAATGTTGGCGCTCCCTCGACTGCTTCATGATCTCATTCTTCAGGGCGCGTTAGTCCTCAGTTTCATCTCCTTTTGGTCATGTGATGACAAAGGGGAAGAAATTTGAGTGTTAAGTCTTCAAACGGGTCATATAAAACTATGGGGTGGTTTATTTTGCGAAGTCATGCAACTCTTGCGTTCATTCGATTTGCTCTTTGAAGAGTTGTAACTTAAACTGTTGGTGGTCTAACTCTTTTCTGTGATGGTTTATCTGCATGTATGCTTATGTGCTTATGCTCTAATTCCTCAACATTATGTGTGCATGCATCCTGCAATTCGTCAGATACCAATTTTCATCATGCATTCAAATTCTTCAATATCATATGATCATGCATGATTGGATTCCAAGATATAGGGGGAGATCTCCACAATTTCAACCTGCCATGTGCATTTGCAATCAAAAGCAAATTCTTCATATGCATATCTTCAGGGGGAGTTCCTCAATATCTTCTAACCAATGTCTTCACATTCAGTACTTACACTTCCATTGTTTTACTCCCGTTAAAAACTTAACTGATTTGTCATCAATCACCAAAAAGGGGGAGATTGTAAGTGCATCAAGTGCCCCCTTAGTGGTTTTGGAGTATTGAAGACAAATAGGTTAAGGGACTAATGTGTTTGTGAGTGTACACAGGAGAATATAGTCCCTGAAGACTTGGTTTAACCACGAAAGACGACCCTTAAAAATGTATTTCTTCAAGTGAAGAATTTGATGCGCCCCTTGAGGAAATTGATGTGAAGACATTGAAGCTTGAAGACTTTGTTTTCATAGTTTCTTTTTCTTCTTACTTGAGTCATAGGAAAAACCGTACTGTCAAAGGGGGTCAAGGTGAAACATTTATCACATTTCCAAAGTGATGCTCAAACGTATACATACACAAGCCGCTTCGAGTGAAGCCTTTGGAAATCTCCGGAACAACTGATGAATTTGACAGTGACAGTGACGAAGTTCATCTGGTCTTTGACGAATTTGGTCAGACTGAGGAGTTAGGATTTCGCCAGTGCGATCTGTCTATCGTGAGGAAATTGAGTGCCCCGACGAAATTGAAAGTTCAATTCCGACCGTTGCTGCGCCGTGTGCCAGCTGTCGAGTGGATCCTTATCCTGACAACGGTCTTGTCTAAGAAGGGCATTTATGACATTTCATGTCGGGTTGCCTCCTGGCTATAAATAGCCGCCCCCTACAACCACTAGTTGGTTGGCTGCTCTAGAGAGAACTTGACACTTGTCATTTGAGAGCAACCCTTCCTCTGACGACTTTGTGAGAACCTAAGTGAGGAAAACCCAACCAGAGCCTAAGTGACTGAGCATCACTGAAGAAGTTGATCTGTGTGATCCGACGCTTGTTACCTTTGAGGACTGTCATTCCTCCAGACGGTTAGGCGTCATGTTCTGAGCACCCAAGAGTAATTGTGGCGTGCCGGTGAACAAGTCTGTGAAGGTTTCGGAAGTCTACCTTGAAGACTTACCACGAGTGATTGGGCGAGGGCTAAGTGACCATAGCTCAAGAGGAATACGGTGAGGACTAAGTGTCCTTTGAGGTAAAACTCAGCCGCCGCAACCAGACGTACAGTTGATACAGCAACTGGAACTGGTCTACCAAATTGATGTGTCTTCATCAAGCCCAACTGGTTTCAAATTCCTCACCTCTTTACTTTACTACTATTCCGCTGCTGAAGAACTTGTGTCTTTCCCTTCTGAAGAATTTGAACTGGAGACTTTCATCATGCTATCTCATTTTCTTTAGTTCATCTTCCTCATGCTTATTTGTGTGTATGATTGCATGTTCTTCACTTGCTTATACTTCGTATGCATGCTTTCCATATCTGTGTAGACTTAGTTTCAATTCTGTCTCTATTTCTTCACTCTGATTTTCGTCAAAGTCTTTGGAGTTTGCCGAATTTCTAAAAATCTCCCATTCACCCCCCCCCCCTCTGGGAGTTATCCTGTGCTTTCATGAACTTCTGCCTAGAACTTTAAGCTATATCCGTCCACAACTTGACAATGGACTATGCCTTGAATTGCTAGTTTTGTGTGAACAGGTTTCACTCAAAGTCTTAACCAGTACCTGGCTGCCAGTAGGCTACCCCGTGGTTTGGAGCATATACGTCATACTCCCTGGTCTCTTCGTGAGCTTACTAGAGATCACCCAAGTCTCATAGACTGCGACGTTTACAATCGGAGCTCATATAGGTGCGTTCTTTCAAGACTGCTCTGTAGGACAGCATCTTCGCTAATCATAGCCAATAGAACCACATTAAGGCATGTTGCCAACCTGCCTTACAGCTCGGAGCCTTATAGCTCTGAGAGTTTTGCATCTTCACTTAGAGACGATCACTAGTTACTCTCTTCTATTAACCAATAGCTTGTTCTTCCCAGGTCCTAATTCACGGGATCTCCGATCACAAAGGTTGGGTTACTACTATGGTGTAACATCTATGGGTCTCATACCCATCTCCCTCGATGCAATATCTATCACATTTCGTGATAGTCCCTTTGTAAAGGGATCTGCCAAGTTTTTGTCTGTTTGAATATACGTAACAGTTATTACTCCGGAGTTTCTCAACTTCCTGACAGACTTCAAACGTCTCTTCACGTGTCTTGATGACTTCGCATTATCCTTAGAATTGTTCACTTTAGCGATAACCGTTTGGTTGTCACAATTCATAAGAATAGCCGGTACAGGTTTTTCAACCACAGGCAAGTCCATCAAGAGCTCACGCAGCCATTTTGCCTCTGTAGGGGAACGCAGCAAAAAACAAAAAAATTCCGACCTACGCACCAGCCCAGGACCACTATGAAGACTGCATGCAAGGTTTCGATCCGATCGTTACCGACTCATAGCGCATCGGAAGTAGAGTTGATGTAGATCGTCAGTGCAGATCCCCGCAGCTAGGATTTACAACCTCCCAACCGCGAGGATGTTCTCCCTTGTCTGCTCATCGGACAGCCCTCCGGGAGGTGGTTGGACAGTCCCTCGGACGGTGTCACGGACAGCGCTTCGGGAGGACCCTCAAAACTCGGACGGTCACTCGGACAGCCCTTCAGGAGGCACTCTCAAACAGCCCCTCGGGCAAAGAGATCAAACCTATGACCTCTCTACGGGGTTGCACACATACGATGTCATCTATCTGGCAGGGCTTCGCCGTCCAGAACTAGTTCCCACCGGAACCCAGACAGCCTTTCGGCTCTACGAAACTATTTCGCGGGGAGGGAGAGAGAAGCCAGATCATGCATGGCACTTGTATGTGAGAAAGGAGTGAGTGTGGAGAGCACCTCTCCACCTCTATTTAGAGGAAATCCCAAGGGATGGGGTGGCATTCCAAAACCCCAAAATGCCCATGAATGGAGTTCTCCACAAGGGCATAAAGGGAAGGTAAGAGGGCAAGTGGGGCCCCATGTAGGAGCCTCAACATGGCTGGCCACCCCCTAGTGGGTCCCCCCCAAAAGGGGTTCCTTAGTCCCCAAGTCCTTCTAGAAGCCTTTTGGGAAAAGCCCTAAAAGGTGGCTTTCCATAAAGTAACCCAAAAAGCACTTTCACTATTCACAGAAACATTTTTCCGCGACCGTTAAATCCAAAAATATTTCTGTAGGTCTTAGAACATTTCCAGTGCCTACTAAAATAATTTTGGACGCGTTTTGAAACAATTCTGGATTAGTGATTTTCATCTGCGAAAAGCAAACAAAGCGGTTCCGGGAGCTCCAGAACATTTCCGGGTTTTTTCTCCGAAAAATCCCAGAAGATCCCAGAACAATTCTGGCACCCTCCAAGAATTTCCAGGCATGTGCCAAAACCAATTTGATTTAATGGTATACCCTGAAACAACTTTTCAGTTTTACCGAAACTATTCCGGTGTTCTCTCTCCGGAACTTTTCCGTTGTCTCCGAATCTTTTCCGGTGACTTTCTCTCAGACTCCCTGTCTAGTATTCAGCAGATAGATGACCCTTAAGCGTGTGACCCTATAGGTTCGGTGAAGGATAGACATGGCCAGAATACTTTTCAATCAATGATCAACATCGGAGCCGTGGACAACCATATTGACCCCTATACCCACATGAATAAATATTCGAGTGAACCTCCAGTTGCCGTGTGCTATTCTTGTTGCTTCGCGATATGTTACAAACACCCGAGGTGAGACTTATCGGCATCCCCGTGAATAAACAACTTGTCCACTATGCCAGTTACCTCGTTACCGGTTTTGTTCTCTTTTCTCATTCCCGTGTTCCGGCATCCCTGTGATCAAATCACAATGTGTCTGGCCAGACGATGGTAGATATCGTAACACCGAGAGGGCCCAGAGATATCTCTCCATCGTCGGAGGAGCAAATCCCAATCTTGAGCTATCAAGTCCCTTGACACACTTTTCCATGACGTTTAACAAACCCCAAAGTTCATGAAGCAAGCATGAAGAAACTCGACACTCTCATGGTCTAAGGAGTTATGCAAACGTTAACTTTCTCTGTGTTATTAACCATTAACTTGTGACGAATGTATCTCATAGCATAACATCAATTCGGGTCGATTCAACACAAATGTTCTTCTAACATTGTGCCCTCAAAGTTGCCGGCATAGTCATGCCCATGATCAGGAAAACAGAACCTTCATGCAACACTTGAGCTAGTCTTAGAGGCCAGACTAGGAATACATTTTACCGTTTATTATTCCACACATGCATATGAGTTTCCCTCCGAGCCTCGTGGTTATTGTAGACTCGAGAACCATAGCAGTTATAGCACAGAATATAAACTTAATTACGAACATGGGGATAAATAATAACATTTATTATTGCCTCTAGGGAATATCTCATACAGACTCCCACTTGCACTAGAGTCAATAATCTAGTCAATGCTAAAACATTTTACACCTATGGCATACCGGTGTAAAATATGCTTCGCTCGTGGTATAGCCTGATGTCCAACAGATCTGACAACTTCAGTTTCGTGTGTATCTTTGCATCTCCTCGCGTTTTCACGCTTTCACAAAATTCATATTTTGTGTGGACTTGGCTTTGTATATATGTGAATCACAGGTCAAACCTTGATTCCTCAGACTGAGCTATGGAGCGACTATCTACAATAGTGTCCCATTGACCAAAGCCTTCTTGGAACCATACTAAGTTCATGAATGAACTATATGATTCAACATCTTCTTAGTCGCTTCCAAAGCGTCAACATACTTAGCCTTTGTTATAGAAATCGCCACAGTAATTTGTTTGGAACAATTTCCAGCTACCGTGCCACCATATCGTGTATTACACAAAACCCTTAACTTAAATCGAAAATCGCATGGAGCATTAATGAAGACTGTATTGATGTAATTACTTACAATGAGCACTTCATAATCTCTGCTTGCGAGAAAACATGTCATCAGTGTTACTTTAGTACTTAATGACATTTTCCACTGTTGTCCCATTATCAGTACTTTGATCACTTTGGTATCTATACTCGCAACAGCTTGGGAGTATCGGACATATCTGGTTGTTTTACATACCATGGAATATATGATTAATCCAAACACAAGAGTGTGTGGGATCTCCATCATGTATTTTGCTCATCAGTGTTTTGGGACACCGAGTCTTGCAAAACTCTTTCCATGTGACTTCGGCAAGAATCACTCCTTGGCGTTCTTATGCTAAACTGTTTTAGCATCTTGTCAATATGTATTTTTGGCTTAGCCTATTAGGCAATTCTATCTCGTAGATAAATATGTCTAATATCAAGGCTATTTAGCCCAAGCACTTCATCGAAAAACTATTTTCAATGAAGTCCTAATTCGTGTCAAGAAATTTATATTATTTCCAATCAACAATGTGTCAAGCACACAAAGTTTTTAGAAATATTATTATGCTCCCACTTACTTTCTTGTAACCACAAGCATCTTCGTTATCCATTGATGGAATCAAACTCTTTTGACTATTTCATCAAAATGAAGATTCCAACTCCATTTTGCTCTCTTCTGTCCATTGCTGGAACTCTGAAGTTTGCATACTTACTAGCATCCTCTGGATTGACAAAATACTTCGGACTGTATCACATGCAAGTCATAGGTTGCATTTCCATCACATGGAAATCCTTTTGGCATCCATGTATCATATTTCAAGATTGAAATATGTATTAATTGCTAGTTTAACCCGATCTGACTTTAAGCATCGCTACGGTGAGACAATCTCATCGTAGTCAACTCCTTGAATTTGTTATTGCAACAAGTCAAGCTTTATGGATAAAACATTTTATCCACATTATTTTATAGTTCCATTAATGTTTGTTAGACTCTAAGTCTTCCGAAGGGTTTATCAAGATATAATCTTGAATCATTTATATGGAAACTATCTCGGATTATATTGGCATTTAGCTAATTCCGGAGTCAGGGCCCATCAACGCTTCCTTGTGTATCATAGGTATACTGTTGTCTAACAACAATATCTCGCTTGCACACCTGAGAGGTTTGCACGAGTTTTGCCTACGTGGTTCAGTTGCAAGTTCGACCGAAGTCCATACATCTCATGTAGAGGCTTCCGTATCAGTCGCAGTAGGAAACTCTGGAATTACTTCCAAGGTTTCTTTCCTTTGATCTGATGACGAAGATACTGTTATCTCGTCGAGTCGCACTGTCCTCCCACTCACCTTTTTGCAAGAACCATTTTCTTCAAAAGCATACCGTTCTTTGTGGCAAAACCTTTTGCCTCGGTATAGTGGTGGGGGAATACCCAATAACTTGGGATAAGCTACAAAGTAGCACTTGTCTGATTTGGAATAGGTTTGTAAATATTTTACACAAGCCCCATATTCCAAATGTTAAGAAAAGACATAACATGGTTGGGTGTACCATACCATGGAGTCATTTCAACAGATCTGATGGTGCTCTTTTCAGTATAAAAGCCGCAGTCTCTAAAGCATTACTTTTAAAATGGATAATGGCAAATTGATTTATGTCATCTTTGATCTTACCATGTCATAAATGGTTTGATAACATCTTCACGGATATTCCACTCACAGTGGTGCTCCGTGAGGTGTAAGTTATGAAACTCTTTTCACAACTCATCAGACATTCGCTAAACTTGTAACTCAAATATTCCTTTCGGCAATCTAGTTTGCAGAAACATAATTTTCTTGTTACAATAATTTCTACTTCATTTTTGAAAACCTTATGAATGATTTCAAAAGATCCAGACTTACGTCTCATCAAGTAAATATCCATATATCTACTTGAGTCATTTCTGAAGATAGATAAATCCACTGCGAGCAACAACATTTATCGGACTACATACATCAAAATGTATGATCACCAATAAGTTCGTTGCTCATTCCTTATGGCCTGTGAACGGTATTTCAGTCACTTCACTTTTTGGAGGAAAGTTGCAAGTGTCAGATGATTCATAATCAAACGACTTCAAAATCCATCATTATGGAATTTCTCCATGCGGGTTTCTCCAATGTGACCAAATGCAGTGCCACACATGTGTGGTATTCCCTTAGTCTTGCGATATTTAGTGTCAGTGTTATGGATGTATCATATTACCATCAATATTCATAACATACATCCCATTCATGATGGAAGTATGGCCCTTATGTTATTCATAACACTGAACAACAATTGTTCTTTTATGAACAACCCTTTTGCAACAAACATTATGCAATGGGCTAGAGTGTGTAAAACTCTAAAATGAATTATGAAAGTAAATACGGAGGTAATATATTATTATCAATATTAATAACATACATCCCATCCATGATGGAAGCATGGCCCTTATGTTATTCATAACACCGAACATCAAAAGTTCTCTTATGAACAACCTTCTTGCAAGATACTTTATGCAATGGGTGTATAAAAACTCTAAAATAAATTATGAAAATAAATACATAGGTAATGTACCGAGTATAGCAACTTTTACTATGTTCCCAGCGCATATCTAAACCTCACTCCGGCAAGTCTTTTAGGCTGTAGTAGTTCTTGCATCGAGTCGCAGCAGAATGCAATCGAGCGGGTATCTTTGTGATCAACTCACAATACCCAAGAATTAGTGACTAACAATTTAATCACAATTCCCAAGAACTATTTCTTTGACTAGCCTTCTATACATCAATAGCTTGTATGACTTTCATACATGAGCTGGACATTTCAGTCTTCTCTCTTTTTGCCTTTATACTTCTAACAGTTTAACATTCAGTATTTCTCCTACTCTCAGGAGAAGCACTCAACTTAAGAGTGGCGTTAGCCCCAGACTTCCTAGGTGTGTAAGTCACACTAACACCCTTTGAACATTTCCTTTCTCTTTAAGTTGTTGTTTTATTCACCTTCATCATATGATAGGCGTTCTTCTGGATCCCTCTCGTATTAGTCAAATGCATAGTAAACACTTTTACTAATAGTTTGCAAACAAGCATTTCTTTGGATATCTCATATCTTTTAGCCTTTGTTTGTATCTGAAACTAATTTTCAGTTCCATGAATATCACATAGCTATCCCAAACTTTTGAAGTTCGGGTCTCATGGAAGCAAACATATTGCACTTGACCGTAACGGAATTCTAGCTTTTGGATCGAAGGACGAGAGTCACATCATCCATAGCATTAGCGGGAGGATACCGAAAAGCATGCGATAGGACAAAATCCTTCTCAGCACTCTTGAGGACAATCCTCATATTACGTTACCAATCGTAAAGTTTTAACCAGATATATAATAGCTATTCAATTTTAATAGGTAAGGTGGAAACGCGAGCCATTATTCTACAACTATTATGCAAATTTCACTTAGACAAAGTTCATAATTAATTGCACAGAGAATTAAACAAGTTAATTCTACAGTGCGCTCCCACTCAAATCAATATCTCTCATAATTGATTGTGAGTGATACAAGACCCGCATTTCAATTCAACGCCATTGATGTGGACATCACTGATGACGAGAATTTTAATCGGTAGGCCAACTTGCCAATCACATCTCTATGTAATTCTTGTTCATCTTTCGATGGGCGTGTTTCGAGCTCAGGACGATCAAGCTAGAACGTCAAGACAACCAAGTGATCTCGCTGCGAGGTCTGACCTTACCCGCCTTACACCCGTACAATCGTTCGTACCCATGTAGACATGGCGCACCCTGAAAGGAAAGATGCTGTGACGGTGCTACACTTGGGAGAACACTAACTACTTGATATTTTAAGTGAGAGATCACCCTAATAAAAGCGACTACCGCGCAATCAAAAGGGTGCATCATAAGGGATAAACATCTCAGGCAATTCATAATATCATGATATGGCATAGCCCTTTCTGACGGAGAAGTCTTTAATTTCTTCGTCTTCGGCATTCGCGTCGGTGTTCACCTTTGCGAAGTTTGCCACCACCTTGTCGATGCACCAGATAATATTGCTATCTCTATAGCTAATAAAATAAGTGCATTAGTTAAGGTTGACACGCAAGTCATTAAAGTGACAATCATATGGCTCCAGCCATCATGCCGAATCATGACACGCAGGTCATGTTAGTAAATTTACATCATATAGTCATCTCATACATAATCAAATTAATATGAGCATTGCTATACCACATCACATGCACATCCTGCAAAACCAAGTTAGACGCCTCTAATCGGTTTATGCAAAATTTTATTTTACGTGGCTTCTAAGGTTTCGAAACAAACCGAAGCTACCAACGTCCATCATCAAGTATGATTATTCAAGTCGCTAGATTAACTTTGCGGGGTGTATGAAACACGAGATAATAAAATCTCGAGCCCCATACTTAACTTCGTCATACGCAAGACCCCCGTGCAGATCATATCTGCATTGCCCTTTCGTCTGCGAAATTTCATCTTTCTTTTAACTATGGTGGAATTCAAAGAACTGTTAGCACTTCGTTGATCAATCAGGATCGCGGATTATCAGAACTTTGAAACTCCACCATACCGTTATCAAGATCAGAAATATGCAAATTCAAGGGAAGCAACAAGAACATCGTGTAATAGATTTCATCTGCTACCCGCATAAATAATTTTCAGCAATAGATCTCATCTACTACAAAATTATATTATTCAACATCCATACATCTCTATGTATTCTAGCTCGTAACCTGCATCTACGCATAGCACGGCTCATGATGCCACTGTAGGGGAACGCAGCAGAAAACAAAAAATTTCCGACCTACGCACTAGCCCAGGACCACTATGAAGACTGCATGCAAGGTTTCGATCCGATCGTTACCGACTCGTAGCGCAGCGGAAGTAGAGTCGATGTAGATCGTCGGTGCAGATCCCCGCAGCTAGGATTTACAACCTCCCAACCGCGAGGATGTTCGACCTTGTCTGCTCGTCGGACAGCCCTCCGGGAGGCGGTCGGACAGTCCCTCGGACGGTGTCACGGACAGCCCTTCGGGAGGACCCTCAAAACTCGGACGGTCACTCGGATAGCCCTTCGGGAGGCACTCTCGAACAGCCCCTCGGGCAAAAAGATCGAACCTACGACCTCTCTACGGGGTTGCACACATACGGTGTCATCTATCCGGCAGGGCTTCGCCGTCCAGAACTAGTTCCCACCGGAACCTAGACAGCCTTTCGGCTCTACGAAACTATTTCGCGGGGAGGGGGAGAGAAGCCAGATCATGCATGGCACTTGTATGTGAGAAAGGAGTGAGTGTGGAGAGAACCTCTCCACCTCTATTTATAGGAAATCCCAAGGGGTGGGGTGGCATTCCAAAACCCCAAAATGCCCATGAATGGAGTCCTTCACAAGGGCATAAAGGGAAGGTAAGAGGGCAAGTGGGGCCCCATGTAGGAGCCTCACCATGGCTGGCCACCACCTACTGGGTCCCCCCCGAAAGGGGTTCCTTAGTCCCCAAGTCCTTCTAGAAGCCTTTTGGGAAAAGCCCTAATAGGTGGCTTTCCATAAAGTAACCCAAAATGCACTTTCACTATTCACGGAAACATTTTTCCACGACCGTTAAATCCAAAAATATTTCTGTAGGTCTTAGAACATTTCCAGTACCCACTAAAATAATTTTGGATGCGTTCCAAAACAATTCCAGATTAGTGATTTTCATCTACGAAAAGCAAACAAAGCGGTTCCGGCAGCTCCGGATCATTTCCGGGTTTTTTCTCCGAAAAATCCCAGAAGTTCCCAGAACAATTCTGGCACCCTCCAAGAATTTCCAGGCGTGTGCCGAAACCAATTTGACTTAATGGTATACCCTAAAACAACTTTTCAGTTTTACCGAAACTATTCCGGTGTTCTCTCTCCGGAACTTTTCCGTTATCTCCGAAACTTTTCCGGTGACTTTCTCTCAGACTCCCTGTCTAGTATTCAGCAGATAGATGACCCTTAAGCATGTGACCCTATAGGTTCGGTGAAGCATAGGCATGGCCGGAACACTTTCCGATCAATGATCAACATCGGAGCCGTGGACACCCATATTGACCCCTATACCCACACGAATAAATATTCGAGTGAACCTCCAGTTGCCATGTGCTATTCCTGTTGCTTCGTGATATGTTACAAACACCCGAGGTGAGACTTATCGGCATCCCCGTGAATCAACAACTTGTCCACTATGCCAGTTACCTCGTTACCGGTTTTGTTCTCTTTTCTCGTTCCCGTGTTCCGGCATCCCTGTGATCAAATCACAATGTGTCTGGCCAGACGATGGTGGATACCGTAACACCGAGAGGGCCCAGAGATATCTCTCCATCGTCGAAGGAGCAAATCCCAATCTTGAGCTATCAAGTCCCTTGACACACTTTTCCATGAACCTGTAAGCCGCTGTAATAGCCACCCATTTACGGATGACGTTTAACAAACCCCAAAGTTCATGATGCAAGCATGAAGAAACTCGACACTCTCATGGTCTAAGGAATTATGCAAATGTTAACTTTCTCTGTGTTATTAACCATTAACTTGTGACGAATGTATCTCATAGCATAACATCAATTCGGGTCGATTCAACACAAATGTTCTTCTAACATTGTGCCCTCAAAGTTGCCGGCATAGTCATGCCCATGATCAGGAAAACAGAACCATCATGCAACACTTGAGCTAGTCTTAGAGGCCAGACTAGGAATACATTTTACCGTTTATTATTCCACACGTGCATATGAGTTTCCCTCCGAGCCTCGTGGTTATTGTAGACTCGAGAACCATAGCAGCTATAGCACGGAATATAAACTTAATTACGAACATGGGGATAAATAATAACATTTATTATTGCCTCTAGGGCATATCTCCTACAGCCTCAACAGTGGCTGTGTCTAAAGCAGTTAGTTCTGCTTCCATAGTTGACCTTGTCAATATGGTTTGTTTACAAGACCTCCATGACACTGCGCCACCTCCATGAGTAAATACATACCCACTTGTGGCGTAGAGTGCATCAACATCGGAGATCCAATTCGAATCACTATATCCTTCTAGCACAGCAGGATGCCCTGCATAGTCAATTCCGTAACTCATAGTACCTCTCAGATAGCGCAAGACCCTTTCTAGTGCATGCCAATGATCATCACCCGGGTTGGACATGAACCTACTCAGTTTGCTCACAGCAAAAGAGATATCTGGTCTTGTAGCGCTAGCTAAGTACATGAGTGAACCAACAATTTGAGAGTATCTTAATTGATATCTCGTTTCTTTCTTGTTCTTTCTGAGTGTCACGCTGGGATCATAAGGTGTTGAAGAAGGCTTGCCATCCATAAAGCCGAACCGGCTCAAGACCTTCTCAACATAGTGAGATTGCGTTAGAGTAATCCCACTCTCATTCTTAATAAGTTTGATGTTTAGAATCACATCGGCTTCTCCCAGATCTTTCATATCAAAACTCTTTGATAGAAAAGACTTGACCACATTGATCGCATCAATGTTTGTACCAAAGATCAGTATGTCATCCACATACAAACATAATATGACACTATTGCCCCCACCATGGCGATAGTAAACACACCTATCAGCCTCGTTAATGACAAATCCTGTAGAAGTTAGAGTTCTTTCAAACTTCTCATGCCATTGCTTAGGTGCCTGTTTCAGACCATACAAAGATTTTAACAATTTGCACACCTTTCTCTCTTCACCCTTTACCACAAACCCATCAGGCTGATCCATATAGATTTTCTCTTCCAACTCTCCATTGAGGAAAGCTGTCTTTACATCCATTTGATGAATGATAAGACCATAAGAGGCAGCCAGGGAAAGTAGCACTCGAATGTTGGTCATCCTAGCAACAGGTGAATAGGTGTCAAAGTAATCTTTGCCTTCTTTCTGAGTGTAGCCCTTGGCCACAAGACGCGACTTGTACTTATCGATAGTACCATCAGGCCTTAGCTTCTTTTTGAATACCCACTTACAACCCATAGGTTTACAACCATATGGTCTATCAGTTAGTTCCCAAGTTCCATTAGAAAGAATTGAGTCCATCTCATTATGAACAGCTTCTTTCCAATCATCTACATCCGGAGATGCATATGCCTCTGCAATAGACTTGGGAGTATCGTCCACAAGGTATACAATGAAATCATCACCAAAGGATTTTGCAACCCTTTGTCTCTTACTCCTCACAGGAGCTTCATTGTTATCCTTCTCAAGGACTTCCTCATGTGATTGTTCGAAATACTCATCAGATGTACTAGATTCAGGAATTATCTCAGAAGAAAATCTAGCAATGCTATGCATATCATTCATAGGAAATATATTCTCAAAAAATGTTGCATCACGAGATTCCATTATAGTATCAACATGCATATCAGGTACCTCAGATTTAACCACTAAAAATCTATAAGCAATGCTCCGTTGAGCATAACCTAGAAAGACACAATCCACTATCTTTGGTCCAAGTTTGCGTTTCTTAGGAATAGGAATATTGACCTTTGCCAAGCACCCCCAAGTGCGCAAGAAAGTGATGGTTTTCTCTCAACCCACTCCTCATAAGGGGTTTTCTCTTTATTCTTGTTAGGAACTCTATTCAGGACATGACACGAAGTCAATAGAGCCTCCCCCCACCATGCCTTAGATAAACCAGCAGTGTCTAACATGGCATTCACCAAATCAGTCAGCGTGCGATTTTTGCTCTCGGCAACCCCATTTGATTGGGGTGAATAGGGAGGCGTCCTTTCATGAATAATACCATGTTCCTCACAAAATTCATCAAATAATTTGGGAAAATACTCTCCACCACGATCGGACCTAAGACGCTTGATCTTTCTCTCTAGTTGATTTTCAACTTTAGCTTTATAGATTTTAAAGTAGTCTAAAGCTTCATCTTTAGTTTGCAACAAATAAACATAGCAAAATCTAGTCGCATCATCAATCAATGTCATGAAATATCTCTTTCCACCTTTTGTCAACACACCATTCATCTCATGTGGCACCCCGGCTCTGAGGAACCGGAACGCCTCGTATTCCAGCCCAGAGATCAAGTCTTCTGGAATACGGCACTGCTTGGCATAGAACAAATCAGCTCTTTATTACAAATAGTTGGAGAACAAGTGTTTGGTGGTATTACAAAGGGTTACACTGGCACAGCGATACTACGCCTGCTAAGGTGGCTCTATGCTAGTAGCGGAACAACTCCTAGCAGCGGAACCACGACGACGGTAATGGACTCCACTCCGCAGGGACTCTGGCTGGGACACGTCCTAGCTCGCAACTCGGAATCCTCGGGCTATGCAAACATGGCAGTACCTGCAAACTGGCATGACACGCCAGGTGAGTACTTTGAATGTACTCGCAAGCTCACAACAAGCAAAAGCATTAAGGCAAAGCAACATCACAGCAACCAAGGTTATATCAGGAGCAGTTATTATTTTAAAAAGGGTGGAAGAAAATAATGAACATGTTATCTATGAACCATTGGTAACCAACTATTCTCGCGACCAACTCATGGTCATACCAATATCACCTGATGGTCCTCCTCGAGATCATCCCCAAGGTTACCAGTGGCGTTCTGCCAAGCGGTTACCTTACCATACCATGACGAGTTCTTCCATCATTAACAAGTCATTCCTTCATTGGTGTTGATCGGACAGTGTGACTGAGTACGAACTGTGTCCAATACCGTGGACTCGGCTATTCGAATAGATTCTTACACTCTGCAGAGGTTGCGCACTTTACCCACACCATGGACATTCGTCCAACAAAACCTGCCTAACCTGTGACTCTTCTACCGTAGCACCGACACGTCCTCTCTGAGGTCATGCCCTGGGTGGCCCCTGTGTCACTTCTGACACCTGCCACCATCGTGGCCAAACTAAACTGTCCCAAACGGGGACCTGAGCTCAATAACCAAACTGGGCTCACAAGATTATCGCCGTCTACCTGATCAGGGTAGCACGCACGCATAACCTTCCCTCTTTGGTGGTACTGATAAAAGAGCACGAGATTAGACTAAGTCAAGGCCGTCCCATTCCGGCAGATGTGGCTGCACTGGAAAGCTCGGTTCAGTGGCACTTGATCAACGTATGAAGGAAGTAATCCCCAAGTGGCTTCTTTGCCATAACTGCTACTCCGGTATTATAGTGATCCAGATAATAACAATAGCCAGTTAGTATTCCAATGGGTAACATGATCAAACTACTGCTACTGACTCCATAGACGAAATATCGGACGGAATCACAAAGTAATCATAGACGGTAATCTCACAGTCCAACAGCATTTGGGCATCATCATACTTGTAAACTACTAGTCACTAACAATCCAATCATCATCATGATAGCAGCATATCCAAGAATTTCTCCAAGTGTAGCATGAATAAACCAATTATAAATAATTCAAATTTTTAGCCTAATTAACTATTTAAACCATGACATTGCAATGCAATTATGCAAATGAGAGTTGTGGCTTGCCTTGCACCAAGAGAATGTGGGAGTACTCCTAGTCTTCACCTACTGCTCAAACACTCTGAAAAACATTTTTGGAAGCATTTGTAAATATCACATAGAGCATTTTTCCCTGTCCAAAAATTCTAGACAGTAGAGAAAAATACCAAAATTTTCCAACAAATAGAGGAGCTCATAAGAAAAATAATGCAAAAAGAATGAACTCATTTGGACTTATGGTTTAAAAGATATTGCTGGTCAAAGTTTGGTCAAATTTCTGGATTTATTTGAATTTTAACAGAAAATCAGAAAATCCAGAGGCGGCCACGTCGAAGGCGTAAAACCAGATTACGCCTCCACTTGCGTACCGCTTCGGGCGCGCACAGGGTCGCTAACAGGTGGGGCCCTCTGTCAGTTTTAAATAGAGAGAGAGAGGGAACAGAGGACGGCGGAGCTCACCGACGATGCTCACCGGCGTAGAGACGGCGGCGAGGCTGGGAAAGGGCGGGGATGGATCGGGTGCTCAACGGCGAACACGCCTGTACCCGTAGCTCGTCGGGAGACGGCCGGACGGCATCGGCCCCTTCCTCTCAGGCGGCGGCGAGCTTCGGTGGTGGAGGGGATCGCCGACTCCGGCGACTACACGAGCAGAGGAGGGGTTGAGAAGGACCAGTGGAGCTCCACGAACTCCACGGTGGCCTTAGCTGGAGCTGGGGTGGACGGGAGCGAGTTGGTGGAGCCGGAGCAGAGCGGCGGGGCTCCTCATCGGAGATGGAGAAGGAGGGCTCCCCGGCTCTGCTTCTGGGCGCGGGGCGTCGATTGAGAGATGGGGAGGGTGAGTGGTCATGAGAGGGAGGGCTGGGGAGCGGCTTTTATAGCCGGGCGGCGATGCCCGAGCCGGATCCCGCCGAGAGGAAAATGTCGGTGTTCGCGTTGAGCTGGTCATCGCGCTGGCGACCGGACCACGTAGAGAGGTGACGGGAGAGGGCAGGGACTTAATGGTGATGGCACGGAGCGGCGAGGAAGACGACAGCCAGCGCGGCCACAGTGCCAGTACGGAGGCTACAGCGGTGAGGCTTGGCCGTGTCCGGCGAGCTAGCTGCTGGCGATGGGAGACCTCCAGAAGGACCAGGTGGACGACGGGGAGGGTGGTGGCGCTCCAGGACATGGTACGACGACGCGGGCGCGCGGTGCCAGCGAGGCCCGAGAGAGTTTGGCGCTCAGAGCGCGAGTTCTGCCCTGGCAGACGCATGGTCACTGGATGCACTGGTGCACGCGGTGCGCCCTGGCCTGCCCGATCATGTCCACGCGGTAGTCCCTTCATCCAGTGGCCCCCTGTGCATCTGGTTTGACTGGAGCTAGCTTGGACAACACGCCAGCTTCCAGAAAAGTTTCTGGACAGCAACTTGAGGAGGTTCCAGAGAAGAAATGAGTTGGAGATGGAGCTAAAGGATTTGTCTGGGGTATTCTAGGTTGGAAGGACTACAGACTGGGAAAGTTGCAAGAATTTTTCATCAAGTTTTGATCATGGTTCATGTGCAAACCACATTTTGGTCCAGAAACTTGATGAAGTTGTTGCACTCACATTGATGGGCTCCTTGAGCTGAAATTTGGTATCTAGAGGTTATTTAGTGGTAGAAAGATGCTATAAAAATTTCATACCATTTGGATAATTATAAATGGTACTTCCTTCACAATGCTTCCTTTTGGACAGAAGCTTGGAAGAATTTTGTGGAGAAAATGGCTAAATGAAATGGGCCAAAATTTGGTGGAGTGTGTTAATATGGGTAGGAGAATGTCCTGGATTAATTTCAGAATTTTTGGAGCAATATAAAATATAGTTTCTTCACAAACTGAAATTATTGCCAGAAACAAAGATTGGATGGTGTGCTCACCATGAGCATGGAATCTTGAATATTTTCACATATCCAAGGTTCATATGGTCCAAAGAATTTATGGGAATTTTCTTGGAATTTTGGAGAGGACAGAAATATAGGTTGCATCACAACCTAAAGGAAAAGGGCTATTCCTTTAATAGAAAAAAGGAATATTAAATTGGAATAAAGGTTGGAATTGGGCAAGAATGGAAATGACATGACTTGGGAGAAGTTTTTGTAAGCTTTGATTCACTTGGGAGGGGAAAGTAAAAATATTCCCAAGTTTTAAGTCCATAGAGCCATTCAAAAATTAAAAACCAAGCCAAATTCCAAATGAAATTCAAATGGATTTTTGAAAAGAAAGGTTGGGAAAAACCAGGGTGTCACATCTCACAAAGATCAGAATGTATGAGTTCTAGAGGTGCCAAGTTTCTCTCCTTGGCAACCGTGTGAGGCTTTCGAGGTTGCTTCGATTGCACACAACTATGGCACTTAGAACCTTTGGCAACAGTGAAATTTGGAATTAAACTCATACTGGATAGCCGAGACATTAAACCAAAATTAATATGACATAAACAAGAGTGCCAAACACTTGCATCATCATTAACACTAGCACAAATTTGGTTTACTGACTTATTGCAAAAATCTGAAAGAGAAAAGCGGAACAAGCCTCCACACTCATAGCCTTTGCCTATAAATTGTCCAAATCTTGACACGATTACTTTATTCGACTCTAAAACTACCTTAAACCCATCTCAACATAGAAGGGAGCCGCTAACTAGATTCTTGTTCATAGTAGGGACATGCGGCACGTTCCTTAGTTGCACGATCTTTCCCTAAGTAAACTTCATATCCACCGTGCCAATGCCACGAACAGAAGCATGTGACCCATTCCCCATTAGGACGGAAGAATCCCTTGCGACCTGATAAGAAGTAAACAAAGAGACGTCAGCACACACATGAACGTTAGCACCCGAATCAATCCACCATGAAGATGATTGAAATACTGAAAGCACAATGGGTACATTACCATACCCATCAGTATTGCTAGCGGTCACCATGTTGACAGTCTTGGAGCTCATTTTCCCTCTGTGGTCTGCATGTTCTGGGCATTCCTTGGAAAAGTGTTCGGGCTTCCCACAGGCGTAGCACTCTAGCTCAGCCTTGTTAAACTTCTTCTTCTTGAAGGTAGTTGTCTTGGTAGGCTTGTTGAAAACAGGCTTGTTCTTCCCTTTGTTCTTGTTCTGTGGGTACCTCTGCACCATATTGGCGCTAGGCTGAACCTCACCTCCTTTCTCAGTAGTGTCTTTAGCCCGAGCTTTCTCTTCAACATCAAGAGATGCAATCAGATTTTCAACTGATATCTCATGTCTCTTATGTTTCAGAGTTGTGGTGAAATTCCTCCATGAAGGAGGCAACATTGCAATCATGCACCCAGCCACGAATTTGTCGGGTAGAACACACTTAAGGAGTTCCAGTTCCTTCACAATGCACTGTATCTCATGAGCTTGTTCAACCACAGAACGGTTATTCACCATCTTGTAGTCATGGAAACTCTTCATGATGTACAGTTCACTGCCTGCACCTATTGCACCGAATTTAGCATTCAGTGCATCCCACAGAGTCTTTCCGCCATCTATGTGCATGTACACATCACACAGACGGTCAGCAAGAACACTCAGAATGCATCCCACAAACATAGTATTGGCTTCCTAGAATTTTCTCTGATCTTCGTCAGACATTCCCTCTGGAGCACCAACACTAACATGGAAAACTTTCAGAGCAGTAAGCCAGAGCGTGGTCTTCACCTGCCACCTCTTAAAGTGCACACCGGTAAACTTATCCGGCCTCAGTGCATCAGCGAATCCAGCCATAGTTAACTCAGGAAATTGCCTACAATTAGGTTTTTGGATTGTTGGAAAATTAGGCAAGTTCATTATTAATTCTAGTAAATAATTCATGACTAGAACAGAGACTAGCATGTAATAATCTAGCAAACTAGAGGAACAACAAAACATGCATAACAGCACCGCACACGAATCAGCAGCTGTAGAGAGAGACATGAATAGATGACGATGGACGTACTGTTTGTTAGCTGTTGTAGGGGCGACGGTGTTGATGACGATGTTGGCAACGATCTGCTGCTGACGGCGATGAAGACGACGATGAGTAGCACCGCCCAACTTGGACGGAAGACGACCCGTGATGACGAATTTGAGCAGTCGCGCAAAGCGCTTCCCAAAAACCTAATTCATCCTTTCCCAATGCAGGATCGCAAGGACAGCTGGTTCCGGAGACCTGCTCTCCCGCACGCCGATGCACGCCGGCATTTGGGATGGAGTAGACTATGGTGGCGGCGCAAGTTGCGAGATGAGGCAAAACCCTAGGTGTTTTCGGTGTGTCTTTTGGCCGCGGCCGGTAGCAGTATATATATTAGGACCAGAGACGGTATCGTGTCGCGATCACGATCTCAAACCGACTAGGTTTCTAAGTCGTATACTTACCGAGCAAGAAATAATTAACTTGTCTGCCAAGACATAAAAAACAAAACGGCAAAAGGAAGCCGCGCCCCCGCAAGGCAACAGACCGGATTTCGGCGGACCATTCACGCGCATGTCGCACGTACGCGCCGCCCCCGCCCCCGCCCAGCAAGGCGAGGCAAGCGAGCGCGCGTGTGTGGTCTTCCCTTTCTCTTCTCAACACACCACTTAGAGTGGTGGAGAGAACCCACTATATAAAGAGGTCCAACTCTTCCTCAACTAACGAGATGGGACTAAACTTTAGCACCATCTCTTGCCATTTTATTCATGGGCCACTATTTAAGATTTCAGAAATTGTTATGGGCCTAGCCCATTTCTAACATTGCAAACTTGTACTACACGAAACTCTTCCACACAGACAAAAAAAATGCGCACGACACGGCAGGCTAAGTTATTTTTTTTGAAACGGAGACAAAAACTTTGCCTCATCCATTAATTAAGCAGAAGAGAGTTGCCCAGTTAATCAGTGGAAACCCAGGCGAAAACCAATACAGCAATAGCCAAGCCCACTCCCACACACATCGAACTACACGCCCACACCCACAGGCTAAGTTTGGAAATCGCGGCCCTGCGGCATGTTGGCCGAAATCACTGTTCTGACCTTATCAGCAAAGAATGGTACAAAATGAACTCGACAGGAAAGTATTTCACAATCTGACCCTTTTAGCAACGCCACATCCCGTGGCGTTGCTGCTCCACCTAGAAATGCCGAGGCACTTCGCGTTGCTGCCCTGGCCCCACGGTCAGGCCCCGCTGCTGATGTGGCAGACCAGAAACGCCGAGCTAGCCAGCGTTTCTGGAAACGCCAAGGGCCGTTGGCGTTTCTGGCCACCATGGAAACGCCAAGTATAATGGCGTTTCTGCCCAAGATATTTAATTGGCCGTGGTCCCCCCCGACTCACTCTCACCCACCACTCACCACTCACTCTCTTCTCCCCCATTGCCCCCCCCCCCCCCCGAGCTCAAGCCCCTTTTCCCCTTTGTCTCCCCCACTTAAACCACCTCAAATCCTTGCAAATTGATTGCGTAGGTCCGTGGATCCGGTGTCATTTCCGTTCCTTGAGGTAATCTCCTTCATCTCACAATTTTTTATTGGTTGGATTTGTGTATTTGGATGGATTTGTTAATTTGGATCCTAACCCTAGTTTTGAACATTGTTCCATAATATGATGTTTGTAGTGTTTATTAATTAGTATGGTTGGTCCAATAGTGTTGATTTGTGATGTGGATGAACAAAGCTTAGGGTTAGGGTTATGCTTAATGTTAGGATTTAGGGTTAGGGTTAGGGTTTGGGTAATGATTATTTTGGATGGACAATGTTGTTCTTAGTGGTTTTGTATGCAATGTGTTATACTTTGCATTGTTCCTTTGTTGTACTTATGTTCCCCTTTTTTAGATGGAGAAGATTGTGAATATTCATTATGTTGACAAAGTGGGATTTATGAATGTTGATATTGTTGACAAGTATGAGGAAGTGTTGATATTTCTTGAGAGTCCTAGTTATGAAGAGGTTGTGTAAGAAACAAGGATAAGATTAAAGTGGGTGGATGCAAGTGACTAAGTTGAATTAGTAGGAAGATATGATGTTGGGTCGGCACACAAGTGTCGAATGAAGACAATGCCTATCAAGTCCAATTTGCATTGGGGTGCATATAAGGAGGTTGTTGCATCCTCGGAAGTCAAATCACTCGAAGTGTTTGCAATTAAGGTGGTCAAGGCTCCTCTCTTTCATCTTGACTTGAACCAAAGCTTAGTAGATGATGTGAGCCAAATTGTTGAGCAAAGAGTTGAAGTGGAAGCCAATGCAATGAGCCAACCTCATGTTAGCCAATCAAATGAAGTTGAGGTGAAAGATATTAAACATGACAACGAACAAGTTGATTATGTCAATGAGTATCCCCAATACGAGTTCAGAGGCAGTGCACCGATCAATGATGATGGTCATGACACCGACGAAGAGTATGAGAGGCACCAGAACATTGTTGGTGACGTAGAGGCTGAAGTAAGGCATAAGGACATGGATCCTGACATTATCTATCAGCGTGCTTGTGTGGATGACTCGGATGATGAAGGCCCGGTGAATGAGTTGGACGAGGATGGCTTCACTGAGAAAGAAGCAGAGTGGTACACAAAAATCACCGGTAGGGATCACAAAGTTCCCTTGTTTTGTGATGTTAACCTTGTAGATAAGGCTATAGTCGACGGTGGCATGAGCAAGACAATTGAGGCTAGACAGTTCCCAAGTAGTACACCCGACGAGATTTCTATGTCTTACCTAAGGAAAGGTTTGATGTTCGAGCACATGCTAGAATTCAAGATGTGGTTGTGTGAGTATGCTGTCAAACACCACAGGCCCTTCATAGTTGTTCACTCGGACTGCAACAAGCGATACACCGTGAAATGTGAGGTAGAAAGATGCAAATGGAAAGTCAATGGAAGACTCACGAAAGATGGTTGGTGGAAGATAACTAGTTGCAAAGCCACTCACCAATGCACACCGTCGACCGTAGAAGCACGGACGACACACCGTCAGCTAACCTCGGAATTCATCGGTTATAAATACCAGAAACATATAGCCGAGGATCCAACCATTAAAGTGAAGTTGTTGATGAGTTGGGTTGAAGATAAGTTTGGATATAAGGTCAAGTACGGGAAGACATGGAAGGCCAAGCAAGTCGCTCTTAGAATGTTGTATGGTGGATGGGAAGAGGCGTACAACATGCTACCCAGGTTGTTGGGAGCGATGTCCTATAGAAACCCAGGAATGTACCACTATGTCCAAGATATTGAAGGAGTGTTCCGTCGTGCCTTTTGGACGTTTGGCCCATGCATTGCAGCTTTTGAGCATTGTCGTCCGGTTTTGTCTATAGATGGAACATTCTTGACAGGCAAATACAAGGGCACACTCATGATAGCAATGGCACATGATGCTAATGATCAGGTGTTGCCTGTGGCATTTGCTTTGGTGTCGGTGGAGAACCAAGACAACTGGGAATGGTTCATGAGACTTGTGAGGAGCACGGTCATTCCTCCGAATAGGGAGGTATGCATCATATCCAATCGGCACCAAGGCATATTGAAGGCCGTGGATATTCACATTCCAGGGCATGCGAGGCTTCACCACCGATGGTGTACGAGGCACTTCGTTGCAAACTTTTACAGGGCTTGTAAGAACAAGGATCTTTGCAAGGATCTTAACTTTGCATGTGTAGCCTTCTCCGTTAAGTCGTTCACGACACGCTTGGACAAAATCTATGAGAAGGCAAACGAAGGTGGGAAAGAATTCCTACAAAGGAATATTGATGAGAGACACAAGTGGTCACGGGCATGTGACGAAGGAGGCATGAGATATGGTGACATGACAAGCAATCACTCTCTCTTATGTGTATTGGTGTACTCATATATGCTATGTGTATTTTCTAGTTGTGTTATAGCATGTGTTGTGTTATATCTTGATTATCATGCATCACTCTCTCTTATTTTTTGTCTATCATCTTCTCATTCTTTCTTACGCGTTCTCAAGGTCTCTATTTTACTTCTAAATCTAAATCTTCTCTCTCTCAAATAATCATGCTTAGTGCTATTGCACTTATCTCTCACTTTCTATTATTTTCTCACTCTGGTTCTGTCTCTGTGCCAAACGCCAAGCAGCTTTGGCGTTTTGATGTTGTCTGGAAACGCCAAGGACTTCGGCGTTTCTATGTTTTATGGAAACTCCAATGGCATTGGCGTTTCAGAAACGCCAAATGTTGCCTTGGCATTCCTTTAAGACAGTACCCTCGAAACACATGCAATGGAAATGTTTCCATGTGGGCTGGAAACGCCAGGGGTCTTCGGCGTTTCTACCCTACTTAGAAACGCCAGGGGTACTCGGCGTTTCTACCCTGCATTGAAACGCCACTGTAGTTGGCGTTGCCACCTTACTATGCCAATCACAGAACAATTTCTGCCAGATGCAAATGTCACATATTTTGACAGCAAAATTATCAAGTCCAGCACAGATAGCAATGGCACATATTTTCACAACATAATCCAACTGACATAATAGTTAACAAGTCTAGGATCCACATAATAGTTAATAAGTCAAGGAGACATAATAGTTAACAAGTCTAGGATCCACATAATAGTTAATAAGTCAAGGAGACATAGTACTAACAAGTCCGCGAGACATAAAACATAACAAGTTCACACATTCACTTCTTCCCTCTTTTCGCAGGGAGACACAAACCTACATGAAAAGTTCAGGACACATAAAGCATCAGTCATCACTTCACTTCTTCCCTCTTTTCGCAGCCATCTTCTCCTTCCTCATGTAGCCCTCTGGAGTGTTCTGCCATCCTGGACGTCGGCTGATTCTTGAGCTAGCTCGGCATGCTGCTTCTGACGGCTGAGAAGGTTGAGTTGGTTGCGGAGCTTCTTCCATGTGCGAAGCCCCAAGCTCCATATAGTCCGGATCCGCTTCTTCGTCTGTCTCCTCTTCCTCTTCCTCTTCCTCAATCCGTGCTCAGCTCGAAGAAGCACCAGCTCCGCTCGAAGATGGACGAGTGGAAGAAGCACGTGCTCGGCTGGAAGATACACGAGCGGAAGAAAGCACATCCATTCTATACTGAGCACGTGCCCGCACATCCGTGGATGAACCACCGTGGCAAGAAAGTAAAGCGGCTAGTGTGCGGCAATGATTCACGACCTTCTGCACAAGGAAAGACATTAACATGTTAATATGCAAAAAGAGTTACGATGAAAGAAAGCACATGTTCATATTACAAAGCGGTTAGTGTGCGGCAACGATTAATAAGGCCTCTAACCTGCAGAGTACTCCTAACAAGCCCATCCGTTTCTGGACCAGGGGCACGGCCAAGCACCACATTACTATCATTGATGCATCTCCATAGCTCCGTGCCCTGAATAAAACATATGTCACACACCACTCATGAAGAAATGACACATGTACATATTTCAAAAGAGAGACAAAAGAGAGACATACCACTCGGTCATGCAGAGGGCCATAATCTAGGTGCGCTCCAATGGTCTCCCTAATAGAGTTGTTGAATGCACCATCAGCAGCCTCACTTGGTATTACGTCCAAGCAGTCAGCACGAGTCCAAGCACCCTTGTGGATAACTCTGTACTCTTTGCGAAGCCACTCCAAATGCCTTAGATATGCCTCCTCGTCGTTGTCGGGTGTGTGATCATTTTCAACTCGAGCATTCCTCTGAGCATTCCACATGTCCACCCACATAAGGTGGTGATCCTCCCAATTCGTGACATTCTTGTTGTTTTGCCGGCTCGTCCTACAAAGCATGAGAAAATACATCAGTTTTATTTTTTCGTGTTATACATTGATCAACATGTGGTACAAAAAACTCTCACCTGTGTAGCTGCACACTTGTCTCAACGTAGTCCGGCGGGGTGCGTTGTTGTACTCCAAATTGCTTTGCAACACGATGTGGAAGATGCCACTCGACCGCAAAAAAGCATATCAAGGGGCACCGCACACGCCAAAGATGTTTGTCATGAAGGCACATATTTCTCAAAGAAAACTGCCTAAGTACCATGTACGGCCTCCAATTGACCTACATCACAACATGTCACTCGCTCATGCACAAAAAATAAATTCAGGATTGATGGCAAAGCATTTAGATAATTACCTGATTATAATTCAGCATGTCAAGCTCGCTTATGTATGCCTTGTACCGCCCCATGGCGGCGATACTCGACACTTGGACATTAGCCCATGTGTGTGCGATAGTGGGGTACCGCTCCTCATCCCCGTCAAAATCCCACTCCCAAGGTTCTTCCGGAGGAATGGTGACGTTATGGCCTACAGGGATACGCTCCCACATCCAAATCTGTAGGGCCCAAACGAAACCACCAAGACAAGATTTCGGCTTACTCCTCATACATGCTCCGGCCAACTGCACATTTGTACACACGTCAAACGATCACACGCAAACATCTATTTCATATAATGAAAATGCATCATATTAAGCATTACCTGATGGTACAAGAAGGCTAGTGTCGCGGACCCCCAACTCCACTTAACATCCCAGTTACGAAGAGGGTCCAAGAACATCCAGGAGGCTGTGTCCCCCGTGCCATCCGGAAACACCACTTGGGTCAAGAGATTCCATAAGTAAGCCCTGGCGTACTGCTCCACAACCGCCGGACTGGCATTCTTTGGGCACTCGTAAAAATGTTCTCGTATCCACGAGAACAACACACCGGATGGCCTAGGATCCTTCTTGGTTTCATTGAGCCACGGTGGTGGTTCAACACCAACCAATCCTGCAACCCGTTGTCGCCACCCCTCAGACTTCACCTTCCCGGTAAGAGCCCTGCCCTCGATCGGAAGCCCGGAGATCATCGCAATATCCTCCAAAGTGATGGTCATCTCACCAAGAGCAAGGTGGAAAGAGTGCGTCTCCGGCCTCCAACGGTCCGTAAGGGCGGTAATGGCCGTCGAGTTCAGCCATGGTGGTGTGCTTTTAAAGTTGAGCACGAACTGAAGAAGATCCATTCTTCTAAAATAAGGCTCGTAGCGAAGGTCATATTTGAGAGATTCACGCGGGTTGTGGCCCCTCAACCGAAGTATTGGAGGAACCTAAAAAAACAAACGCACAATTTTGTTAATTCTCTCAACTAGTCAAAATATGAAGTTCAAACAATGTAGATACATAATTACCTCCCCTCTTTCCACTAGCACAGCACGATGCTTGTTCTCGTAATAATCATCAAGGCCGGGATATTTATCCGGCTCAAACATCCTACATGATACATTATAAACTAGTTAATATGAATGCTTAAAACTTTGAACACGTTATGAAATACTCTCTAAATCCACTTGCATTTTACACAATGCTTAAAACTTTTCACCACATTCACATACATACATACACAATCATACATACATAATACACATTTGAAATTCTATCTAAAGTGACAAGCATTTGAATACTTATATATAAAGTCACAAGCATATTTTAAAAAAATGACACTTTCAATCAAACTTATCACAAAGAATTTATTCAAACTTTTTCCTATCTTAGGATTAAACCAAACTTATCACAAAGAATTTATCACAAAAAATATATAAAGGAACAAATAATCTTAGGATTCAATCTAATACAATTTTTTTCCCTATCTCTAAATCCAATACTACACGATAGCAAGTGCTTCAACACAACTACTATATCTTCCTTCTAAACGAAATCTAATCCAAACAATGTTCAAATAAATCACAAAAAATGGATCTTAGGGTTCCACCATGTTTCAAATAATGCATCTAAAATAGGCAATATTGACTGAAAAAATTTGGAGGAATAGGGGGAGAATACCTCAAGCAACTTGGGGATGATCCGATCCTCAAGTTCTAATGGCGAAAATAGAAGATTTGGGAGGGATTTGGAGGAGAGGAGAGAGGGGCGACAAGCCTCTGTTCGTCCTGGCGGCTGGAGGAAGACGGGGCTGCGAGTGGGCTGGGTCCCACCCGCGGCCCCACGGGCGTTACTTAATTCAGGCCAGAAACGTCAAAGCACATGACGTTTCCATGGTGGCCAGAAACGCCAACCACCCTTGGCGTTTCCAGAAACGCTGCCTGGCTCGGCGTTTATGGTCTGACCGTGGGGCCAGGGCAGCAACGCGAAGTGCCCCGGCGTTTCTAGGTGGAGCAGCAACGCCACGGGCTGTGGCGTTGCTAAAAGGGTCAGATTGTGAAATACTTTCATGTCGAGTTCATTTTGTGTCATTCTTTGCTGATAAGGTCAGAACAGTGATTTCGGCCCGGCATGTTTCACGCACTGTTTGCGCCCCCGTCGACGTTGAAAAACAGTAAAACGGAGCCACTGCACCAGGCTTGACTTGCAAGCTGCCACTTCTGCTACAGTAGATCAGTAGATGTTACAGGACAATGTCGCTTGGCCACGCACGCACGCATGCGGCGGCGGCGGCGTCAACGAACCACAGCGGCGGCACGTAAGCGCGATGTCCAAAAGCGAGACTTTCGGCGTGGCGCGGCGAGGATGGCTTGTCCAGATGTGCTTGTAAAGTTGCTCTGCTCCTTCTTTCCACGACCTGGCCGGTGCCTGCCTTGCACTGCACAGGAGGAAGTCTGCGGTCCCTGTGATCTGACCTGACCTGACCGATGGGAGGGGAGCCGTGGCTGTTGCTTTCTGTTCGAGACCGATCGCCACCAATGGCCAGTTCAGCCGACGACCAAGGAGAGAAAGCTCGCACCGTGGCCACACGATAACCAGAAAAATGTTTGGCAAAGGAAACAGGGTCGCGTACGGTTCTTTGCGGTGAACAGGAAACAAGATACCCCCAGTTGCGAGCGGTCCTGAGAAAATGAGGATCAACACACTGCAGATACGTTCACATGCTTCAAGTTTATTGTAAGCCGTAACACTGAACATATAGGGGGCCATTTGGTTTGTACCTTCTTTTTTTCGAAAAGGAGGATGACCCCCGGCCTTAAAAATTGAGGGAGAATTTTACTTCCCTGGCCTTGCACCAACTAGGGATGCATGCGGCCATTTTAGTATGAGTACCAAGATAAACATGGTCCTCGGAATTTTTTTAATGAGTATCAAGATATTTTTTTATGAGTGGTTCCACCACACACCAAACTTGATCCTCAATAAATGGGGAAAAACCCCTGTGCATGCACAACCGCATGCCCAACCACTGAGCCAAGGCTCTCTTGTCCTGCCAATCAATGGCACGCCAAAATATTGGCGGAGGAAACGGCCACCGGCGCCTTGCCAAATTATTGGCTGCGTAATAAACGGGAAGGACAGGCGGGGCTGGGGCGAGCCAAATAATCGGATCCAAACCAAACGCACGCCATCACTCTGGTCAACTACCAAAGATTTGGTCAGGCACTTCATGGCATTGAACCAAACAGGCTCATAACCACATCCCACGTACTACTAGTATATTGCCGATCGCCAATGACCACAAGTTACAGCAACCAATCAGACCCGCAACAATCATCACAGGCAGCATAGGCATACAACCTGCACCACAATACCCACTGATTCCGACTAAAAAACGAGTGTTCCACAAAATGTACAGACAACAGACACTCATTCACACCGGGGTCCGGGGGTACACTTCTCTTACACACAAAAACCCCACAACCTGCAAGCACAACACACGTACACGTCGGACGATCAGATATACAGAGGACTATTTCTACCATCATCAATTGATAATCTCGAGGGTCATGGCTCGTGATCGACGATCGAATCGTGTATGGCATCCGAATCATCTTCGCAATTTCCCTCAGCCTTCCTCAGTTTCGCCACCAGGGTCCATATATTTGCGAGCTCGCCCTCCAGGAAGGCCTCCTTGTGCTTCGACTCCTCGATTTTCTTCTGGAGTTCAGCTTCTCTCTGTTCCTTCTCAGCGAGAATCAACTCCAGAGCTTGCTCCCTCTGGCTGCTTGAGTTCGTGTCTCTTTTACCACCCAGTTCGTGTCGTTCGGTGCGACTGCCCGTTCGAGCTGCCCTCGGGCTATGGCTTGCTTTTCGTGGAGTCGAGCTCCTCGCTGACGCCAACTCGCTGGCGAGCTTCTCGTTCTGCTTGACGAGTTTGGTGACTTCTTCAGAAAGTGCTCTCAGTTCGACACCCGCGGCTGAGGCCAGGCCTTTGGCGTACGTGCTTTCCTCCACAAGTTCCTCGTTACGGACCTCTAGCTGAGCTTTGGCTTCAGTGAGTTCGCACAGTCTCTGCTTCAGTCCGTCGATCTCTGACTGGAGAGGAATACAAGTAACATAAGAACACCAAAATTTGGGCAAGCCAATCAGATAAAGTAGCTATATGAGTAACGCATATATAAACTAAAAAGAGGTAATGTGCCAAATTAGATAAATGGAAGAGCGACATTTACAACAGGCTAATTCTCTAATGCCCTGTTTTGAAGCACTAATTTCAGGATTATATTGGATTTGAAGAAAACTGAAAACTGTATTACTAATTAGCAATGATTAAATACATGGCAATTGGCAAGACGTTCGTTATCGTGACAGGCAAGGGCAAAATGTATAATGTCATCTAGACCAATCTTATCATGAGATGCACGACAAACAGGACATATGTGCCAAGCACCGGGCTACATAGGCTTCACTTCAGACTTCAGAGGATAGGAAAATTGGACTTGCATCTGAACGAAAGGATGATGGACCAGAGTCTAGAGAAAAGGCAAACCTGTGATGTGTTTTCCAGTGGTTTTTCAGATACAACACTGGATAATGGATTATCATTATGAACTTGTGATCCAACGTCATGGCCGATGCCTGTTTGCTGCTGCAATCTGACTCTTTCTGGTAAAAACTCGTCAATTTGAAGAGCTTGGACGATCTGTTCTTTCAAGTAAACAACTGTTTCTTGCAACTCTTCACATTCGCTTGCCTGATAAGGAGAACTTGTAAGTTACAAGCTTTTGCGCTTAATTCTAAACATATAATCAAATATAACCTTTTTCTCTAGCTGGTCTCGCAGTATCCTGTTATCTGCTGTTTTCACCTGCAGTACATACAGAAAATGACCTTGCAATAACCAAAACAAGCTGACTATGCGGCACATTTAACAATATTCATTCAACATACTAACTTTTCTGTTATCGACCATACATTTCAATAAGACAGGATGTGTGAATGCTGTCAAACAATTTCAAGTTTTTTTCATGACTTCCAAAATGTAAGTTTACTGCAGGAGTGCACCTAAGCTCCTTACTGCATATACAACGTTGCCACATTTAGCTCTTCATTGTTTTTTCCAATATCCCAATTTGTCACTGCTCTCTTACTGCAGGAGTGCACCTAAGCTCCTTGCTGCATATCCAACGTTGCCACATTTAGCTCTTCATTGGTTTTTTCCAATGTCCAAATTTGTCACTGCTCTCTTGTGAAGCAAGTGCAATTTTTGGGTGAGAAAACATCAGTACATGATTGAATCGCTGCAGCAAAAATTCTAGTTCTCGTGCTCCTTCCCAACAATACTACGCCAATTCAAATACTACAATGGATCCAGCCTGGTGTTACTACGGAAATTCAGAATATTATGGTTTTCATGTATTATCCCTTCTTTTATTTAGTTACCTAGTATATGCTAATGTGGACTGTTTTGTACCTGACAATTGCCAATTTCAGTTTCAAATACTTTAACTTTAGTGCCCATTCCGTTTTGCTGATACAGCTCTAGAATATGCAGAAAAACTGTTTGCATTCGTATTAAGAAGAGGTAAAAGAGGAAAGTAAAACGCCTTGATGCCACAAAGAGCATGTAGCCCACTTCCAAAAGTATGCATACAGAAAACAATAGTTTCCATACCTCAAGTTGAAAAGCCTTCTCATTGAGTTGCTTAAGTATCTCAGCGTAATACTGAAGACAATGAAATAGTCTGTTATGTATGCATATCAAAAGAACAAGGTCAAAACCGCATATAGTGCACATAAACATTACCGGTGCAAGTTCTAAAGTGTCAGTCTTTCCTTGACTGTCTGCCACTGAAGGAGCATTCTGACTTTCCAAAGATGCTATCTGCTGCTTAGATTTAATCTCGTCATTGACCACCTTTATTTCCATCTTAAGACGAAGGCACAATTTTTAAGAACAAGTGTGGTAATAAAATAGCAAAAGGTGTACCAGGGAGAGGTTTACCTCAATATGTTTGTTCATTCCGCTTATTCCAGCTTCCTCTGTGAGGTGCTTTACAACGTTTGCGTGGAGCACAGCCTCCCCTGACGAAATCTTTAACTGCTCCCTCAATAGATCAACATCATCTAAGATTTCACTTTTTCTGCTGACCTGAACCATACAATAGAGCAGATTATGTGAAACGATAACATGTTTTTTAGGCTATCTACGCATGAGCTTGCACTACACTACTTATACCAGTTACTTGCTCTGAATCCCATTCTGCTAAAGTTCACCTTCTGTTTTTCTCCTACCTTTTCGTTTTGTATTTAGAACTGCAACCCATTTTGTTTGTCTTAATGGAATGCAAACAAAGGGAAAATGTGCTCACACTTTGTACGGACGGTGTTTCTTCTACAGGAGAGCTGTCAGAAGGAATTCCAAGATCAACACTCAAAAAATCAGCTGGTACATTCTCATCAAGCATAGTATTCCATGTCCTCTGTTCTGATAGAAAATTACTCCCATCCTCCAGACGTGTTGAAGGAGCAGTGAATGATTTGGTCAAACTAGAATTGCCACCATCAGAACATGCCAGGGTAGCAGAACCACTATCACGCTTCTGCATACAGTTAAAATATAAAGATCAGAGTGAAGAACTCTGACAAAGCAGATGGGTCATTCGTTCTGGCTTGGCTCCAACAAAAAAAACTATAACCTTATCCATACTAAAAAGTTTCTCAAGAAATCAATATGCATCTTCATTAAGGATGAGATGACGCATATGCGGCCATGCACATCATGTTGTGATGCACTACATCTATACACCACATTGTCTAAAATAACCATTCTTATGAGGCCATATGGCTTGATATAAGTTGGGTTCTGACATGTAATATCAGAAGGAAAACACAAAAGGTATCTAATTTGTGTACCCGAAGTTTGAACCAGTTAAGGAGTCCTTTACGACTTTGCTTCTCCTCCTTAGGAGACATTTTAAGTGCTTCACCAAATCCTTCCATCGGCATAACCAGCTCATTTCTATCGCTATTCACGATAATATCTCGCCTTCTATGCGGGAGATATGCCAGCTGCAATTTTAGCAGACAAACTTTAGAAAACTAAAGGCATTAGAACTAATGAAAAAGACGTCATGGTAAAAGATAAATGCAAGCTGATTGAATTATATCATTTTGTAACATTATCTGAATATTCAAACCTCTCCTTCACCAAAAGAATGTCTGCGCCTTGTGCCAGGATGTTGAGATGATCTAGTAGTCTGGGTTGCTCTGGTGGAAACCAGGATTAGTTTTGTTAGACGCTGTATCCTGCCAAGCAAAGCAGCTTTGGCTTCTTCTTCTTGTTCCAGTCTTGACTGAAGCTTGACATTACCATCTTCTAGCTTTTCATGTGATGAATAAGTAGTTACGAACTTAGAATCCATCAGTGATGCACTGAAATATTTCCTTCAAGCATGATAAATAAAGTGAAAGACAACAAATCCATAAAGCACTAAATGAGACAATAAAAAAAGTATCACCTTCTGTTTCCAAAGAATGATATTATCTTCTGTGACATCTATCAAAGGAGTGGCAGTAAAGATCCCTCTTTTCAGCTGTTCTAGCTCTTCCCTTAGTTGACGAATTTCACTTTGGTACTTCTTTATTAGAGATTTCTCATCAATAATCTGAAAACCATGAATACAGTTACAAATAAGAAGTCAGAGATAAACACATAAGGCGGAGAATCTGTTAAGCAAGCATGCCCACCTTGTTTTGTAATGCTTGGATCTCAATGTGCTTTGAGCGGTGGGCAAATTTTAACGTATTATGAGTTTCTTCAGAGTTGCTCGATGCTGGAGTAACCGTGCAAATCAGCTGCACAAAGTCAATACACAAATGATTGCGATACCAAAAATGAAAGAATATAACTTTTAAGCAGTATCCTGAAGAACTCACAGAAACACGTCCTTGGCCACTCAAGGATGACTGCAGCAAACGTGTTAATTTTGAGTTCCGAAATGGAACATGAGTAGCTTTTCCATCAGTCAATTTTGATATCACCTGGAATATGCACACAAATTTCTTTTAGATAAGAAACTAAGAAAGTACAACTAATCCTCATGACTTAACCAGCTTCTACCCTAAATCACTAGGAAAAATTTTAAACAATAAATAAATAAATACACATGGAATGGAATAATAGTGGTTCTGCTACATTTTTAATACATTGTCCTGTTTTTCCGTGATGTTGTTACTAATACACCGTGCACATTGAACCCTTTCTAATTTGCTTACAAACGCCTCTAGAAAGTGAAATAACTAATCGACATACAGGGATGCAGAGCTGTGGCATTGGGAACATAGACAGGGTTTAGGTTATAAACTCCCAAAGCCACGGTCCACACACACAATGCGCAGGCAACATACATAAGTTTATAGAATTTTAATATCATGAGCATAACACGTTTATAGCTCTATATTAGGAAAGATTCTTGTCATCAAATTGTGATTACAGGACTGAGGCCCACCGTTCCAAGAGTCAGCAGACTTTTATTGATATAAGACCCTTCCTTCCGGCGTGCTCCTGTTGTTTCAGCCCTTGAACTCTCTGAACCTGCCAGATCGATGAGGTTCTGCAAATGAGTGACAAAACTAAGAAATTATTATGTTTTGGGTGCATGAATGCACATAATGTTCAGATGCTGCAATAAATGAACACAAGTGTATATGGAGTGCGCGTATAGATATGTACAATTAATTAGAGCAATGAGAGTGATTGTGAACCGGAGGGGGGGGGGGGGGGGGGGATCTCACCAGCTGCGAAAAAGTAACAGTTTCTCCTTCATTAGACTCACAGCAGGGGCTGCTCTCTACTGTCTGTGTGAAACAATAAATGGAAAAGTTATAGAAGATGTATGCGGTATGCCGAATGAAAATATGTTAAAAGACTTCCATGTAACTACACATATTATGACAAAAATATCACAACCCTTTTGAAAAAGGTTTGCACAGAGCGCACATTCTTTGACATACCTACTGCAGAATCATTATTTTATGAACATAAAGAAATCACTTGTATTACCAGTGTGAAAATTGTGTGGCTTCTGCTACTTAGAAGATTAAAGTTAGTGGATCCAACATGCCTATGCTCTGAAAAAAATAGAAAACAGTAAAGTGTAAGTACATAAGTACATTGTTCCACATGTGCATTTCACCCTAAGAACAGCAGCAACCAACTAAGTCCGAGGTACCGTATACCAACAAGTGCAATTTGTGTGTTTATCATAGTGCATTTGTCAATCAACCTGGATTATATGTTTGCGGTAAATTATTTGGGATACCATCTAGAGTAGTAAGTCAAGGCAAGATATACTGTTTATCCAAAATAGAAAATGAACAAGTGACATGTTTGCAATCCGTATATATAAAATATACTCATTCTTCTCTGGATGTGTTGACATATGGCGAACTAGACATGTGCTATATCAGCCATCCACGAGTATTCTACAGTAGCTAGAAAGAAATATCCAAATGGTCGTGTTCACTTATGAAGTATCATCAGGTTTACTATTATACAAAATTTAACATCGTTACATGATAGTTTGTTCCAGGCATATTAACGAAAGACTATTAGATAAGAATTATCCTCATAACTACTGTCGACTCATGGTGATATCCTGATATTCTTCATACAACATGCTGGTAAAGGTACATCAAAGAGACAACAAAATAAATAAAAGGAACCTTCTCCGGCTGCAATAAGGGACAAAACATGGGTAGGAGATAACACTACTTCTTCCTTTATGCCCTCAACAAATGTTCCCTGCGAGAATGAACTATAATCAAGAAAATACGGTAATATAGTTCAAGACAGTCACTGCTGCATACGCCGTAAGCAATTGGCATTTTATGTGTGATTGTCCACGTTATAAGATTTCAAAATAATGTCATCATGTTCTTGCATCATCCATCAAGCAGTTTTCATATGTTGGGAAAAAACACTCCAGGAAGTACACGAATTTGTGGTCTAAATTAACTTAAATGTTTGAGTAGGAAAACGATGACCTGTACTTAGACCAATACTTAGCAACCTGCATTCTTGTGGACCATGGACAACACTATATGGAGACAATCGACCAGTAATAGTCCTCAAGAAAGTTCAGTGTTCAGTTAGTTAAATTAACTTTTAGAAGCAGTAAAAAAATCTTTCAGAAGAATTATCTCAGTAGCTTTTTAAATTTACGACTAGTTAACTAGAAAAGTACACAGATTGTGTGATAGAGACTCCTGTTACTTAAAAAAAAGAGTTGTTTCAAACCTGAAGATCCTCCCTAATTCGTAAATTCTTCCCTGCAGGATTTAGGAGATCGTTCACAACCTATAAAGGGTGAGGTTCCCAATTAATACAAGATAGAAAATTATTATAGAAAAATGCACATTTAGTTGACTGTCCAGAATGAGTCACTCAGTTCAAAATAAATATTATGGAGAAATGATTTCAGAAAACCACATTCCTAGATCATAAATGTGTAACTCCCTAGGGTACGTGCAAAAAAGTAAGAAAACCAGGTAGGCATAAAAAGGTAAGTTTTACACTTGCATCAACCAATTTCCGTCTTTCAGGAACTACTCTTTATTGGTAATTTGCCAAAGTTATTGTTACAAAAATGGATTATAGTTCCACTCAGGATCCAGACGACATGGTTATGTTGGTTTTCTCTTTTTGTAATTTACTCTTCAGCGGTTAGATAGATAATAAATAAAGGGGTCCAGATTATAGCCTATAGGAAACTGAAAGTTGAGCTTCATCCTCATCTTAGCATAATGACCACCGCTGGGCTTAAATGAGACTTAGCATTACTTATCAGTGCATAACTACGCTGATACCGGTGCGACTACTATGATTTGTGTATATCATTAGCAAACTTGTTTCACATGCTTCATAGTACTATTAGCATGTTTCTATTCCAGGTTAAGCCATAAGCAAGAAGCAAAATAAATACTGTGTTAAGAACCCAGGAAAAAAAACTGCATTTACATGCGTGACGTTCGTGCCCATCGCTTTAAGGTTATCTAAACTGAAGTTTTGTTGCATTTTACTGTGACATAGAAACACTGGTTAGCTGCGGGTGTTATGAAAACAATCAGAGAGTACAAACCAGCCTAGGTGCTGACTAGAATTAAATTTATCATGGTTGCACAATGAAATGCAGAATTGGGAACAACGAACCTCGTTATAAATTTCCAAGTATGATACACGAAGAAGAAACTCCCGATTCAGGGTCTACAAAGTAAAACCAAATCAATACAATGATTTGGTCGAATCATCATAGGGTATGGATTCGAGTAATACCTCTTGTATTATGCCAAACGCATCTTTCACGGCCAAAGGTATAATCCCTGGGGATCTTTGATCTCCCTGCTTATAGCGCAAGTGTATGTGAAGAAATCAAAAATGTTTGGCGTATACACATTATAGTTTAATGTTTGTATAGAGAAAAGGGCATAAATGGTTATCATCACTAGTCACTAGTTATAATGAAAACTGAAAAAAAAATTGCTATGTTACACATCTGATGATTAGAAGAACAAACTCTACATCTCAGCAAGAGGTGTATCTCAAACAATTCGGACTGCATAGCATTGCCCAAGCACAAGACTGGGATTCCATGATTTTTTGAGGAACGACAGTATCTAAAACAAGTTTCTTGCTACAAATGTACATACATGCATCGTATGTGTCTTCCCACTGCTTGTAACCCCATATGCAAATATTGTACCTGACAGAGTGACAGTAAAAACAAAAGGGAAGTTTGTCATTCCTCCCCAGCAATTGAGAGCAGTAAATGTGTAATGGCATCCTAATTTCACCACTGAAGACTAATACGAACAAATGAACTTTCACATGAATCAGTAATTTTACTGAATTCAACCTGACAGACTACAGTGATTGTCGTAAATATCCCAAAACAATTTTGCATTCAGATAAACTAGTGCAACATTTAACAAATTACCAAGAGAACATCAATATGTAGCCCAACGAGAACTCTTTACAAAACAGAAAGCAGAGGAATAAGAGAATACATGACCAGTACCATTTATTCCTTGCATGGCACCACTGACAACATGTTGAGCCGCAACATCATATACCTGTTGTGTTGTCGTAGTTGGTCCAAACACACGATCTGGTTGTAAATTTCCCATTAGCCACTTAGAAAAGAAATTTGAAACTAAAAACAGAACTTTGTTGTTACTTATGAATGAGCTTCGGCAGCGACTTCAAGAAGAAACATTTGATCATTCCATTGAATAGTTTGCCTACACAATTATATATCAACATTGCTGTATAATTTGTCGATTGTGTTACGCTGTTACTCCAGCATACGTGCCGAAGACCAGAATTGTGTCATTGTTCAGAAGGTAGCAGTTATGCTTCTGTTGCTACTTCGGGCTCGCAAGCAATCGACTGATTCTCCGACACGTCAAATTCAGTGAGTCTCACCATCAATCACTAAGGTCACATACCGTAGGCATAAGCAATGTTGGGATTGTGCTCGCTCCGCACGATGGTCTCGCCGTCCGCGTACCACGCAATCTCCTCCCCCTGCCGAATCTCCCGCGAACTTCCACACACACAGACAAAACCACCACCGGGGTCACTCCGCATTGCCCGAATCCAAAGTCCAACCAAACTACGTACACTGTGACGGCGCAGACGAAGCAAACCTGAGCGGCCGGAAGCGGACGGTGGCGGTGACGCTCTCCTTGGCCGACGGCACCTCCCCGGCCCCCGGCTCGTCAAACGCGTCCGGCGAGAGCTCCGCCGCGAAGCGCGACCGGGGCGTCGCGGTGGTGTACGTCGGCGAGTCCGACTGAGCCGCATCCCTCCCCGCCGCCGCCGCGGCCGCCCCAGGCGAGGCATTCCGGCGCGGCGACGCCATGGCCACCACCACCGCAGGCGGGCACGGACCTAGCGGCGCGTGCGAATGGGGGTCGCCATTGGCGCCGGGCGCTGGCGCAACCGGCATTGGATCTATGCGGCCATGCGGGAGGGAAGGCGACGCCGCGCGCGCGCGCGGTTTGGCTTGGCCTTGGCGGTGGCGTGGCCGTGGCCGCGGGGCGTGATACGGTTTGATTCGCTTTGCTTTGAAGCGACGCGGGGAGCAGGTAAAAAGGATTTCTCGATGGGAAAAAGGGCGAAAAGGTGAAAAAGACGGCCACCTTTTTGGTTCAAATTTCCAACCCACTTTTGCAAATTTTAATTGCGCATTGGTTACTCGATACAAGTGTGTTTTTTCTAAAATTGCAGTTTTTTTTTTGTTGTTGAGGGAAGCTAAAAATGTCAGACCGTGAACTAACGATGGTTACATCCCTCGTGATGAAAGCATGTTGGTTTCGAGTCCTAGACTTGCACAGGTATGTGCTGAATTTATTTCAGACTTTTCGACGTTTTTTGTTGAGTGGGAGACGACATTTTTATCAAACTATAAGCTTAATCTCTCGAAGGTGCTCATATAAGTGAACGTACGATCAGTGTTTACGTTTCATGTAGAGTTAGATAGACATGTTTATTATTCGCAAAAAAAAAGATAGACATGTTTATTGTCTGTAAAAAGAAAAAAGGAAGGACATGTTTATATACCCCGTGCTATCCAGGGTGATTTCACAAGATATATGTGTTCCCTCCGTCGCAAAGTTTGAAGTTTGAATTAGCGGCGGGGCGCCAGTGAGACGTATCGTGTGCTTAAACATAGCTCGCCTGATGTCCAGTACATCTGTACATACACAGAAACTTCATCCCGGGCTAGCTGCCCAACCCAATGAATTTTTGTCAGAAAGGACCACATACGTTTTTGGATTGACAAAAAAGACCACCTGCTCATCGTATTGACAGAAAAGACTAGCTATGCCGTGGTGGTAGGCCCGGCAGCCGACACGTGGCACCTGCTGCCACAGTCCACGGCAGCAGGCCTGCCGCCACAGCGCACGGCGGCAGCCTGTGCATTACAAGGAATCAGCCGAGCGAACGGAACGGAGGGGCGCTGGTGGGGCCTGCCGCCACGCCCAGTGGCGGCAAGTACTGGGTGCTACGCGCAACGCGACTTTGGATTACAGGGCTGTCAGTTGGTTCTGCACATGCATGCATGGATTAGGACGTTCAGCCTAAAGACATGCGTGAAAGAGATGAGAGCAATTGTTTTCGGTAACCGCGCCTCATCATGCGGCGACGAGGACAATTTTTGGCCACTACCAGCGCTTGCTGTGCGTGCCTCATGCATGCAGGCTTTGCCCCGCTAGTAGAATGGTGGTGCATGTGCGTGTACTTGCTATGCATGCGCAGAACAAACCAAAAACCCTGCAGTCCAAAGTCGCGTCGCGCGGGCACCCCAGTACCTGCCGCCACAGGGTGTGGCGGCAGGGCCCATCAGCGTGTCTCCGTTCTGTTCGCTCGGCCGATTCCCTGTGATGCACAGGCTGCCGCCGTGCGCTGTGGCGGCAGGCCCTGCCGCCGTGGAACTGTGTCGGCAGGTGCCACGTGCTGGCTGTCGAGCCTGCCGCCACGGCGTAGCTGGTCTTTTTTGTCAATACGATGAGCAGGTGGTCCTTTTTGTCAATCCGAAAAAGTATGTGGTCCTTTCTGACAAAAATTCCAACTCAATCAGCGCTCATACGGAGAGACTGTTGTCGTTGTCCACTCCTTGACCCCTCCAAAATTCTAGGTACAACAAACTCGCCTGACTGACTGGTGCAGGAAATCTTTTTTTTTAGGGTCAAGGTTGCCGCTTTATTTAAAAAACAAAGTTCGGAATCTCATCCGACAGAACATCAAGAACAAAGTCTGGGGGAGCCCCCAACCAAACCTTAAAAAGTTCATCTCCCACTCCTACTTTAGCTAGCTTATGCGCAGCAACATTAGCAGAACGCCTAATCCACGACACCTTAAACTCTGAAAAGGATTTCAGCAAAGCCTTTATTTCTTCCACCAATGGCCCTGCAGCAGAGAGATCCTTTTGTGGTTGATTCAACATGTGAGCAACCCCTTGACAATCAAGTTCCACATGAACCTTCTCAGCATTGATCTCCCTTGCCACATGGAGGGCTTGCTTGCACGCCATAATCTCCGACGTCTTTGGATCAACAATATTCGGGAAGTGATGACACATACCCGCTCTGAAGGCCCCCATGTGATCCCTTAGCACCGCTCCACCACCCGCCTTGTCACCTGTTTTAGAAGTCGTGCCGTCAGTGTTAACTTTGATCCATCCCTCGTCCGGCGGCTCCCATTTTTGCACCAGTCTTTGCACCGGTGTATGGCTCGATGGTGGGTGCACTCCCTTCCACTCCTCCATGTGATCAAGGACAGTGGCCAAAATTTCTTGCGGTGGTTTGATCTTTTTCCCATCTCTGGCTTCATTTCGGGCCAACCAGAGGCCATATATAGCCTGCACCGTCGCCTCCTTCTCTTCATCGGATGCTCCCGCCAGCCACTCGAGTAGCCAGCATGCTACCTGCCTCTGGGAGTCCATCGGACATGGTGGGGTCGCCACCATAACTCCCTTCTCTGAATGAAATAGCTGCCAAAAAAGAACAGAATGTTGACACGCCCAAAACCGATGATAAATAGTTTCTTCTCTTCCACAAGCGACACAAAAGACCCCTGGTTTTATCCTTCGGCAATGTAGCTCCGAACCAACAGCCAATCCATTCGAAATGAGTCTCCACAGATGTATCTTAGCCTTTCCCGGTGCATTTGTATCCCACAACGCTGTGTACCCCTTGTGCCTGCTAACTGAGCTAGAAGACTCCGGCCGTCCGGATCTTGCTCTAGTCATGGACATTTTAAGGTGGTAGGCAGATCTCACCATGAAGACGCCCTTCTTTGTGAAATTCCAAGCGAGATAGTCCTCCACACCCGCACCTCCCACAGCTATCTGCAGGATATCCGATGCATCTTCCGAGGTAAACATCTACATTACTCTATGCCGGTTCCAACTTCTACCATCAGCTGATAGAAGGTCCGCCACCCTTGTCACTCCCGGAATGAAAGTCTGGCCCAACGGCTTCATTGATCCATTTCTCGGTATCCAGTTTGCATGGTGTATGTTAATTTTGGACCCGTCCCCAATTCTCCAGACTACACCTTCTCGAAGGAGGTCTCGGCCATGCAAAATGCTTCTGAAGGTATATGAAGTTGTAGAGGAGCACGTTGCCGTCATAATAGAGTCCTCCCTGAAGTACCGCGCCTTGAGAACCCTAGCACATATTGACTCTGGACACTTCATGATCCTCCATGCTTGCTTTGCAAGAAGGGCCTGATTGAAGGCTTCTGGATCCCGAAATCCCATCCCTCCATCTCGCTTAGAAGTGCACATTTTCTGCCAAGAGATCCAATGTACTTTCCTCTCACCATTCCTTGCCCCCCACCAGAATTTCGAAGAGATAGAATTCAGATTCTGACACGTTTTCTTTGTGAGGTGAAAACAACTCATGGTGAACGTTGGTACAGCTTGGAGTCCTGACTTTATTAGTACCTCCCTCGCTGCCTTTGAGAGGCCCTGCCCCTTCCATCCACTGCATTTGCCCTTGGAGCTCTCCGTGACATAACGAAAAGTGCCCTCCTTTGATCTTCCATCCAGTGTTGGAAGACCGAGGTACCTCTCACTAAGGGCTTCTGAAGACATCCCCAAAACAGATTTAAGCTCCTCCTTTGTTGTCTCATGACAGCCTTTACCAAAGATGGAAGATTTCTACAAATTTACCTTCTGTCCCGAGGCCTCTTCATATATAACCAGAATATCCTTAAGTGTCTCCATGTTCTCCCGTGATCCCTCCAGGAAGACAATACTGTCGTCAGCGAATAGAAGGTGTGTGATGTGGGGGCCAGTGCTCCCAAACGCCACCCCTTTAATTTTCTTCTCATTCTGTGCTTTCCTCAAAAGAGCAGAAAAATCCTCTACACAAAATAGGAACAGATATGGTGATAGAGGGTCCCCCTGTCTGAGACCCCGGGAAGGAAAAAAAACTCCTAGAACATCCTCCATTCAGCTTGACCAAAAATCTTGCCGTCGTCACACATCTCATGATCATCGCTATCCAGTCCGATGCGAACCCAATCCTTTCCATCATCTGCTGCAAGAAAACCCATTCCACCCTATCATAGGCCTTCATCATATCGAGCTTCACTGCGCACAAAGGTTTCTTCCTCTTCCGGTTGCGTATAGCATGAACACACTCATATGCCACCAGAACATTGTCCGAGATGAGACGTCCGAGCACGAACGCGCTCTGTTCTTCTGAAATGAGAATGGGGAGGATGATCTTCAGTCGATTAGCCAATACCTTTGCAGCAATTTTATACAAAACGTTACATAGACTAATAGGCCTAAACTGAGAAAGCAACTTCGATGAGTTAACTTTCGGAATCATGACAATAACAGTTGCATTAAAACCCTCGGGTGTTGCTGCACCACTTAAGAAGTCACGGACAGCACGACATATATCCCCTCGTAACAGCGACCAGTGTCGTTGATACATCCGGCCCCGGCGCTTTTGTCGGCCCCATCTGAAATAGAGCTGTCTCTATTTGTTTGTCCGAAACAGAAGTTGTAAGCGCTGAGTTCATGTCATCTGTGACCACCATATCAATGTTCTGTAGCAGACCCTCAGCCCCGGCCGACCCCTCAGATGTGAATAGGTTTTCATAAAAAACGGTAGCCATGGCTCTCATCTCTTCATCAACCGTACACTTAGAACCATCATCCCTATGCAGTGCCTTGACTGTATTCTTTCTTTTTCGATGCGACGCCCGGTTCTGAAAATACTAAGTGTTTTGATTCCCCGCCTTGAGCCAGTCTACCCTCGAACACTGCATGTACATAATTTCTTCACGTTCGTAAACCTCTCTGAGCTGCTCTTCTATCTCCCGCTGTAACACCCCCTTGTAATATGCTACAGTGATCCATCATGATCAATGCCAAGTCAGAATCTTTTGCAAAGCACAAGTGCCACTTGTCTTAGAATTCAAACTCAAAATCCAATTTGAATTGTAAGTCAAATAATTACATTTTCAAGCATGCAAGCAAAATAGTTCATAATGTTGCAAATAATCCCAAAGCAATTATAAAAATAAAACCAACATTATTTGAATTCCCAAATTGACCCTAACATCCAAAATCAGTACCCAAAACAGCATTATTAAATCCATTTTCATTTTGAAAAATTCAAATGAATTCAAATCACCCCCAAACTTTTTGTGGCAGTGCTATATAATGCAATGTAATTATGGGGCCAAGTCCCATATTTTACAAAATACATTTGCTAGCTAAAAGAAAATGCAACAGAAAAGAATAAAAGAAAACAGAAAAATAAAAAGGAAAAGGCCTAAAACTACTGTGCAACTGGGCCCTAGTGGCCACAGCGCACCGCGGCCCAGCCCAGCCGGGTCGTCTCCTTCCTCGGCAGCTGTCAGCTGGCGCGCGCCCGTGGCCGCCGATCGCCACGCGCCGGCCATCCGAGCCGCCCCGGCGAGGATAAGCACGTCCCCGAGCCCCCTCGCTCTCTTCCCCGCTAACCCTAGACCCCCACTGCTCCCCTCGCTCGTCTCTCTCCCTCTCGGTTCTCTCTGTCCGAGCGCTGCCGTCGCCGCGCAGCATCACCACCGTGGCCACCGGCCTCCCCGCACGGCCTGCTGGTGTCCGGGAGGTCGGCCGTGGACTGCTGCTTCTTCTTCATCGCTGGATCGAGGCTGAGGGGCGGCATCGACGCCGCCCGTGACCTCTTCTTCCTCGGCATCACCGAGCCTCGCCGCCGTCGATCCCCTGCTCTGCAGCTACTAAACCCCTCGCCGGGCCTTCCTTGAGCCCTCTCGGTGAGCACTCGACGTTTCCCCCCTCCTAGCCGTCGTCCATTTCCCCTAGCGCGCTCGCCCATGCGTCCGAGCTCTGGCCACCGCCATGGAAGCGAGCTTCGTGCTCCCAGTGCCGCTCCGGTCGAACCAGTGGCCCAGGCGTGCTCCTGGTGAGCCATAGGTGCCGCCCAGCCGCTTAGTGCGCTCGAAAACGAGCTGTAGCCGCGCACCCGCTCGATCCAGAACTCCAGCGCCGCTTCTGCTCGTCGCCGACGCCGTTTCGGTCGTCCCCAGCGCCAACCGTTGTGTGCGCGACGTCGAGCTGCTCCCATAGAGCCTAGCCACGGGTCCGGGGACCCCCTGTAGCCAATTCCCGCCGCTGGCCGTCGCGCGCCACCGCGTTTTGTGGTCGCCGGAGTTACTCCGGCGCCGGCGCCGACGTGGCACCGTTCGAGGCCCACCCTGGGCCACTGCAGGTGGGTCCCGTGGGCCCAGTTGACCCTGTTGACTAAGTCAACAGTGCTGACTGGACAGGGTCCAGTCGCTGACATGTAGGCCCCACCTAATTAGTTAACTAAATTACTAATTAAATTAATCTGTTAATTAAATGTGACACTCACATGTGGGTCCCGCTAGATAATTAACATTTTTAGTTAAATTAAACCCCTGTTATACTACTGTGTCTATGACAGGTGGGCCCCCTGGTCAGTTTGACCAGTCAACAGTTGACTGTTGACTGCTGACTGGGCAGTCAACGGGGCCCACTGTCAGCCACAGATGCACATCTCTGGGTACACTCTGTGTGTACCCATAGCATTTTCCTATTTTAATTTTGAATTTAAATTAAATTCCAGAAATTCCAGAAAATGATTAAAACTTTGAAAAATCATATAAAATAAACCGTAACTCGGATGAAAATAATTTATATATGAAAAATGATCAGAAAAATCCAGCGAATCTGAATATGTCATCTGTACTCATGTTAGAACCCTCTAAGTAGATGAACATGGAACTTTTTGTCTGTTTCCGATAGATGAATAGTGCATGGCTGTGGTAAAATAATTCCAAATAAATTCCTAAAACATCTAGAATATTTAGAGATGCAATATATCACCCCTACATATCATTTAGGCATGTCATACATAGTGATTGCATTTGAATGCTTGTATTTATCTGTTTCCTCCTCCTCTTCTCTCCGGTAGACCCCGACACCGACGCTGCTGTCGTGTACGACTACGTCATCGACGACCCTTATCCCTTTTCAGCAGAGCTTCCAGGCAAGCAAACCCCCTTGATCATTCCTATATCGCCCATTCCTTCTCTCTCGTGCTTGCATTAGTTTTTGCTACTGTAATTGATTGCTCCTATTCTGATGCATAGCCTGATTGTGTAACCTGCTGTTGATACACTACCTGTTGACCTAAATGCTTAGTATAGACTGGTTAGTGATCCATCAATGGCCCCACACCCTTGTCCTTGTTGCCATGCTTTACTGTCGATGACTCGATCAGCGTGATAGATGTGCAGAGACCTACACAGCACCGCACACCCCCTTAGTTGTACGACTCTGCAGAGTTACCATCGAGTGCCGAGGGTGATACCTCCTAACTCACTCCTGATGATATCTCTGTAGCGTAGCTAGTCGGTTGTGGGTTACCGAGGGCGATTCCTCTTTCACCACCTCTGATGATGCCACTGTCGCGCAACCCCTCAAGTGTGAACCCATCGAGGGTGATTCCTCCAAGTTCACCTTGACGGTTACATCGAGTGGGAATCCATCGAGAGTGATTCCTCGGATTCCTCCTTGATGTTGCGGACACACGGGTACTTTGACCTTTACCTCAGTCCTTTGTTGAAGTCGGGTCGACCCCGAGGGGTACCCGCGAGAGATACATATGAAAGTCGGGCGAGCCCGGAGAGCACCCGCAAGAGTTACTGTGGCGGCTGGCTGTTTAGCGGTACCACCCAGGGTGTGGTGGTAGCTCCGGACTTGTCCCGACAGTCATCACTAAAATTAATAATGCACTAATGGATTTGGGTATTGATCTGAGTTGGCCACTGGCCTATACGCACTACCACCACGCGGGATAATGGTTTAATGGGGCCCTCGGCGCCGTATGTATCAGCCGAAAGCTCTGTCAGACGTCCAGTTCAGCATTGTGGCATGGTCGGATCGTGCCATCCAGGAGAGGGGTGGCGCTGGTATCCACCCTGCGCACAACGACCCGGAGTGCGAAGGGCGATGGGCCCAAGACCCCTGAGCACTTAGGATGTAGACCGGCGGGGACCTCTTTGCGGAGCCTAGGTAGGACTACGTCGTGTCGATCAGCCGAGGCCGGGCATGACCCAGAAAAGTGTGTCCGGCCGGAGTTAATCGAGCGTGTTGGGTAACAGTAGTGCGCCCCTGCAGGGAAGTTATCTATTCGAATAGCCGTGTCCACGGTAACAGGACGCTCAGTGTTGTATCCCGATCTACTACAACTTGAACTGAATACATGTTACTTTAATTAATATGTTAGCTCCGGGATCGCTTTCTCGCATGGAGTCGAGGAAGGATCTCTGGGCTTTGCTACTACATACTTCTTGCTTTATTATATGATACTAATCTGCACTCTTCTAATGCTGCAAGACACTGAAGATGCTAGTCTTCGATAGGCTAGACCTTCCCCTCTATTCTGGCATTTCTGTAGTCTAGTCCACAGATACAGCCCCTTCATTTGATATCGATGCATAAATAGATTAGATCTGATGTAAGTCTTGCGAGTACTTTCGATGAGTACTCACGGTTGCTTTGCTACCTCTTTTTCCCCATACCCGATTGCTGCGATCAGATGACGGAGCTCCGGAGCCAGCTGATCCCGTCGATGACTACTACTACCCTGACGGAGCCTATTGCTACGTGGAGACCGACGACCAGGAGTAGATTAGGAGGCTCCCAGGCAGGAGGTCTGCGCCTTTTCGATCTAGATGTCGTTGTTTTGCTCAGCCTTTTTAAGGCAAACTTGTCTAACTATGTCTGTGCTCAGATACTGATGCTTCCGCTGATGCTTGTGTAACTCGAGCTTATGTATTCGAGCCCTCGAGGCCCCTGGTTTGTAATATAAAGCTTGTATTATTTTATTTTGTGTCTAGAGTTGTGTTGTGATATCTTCCCGTGAGTCCCTGTGCTTGATCATGCGCATTTGCGTGTATGATTAGTGCACGGTCGAGTCGGGGGCATCACAAGTTGGTATCAGAGCCGACTGCCTGTAGGAACCCCCTTTCCAACTCCTTGGCCGAAGTTGAGTCTAGTCTTTGCAAAACTATTTTACTAACATGGCTGTGTGGCTTACGGCCCACGTCGCCGATGGGTGGTATTAGGATCTTTTATTTCTCTTCCTTACTCTGGGACTCTGATCTCTCTTCTATTCGGGTTAAAGATTTTACTAACGCTAACATTAGGTTCTCGTGATCACATCCACCCGGAGATTTGAATCAACCCTTCTTTGAATTGTGGGCTAGGTTCTGCTTCACAATGATCACGGACCGCAGGATCCTTTTATCGAGGGCACCCTGCGTTGTCACTTGCAGATTCCTCGCTCCAGTGGTTTTCTCCGACATTGGTGTAGCCTTTGCTATGTCTCGTTGTTGTATCTCTCCACCGCGTGCTGCGAGCCGCCTAGTTTGTCTAGCTGCGTGCGTTTCCGAACTCCTACTACCATTTGTATCCAACTCTGTGCATAGATTTGTATGTCTTTAACGACTACCAATATGTATCTAATGCGCTTCTTGTTCATTGCCCATGTTACATCATGAATAACTCCATACACATGCAGTTGTTCTTGCTAAACTGCCCCTGTTGTTCTAGCAGGATGGCTGACGATCCTCCACCTCCACCCTATATTGCCGCAATGATGCAGCGGTTTGAGCTGAATTGTCAGTTTATGACTGGGGTAATGGCCCAGTTTCCAAACCAGAATGCTCATCAACAGCCTGCCCCAATAATACTGCAAGAATTCGTGCGCCTCAACCCGTCCATCTTTCGTAACTCCACCAATCCTATGGATGCTGATGATTGGCTTCGTGACATCCTATTTGAGATGGAGTCAGCTAATGTTGCCCCTGACAATTACGTCACCTTTGTGGCATTTCACCTGAAAGGTCCAGCTGCTCAATGGTGGGAAAGTCACAGGGGTATGCTGCCTACTGGAACTGTAACCACTTGGCAGGAATTTCAGTCAGCCTTCCGTGCACGGCACATTCCTCCAGGTCTGATGGACCAGAAGAAGAAGGAATTCCGCAAACTCACACAGGGCAAAATGACTGTGGATGAATATCAGAAGAAATTTCTCGACTTATCCCGCTATGCTGAGGATGACGTCTGCATTGACGCTCGCAAGCAGGAGAAATTCCGTGAAGGACCGCGTCCAGATATAAAGCTCGCACTTGTTCCCCATGATTGCGCAGACTTTGCGACGCTTGTCAGCCAAGCTTTCCGAACTGAAACTGGTCTGACTAAGTACAAGGAGTCGCTCAAGCGTACTCGAGATATTGGCTCATCCTCGGTTCAGCCTCCTCAGAAACGTCAAGTCTGGATCTCGCACAATGTTCATCACCGACCTGCTCCGACACCAAGGCCATCTTATGTCGCATCCCGTCTGCCTCCACCGCCGAGACAGCTAACGATTCAGGGTGGACAGCCCAATGCTATGACTCCTTCCAACGATAATGGGTTGTGCCGCAAGTGTGAACAACCAGGGCACCTTGCTATCAACTGTCGCCAGGGTCAGCCTCAGAATGCCCCTCATCCTCCTGTTGGTCGCAAAAAGAGCTGTCGAAACCGTCGTTTCAGAAGCTGTAATGCCAGGACGTCTGCTATGGGTCGTGGCCAGGTCACTCATGTCAAAATGGAAGAAGCTCGTGAGGCCCCTAGAATCGTGATGGGTACTCTTCCAGTTAATTCAGTGGCAGCTTCTGTTCTCTTTGATTCCGGGGCATCACATTCCTTTGTGTCTCAACAATTTGCTCAACTGCATGAATTACCTCTAGAGTTGTTGCCCACCCCATTAGAGATTAGCACTCCCCGTTCCAGGTGGCAAACCAAGATGGTAAGTCACAGCAATCAGGTCAGAATTGAAGGATTGATGTTCCCTGCTTCGCTTGTTGCTCTCGGACCTTCTAACATAGATGTTATTCTCGGTATGGATTGGTTGACAGCCCATAATGTTGTGATCGACTGTGCCGCCAAGACAGTCCAGCTTACACAACCTTCTGGCCAGATGATCAACTACTCAACTCAGATAATTCAGAATGTCTAGAGCCAGATTTATGCACTGAATGCCTTGAATGCTTCACCTCTTGAAGGCATCGAGAACGTTCCAGTTGTTCGTGACTTTCAAGATGTCTTCCCAGAGGAACTTCCAGGAGTACCCCCTGCTAGAGCTGTCGAATTTGTCATAGACTTGAAACCAGGCACCACTCCTATTGCCAAGCGCCCATACAAGATGCCGCCGCATGAACTCCTTGAGCTTAAGGAGGAAATTGACAAGTCACTTTGTAAGGGTTTCATTCGCCCCAGTTCTTCTGCTTGGGGAGCACCTTCTCTCTTTGTTAAGAAGAAGGATGGAACGAATCGGTTGGTTCAAGATTATCGACCTATCAACCAAGCAACAATTCAGAACAAGTATCCACTCCCCAGAATCAACGATCTGTATGATCAACTTGCTGGTTCCTCAGTATTCTCTAAACTTGATTTGAGGATGGGATACCACCAGATCAGAGTTCGTGAAGAAGACATTCCGAAGACAGCCTTCGTTACTCGATATGGGTCTTACGAGTACGCCGTCATGTCTTTCGGCTTAACCAATGCTCCAGCAACATTCTCTCGATTGATGAACTACATCTTCATGGATTACCTCGAAAAGTTCGTCGTGGTTTATCTGGATGATATCCTTGTCTATTCGAAGAATGAAGAAGAACATGTCGAACATCTTCGGCTTGTTCTGGAGAAGCTGCGTGAACATCAACTGTATGCCAAGTATTCCAAGTGTGAGTTCTGGTTATCTGAAGTAACATATCTTGGCCACATGATTTCCAAAGATGGCATTGCTGTTAACCCAGAATGAGTTCAGGCTATTCTTGAATGGACTCCTCCGAAGAATGTCAAGCAAGTCAGAAGTTTTCTACTCGCCAGCTATTGCCGCCGTTTTATCGAGAACTTCTCTAAGATTGCCAAGCCCCTGACTGATCTGCTTCACAAGGGCGTTAAGTTTGAGTGGACAGACAAATGTCAAGAAAGTTTTCAAACACTCAAAGACAAGCTGACATCTGCCCCAGTGCTTGCTCCTCCAGATTCTCGCAAGGACTTCGTGATTTATTGTGACGCATCCCGTCAAGGATTAGGTTGTGTCCTGATGCAAGACCGTAAGGTGATTGCTTATGGATCTTGACAGTTGTGTCCTCATGAAGAGAACTATCCAATGCATGATCTTGAACTTGCAGCAGTTATTTATGCATTGAAGTTATGGTGACATTACCTACTTGGTAATCGTTGCGAGATCTACACAGATCATCAAAGTTTGAAGTACTTGTTCACTCAGCCATCTCTGAACCTCCGTCAGCAAAGATGGATGGAGGCAATTACGGACTATGATTTGGGTATTTCTTATACCCCTGGCAAGGCTAATGTAATGGCTGATACCTTGAGCTGTAAATCCTACTATTGTGAACTTGAGGTTCAGCTACAGCAACCACTCCTGTATGAAGAGCTTCGAAAGATGAACATAGAGATAGTTCCTCAAGGATATCTAAATACCTTGGTTGTTGAACCAGATCTTGAACGCAACATCAAGACAAGGCAGAAGTATGACTCTGAAGTCGAGAAGATTAAGAGCTATCTCTCCAAAGGAAATTCATCGTTCTTCACTGTTGATGATGATGGCGCCTTGTTCTTCAGAGGCCGCCTAGTGGTCCCCAGAAAGCAAAATCTGGACTCGCGCTCGGATGTCATGAAAGAAGCACATGACACACCATTGTCTATTCATCCGAGTAGTACTAAGATGTACCAAGACATTCGTCAACGGTATTGGTGGCCTGATATGAAGCGAGACATTGCTCGTTATGTTGCTGAGTGCGACATTTGCCGTCACATCAAAGCAGAACATCAAAGACCTGCTGGAACTCTGCAACCACTTGCTATTCCCGAATGGAAATGGGACAAAGTTGAAATGGATTTCATTACTGGATTTCCCAGATCACAGAAGGGTCATGATGCTATTCTTGTCGTCATTGACCGATTCTCAAAGGTTGCTCATTTCCTGCCAGTCAAGGAGACAATCACTGCTAGTCAGTTAGCAGACTTATATGTTTCCAGAATTGTGTCACTCCACGGTGTTCCGTTGGAGATCAGTTCAGACCGTGGCAGCCTTTTTACCTCAAGGTTCTGAGAAAGTTTCCAAGAAGCTATGAGAACTCATCTGTCCTTTAGCACCGCTTTTCATCCCCAGTCCCAGGGTCAAGTTGAACGAGTCAACCAAGTGCTTGAAGATATGCTTCGCGCATGTGTCATCTCCTTTGGCAAGAAATGGGAGGAATCTCTCCCGTATGCTGAATTCTCTTACAACAATAGCTATCAAGCTAGTCTGAAGATGGCACCATTTGAAGTTCTTTATGGACGTAAGTGCCGAACTCCTCTGAATTGGTCAGAAACTGGGGAACGGCCACTCTTCGGTCCGAACATTATCCAACACGCTGAAGAGCAAGTCCGTATCGTTCGTGAACATCTGAAGACTGCTCAGTCTCGTCAGAAGAGCAATTATGACTGTAAACACAAGGTAATGGTCTATCAACCTGGCAAACAAGCTTACCTTCGTGTCACCCCGATGAAGGGGACTCACCGCTTCGGAATCAAGGGCAAGCTAGCTCCTCGCTACATTGGCCCATTTCATATTCTCGCAAGACGTGGAGAAGTGGCTTATCAATTGGAATTACCGCCGAACCTTTCTCAGGTTCATGATGTTTTCCATGTGTCGCAACTCTGCCGCTGCTTCAAGGATCCGATCCGAGCAGTGGATCATGAAGTGCTTGAATTACAGGATGACCTATCTTATAAGGATCGTCCGATCCGTATTCTTGATCAAGCTGAACGTCGAACCCGTCAAAAGTCAATCAAGTTCCTTAAAGTTCAGTGGTCGAATCATTCTAAAGATGAAGCCACTTGGGAACGCGAGGATCGTCTTCGTAAAGAATACCCCGACCTTTTCCCTTCTACCTCTTAATTCTCGGGACGATAATTTCCTTTAGAGGAGGAGAATTGTAACACCCCCTTGTAATATGCTACAGTGATCCATCATGATCAATGCCAAGTCAGCATCTTTTGCAAAGCACAAGTGCCACTTGTCTTACAATTCAAACTCAAAATCCAATTTGAATTGCAAGTCAAATAATTACATTTTCAAGCATGAAAGCAAAATAGTTCATAATGTTGCAAATAATCCCAAAGCAGTTATAAAAATAAAACCAACATTATTTGAATTCCCAAATTGACCCTAACATCCAAAATCAGTACCCAAAACAGCATTATTAAATCCATTTTCATTTTGAAAAATTCAAATGAATTCAAATCACCCCCAAACTTTTTGTGGTAGTGCTATATAATGCAATGTAATTATGGGGCCAAGTCCCATATTTTACAAAATAAATTTGCTAGCTAAAAGAAAATGCAACAGAAAAGAATAAAAGAAAACAGAAAAAAAGGAAAAGGCCTAAAACTACTGTGCAACTGGGCCCTAGTGGCCACAGCGTACCGCGGCCCAGCCCAGCCGGGTCATCTCCTTCCTCGGCAGCTGTCGGCTGGCGCGCGCCCGTCGCCGCCGATCGCCACGCGCCGGTCATCCGAGCCGTCCCGGCGAGGATAAGCACGTCCCCAAGCCCCCTCGCTCTCTCCCCGCTAACCCTAGACCCCCACTGCTCCCCTCGCTCGTCTCTTTCCCTCTCGGTTCCCTTTGTCCGAGCGCTGCCGTCGCCGCGCAGCATCACCACCGTGGCCACCGGCCTCCCCGCACGGCCTGCTGGTGTCCGGGAGGTCCGCCGTGGACTGCTGCTTCTTCTTCACCGCTGGATCGAGGCTGAGGGGCGGCATAGACGCCGCCCGTGACCTCTTCTTCCTCGGCATCACCGAGCCTCGCCGCCGTCGATCCCCTGCTCTGCAGCTACTAAACCCCTCGTCGGGCCTTCCTTGAGCCCTCTCGGTGAGCACTCGACATTTCCCCCCTCCTAGCCGTCGTCCATCTCCCCTAGCGCGCTCGCCCGTGCGTCCGAGCTCTGGCCGCCGCCATGGAAGCGAGCTTCATGCTCCCAGTGCCGCTCCGGTCGAACCAGTGGCCCAGGCGTGCTCCTGGTGAGCCGTAGGTGCCGCCCAGCCACTTAGTGCGCTCGAAAACGAGTTGTAGCCGCGCGCCCGCTCGAGCCAGAACTCCGGCACCACTTCTGCTCATCGCCGGCGCCGTTTCGGTCGTCCCCGGTGCCAACCGTCGCCACCATTGTGTGCGCGACGTCGAGCCACTCCCGTAGAGCCTAGCCACGGGTCCGGGGACCCCCTGTAGCCGATTCACGCCGCTGGCCGTCGCGCACCATCGCGTTTTGTGGTCGCCGGAGTTACTCCGGCGCCGACGTGGCACCGTTCGGGGCCCACCCTGGTCCACTGCAGGTGGGTCCCGTGGGCCCAGTTGACCCTGTTGACTAAGTCAACAGTGCTGACTGGACAGGGTCCAGTCGCTGACATGTAGGCCCCACCTAATTAGTTAACTAAATTACTAATTAAATTAATCTGTTAATTAAATGTGACACTGATATGTGGGTCCCGCTAGATAATTAACATTTTTAGTTAAATTAAGCCCCTGTTATACTACTGTGTCTATGATAGGTGGGCCCCCTGGTCAGTTTGACCAGTCAACAGTTGACTGTTGACTGCTGACTGGGCAGTCAATGGGGCCCACTGTCAGCCACAGATGCACATCTCTGGGTACACTCTCTGTGTACCCATAGCATTTTCCTATTTTAATTTCGAATTTAAATTAAATTTCTGAAATTCCAGAAAATGATTAAAACTTTGAAAAATCATATAAAATAAACCGTAACTCGGATGAAAATAATTTATATATGAAAAATGATCAGAAAAATCCAGCGAATCCGAATATGTCATCTGCACTCATGTTAGAACCCTCTAAGTAGATGAACATGGAACTTTTTGCCTGTTTCCGATAGATGAATAGTACATGGTTGTGGTAAAATAATTCCAAATAAATTCCTAAAACATCTAGAATATTTAGAGATGCAATATATCACCCCTACATATCATTTAGGCATGTCATACATAGTGATTGCATTTGAATGCTTGTATTTATCTGTTTCCTCCCCCTCTTCTCTCCGGTAGACCCCGAGACCGACGCTGCTGCCGTGTACGACTACGTCGTCGACGACCCTTATCCCTTTTCAGCAGAGCTTCCAGGCAAGCAAACCCCCTTGATCATTCCTATATCGCCCATTCCTTCTCTCTCGTGCTTGCATTAGTTTTTGCTACTGTAATTGATTGCTCCTATTCTGATACATAGCCTGATTGTGTAACCTGCTGTTGATACACTACCTGTTGATCTAAATGCTTAGTATAGACTGGTTAGTGATCCATCAATGGCCCCACACCCTTGTCTTTGTTGCCATGCTTTACTGTCGATGACTCGATCAGCGTGATCGATGTGCAGAGACCTACACAGCACCGCACACCCCCTTAGTTGTACGACTCTGCAGAGTTACCATCGAGTGCCGAGGGTGATACCTCCTACCTCACTCCTGATGATATCTCTGTAGCGTAGCTAGTCGGTTGTGGGTTACCGAGGGTGATTCCTCTTTCACCACCTCCGATGATGCCTCTGTCGCGCAACCCCTCAAGTGTGAACCCATCGAGGGTGATTCCTCCAAGTTCACCTTGACGGATACATCGAGTGGGAATCCATCGAGGGTGACTCCTCGGATTCCTCCTTGATGTTGCGGACACACGGGTACTTTGACCTTTACCTTAGTCATTTGTTGAAGTCGGGTCGACCCCGAGGGGTACCCGCGAGAGATACATATGAACGTCAGGCGGGCCCGGAGAGCACCCGCGAGAGTTACTGTGGCGGCTGGCTGTTTAGCGGTACCACCCAGGGTGTGGTGGTAGCTCCGGACTTGTCCCGACAGCCGTCACTAAAATTAATAATGCACTAACGGATTTGGGTATTGATCTGAGTTGGCCACTGGCCTATACGCACTACCACCACGCGGGATAATGGTTTAATGGGGCCCTCGACGCCGTATGTATCAGCCGAAAGCTCTGTCAGACGTCCAGTTCAGCATCGTGGCATGGTCGGATCGTGCCATCCAGGAGAGGGGTGGCGCTGGTATCCACCCTGCGCACAATGACCCGGAGTGCGAAGGGCGATGGGCCCAAGACCCCTGAGCACTTAGGATGTAGACCGGCGGGGACCTCTCTGCGGAGCCTAGGTAGGACTACGTCGTGTCGATCAGTCGAAGCCGGGCATGACCCAGAAAAGTGTGTCCGGCCGGAGTTAATTGAGCGTGTTGGGTAACAGTAGTGCGCCCCTGCAGGGAAGTTATCTATTCGAATAGCCGTGTCCACGGTAACATGACGCTCAGTGTTGTATCCCGATCTACTACAACTTGAACTGAATACATGTTACTTTAATTAATATGTTAGCTCCGGGATCACTTTCTCGCGGGGAGTCGAGGAAGGATCTCTGGGCTTTGCTACTACATTCTTATTGCTTTATTATATGATACTAATCTGCACTCTTCTAATGCTGCAAGACGCTGAAGATGCTAGTCTTCGATAGGCTAGGCCTTCCCCTCTATTTTGGCATTTCTGCAGTCTAGTCCACAGATACAGCTCCTTCATTTGATACTGATGCATAAATAGATTAGATCTGATGTAAGTCTTGCGAGTACTTTGGATGAGTACTCACGGTTGCTTTGCTACCTCTTTTTCCCCATACCCGATTGCTGCGATCAGATGACGGAGCCCCGGAGCCAGCTGATCCCGTCGACGACTACTACTACCGCGACGGAGCCTATTGCTACGTGGAGACCGACGACCAGGAGTAGATTAGGAGGCTCCCAGGCAGGAGGCCTGCGCCTTTTCGATCTAGATGTCGTTGTTTTGCTCAGCCTTTTTAAGGCAAACTTGTCTAACTATGTCTGTGCTCAGATACTGATGCTTGTGTAACTCGAGCTTATGTATTCGAGCCCTTGAGGCCCCTGGCTTGTAATATAAAGCTTGTATTATTTTATTTTGTGTCTAGAGTTGTGTTGTGATATCTTCCCGTGAGTCCCTGGGCTTGATCGTGCGCATTTGCGTGTATGATTAGTGCACGGTCGAGTCGGGGGCGTCACACCCGCACCTCCTGCTGGTAGCCCGTTGTCAGCGCCCTTTCCTTAGCCTCCAAGAGTTGTGCCTTCAGCTGCTTGATCTTTTTTCTTATGGATCCAAAAACCTCCCGGGCCCACCGCTGCATCGAGCCAGACATATTACCCAGCTTCTGCCACACAGCCGTCAGTCCCTCCACTCCTGTACTAGCTGCGTCCCAAGCTGCTGCAATCATCGTCTCATAATGCTCATGTCAGGTCCAAGCCTCCTCAAAATGAAAAGGTCTATCACCAGACCCCGCATGACATGGAGCCGTCTCCAGCACACGCACAAGTAGAGCTTGGTGGTCGGATTCTTCACATAAAATATGCTCAACTGATGTCTCTCGAAACATGCTTAAGAATCTGTCATTGCATGTGGCTCTGTCCAAACGAACTTGAATATTATCTTGTCCCTCTCTCTTATTATCCCAAGTGTAGGGGTAACCCGAAAATCCCAAGTCTGCCAAGCCGCAGTCGGCAAGACACTCACGGAAGCCCTCCATTTGTGTAAAGCTCCGCGGGTTAGCCCCCAACTGGTCTGTGTGGAAGAGGGCCTCGTTGAAGTCACCAACACAAATCCAAGGTAGGTCATCCTGTGCTCGAAGATACCGAATTGCATCCCACGATTTTTTGCGGAGTTCAGTTCGAGGTTCTCCATAAAATCCAGTGACTCTATAGAGTTTACCATCACATATTACTTCGGCATCAAGGAAATATTGGCACCATGGCCTCACTGTGACCTGGATATGCTCCCTCCACCACAGAGCTAGCCCACCGCTTCTCCCATTACGGTCCACCGCTACCCCACTCCTGAATCCCAAACTCCACTTCACTCTCTCCATAGCTCTTGCTGTCTTTTTAGTTTCACTTAGAAAAACCACCGCTGGGTTGTGTGACCGTATCAGGTCTCGAAGTTCGCCAACTGTCGAGTCCAACCCCAAGCCTCAACAGTTCTAGGCCAGTAGATTCATTGATCTCGGCGACCCTGGGCTCCAGGGTCCGCCGCTTTGTCATCTCTCTCTTGGATGCGGTCAAACATCGAGGACGTCTTTTGCCTCGTATCGCGAATGAACACATCCTCAGCACCATGCCTGTCTGAGTCTCCTTTCGCTACCCATATCTGTCTCGGTCTCCTCTTTCTACTACCGTCCTCGCGGCAAGCGTGCGAGTCAGATTGGTGGCTATCCTCATAGTCCTTCCTGTTCTTTCTCACGTGGTGGCCCCTTCGTCTTCCCAGGGTGCCATGCATGTCGGGTTCCCCCAATGGGTTACCCCGACCCGCTTCTGCATGCTGTCCGCTTCTACCCACATCTGCATGATGCCCGCCCGAGTAGCTACCCCTCTCCTTTGTCTTCTAGTCCCTTGTTGTCTCCCTCGGACCATCTCTCTAGCGCACTGGATTATTCTCCATTAGTTTATTCCTCAGGTCCTACTCACGTCGCACTTCCAGACTGTCCCTAAGATCATGACCACGAGGGGCTTCATTTTTGTCTCTTGCTCTGTTTGGGCTGGTTACCTCTCCTCCGTACTGCCTGGGACGGTCACCAGTGCGACCATCCGAAGTACGAGAGAATTCAGTGTGCAGATTTCTCTTCGTTGGCAAATCCCGAACTCTAGGATGCTCATAGTGCTTGTTGGCAGCCTCACCAGTGTGAGAGCTACCCCAACTATTGTTACTGTTGGTCGCCCCGGTCATAGACCCTTCTTTGCCTGAGTTATTCCTCCCCGGTGATGCTCTTAGCCAGCCACCCCATTGTAGTGTCGAGTCAACCGGGGGTTCGCACACACCCCCCCCCCCCCCCCACATGAACCAGTCTTCCACAATCAAAACAAAAGTGCGGGGCCTTCTCATAGTAGAAGTCAAACCAAGTCATCTCCTCATCATCCTTCTTCTTCCTCAAGTAAAAGCCTCTAACCAGAGGTTCAGAAACAAAGATCTTAGCTCTAACTCTCAAGTACTGTCCTCCAGCAAAACCTTCCTTATCAACATCAACCCTTACTATCTCGTCCAGCCAATTCCCTAATGCTCTACCAAAAGCTTCAGTCCTCCTGTCAGGCGGCAGATCCGTGACCCTCACCTAAATATCAATTTTGTCGAACACCATCTCTGAAGGTCTCTTGTCGCCCTCATACTCCTTCATTATTAGCACACTGAAGTCATATTGCCACGGTCCGTTATGCAAAACATGGCTCCAATCTCCTTCTGACCCGAAGTGAACCTCAAAAATATTTGGACCAATCTCAGCAAATCTTGCTTCTCGGTGCAGACCCCAAGCCCTAGGCATGGTTTCCTCAATCACTGACATTTTCATTGGCCGGGGAGAACAGACTTTACCTACAGCTGACCACCGGTGATCTTTACGGACAGTAGGATTTGGATCTTCAAAGACAAAACCCTTGACTTCCTTGTCCATTAGCACCATGCCGCCCAACCTCGCCGAAAGGCTTGCCGCCGGATCCGGCGTCTTGCTCTCCGTGGGGGACTTGCCCGCCCCCACTAGCAGATCCACCATCCTTCCGCGTCGGTGGCGTGGCCGCCGCCGCAGATGGGGTAGATGGATTTTTCTTCACCGTGGCCGCACCCTTTCCTCCTGCTTCCCCCGCCATCAGCACCGCCACAAAGCGGAGAACGCAGCCTCGCCGGCCTTGGCCCAGGAAGGCGCTGTCGCCGTCTTGATCCCAGCCGGATTCCAACCACCCAGGTGCAGCGAAACCCTAACCCTAGCGTAGGAACGCGGTCGCCAGGCAATCGCCTCCTACCGCCTTAGCATTTCGAGACTTGGTGGACCCCCCACTCGTGCAGGAAATCTAACAGGTGATTTGTCTTGGGACGCGTCTAGGGAGCAGCCGGCTGCTCCCTAGCGCTCTGGAGCGGCCGGCCCAAATAGGAAACTTTTGGTCTCTAATCCATAAAAGGAAATCATTTGTCTCCCTAATCATAGTATAAGAAAAATTCTAATCCATATTAGAGAGAAAAAGTAGCGTGTAAACAGAACTCGGATTTCAGAAATTTTAAAAAGTCATAACTTTTAAACCGCGTGTCGGAATTAAGATCTGTTTTCACTGTTGGAACCCTTGCGATGTGCTCTTCGAAACAAGATCTCGCATGGGTATGTTTCGACGAATTTTATTTTTGTGCAACTTAATCCCCGTTTGATGCAACTGTCTAGGAATCAATGTGCAACTACATGTGAGTCGATGTGCAACTTTTTTCCTACTTGTGGACGTGCAGTTTTCACTCATGCGAACAGATGTGAACGCGTTTAATTCGGATTTTCATTTTTTTTTAAATCATAACTTTTGAGTCGAACATCGGAATTAAGATCCGCTTTCATCATTGGAACCTGCACGACATGCTCTTCGAAATTAGATCCCGTATGAGTATGTTTCGATAAAATTTATTGTGTGCAATTTAATCCCCGTTAGGTGCAATTGCCTAGTACGCGATGTGCAACTATCTGAGAGTCGATGTGCAACTTTGTGCATTTTTCACTGATGACACCTCCACCCCAACCTACCCCCCTAACAGTGAGATGTGCAACTTTGTCTGTTACCCATGCCAACTGCTTAGTAGTTGATGTGCGACTCCTGCTTGTCTGTGGATGTGTGGATTTCACCATTTGTCGCCTCGGCCAACTGGCTAACATTGGATGTGCAACTTAGGATGCTTCCCCGGCCAACTGTCTAACACTGATGTGCAATTTCCCCCCATATCTCGTGGATGTGTAGTTTTCCCTGTTAGGACCCCGTCCGAATCACCCTTGCTAGTGAGATGAGCCACTTTAGCACCCCATCTGTATGCATCTTTTCAGTACCTTTGGATGTGCAGTTTTCACCATCCAACTATTCCTGTCAGTGAGATGTGTGACTTCGTCTGTTGCCCCGGCCAACTGTCTAGCAGACTATGTGCAACTCCATATATTACCCCTGCCAACTAAAACTACACATCCACAATTAGAAAGAGGAAGGAGTTGCACATCGACTACTAGGCAGTTGGCTGAAACAACAGACTAAGTTGCACATATTGCTGGTAAGGTGGGTGGAGCAGGGTGTGCATTAAAAATTACACATCCATGAGAGCAGTGAGGAGTTTGCACATCGCCTACTACGTAGTTGGCCAAGGCAGTAGACTACTTGCACATCATAAAAAGTTGGTTGTCATGCTTGTTAGGTTGCAACCTCATAGGAAGTTGGATCATGCAACTCTAAAATTTAGTTTGAAAAATTTGCACCATGCAGTACTAAAGTTGCACCATGCAGTAATAGAGTTGCATCATATAGCACCAAAGTTGGCATCGAAAAAATTCGTCAAAATATACCTATGCGGATCTAGTTTCAAAGATATCGTCGTAAGGATTCCAACGATGAAAACGGATCTGAATTCGGACACACGGTTAAAAAGATATGGCTTTAAAAAAAATTAAAACCTAAAATAAATGCACGTAGATTTGTTCTTTCTAAATTAAAGAGACTAGTGTGAACGCATTTATCGTCACAGTATACATTCACTAGCATGCAAAATATTTTCACATATAAATGCGTGTTTAGACCGGCAGCTCGCAACCACGGCGCGCGCGCTAGTAAGTACTTAGGTTTGTCTCGACAGTTGACGATGCAAATCCGGACTTCGCAGAGTAGGTAGGTTCCGACAAATTAGAGCACTCTGTACATCTCGTAGATGCGGGACGGCAACAACCGTCGGCTTGGCGTCTCGCTCGACCGGCCAGCGATCCACCGCCGTGTGCTCCGTTGCTTCCGGCTCAGGGCAGGCAGCGTGCCTGGTCGCGTCGTCGCTCCCCGGTGGCGGTCTGCCGACAGCCCGACACACGCGACGCGAGCTAGCGGGTCGCAAACTGGCAGTGGCAGTACGTGCGTTGTGCGTACGTGCGCCACTCGAACATTCTGGGTCCCGGACCGAAGGAAAGAGAGCACAAGTAGCACTAATTACTAGTAGTACCACAACAATACTGACTCGATCGGTGAATGGCATTTCGTGTTCGTGTGTGCTGCTTAACATTTCACTGACACGGCGACACCAGCTGACCAGCACGGAGTTAACGTTTCGGGCGTATGATGTTAGATTTTGGTGCCATGTCGGCCCTAAGAGCATCTCTAGCAGACCCTTTATATTGCCAACCCTTATAGTGCATTTACAGTTTGCGTATGTCTTCGTTTACGGGACGAAAACAGCCGCGGCAGAATAGAAACCGAATATGAACCCGCAAAATTTGAAATCACACGTTCGCGCGAGAAATTGAATTATAGTTCAGTAGAACTCTAGCACTTGATCATCTTAGACAGTCATACATAGTAGAATTTTTACATGTAATATTTGGAGGAGCAGGCGCCACCTAACCCTAATTACAAAATTGGGCTCACCGGAGCCAGGAGGATTGCGGCGGCGGAGCTCAGTCCTCGTCGTCGGAGACGAGGTCGACGTAGACCTCGTCCTGCTTCTTGGCTACGAGGCGCCACTCTTCCCTGGTGGCCGCGAACTGCTGCGACGCCGCGAGCCCCTGCTCGAGGAAGATGCGGTTGATGTCGGCGTCCCGTCGACGGCGCTCCTCCTCCTCCTCCTGCTCCCGCGCAGGGCGCACGACAATGGCGGCCTCCAAGACGTCCGCCTGCGCCTCGGGGAGGTAATCCTCCGGCCCGATGACGCCCCGCCGCTCCGGCTCCGCCTTCGGCTCCATCTTCACCGCGCGGACCGGCGGGAGCTCCTCCGGCTCCCTTTTCACCGGGGTGAGCGGCGCACGGGAGCTTGAGGCACCGCCGGAGGAGCTGCCCGCGGCGGAGGAGCGCCTGCCTGCGGTCGTACTCCTCCGTCTCGCGGCGGAGGAGCGACGGCGGCGGCGAGAGCCCGCGGTTTGTGTACTTGCGGGCGGCCCTTTTCCTCGCGCCGTCGGCCAAGACGCACCGCCGACGCTCGGGGTCGTCGCCACGGCCCGCTGACCACATTCCGTGCCACATCGAGGGGGATTGAGGTCGCCGGCGCCGAGAAATCGGGATAGGGATTTGGGATTTGCGGCGGCGCGTGGATAGGGTTCCGGCCCGTATCGCAGCCGCAAACCCGTAGATATACCGCGTGGGGGGGCGGTTTGCGGGCCACTGTAAAAAGTTTTACGGGCCGGGCGACTATACGGGCTCTGGTCTGGCCCAAAAAACGGGCCAAACCCGTATAGTCGCCGGAATTTTACAGGCCGACCCGTTTTAAGGGGTCTGCTAGAGATGCTCTAACAGCGGGCCCTCCCTGTCATATTCGCACCAAACGACTCTCAACCATGCGTTTAGTGCTATCGGCAAAAACATTATCAAAAATCGATGACTTTTGCAAATTGTTAGTCAAATGGTGATTTTCTGGTAATAACATCGCACATATTCAAATCGGACGGACGTGCATGTAACGAAAAGCTTCTTAGTCCAAAATGACATTTTACCAACGAAAATCTACCTTTAGGACACGAGATGTCCGGGAAAATATCTGGTGCACCGAACTCACATTGTGCTTTTAAAATGTTCAAAAAAATTCTGAAAAAAAATTAGCACACTCACACAACATCAATGTAGGTTGTCACAAAATTTCAAGTCAAAATTCAAAACATAACTCGAAAAACAAAAATGACAAATTTAATACTGAATAGTACATAACATAAATTGGGCTTTAGATTTGGCCCATTATCACACTGATGTCAAATTTATCATTTTTGTATCTCAAAAAGTATTTCAAATTTTTATACGAAATTTTGTGACATCATACATTAATGTTGCGTTAACGTGCTAGATTTTTTTTAGATTTGTTTAAACATTCTATGACATCCGGTGCACCGGTAGCACCACAAGTGCGGGTGCACCGGATACATTCCCCGAGATGTCGTGCTTGTGTTTAATTTACTACTCCCTCCGTAAAGAAATATAAGAGCGTTTAGATCACTAAAGTAGTGATCTAAATAATCTTATATTAGTTCACAGAGGGAGTAGTATATACCTCCACACCAAACGCATAGCTATCCAAAGAACTAAGAGCATCTACAACCGAACTTAGCAAACCCGCCCCCCTAAACGTCTGCGAACGTGCCCGGTCAGTGTGCGGGCGTGTCCGTTTTGAGTTTCTATCCGTCTGTCCATGCAGCCATTGTCCTCACTTTATCCCTTAGATGTACGGTCACTTGCATGTGATTAGTGGAGATGAAGAGAGAGAAAGAAAAAAAAGAATAAAGGTGGTCCGGGGTAAGTCGCGTCCTAAGTGACGGACTGACCAGGCGCGTCCGCGAGCCCTCATATCCTCCCTACATTTGGTCTCAATATGAGGGGTCGCGGACAACCCGGATGTATAGGGATGATATAAGGGGTCCGGTTGGGTCACTGTTTTCCTTCTCTCCTGCTCCGTCACATTGAGGAAGATTTGAGGAGTCCGGCTGTAGATGCTCTAATCGCATCGCACTAAGTGAGAACTTTGTAAAATCCTGTTAAAGAACCATTTGCATGCATGCTACACCTCCATCAAATTAAAATGATCAAAATATATCCTTCTCAATTGCGGCTTTTAGAGCATCTACAGTCGCGATGGCCAAATCCGGCCACTCAAACGCCCGCGAACGCGTCCGGGCGCGTCCACGGGAACTGACCGGGCACGCCTCATATTTGTCACTCTGCATCCACGTATCTCATATCCAGCGCCTTATATCCATACTATACATGCAACGTTGATATACTCTACGTGATTAAACGACGGACAACAAAAATCGGCTGCAAAGGAACACAAGATCGGCTGCAAACGGACATTAACAAACTTCGCCACATCCAAAAGATCATAGTTCGTCACCGGACAAGTTCTTAAACTTCTACAACTAAAAACGATATAAATATAGAGGAGGGGGGCGGGATCACCACTTCCTCGTCAGGCCTTTGCCCTTCCGGTCGCCGGCGCAGCTGTAGGCGTCCGCGGCTGGTGGAGGGATCTTGGTCGTCCGACGAGGAGGTGCAGCTGTCGCCGTCGTCGGAGTCAGAGAGGACGATGAGCCCCTTCATCTGACGGACCGCCCTGTCCTGCTCCCGCTTCAACCTGGCGACCCGAGCCTTCTTCGCCGCTGCCTCCTTCGCCTCGCGCTCCGACTGCTCAATAGCAAGCCGGAGCGCCTTGGCGTTCTTCCGTCGGAGGCGGCAAGCGTCCGTCTCCGCCGTCGTGAGGGAGCGGCGGTAGACCCATGCGAGGAGACGCGCATCCTCGTCGGGGTCCGCCTCCGTCCCGCGGCGGCGGCGCGTGAACTGCTCCACCGCGTCTCTCTCCCGTACATGCTGCCTCTCGCGGCGCGCGCCTCCGACTCCGGAGTGCGCGTGCGGGCCGGCGGCGCGGGCACAAGCACCCACCGCTGGCCGCGTGGAGGAGCGGCCGGCAGGGGAAGGAGACGACGCGGGGCCGGTGCGGACTGCGCTCTCCTGGCGTCGCTGCGCGCAGGCCGGGAGGGTCCAGCTCCGGCGTCCGCGCTGCGCCGGCGCGGGAGATGCGGCGACGCTCCAGATCCGGAGCTGCCGTCGCTCTCCACCTTGGACCGCTCCAGAACAATGCGGAGGGCCATCTCCTCCTCATAGTCGAGCTCAGAGCCGAAGTCGCTGCCGGAGCTGCTCATCGTAGTGGATGGGATCGGAATCGGAGAGGGAGAGGAGTGGACGGAGCGAGAGAGAGGAAGAGAGTGAGCTAGGGTTTCGAGCGAGGCGCCTGGATTGGGTTTTTTTGTGAGACAGCTGTGGGGTCGATGTTGGATATGAGGGGTGCCGGTCAGCCCGGACGTTTGTCCGCAGTTTGAGAGGTCCGGTTGGATCGCTTTTTTTACCGGTCAATGACCGGACGGCCTATCCGGACGTTTGACAGGGGTATGAGAGGTCCGGCTGTAGATGCTCTTATTACACGCCATCGGCGAGACAGGACAGTACAATGTTATTGGATCTTCGACACAAGGAATTGAGGAACTACTGGGATGATCTCAATCTCGGGGATAGTGTACCTAGGTCAGCGATAGAGGGAAGAAAATTTTGTCCGCTCAGTGATGTGTTGTATGCTAGTTTTCCAGACCAAACCAGTGGACACCTCCTGAAGCTGGGTCCTGAAAGGTTAACATTGATGCTTTGTTTCTACTCCTCTCCGTCCCATAATATAAAAACGTTTTTTACACTACTTTAGTGACAAAAACGCTCTTCTATTCAGCGTTGCGATCGTCGTTAGAAGTCAATCAAGCGCGGCAACGCTGTTGGTCTATCGGCACAATAAATGAAAAGAAAAGAAAAATCAATAAAAGCGGAGAAAGGAACGAAAGAAAAAAACCAGTAAAAAAGGAATAAACAAAGAAAATGGTGAAAAGACGAAGGGAAAACAGATAAATGAAGAAACCCGCGAACAAACAAAAAGAAACAATGAAGAAACATAGAAAACCAAGAGAAAAATAAAATAAGAAGCGAACGCGAGTGAGCGAAGGAACGGACGAAAAAGGTCGCCCAGTACTGTAGTCGCAAGGGAAAGCTTCAGGCGAGACGGTAGAGAGTCTCGCGTGAAGTGATATATAGTTCTCGCGTAGGTCTACATCAGATGTCGACCAAACGCGCACCCCGTGCTCGCTAAGTGAATTGGGTTGGCCCAACGCATGCTCTAGAACCTTCCCAGACCATTTTTCCTTTTTCTGTTCAATTTTTTCTATTTTTCTATTTTTTCGTTTTTCTTTTTTTCATTTTTGTTTTATTTTTCTTTTTTCTTGTTTGTTTTCAGTTTTCATTTTATTTTCCTTTTTCATTTCCTTTTCATTTTGCGAATATTTTTTCCAATTTGTGATTTTTTAAAAACTGTGAACGTTTTTTGTTCATCAAATTCAAAAACAAAATTCATCTAATTCAAAATTTGTTCATCTTAATTAAAAAAAATCATCATATTTTTTCAAAAAGGTTCATGAATTTGAAAAAAAGTTCATCAAATTCAAAAATTGTTCATCCAATTCAAAATGTTGTCATAAAATAAAAACAATTATGGAATTGAAATTTATTCATCAAATACAAAAAAAGTTCATTTAGAAATTTGCAAACATTTTTGGATTGGTGAATATTTCGTGAAATTCATGGACATTTTCCCAAATTAGCGAACATTTTTTCAAATTTGAAATATGTTATTTAAAATTTTGTTTTTTAATTCATTAACATTTTATTAATTTTAGGATTTTTTTTATAAGTTATGAAGATTTTTCAAGATCATGGCATTTTTTGGAAATCCCGAATTTAATTTAAGGAAGCAAAAAACCCCAAAGAAACGAAAAACAAAAAAAGGGAGCCCTACCCCACATATGGGCCGGCCCAAAAGGGCGTGCGTGGGGAGCGTGGCGTGCGCGTTTCAGCGCTTCGTATCGCACTGGTCGGTAAATTGCAGGCCCTGTAGGGAAAGGGAAGGAAAACTGTTACCAGGCCTAAACGAGTCTGAAAAAACATATGGGCTTTTATGTAGCCCAAATATTATATGCAACTCTTAGTGTATTCAAGGGAAATATGGCACTATTATTAGTGAGATTAATGAGAGAGCTTCCATGTTTCCAAAGTAGAGAGTCGAATAGAGATGCTCATAGTTTAGCCAAGTTTGCTCACTCTTTAGGTCAAGGGCGCCATATGTGGCTAGGGCAGCCCCATGATCCGAGATGTATTCCACTATCTGTGGTTTTTTATCAATAAACTTGGTTTTATCGCTAAAAAAAAAATCAACACCGGAGGTTTGTAGAAATGTTGAGATGCAGCGATGGAGCTACATGCAACAATTTCAAAAGAATTTTATGTATCTTTTGACTGCACCAGAGGTCCATGTGTGATCGAGTAAGAAGATATGTGCATCTTTCTAAAAAAATTAAAATTGGATGTTGTATTGTTTATACTTTCCTTTTTTATTTTCTAAAAATACTTCAATTTCCATGCAATGACCTGTGTTTATTAGGAAATGATCAAACTAACATGTTCGCAAGACCCTAAAGTTGAGTTGTAGTTTCAAACCTTCAGTTGTCGATAATGCCAGGCCTGAGAACCTGTTGTATAAGCATGAACTACGGCGTGTTTGGTTCACAACCTGGCTTCTATGCCTGAGAAAAATTGATGCCTGGACCCAGCCTGGAAGCTAGCAGTTTTGTGCCTGGCCACGCATGGAGTGCTTGGTACTTGGTTGCATACCTGGCCTGAAAAAGGGTTTATGGTGGAAAAAACGTTGATTCCAAACCTGGCCCACAAGGGAATATATATATATATATATATATATATATATATATATATATATATATATATATATATATATATATATATATATATATATATATATATATAAGAATTAAAGCGGCTAAGCAGGGGCTCCCGTCGTGCACTTGCCGTTGTGAGCGAGGAGTTACCGCACGTTGACACGCGTTCCCGATTTTCCTCCTGTTCTTTTTTTTTACCGTGCTGGACCGGAGCAGATGCTTCAATATTGTTTCAGTTAAGCGGTGGGCCGTTTCTTCACGTGCTGGCACGTTTACTTGGGCTTCGCTGGCCTTTCCTTTTCACGATACGGAGCATACGAAGCATCGCCCTGCTCTCCTCTCGGTTCGGTCGCCACCATGGTCGCGGCCGCAGACCGATCTGCTCGAGGCGGCCGTGGGCGGTCGGCAGCGGCAGCTCTCATGCCGTGTCGGGGCGTCCGTGGGGGGTCGTCTGCTCTTTTGCCGCGGCGCGGCGTCCGTGCCCGCGGCGTTCGTGGTCGGGTCGACAGGTCCGCTTCTCCAATTTGTGGCTCCTCCCAGACCCCTTTTCCTCTGGTTGAATCCCTCGAATCCCTCGATGGATGTTCTCCGAGCGGGATTTCTATATGTTCTTCGCCTGACCGGTCATCCGCTGCGCCTTCTCATGTTGGTCGATGTGGCGTACGTGCCGCTCGCCGTGCTTCCCTGTCTCTTAATTCATCTGGTGGTCCTGGTTGTACAAGATCAATTTCTCTGCTTTCTTCTTCCATGGAATCGTCTGGTCTCCACGTGCGCGCTGTCGATGCTTCCTCTGTTGGTATACCTGCTGCTGCAGTTGTTTGCCTTTTTGATTTCATCTAATGTACTTACTTTAGTTAAGTTTTTCGTATTTTTATATATATTTTTTCAGATGGGCCTGTTGATCCTGCAGAAGCGCGGCGTCGTCGTCGAGATATTCGTGAGGGGAAGCGTCCAATACAAGAGATCCCATCTAACAAAAGTGCTTCCTTGGCCTTTTCAGGTGAACCTCTTCTTCTCTTTGTTCTTTTGTGATATTATATATCAGTGTCTCATGCTGTTCTTTCTCTGTTTTTCTTATAATTTCGACAGTGTCGCCGTCTTCTTCTATTGTTCCCCAAGGCGACTGCTCTACGCCATTGTCTTCATGCTTCAGGCCTGTTTCCTTGCGGCAACCTACGGATCCTTCTTTGACCTCTGGACCATCATTCATCAACGGTTTTCGGCCTATTATGTCCGCCCAACCCACTCCTTTGGGTCTGTTCTGTCCCATTTTGTTTCTCATGAATTACTCATATCTTCTTAGGTTATTGCATTTTGTTTGATTAACATGCTTCTTATTCTTCAGTATTTCCCCTACCATATGTTCATCCTATGCAAGCTGGTTTGAATAGAATGAAGAGAAAGTTTCTTTGGAGACATCGATCAGGCAAAGCTAAAGGTGCGTACTTTCTTATTAGCATATTTTCCATTTTATTGTTTTCATACTTTCTCCTACTTTGATATTTGATTGATGGCTACGGTTGTGTTTTCAGTTAAAAAACTTGCGCCTCCATTTTCCAAAAATCATATTGATTTGTTGAAAGGTAGTCCCTTCTGGCCTTCTTTCAGGGTCTGATGTTCAGTTTTCAGTTTTCTCTCTAAGTTTTCTAAATTTAAACAGAATTTGTACCGTTCTGTTCCACTCTTTTTCCATAAAATTAAATTTGTTTAGCCTTCTATTACAGTTTATTTCGTTTCATCAATCGTCTTATTCAAAAGAAAAGAAATAGACGTATAGCTTACACATTTAGTTTTTTTTCCCATGCTGTAGTGTTTTCTTTTGTTATGAATAATACAGCACAAGATAGGAGCTGCACTGAATATTCGGTTTTGCTTTCAGTTACTGTATTCTACACAAGTTTGTACACTGAATTTTTCAAATCTTGCAGCCTCATTCTTTCTTGCATTTTACTAACCTGATGGATAACTCAAAGCTGCTCTGTTCTCATTTATTTGTTCATGGTGGCGCCCTAGACCAGATCAGTGGAGTAGTCTCTGTTGAAGATATGACAAATAATGATCGCTGCAGACTTATTGTCTACATTGCAGCAAACTAGGACCAAAATGTATTTTCATGATCTGCATATTTAACCATTTTCTCTTCTTATATGGAAAAACAATGCAAGGAGGGATACCAGCCAAGAATTGTATTGTTCAACAATAAGTTAAAAGAGGGATTACGATCTCTTCAAAATCGGTCATGTTGTTGTAATACGTACTTCAGATCATGCATGTTTTCATTTGCTGCAAGGAATCTTAGAAATACCCTTTGTCATATGTTAGGAAATTAAACATGTATAAAGTATTAGAAGATATAACATATTGTTTGATGTTATTATGTTTTAGGCATGCTTTTCAGAAAAGATATCTCAGTGAGATTTTAAGGAGTTTTCATATGATCAACCTAGGTTCTTTTGTGTTCCTAGGGTCCACCAAATCATACAGCTAGATGTGTGCAGATCCAGATACTAATTAGCATCTACGCAATATTTGCCCGAACATTGTTCGAAACCTACTCTCTTACTTATTATAGTTATTAAATTCTAAATTGTTTCTCTTTGGATAGCAGCAACTGTCTGCTGTTTTACTTGTTATAGTTGTTACATTCTAAATTGTCTCTTCTTGGATGGCAGCAACTGTTCGCGGACGTTCGTATTATGGAGGACCTGAGTATATATGTGGTGCCTGCCATGCTTTATATTGGTTTCAGGAACGTTCTAAGGGTGCTCACGATGGAAGGTTTAACTTGCCGGTTTACAATGGTTGTTGTTGTGGTGGGAAAGTCTCCTTACCTAAATTCCCTGATTGGCCTTTTCCACTGAAAGACTTGGTTAGATTTGATGGCGATGATGCTTCATCTCAGTTTCTGAGATTGATTAGGCATTACAATTCCATGTTCTGTTTTACTTCCCTTGGTGCTCATGTTGATGAAAGTGTTAATATGGGAAGCGGGCCATATGTCTTCAAAATGGGCGGTTCCGTGTATCATCGTATTGGTTCTTTGATGCCTGTGGACAATGAGGCTCCCAAGTTTGCTCAGTTGTACATAGTCGACTCAGCTGATGAATTGAATTGTAGATTAGATGTTTTCGAGGAACAAGGTGGTGCTCCGAGCCAGGCAGAACCTTTTTTTTGTATTGGCATTAACGGAGATGCTTGATGAACATAATCCTTATGTACAGTTGTATAGAATGGCTCGCCAAAGGTTGCGGTCTGCTGATGCACCAGATCTTGCAATTCAGTTTTTTGGACATGAAGGTGCTGCTCATGGAGATAGATATTCTGGTCCTACTGTCCCTGAAGTTGCTGCTCTCATTGTTGGTGAATTGACACCTGAATGCCATAAATTTGATGTCATAGCAGAAGCTGCTTCTGGAGAGCTAGAGCATATATCCTATTTGAATCCATCACTTATGCCTCTTCAGTATCCATTATTGTTTCCGTACGGCGATCCAAGTTTTCATGTTGGTATTGAGTATCAGCAGCGCCAAGCCGCTGGACGAAGACGTCGTCGTCAGAATTCTAGGCAGACTTCTTCTTCATCATCCCGTAAATGTGTTACTATGTTACAGTATTATGCCTATTATTTTCATTATCGAAGAAGTGAACCCAATCCGTATACTTGCTGTGGACGACTTAGTCAACAAGCTGCAGTTAACTGTTATTCTTGTGTGGAAGCAAGTCGACTATCTTATCATTTCTTGAAGCAAGATGAGCTCCGTTCTGAAACTTATCAAGGCATTACGGATGCTATGGGCGAAGGAAATACTACTGGAAAGAATCTGGGTGTCCAAATTATGTTGCATTCCAGCTTTACCGGTGGCCGTCGATATTTTGTGCAAAACTACCATGATGGGATGGCTATTTGTCGAGAGTATGGAGCTCCAGATCTTTTTATTACATTCACATGTAATCCTAAATGGGAAGAGATTCGTGATATGCTTTCATATGAAAATGCACAATTTCATACTGATCGACCTGATTTAGTTACACGTGTTTTCAGTATGAAATTTAATGATTTTTTAGAAGATGTGAAGAGTGGAGAGCTTTTTGGTCCTATCCAAGCATGCATGCTATCTAGCTATTAAATTCCCTGTTAGTTCAGTTTGTTAGCTTTGTTATTCATTACACTAAAGTTTAGTTGTTTAAATTTTCCAGATCTATATGTGGTTGAATTCCAAAAGAGAGGGTTACTTCATACACACACATTGATTTGGCTCAAAGAAGATACCCACCAGCCTTCGGCTTCTTTTATAGATAGCTTGATATCAGCTGAAATACCCGATCCTATGATTGATCCATTAGGTTATGCTCTTGTGGACGAGTTCATGGTCCATGGACCATGTGGAGAACACAATATTAGATGTCCATGTATGAAAAATGGATTATGTTCCAAATGGTTTCCTAAAGAATTTAATGATGAAACACTGGTTGATGAGAAAGGTTTTCCTATTTATCGCAGACGCAATTTAGGTCACTTTGTGGTCAGAAATAGAGGTACAGTCAAGCTAGACAACCGATGGGTAGTGCCATATAATATGCGGTTGCTTAAAAGATTTCAGGCACACATAAATGTTGAATGGTGTAACAAAACAAATTTGCTAAAATATTTGTTCAAGTATCTTACAAAAGGCTATGATGTTGCTCGATTCAGATTTCAACCAATGTTTCAGTGCAAATCGTTTATACCCCCAGGAGAACCAACTGGAAGAAATGAAATTTTAGAATTTATCCAGTGCAGGTATTATTCACTTTTTCCATTCATGTTTGCCTAAGTTTTTTTTTTTCTTAGAAGAGAAGTGCATAATATCTTTCCATTTGCTTTTTATGGCGTCCTATAGGTATTTGTGTGCCTGTGAGGCATTTTGGCGTATGTTTGCTTTCGACATACATGGCCGTGAACCTTCCGTTGAACGCTTGGTTGTCCATCTGCCTGGAATGAACAGAGTGATCTTTCATGAGAATGCTAAGCTGGATAAAGTCATCAAAAATCCTAATGCACACAGAACAATGCTTACTGAATGGTTTGTGACTAATCAGGAAAACAAGGATGCCAGACATTTGACATACTTGAACTTTCCTTCGCAGTGGGTTTGGGACAATTCTGACAGAATGTGGTACAGGAGACAAAGAAATCAAAGATTAGGTGGTCGAATTGGGCGGATATATCATGTGCACCCTGCGACGGGGGAACTTTTTTTTCCTTCGGATGCTACTCATGGTTGTCACAGGCGCAACATGTTTTGAAGATCTTAAATTTTACAACGATGTTGTTTATGGCACTTTCAAAGAAGCATGTCAAGCTCGAGGTTTAGTTGGAGACGACAATGAATGGTTCAAGCTTTTTGAAGAAGCAATAGTGTGGGCTACTCCTTTTCAGCTAAGACATCTTTTCATGACGGTGCTTTTGCATTGTGAGGTTACAAATGCAGCTGCGCTGTTTGATAGATATTGGCCCAGTATGGCAGAGGATATATCACATAGATTATCTCTAGCCTTTGGCAATACAGCGTATGATGTTCCTGAACATCAACTTCGAAACCAGCTCCTAGATGAGATGTCCTCCATGTTTAGTAAGAATGGATCATCTCTGGCTGCATTCAATATTACATCTCGAGCTGTCCCACTAAACAAGGAATGTGTCAACAAATTGTTGGCGGAGGAGATGATGTATGACAAAGCTGTACTTCTTGTGGAATCTCAAGCTATGCAAGCACAATTAAACAATGACCAAAGAGCAATATATAATGAGATTGTGCAAGCTATGAATGCACATGCTGGAGGTGTTTACTTTGTTTCAGGACATGGAGGAACAGGGAAGACATTTCTATGGAACACCATTATTAAGTCACTTAGATCGGATAGTCGAGTTGTTCTTGCTGTTGCTTCTTCTGGTGTTGCTTCATTACTATTGCCTGGCGGGCGAACTGGACATTCCCGATTTAAGATACCTATCCAGACTGACCATGATACTATGTGTTCTATCTCTAGAGGCTCCCATCATGCTACGCTAATTGAAAAGGCTGATTTAGTTCTATGGGATGAAGCTCCAATGGTTCACCGCCATTGTTTTGAGGCTGTCGATAGAAATTTTAGGGACATATTGTTTGCCAACGATCCCGCAAAAGCTGCCCTCCCATTTGGTGGAAAAGTTGTTGTCCTTGGAGGAGATTTTAGACAGATACTGCCAGTTGTAGAAGGAGGTACAAAGAATAATATCATCGGTGCTTCTTTGATTATGTCACCCCTGTGGAGGCATGTCAAGGTTTTGAAGCTGACGATAAACATGCGTCTTTCTCAGCCTAGCTTATCATCTCAGTCGCGGACACAGCTATCCGAATTTGCTGATTGGGTTCAAGATATTGGAAATGACGCCTTGCTGCAACGCCAACTCCTACAGACAATTCGACTTCCTTGATTAATATTCCAGATGACATGCCGTTGCCAGCTTCATCAGATAGTATTTCTTCTGCTGTTGATAGCGTGTATGATTCATTCTTCTTTAATTACTCTGATCCTGCTTATTTGGCTCAGCGTGCTATTCTATGCCCCACTAATGCTGTTGTCGATGATATCAATGATGCTGTTTTCGCCCGTGTTCCTGGGAATTCTAAGTCTTTTTTCAGCTATGATGCTATCTCAAAGACAACAGATCATGTAGGTGATGCTGATCTCTTATTTCCACCAGAAGTTTTGCATTCCATAACCATTAACAATTTTCCAGAGCATGAGATAGTTCTTAAGGTTGGAGTTCCCGTCATGCTTTTAAGAAATATGAATCAATCGCTTGGTCTATGTAATGGTACACGTTTGTTGGTTACACGAGTTGGAGAAAGGTTATTTGAAGGTGAAGTGCTTACTGGGAGCAGCAAGGGCCAGCGAGTTTGCGTCCCCCGGATTGTTCTCAATGCTCCAAGCACAAAATGGCCATTTACCTTGAGACGTTGCCAGATTCCTGTCCGTCTTTGTTATAGCATGACAATAAACAAAAGCCAGGGCCAGACACTTTCAAAATTGTGTGTGTATCTTCCGAAATCTGTATTTTCTCATGGACAATTATATGTGGCAGTGTCACGCGTTACGTCTAGAGAAGGGCTAAAATTTCTCATTAAAGATGATCGTGGGGTTACGGTTAACACAACTCACAATATTGTGTACAGAGAGATAATCAATGCATTATAGCCGAAACTTCTCTCCTTTGTCACAGTAAGTATTTCCAGACTTTTATCTCTTTCTCACTTCATTTTTCCATTTTATTTCTGAATTCACATTTACTTTATTACCACTGTTTGCTATGTCATTTGTGTCTTGCAGGATGTGTGGGATGATCTTTATCCAGATTCATTTTCTTGCTGTATGCTTTAAATTACCCACTAGCAAAGGTGATCTCTATTATTTTTTTCGAGTGTTTTGCATTTCAATACGTATTTACACCTGCTGTTATTTCAAAAAGACTTACTCAAATAGTCATGCCCCTATGTTTATACAGAACAGAACTTATAACTACTGGATATTATTTACATTTTGCAGAATGCAACGAAGTTTTTGTTCAAAATCCTCCTACTGTAATGATCTAGAAGACTCAGTGTCGAAGGTAATTTCCTACACTTTGCACAAATGTTTATTTCATTTTAATTTTTCCCTTTAGTAAATAATAATTTTTGCCCTGATATTTTTACCCCAAACATGTGTTCTGCAGAATCAGTTGTCAAAGTTTATACACCCAGCAGGTGTTCTTTCAGGATTCGAACAGTGGCCGTTTTCCGTTTGTAAATAGTGCGTGTACGATATTTCCGCCCTTTTGTCCTGTCGTATTTTGTGACTCATGTAAAAATGACGGATAAGCGTACAAGGGTGCTCATCACTCAAACTTATTGTAAAAGATTCCTTCGAAAGACCATATATATGACTATATATGAATTTCACCAATGGATGCACTCTATCACAAGAATTTTTTCTACTTTTAGGCAGCCATGTAGAACACAATTATGCACTTATATACTTTTCCTCGCGTCATTGCTATCGTCGAAAAATATCAGTATATTGAAGATCTTCCGTTCATACATTTATTGCATTATTTGTCCTCCGTTTTACAAAGATCTAACATATATAAAATACAGATTTACTCAAGTTTGATCTCTATTTGTTGCATACTTTAAATTCTTTATTTTTAATTCTGCCTTTTTGGTAATAAAAATATTTCAAAACAGTTATTCCTATCATATACGTTTTCGCCATTCTATTTCTTTTTTGCATTATTTCATTATGAACTTCCGATTTCAAAACACAGGCTTATAAGTGAGAGATTACTATGTGTAACATACTTCTTATTTATCCAACTTCAAATTTTTCCCTACTTTCGTTCAACCATTTTGAGGCATAGATGGGTAACATAGCTATTGTTTATCCAATCTTCATTTTTCTATGTTCTGTTCAATAAACTATAAAGAAGAAACAGCCAAATGTAAAAAAATACAAAACATATAACAACTATTAACTTATACTCAAAGGAAATCAAATATGGTTAGGACTTTTGGCTCTTATTCACATAAAGTTTTAATTACATTAACAATGTTCGTATATATATATATATATATATATATATATATATATATATATATATATATATATATATATATATATATATATATATATATTACATTATATTTGTTCTCTTATCAATTTTCTTTTCCAAAGAAGACCTTTTGTCCACTGTGTCTCTTCATTTTTCTATGTTCTGTTCAATAAACTATAAAGAAGAAACAGCCAAATGTAAAAAAATACAAAACATATAACAACTATTAACTTATACTCAAAGGAAATCAAATATGGTTAGGACTTTTGGCTCTTATTCACATAAAGTTTTAATTACATTAACAATGTTCGTGTATATATATATATATATATATATATATATATTACATTATATTTGTTCTCTTATCAATTTTCTTTTCCGAAGAAGACCTTTTGTCCACTGTGTCTCTGGAAGATGAAAAAAAAGCCACTGTTTTCAGCGTTAATTTAGTTCAAGCAGTAAAAAAAGATAGAACATAAAAATGATTCTAGCTCGGGCCTGTTAGGACATCCGAAAAAAAGGAACAGATCCAGCCCATGTAAACGGCCCAACTGCAGAAGGATGTGCTTCCGACACGTACTAACCTACCAGGCACGCATATGCCACACGGCCAACTCTTTCTAGAGACCTCTTTCTACTCCTGCTTATTCCCCACTCGGTTTATCCGTCCCCTTCTCCTTCCAGTAGCTACCCACTCCGCGGCGGCTGTGGCCAAGAAATCCAACATCCCAAGTGAGTTTCCGCACTGCTCTTTCCATCGATTCCGATTTTCACTTAGTGCTCTGCTAGCCATTGCCATCGCGCGGTGCTCCTTCTGCTCGCCGCTGCCGCATACTGCTGCAGTGCTGCTTGCGCATGCCTCGCCCTCTTGGCCTCCCTGTGTGAGAGCTCACAGAGGCGTCGTCTATCAACGTGCTCCCGTACGCGCTCTGTGCTGCATGTTATGTATGTGTGCCGCTGCCATATTAGAGAATGAGAGATGAGGGAGACAATGGCTGGGAGGAGGGTTATTATTAATTAGCTGCTGATGTGATTTCTATGTTCTTGATGCTATGTTTTGTATTGTTATGTGGATAAAGAAAAAAAAGGGTTGTTGCTTTTACAGAACAAAGTTATACAGATAAAGCTGCTACTATTTGCACATTATTATTAACCTCTCTGCTTTCTGTAATTGCTAATGCATTACATTTTGTTGTTGTCGCTTATGTATTGTTCTTGCAACTCTGCTGCTGATGTTTTCATTTTTACATGTTAGACAAAAAATATCATAACTTAACATTGCTGAACCTATCTATTATATTCAGTCTTGGTTTTCATTTTTCACATTTCCACTGCTGCTATGTACAGAACGGCTGCTCAAATCCTCTCTTAGCTTACTTACTCTACGCTTTTTACACTGTAACTAGCTCTGAATCGTCTCAATTTTTACACATTATAGGTTACCATGGAGGAAGGGGCTCTCTTCAAAGACTTCGTAAAGGGTGCATATGGCCTTACTTTCATCGTTCGCATCAGCAGGATATGGGATCACTATACCATTGACAAATCTAAATATGTCGGCATCAACTTTGTCATGGTTGACCGTAAGGCAAGTGAACTGAATGTACATTGATGTCACATTTGCTTTGTTGAAAACATACTTCTCTTTCATATGCAAAGCAACTTTAGATTCTTTTACAAAATTGATTCTCTAGGGCGGAGTTATCGAAGGGGTGATCCCACCAGAAATTGCAGAGCAGTTTAGAAACAGAATCAGAGAGGGGTCAGTATACAAGATTCAGCACTACCTCATAGAAAGGCCAAAAAATACTTACAAAGCGACAGATCATCCACATAGGCTCTCTTTTATAAAAACAACCGTTGTTACCCCTATTATTCCCCAGCCGGTGGATTTCCCCTTAATTGCTCATAACGCATTGCCACTTTCAGAGCTTGAAAAACGTATTGGATCCAAAGTCTTAATGTCAGGTACTCTCTAACCATCCTTTTATATAAGCTTTAAACATACCTGCAATCTTGATTTCAACTAACACGATATTTGTCCAAATTGCTAGATACTGTTGGTCTCATGGTTAGTGTTACTGATCTACTGCCTCCTACCAGTGCTGCCAAGGAACCAAGGCGCCAGATAACTATCACTGACGTACAGTATACCTCTTATCCTCTGCCTTTTTATACTCACCGTTTATGTAGACATTATCATACTGTAAGACAAACAATTACTTCACTTTGAACTCTGACTTCTGTAGAAAAAAGGAAACTGTCACGCTTTGGGGAGAATTCGCACAAAAATTTGATGCAGACAACTTACGTACTTTATCAAAAAGAGAACCAGTCGTTATAATGTTTGTTGGCATCATGGTCGATCAGTATGCAGGTAAAAATTGCTAAATTCTGTTTAATTTGTTATTCCTTCAACAAGCTAAAATGGGTCGCTGAAACCAGTTTTTTGTATATGCTGTGTAGGAACACTAGCTCTTAAAAGCACATCATGTACAAGGTGGCACGTAAATGTAGATATTCCTGAAATGAAAGCAGTATTAGACAGGTGTGCATCTTATAGTATACCATCTTTAATCCGAATCCACATGATTACATTGTGTTAACTCTGTACAATACGTTGTTATCATGTAGAGTCAAAAATCAGCCATACGAAATTGAAGCTCGCAGTTCTGGACAAGCTCGACAAGAAAAAATCGAGACCACTATTAGCGCCTTCAAAGGAGTAGACCCCTCTACCACTCTGGTACTTTATATCTATATAACTACCCTATGCATTATTTGCTTTTTTTACTTTCAATTTTCTTCTTTTTTCCGCACAGTAATTATTTGTGGCTACTATCGATTAAAATTCCAGCTGTGTAGAAACCATTTCAAACAGTCGTGTGCTCCTTCAATTCTTCTAGACGAAAAATAAGTCAACTATTATAATATGTATATATGTGTCTTGGGCTATCCTATTTTCTGCTCTACTTTTATTCCATTCAAATTGTTCCATATGTTGGATTTCTTCATGTTGATTTTGTACACTTTCGAGAAACAGTTCAAAATTAATACTTTAACCTAACTATGTGTTTTAACTGAATTTACAGAAAACTTTGTTCAAGTTCAGAGTCAAAATAACTCAAGTAGTATCTCTTACGGACTGGATGTACATGGGGTGCAAAATTTGCTGGAAAGGACTAGGAACGCCAGGAGGTGGTCTACGCAGCTGTCCTAATTGTCCTGATGGAGGAGAACCCTGGCCAAGGTACACACAAACTATTAGTCAAACAATTAGGAAAAACGTCCTTTACCATTTCAATAATTAAACCAATGTGTTTACTATCAAAACAGGTACAAGATAAGAGTACATGCAATAGACGATGGAAGCAACGACGAAGAAAGCGCTATAATTGCTGAATTCCTATTCTTTGGTGCACTTGGTGAACAAATAGCCGGCATCACCGCAGATTGCGCATCAGCAAATAAAACAGGAAGGATTGACTATCTTCCACCCGAACTGGAACAACTCCCAGGCAAAATATTCATTTTGACAGCTATGACACAAGAAGAATCTCTCAAGTCCGATTTCTACAAGTTCAAAGTGAAAGCAGTAGAACATGTACAAAATGAGGAACCAATCCCTGCACTGCCTATGCTAAACACATCCACAATACCAGCAGCATCCGAACCAGCAAACACCGAGGCAATCACCACACCACCAACCTCCGAACACAATCAAGGCGAAAGTCTATCTCCAAATATGAAGGATGGAAAGGTACAATCAGTGAAACAAGAAAATTGTTATGTTAATTTTACCCACATCCATTCTAATTTTCCATATCTACTAACTTATCTGCAGTCACAGGATGACACTTCTACTTCACAACACAAGAAGAGATCAGACAGCAAAGATGAACTCTCAACTTCTGACTCTAAAAAGAGGTTAGCGCTTACCTCTTATATGATCATCAAAAAACAATTCCTATTAATTACCCACATAACACCAAGCAATCATGAACAGGCATGTGGCCAAACAGTTGTTCACCGCTATCAATGATGAAGAGAACGCCGGAAATGTGCAACCCAAGTAATGTCATCGATCTGCACATAGCAAGTCCAAAAACCAAATGAAGTATGCTTTCAACATGGCAGATCCTAAGACTGTACAAATATCGTCCTTAGTATTGTAAATATATGCGTACCTCCTTCAGATTGAACGTCTCGCCCGTATGCGCCTCTTTTGTACTAGACTTCCCGCTGAACTACCTGTTATCTATCAGTTTATTTTGTAAGTGATCCCTTATGTACCAGTAGACCATAAATTATAATCTTCGTAGCTGTAATGCCGTCCTACCTCTTTGGTCTTCCATCCTTCATGCACCTGTCGATATTAAACTATGATCATGTTAGCACTGATGTTATTCCCGCGTAACAAAAACCATAGTATATCTCCTATGTTCATCTAACTATATCACCATTATTCATACTATTTGTACTTCCCAAAGTCTCAAAAGAATACTGTTCACACAAGGACACAAAACTTCTCAGTCACCCTCCGCTGCGGAGAACATGCACGACGAGGCGAATCACATTCATTGTCCGAACCAGCTTGCCAAAAACGCTGATCAGGAACAGGCACTTCCACATCAATTTCCTTCGGAAGACAATTAGGATCCTTCAGCCACGCATCAACCGTAACAATCTCCCTATCCTCACGCGGCAAAATCCGAATAATATCACCACCAAGACCAGCAACCACAAAGCTTAATGTATCAGGCTCGATCCCAGCATCAGGAAGACCACCAAAACCAAGCCTACACCTAAAGGGAAGCTCACTACGGGTGGCAGGAGAACCAGGATACCAACGAGCAAACTGCACATGACTATCAGCACACCACAACCTACCCGACTCAGTCAGCACGCGGGTACAGTTATTGTCCAAGTTAAAAACCAAGAAAAAATGATGAGGCGGAGAAGCCACCTCAATACGAACACCACCCTCCTCACTGCCACACGCAGCCTCAATAGCTTCAAGCAAATCATAACTCGAGATAACCTGCCTGCCCCCAAAGCAAGTGACATAAAGAGCATGATTACGATACTACCTCTCCAAAGCAGCCATCCCAGCAGTACGCGGGACAACAACACTTCCCCTATCTGGACGCATGTCCGGCTCACCATGCTCAACTATCTCCGCTGAAAACGAACCTCGCCGCCAACTCTCCCGGCTCCAGAAAGGAAAGCCCCCGTCACAAGAGCCAGCACCACCGGAAAAACTCATCTCTCCGCACTATACACGCTCACAGACGGGAGAACTCAAACCCACAGCAAAACCTGCACCCAAAGGCTCTCCACTTATAGAAACACAACACGAGCAAAAATAATAATAGCAAACCTTCCACGTCATATATATGATCGCACCCAACTTCGCCACATATACACCACACAAACACCTCAGCAGGACAACCCATACCTCATGCAAGCTATGCACAGACACGAGCAACCAAAACACAAAAGAAACCAAACACACCCGAGCACACCCATGACCAAAAAAGAAAAGAAAAAATCAATACATGCACCGAACAAAGTACCACACCCTTATCCACACAGCCAACCACAAAAACAAACATCCGTGCCAACTAATACAAATAGGCACACAGAGCTACAGCCAATTGAAGCAAAAACTCACCACCTACAAAGCATATATGTCCAAACAGCACCTCCCCTCTCCAAAAAAAGAATCTACATGAAACAGAAAACAAAACACAAAAAGGATACCACAAATAGCTCGACAACAAAACTACATAAATCACACTTTGCACCAAATCCACTTTCAACAAAAAAAAATCACCATAACTTACACAAGCACCAACTCAAAGACGGGCGCGGCGTGCCGCCGCGCCATCTCTCTGCTAGTATAGCTAATTAAAGTAAGATTCGTTGCCAGGCACCTCCCAGGCGATCCTATTTCTAGCGCCCGGGCCAGGCTAATCAAGGCGCATGGGTCACCGGCCAGGCTAAGCAAAGTTTTGAGGTTGCGAGGCCAGGCGAGCATCTACTTCTATGGACTTGAACCAAACACTCTCCAGTCAGTTTTCAGGCAGACTCCATGTCAGACACGAAGCAACGAGGACGTCAACCAAACACGCCCTACATACTTTCTGAACTAAAGCTAAGACACTTATTTTAAAACGGAGGGAATACAATTTACTTTTGCACTTATGCAGAGCCGAATTTTATGTTTTGATGAAGTCATACACCGAGCACCACTTCTGTCTGTCAGCGAGAGCCGCGTGCGTTCGTGATTTTCGATCGTCAGTTCAGTTTCTTCGCCCCCGTGTACCGGCGTACGCGGAGATGTTCGGCGAGCTGCCGTCACCCGCCGCATAGGGAGCGCTACGTCCGATCAACAGTGCACCCGCGCGCCCACGCGCTTCCCGAGGCGTTGCGGCCCGGCATGCACCATGCTCCGGCCGGCGCTTCCCTCATGGCCGGACACCCCCGAGGACACGCGTGCACATGGTCGTCGACCGGAGCGCTCGAGGATTCACTTCACGGCGCGCCCCACTCATCGTTCCGGCTCGCCGGCCGGACGGTCGCTGCACGAACTCCGGTTAATTCTGCGATGCATGTTCACTGTCCAGAGTAATTATAGTACGTACGATCGATGCAGATGCACCTGCATGCCGTCCTGAACACACGTACTTACGTACGTCCTGGCTAGCTGCAGCGCACGCGACGGTACATCGATCGGTCGCTGCACCCGACCTGCACGCATGCTCCTATGCATGTACCACATATAGGTAACTCGTACGCACAGCACCTACCTGTCCGCCGGGCACGCACAGTACCAGCAAGTTCACGTTGTCAGTGTCGGCGTCGCCCACTGGCAGGAGTATTTACTTGCTACCGCTGCCCTGCTGGGGGGGTCTGGTTGGGGCATGCAGTAGCGGCACCTTTTCCTGGCAAGCCCGCGTCACCACGGCGAGTACAGTACGTACGTGCCTACTCCGGTGGCGGCAGCAGTAGCTGTACACATGTTTTCGTTGGTGCCAGAGCCACGCTAGTAAAGTCTATAGGGTCGACTGATGATACCCCAGTGCGTACGTCGCTTTCCTTTCGGCCAATCGAGCTCGCCGTCTGGACTCTGGAATGAAATGTTTCCTCTGCCGCTTGATCAGTGCTATGACAATCGCGTATGAATGGTGAACGCGCTTCCGTTTTGCTATCCCGACGACTAGACCGGCTTTAAACTTTTCCCAACAGGTGAGAACTCTGAATAATAATGTCTTTAATGAGAGAATATTACTAGCAGTGATGGAAGAGCTATCATTAGTTGACTCAGAAATTCCAAGTCGACTGAACCATAATCACTGTCTTGACTAATACAGTTTTTAATTGCATAAGGCTGGTCGTAATGGGAAGTATCATATACTAGTATTATACTAGTGTATGATACTACTTCCGTAATGCATAGTATCATAAGTTAGTATTTTAGATTGCCTTATTAATTGACATGCATGATAAAAAGTAGTACATCATTTAATATGATACCGTATCATGATATGATACCACATCCTTTCTTTCCCCATTTAATTGTGTACCACATCATCCAAAAAGTCTAATTGGCATGCATGATACCGCTTATGATACTCCCATTACGATCAGCCTAAGGGTGTGGCTAGGTCTCAGTCGACTGAGACTTAACCAAGTCTAAGTCAAGTGACATAACATGTAAGAAAGAAAAAAAAGACTAAAAAGAAAATTTGCACGGATCTTCACGTAAGATCCTACGAATATAGCAACGACCAAGACTTGGTTGCAGAGACGGATTCAAGGGGGGACGAGGGGGGCAAGACCCCCCCTGACGATCCTGTCACAGCTTAATAGCGATCAGTTGTTCGCTAGTTTTTCTCGCTATATAACTGCTAGTGGCTTGCTTCGCCCCCCCTATTCTTTTCTTAACCAGGGCCCGTGTACTATTCTCTTTTTTTTTTTTGAAAAAAGGGCCCGTGTAATGTTTACAAAGAAGATTGCACGCAAAAGGCCCAAATCCCAGGAAAAGTAAAAAAAGGAAAACAGCCCACCATGGAAGCAAAGGGGCCAGGCTAGGAAGCAGTACGCACGTTTCCAATTTGCTCCTGCGATCGAGCCTGCCGCCGGCCACCTGCTAGATCGTCTGTCAGCCGCCTGCTTCAAGAAAGGAAGGGAATATGCAAGCGCGGCCGTGTGATCCGCCGCGCATTCTGTTCGGCCGGCCGCACGGATGAGCGACCAAACCATGTAAAAGGTTAGTTTATTTTTAGCATTATATTAGATTAGTTTGTGTCTTGTAAACAGTATAAGTGTAATTGTAGAACAACAGACATCAACAACTAGTTAGAAATTATCGATCTTTGATACTGTTGCTCATAAATCAAATTTTGAATTAATAGCTATGTACCTTTTGTTCTTATTGCGGAACAACGGAGACATATATTGACTATCTTAGGGGCCTGTTTGGATCAGAGCCTCAAAGTGCCCGACCAAATATTTGGCGTTGATGAGATTGAAGGCCTCTGTTTGGTTGAGATCAAATTATTTGGCCTGCCCGAACCCCATCATCTCTTCCCTTTTATTGCGGAGACAAACTTTTTACAAGGCGTTGGCGGCCATTTCCTCCACCAAAATTTCGGCGTGCCGTTGGTTGACAGGGTGACTACAGAGAAAAATCCAAACGGATCCAAGATCTTCCAATATTTACTATGTTATGTGACTATCTATCATATTTTTTTTTAGAAAAGGAAGATTACCCCCGGTCTCTGCATCTGGGCGATGCATGCAGCCATTTTATTAATTATTCACAAAGACCTTACAAAGTAGTACATCAGGTAGTCTGAAGCCACCATCTTAGCAACAACTGTCGCTACTCCTATCCACTTGATGAAGGGGTGCCGATAGTCTGAGCCTAATACCAAACAGACATCGCACCAACGCCTAACATCTAAAGTCGGAGGCCCCAACCGAGCCACATACTGGGTTTGATGCTTCCAGTTCTTGCCCCCCCCCCCCCCCCCCTATCTTGATTTTCTGGCTCCGTCCCTACTTGGTTAAGTCTCAGTCGACTGAGATTTAGCAATCCCGATTGCGTAATCATGATTGTATCATTTTGGGCTTTTCCTTCTAATAAAAATGCCCGCTCAAGAAAAGAAAACAGTCATGCCAACCTTTTGTGAAGTTTCAAACTAAGAAATCACCTGGAACTAAACTTGCTAACGGAGTCTTAGGCACTGAATCGCTCATGACCAAACTAAAAAAAATCAAGAGAAGTACACATTATTCAGAATGCATGCCAACTTAACTTGCATTCTAATTTTAAAAACAAATGAACGCCCTCGATTACAGATAATAATAGTAATTATATAAGACTAAACAGGGTGATTGACCTGAACAATTAAGGTAAAGATAACACCTAGATCGACAATAATTGCAACGAACTACAGACAGAGGTCCAAGCTTACTACGCCCTCCTTCTGCCCCATCATTTCGGACCTACCGATCTCCGTGGGCGACCCGCCGGTGAGGCACGACGGCAGCGACGTCACCACGCTCATCACCGCATTGTTCCCATCCTTACCGGCCACGTCTCCACTCCCAACCACCGCCGCGGTCGCTTCATCGTGCCGGCCGGCCGCAGCAAAAGCACCAGCACCAACTGGCGTCGGCCTCCACATCATCCCCGGCACGGCCATGCCACCGTACGCGGCGGACCGCGCCACGCCGCCGTACATCCCCGGCCACACCGGGTACTGCGGCGGCGGCATCGGAGCGGCCTGGTGGTGGCCGTAGCCGCCGAACAGAGCGCCGTAGACGTGCGCGCCGGCCGGGAGGTAGCCGGCGGCGAGGGAGGCCTCGAGGTGCGCCCGGCGCGCGTGCTGCCGCTCCCGCTTGTGCGCGTTCTGGTGTCCCCCGAGCGCCTGCGACGTCGGGAAGTTGCGGCAGCAGTAGTGGCACTCGAACTTCCGCGTCCCCCCCTCCCCGGCCGCCGCCGGGGCCTCCGCCTTGGGCAGCTGGTCGCCGGCAGCGCCGACGTCGTTGGAGAAGTCGCAGCCGAAGAGGCGTATGGTGGCGTCGGCCGGCTGCTGGGCGGCGGCGACTCGGACGAGCGGGAGCTGCGAGAACGAGTCGGCGCCCCCGAGCATGGTGCCATGCGGCGCGGCCATGGCGGAGACCTGGCTAGCTAGCTAGCTTCCTAAACAGTGATCGACGTCGTTGAGTTTGTGACTTTGTGTGGCGGAAGCGGGCAAGGGGGTCGCGAGGTTTTATGGTGAGACGACATAGACAGACGGCCGGGCGTTTGCAGGCCGGCCGGGCGGAGGGGACACGACAGGGGGACCGAAGTACGTAGGAGCCGGGCCGCTCATTGAAAGCTAACCATCTCGTCACCCTCCAAGTACACTTACACAAACCGATGGGCAGTGTACCGCACCTGCGTGCCTGGCCCTGCGCACGTACATGCATGGCCAATAAGACTATACGCTCCATCACCATTTGCTTGCTAGGTAGTACGTGCATGCATACGCAATGTAGGAGGATAGTGCATGGCCGCAGGGTGCATTAGGGGCTATGTTCGTGCAATCTGCTGCCAAAAGTCACACTCAGCCTGTGTTAAAATTTCAAGCTCGGCATAGGAGAAATTTCTGAATGGCAATTAAGACCGTACTAGGTGCTCGAACATGCACGCACTGTGGTGACCCATGCATGGATGATGGGCGCAGGATGAGCACCACGGGACGGGCAGGGGCGCGGGTGGTCCTTCCGGCCGTGGACGGCAGGCAGGCCGGAGACGCGACGCGGCTGTGCTTTGCCTGCTGTTACGCTAGCACTTGCAGCCGCATATGATTACCAGGCCGGCCCTGGACCCTGCATGCATGCTAAAGTCTCGACCTTTAACTCTGCATGGACCGATCGATCGCTCTCTGAATTCCGAACGATCATCAATTTAGGTTTTACATTCCGCCTGTCCTTTCGGCATGATTATGGACTTGGATGTGCCCTTTCCGGGTGGGATCTACGACCTCTGCATGCCCTGCTTTGCACAATTGCGGTCTTTGCATGCCATGCCATGCCATGGATAGCTTGTCTTTCTCGCTTTTCCTGCATGCCGCCCTTCCTTTCCATGACTTTTCTCGGACTTCGGACGCCACCGCTTGATTAACCGGGGAACCGGCCGGGTCCTCTCAATGATACTCCATGCATGCTCATCCGCCGCCGCGCGCGGCTTTATTATTTTGTGTTGTGCGATCCCATCCGTCTCCACTGCAGTACTGCACTGCACTAGGCTCAAGCAACCCAATGCGATATAGCATGATAATGGATGGACTCATCGATCGCATGCACCGTGGTTCCAGTTTGGCTCCTCTGGAGGGATCGATCGATGGACGACATGGCGATAGAGCAAAGATTGATCGTCAACTGCATTGATCTGGATGCATATGCCTCTGGACTCTGAGTCTCGACCTACCCTGTGGACTTAACCTTTGTCAGGTCGTTCTGAGAGGCCGGGAGTACGCTGTCCAGCTATGATAGCGGCTCTGACAGACATACGGCCGGGTCGTCGTCATTGCATTGCACACCACTCTGTCAGTGTCAGACCGCTAGAAAGAACGTACGTACTGACTGACGCGTTAACGTTGAATTCGGACCAACAACCCAACCAATCTACTGCTCTCCAGAAAAGCTACGTACTCCCATCCGCGGCCGGCCTGTGCGAGTCACGATCATCATCACTTGCCTGTGACTTCTGAGCAGTGAGCACTAGATACCACCGTGCTCTATCCTACACGTACCAGCCAACTAGCTGCAAATATCGCAAGTACGTACTGGGCATGGCAACGCAGCACGTACGTTCCTCGCGTGCTCGAAAAAAGCCGTAGAAAACATGCGGCAGCACACACAAGGTCCGACGTAGTTTGTTTTTGGGTTTATCTGAAAAGTTTAGCTGGATGTTAGTCACCTGAATATGATATTTGGGTCAGTCGATTTTGGATGAAGGAAGCAGCAGCCACCGGAAGGAGCAACCACCAACTAGCGGCGGCAGACGGTTAGGCCGGGAAAACGATTCAGAGATAGAATAGGGCGTGGCTAGGCTTCAGTCAGCTGAAAATTTCTCTTAGGGTCAGTCGATTTTGTGAACGTCGGATGCAAAATCAACGGCCACAGCCTTTCTTCAACCTCCTGCACATCTCCTTCGTCCCCGCCGACAGCTACCACCGGCCCCCGCCGCTCGCGACCGCCTGGCCGCCCCGCCCTCCCCCTGAACCACCCCCACCGCCGGTCTTCCGCCGCCCCGGCCATCCCTCTAGCCACCCCCCTCCCCCCCACGTCGAGTTTTTTCTCCGGCGAAGCCCCACCACCACCCCCACCACCGCAGTCCACCACCGCCCCCATCCTGAACCCTAAGATAGATAATGGGGTGATGACGGCGAGCCCCTTCTCCTCCGTTCATTCAAAAATCGACTGACCCCGAATTCGAAAATCAGCTGACTGATAGTTGGGGGTGGGAGGGCGGGCGGCGGCAGACGGTTAGGCCGGGAAAACGATTCAGAGATAGAATAGGGCGTGGCTAGGCTTCAGTCAGCTGAAAATTTCTCTTAGGGTCAGTCGATTTTGTGAACGTCGGATGCAAAATCAACGGCCACAGCCTTTCTTCAACCTCCTGCACATCTCCTTCGTCCCCGCCGACAGCTACCACCGGCCCCCGCCGCTCGCGACCGCCTGGCCGCCCCGCCCTCCCCCTGAACCACCCCCACCGCCGGTCTTCCGCCGCCCCGGCCATCCCTCTAGCCACCCCCCTCCCCCCCACGTCGAGTTTTTTCTCCGGCGAAGCCCCACCACCACCCCACCACCACCCCCACCACCGCAGTCCACCACCGCCCCCATCCTGAACCCTAAGATAGATAATGGGGTGATGACGGCGAGCCCCTTCTCCTCCGTTCATTCAAAAATCGACTGACCCCGAATTCGAAAATCAGCTGACTGATATGTAGCTAAACTGGATAGAATAAGGCATCTAGCTGTTGGTTGGCCCTGCGAATTATCTGCTCCTAGTTAGCTGTCATTTCTTCATGACAGTCGTCCAACTAACCCAACGTAGCCCTACCGATCCGCCATTCATCACACGTCTTTTCTTCTTCATTCATGGCCACGAAGCTGCCACGACCAGCTCCAACGTACGTACCGTGCCGTCCAGAGACAATACACCCTTGCATCGATACTACACTACACCCTTGCATGGATCGCGGTACCGTACCGTGGGCGCGCGCGTCTCACTCAACTGCCGCTGTCCGGTAACATGGATGCATGAGATTCTCGTCCACGAACAAAGCAATTATCATGGTCCCGTTGTACATAGACACCAAAACACATACGCGTTCATAAATTAAGATGGCATGAGCTGGCAATGAGCAATTAAAAACACACTTTATGCCATTGTAGAGAGTTGTGGTAATGCACGATGTATTGATCGGTGCAATATGCACGTATATATGATGTACAATGTGGGCCTCTACCTCAATCTATACAAGGAAATAGGAGGTGGGCTTGATGTACAAGAAACAATCTATACATGCAACAATATGTGCTCAACACCCCCCCGCCCCCCGCCCCGCAGTCGAAGCGTCGCCAGCGACACAAAGACTGGACCTGAACTCCTCGAAGACAGAAGTAGGCAGTCCCTTAGTCATCACATCGGCGAACTGTTGTGCTGTTGGAACATGAAGAACGCGAATGCGACCAAGAGCAACCTGTTCCCGCACAAAGTGAATATCCAGCTCGATGTGCTTCGTCCGGCGATGATGAATTGGGTTGGCGGAGAGGTAGACGGCGGAGACGTTGTCGCAGTAGACAACCGTGGCCTTGTGAACCTCACAAAGCAACTCCTAAAGCAACTGACGGAGCCAAGAACACTCGGCAACAGCATTAGCCACTGCTCGGTACTCCGCCTCAGCACTCGAGCAAGAGACCGTGGGTTGTCGCTTGGACGACCACGAAATCAGCGAGGGCCCGAGGTAGACACAGTAGCCAGACGTACAACGACGCGTGTCGGGGCAGCCAGCCCAGTCTGCATCGGAGTAGGCGACGATGTCGGTAGAGGCGGAAGCCGTCAGTGTGAGTCCCAAGCCCATAGTGCCGCGCATGTACCGAAGAATACACTTCACCAGAGTCCAGTGGGAGTCACGTGGGGAGTGCATATGGAGGCACACCTGCTGAACATCATACTGCAGATCCGGACGGGTGAGCGTCAGTTACTGCAAGGCGCCGGCGATGGAGCGGTAGAACGCGGCGTCAGGCGCAGGAGAGCCCTCCAAAGCAGAGACCTTGGCCTTCGTATCAACATGCGTGGTGGCGGGCTTGTAGTTAAGCATGCCGGCTCGCTCGAGTAACTCATGGGCGTACTTCTGCTGATGCAGAAAGAACCCATCGGCACGCCGGACAACCTCAATGCCAAGGAAGTAATGCAGAGCTCCCAAATCCTTGAGGGCAAACTCGTCGCGGAGGCGAGCTGTGAGCTGATGAAGGAGCTCAGTGGAGGATGCCGTCAGGATAATGTCATCGACATAGAGCAGAAGATATGCAGTAGCAGCACCCTAATGGTAGACGAACAGTGAGGCATCGGAGCGAGTGGAGCGAAACCCAAGCTGCTGGAGGAAGGCCGCACCACACTGGTACCACGCCTGTGGCGCCTGCTTAAGCCCGCAGAGAGAACGAGAGAACAGACACACGTGATCCTGGTGGTCAGCGTTGACGAATCCAGTGGGCTGCTGACAAAACACCTGCTCAGCAAGGTGCCCGTGCAGAAAGGCGTTGGAGACGTCCAACTGATGCACTGGCCAGGCGCGAGAGACCGCCAACTGGAGAACTGCACGAATCGTGCCCGGCTTGACAACCGGGGTGAATGTGTCAGTGAAGTCCACGCCTGCATGCTGTCGAAAACCATGGACCACCCAACGAGCCTTGTAGCGCTCGAGGGAACCATCTGGACGAGTCTTGTGACGAATGACCCACTTGCCACTGATGACGTTGGTGTGAGAGGGCCGTGGAACAAGTTGCCATGTCCAGTTGCGCTGAAGAGCATCAAACTCCTCTTGCATCGTAGCGAGCCAATGAGGATCACGGAGGTCTGCTCGAGCTGACGATGGAAGAGGGGACGACGTCGATGAGGACGGTACAGCCACAAGTAGGTACTCATCAGTCGTGTACCGGGTGCTCGGGCAATGAACGCCCGCCCGAGCACGGGTCGTCATATGACGAGCCGGTGGAGGCGGTGCGACGGGTGTATGGGGTGATGAAGACCCCGTTGCAGCTGAGCCAGTAGAGGCCGGTGCGGTGGATGGGCCGGCCGAGTCAGCAGGGCCAACCGAAGGGGCCGAGGAGGAGCCCATGGCTCCACAGGCAGCGGAGTCGGGGCCGGCCGATGCTGTCGCCCCAGACGCAGGCGCGGGCGCGGGAGTCGCGTCGGGTGCTGGGCGCGCCTGAAAACTGGGGGGCGGACCAAGAGCCGCCTGGGAGCGCCCCGGATGGGAGGCCGGCGAAGGGCCGCCGGTAGCCGGCGGTGACGAAGGATCGACCGGAGGTACCTAGTGAAACGGAAAACCATCTCGTCAAAGTAAACGTGCCTCAAAGTGAAGACTCGATGGGATATAGGATCATAACACCGGTAGCCTTTTGTGTTTGCGGGATAGCCAATGAAGATGCACACGAGTGATCGAGGGGCAAGTTTGTGAGGAGCAGTAGCTGCGATACTCGGATAACAAAGACACCCAAACACTCGTAAGCCATCATAGGAAGGTGGAGTCCCGAAGAGTAAATGATGAGGAGCATAGTTCCAATGAGGGCGACATGGCCGGATGTTGAGAAGAAGGGATGCGGGCAAGAGCATCCGGCCAAAAGCGAGGTGGCACATTAGCATGAAATAAGAGGGTGCGAACGCAATCATTGAGAATGCGAAGGACCCGTTCGGCGCGTCCATTTTGCTGCGAAGTGTAAGGACAAGTGATACGTCTCCATCGTATCTACTTTTCCAAACACTTTTGCTCTTGTTTTGGACTCTAATTTGCATGATTTGAATGAAACTAACCCGGACTGACGTTGTTTTCAGCAGAACTACCATGGTGTTGTTTTTGTGCAGAAATCAAAGTTCTCGGAATTGGACGAAACTTTTTGGAGATTTTTTATGGAATAAATAAAAATTACTGGCGCAAGAATCAACAGAACAGGGGCCACCTGTTGCCCACAAGGCAACAAGGCGCAACCCCCCTAGGGCACGCCCTGATGCCTTGTGGGGCCCACAGGCGGCCGTCTGACCTAATTCCAATGCTATAAATTCACTTTCCCTGAGAAAAAAATAGGAGAAGAAGTTTCATCGCGTTTTACGATACGAAGCCGCCGCCACCTCCTGTTCTTCACCGGGAGGGCTGATCTGGAGTTCGTTCGGGGTTCCGGAGAGGGGGATTCGACGCCGTCGTCGTCATTAACCATCCTCCATCACCAATTTCATGATGCTCACCACCGTGTGTGAGTAATTTCTCCGTAGGCTTGCTGGACGGTGATGGGATGGATGAGATTTATCATGTAATCGAGTCAATTTTGTTAGGGCTTTGATGCCTAGTATCCACTATTTTCTGAGATTGATGTTGCTATGACTTTGCTATGCTTAATGCTTGTCACTAGGGCCCGAGTGCCATGATTTCAGATCTGAACCCTTTATATTTTCATGAATATACTTGAGTTCTTGATCCTATCTTGCAAGTTGTATGCACCTATTACGTGTTATGATCCGCATACCCCAAGGTGACAATAATTGAGATTCTTTCCGGTGATTACCGTAGTTTAAGGAGTTCATGTATTCACTAAGTGCTAATGCTTTGTTCCGGTTCTCTATTGAAAGGAGGCCTTAATATCCCTTAGATTTCCTTATGGACCCCGCTGCCACGGGTGGGTAGGACAAAAGATGTCATGCAAGTTCTTACTATAAGCACGTATGACTATATACGGAATACATGCCTACATTACATTGATGAATTGGAGCTATTGTGTATCGCCCTAGGTTGTGACTGTTATATGATGAATGTCATCTAACATAATTATCCATCACCGATCCAATGCCTACGCTTTTCACATATTGATCTTTGCTAAGTTACTCTCGTTACTGCTGCTGTTACAATCACTACAAAACTGCTACTATTACTACTGCTATTGAAACTATCATACTACTATGCTACTAAACACTTTGCTGCAGATATTTAGTTCTCCAGGTGTGGTTGAATTGACAACTCAACTGCTAATACTCGCAAATATTCTTTGGCTCCCCTTCTGTTGAATCAATAAATTTGGGTGAAATACTACCCTCAAAGACTGTCGCGATCCTCTATACTTGTGGGTTATCAAGACCTTTTTCTGGCACCGTTGCCGGGGAGCATAGCTCTATTTGTTGAGTCACTTGGGATTTATATCTGTTGATCACTATGAAGAATCTGAAAGACGCCAAGACCAAGATCGTTCCCTCTAAGACGAGGGGAGGTAAGGAACTGCCATCTAGCTCCGCACTTGATTCACCTTCTGTTTTGAGTAGGCTTGCGACACCACCACCTGCTATTCATTCTGATATGTTGCAAGTTATTAATGATACTACGTCTGCTATGAATGAAACTATTGATGATGCTAGTACTATACTTGATAATATTGTGCCACTTGGTGAATTTCTTGATGAACAAATTGCTAGAGCTAAAGAAACTGAAAATGTTGAAACTCTTGAAAATTATGATTCACCTATTATGCCCAGTTCTCCTACTAGAGTTGAAATGCCTAAAATATCTGATGGTTATGTTTTTGATAGAGAGATAGCTAGGGAAATTCTTGCTTGTAATGATAGAGATGAGGTTACAAAATTGCTTGCTGAGTTGAAAGAAAAATCTATGAGGGAGAGAATGAAATATGATCCTAAGTTTGCTATCTCTCCCATATTTGTTACCGATAAGGATTATGAATTCTCTGTCGATTCTGAGTTAATTACTTTGGTTGAATCTGATCCTTTTCATGGTTATGAAACTGAAACTGTTGTGGCACACCTTACTAAGTTGAATGATATTGCCACCATATTTGCTCATGAGGAAAAAATTCGCTACTACTACATCCTTAAGCTGTTTCCTTTCTCATTAAAGGGTGATGCTAAGAAATGGTTTAATACTCTTGCTCCTGGTTGTGTGCGTAGTCCCCAGGACATGATATATTACTCTCTGAAAAATATTTTCCTGCTCATAAGAAACAAGCTGCTTTACAGGAAATATTTAACTTTGTGCAAATTGAAGAAGAGAATCTCCCTCAAGCTTGGGGGAGGTTTCTCCAATTACTTAATGCTTTGCCTGATCATCCTCTTAAGAAAAATGAAAAACTTGATATCTTTTATAATGGACTAACCGATGCTTCTAGGGACTACCTAGATAGTTGTGCTGGTTGTGTTTTCAGGGAACGAACTGTTGGACAGGCTGAAGAACTATTGAATAATATATTGAGAAATGTTGATGATTGGACACTTCCTGAACCACCACCTAAGACAACTCCGAAGAAAAGGGGTATTCTATTCCTCAGTCCTGAAGATATGTAAGAAACCAATAAATCTATGAAGGAAAAAGGTATTAAAGCTGAAGATGCTAAGAATTTACCACATATTGAAGAAATACATGGACTTGATATCCCGACATAGGTAGTGGAGGTAAATTCTCTCACTAGATTTGATGAAAGTGATATTCCTTATAATAAATCTGCTAGCCAATGCTTGTATGAATTTGATAACTACATCATTAAGCAAGAACACTTCAATTTATATGTTAGCAATCAATTAAAACGAAATGCCGTCATGATTGAACGCTTGAGTGATTTGATGTTTAGAACTGCTAATGATGTTAAATTCTTGAGTAAACATGCTTCTATGGTTCAGACTCAGTTAGAACAAATAGCTAAGTCACAAAATGATTTGCTTGATGAGATGAATAATAAAATGAATGATCATGCTATTAGAGTTGTTACTAGAGGAGGTAGAATGACTCAGGAGCCCTTGTATCCCGAAGGTCATCCTAAAAGAATTGAGCAAGATTCTCAAAGAAATAATATTGATGTGCCTAGTCCATCTAAGAAGAAAAAAAAGAAAAATGATAGGACTTTGCATGCTTCTAGTGAACCTGAGATAGAAAAACCTCCTGAGAATCATAATGATGCTTCCATTTCTGATGCTGAGACACAATCTGGTAATGAACATACACCTAGTGATAATGATAATGATAATGAAGATGTTCATGTTGATGCTCAACCAGATAATGATGTAGAAATAGAACCTGCTGTTAATCTTGATAGCCCACCTTCGAAGAATAAAAGATATGATAAAAGAGACTTTGTTGCTAGAAAACATGGGATGGAAAGAGAACCATGGGTTCAAAAACCTATGCCTTTCCCTACTAAACCATCTAAAAACAAGGATGAGGAAGATTGTGAGCGCTTTGTTGAAATGCTTAGACATGTCTTTTTGCGCACTCGCTTGATTGATATGTTGAAAATGTCTCCCTATGCTAAATACATGAAAGATATTGTCACTAATAAAAGGAAGATACCTGAAGCTGAAATTTCCACCATGCTTGCAAATTATTCTTTTAAGGTTGGAGTTCCTAAAAAGTTAGGAGATCCCGGAATACCTACTATACCATGCTCCATTAAAAGAAGTTATGTTAAAACTGCTCTATGTGATTTGGGAGCCGGTGTAAGTGTTATGCCTTTCTCTTTATATAGAAGACTTGATTTGAATAAGCTCACACCTACTGAAATATCTTTGCAAATGGCTGATAAATCAACTGCTATACCTGTTGGAATTTGCGAGGATGTGCCCGTTGTTGTTGTTGCAAATGTTACTATCTTAAAAAACTTTGTTATACTTGATATGCCCAAGGACGACAACATGTCGATTATCCTTGGAAGACCCTTTCTGAATACTGCAGGGGCTGTTATTGATTGCAATAAAAGCAAGGTCACTTTTCATGTCAATGGTAATGAGCATACGGTTTATTTCCCGAAGAAACAAACTTCAGTGAATGGTATAAATTGTATTGAAAAGGTTTCGACAATCACTATTGGGGGATTCAAATTTCCTCTTCCTACTGTCAAAAAGAAATATGAAATTCTTATTGTTGGGGAGATGCATAGCCCCGTTGAGGTAACTTAGTGTTATACGAAAATTCTTCAGTTTCATGTCACTCGGAAATAGTTTGTTAATAAGACTTGATCAACCTTATTAATGGATTCTTTTTGAGGGGCATGTGGTAGATGAATTTAGTAAGCACAACTTTCTGTAATCTTAGTTTGCTCTCTGTTATTTTTAGTTTAATAAAATAAAATGCCATGATTATCCTGTTTTCGGAATTATCCATGCAATAAAAAATGGCCCAAAAATAAAAGTGCTCAGAATGCAATAAAATTTTAACATGATTTTTTCTGGAATCTATAAGAATTTTGGGCACTGAAAACAACCTAGGGGGGGGGGGTGCACCTATTGCCCACAAGGCAATAGGGCGCGGCCACCCCCTAGGGGCGCGCCAAGATGCATTGTGGGTCCCACAGGGACCCACTCACTTATCCATTCAGCCCACTTCATCTGCTACCTCCACAAAAAAATCGTGGTAGCTCTCTCTCTCATGTTCTTGCTCCCAAACCAGAGATTTTTGATCTCTTTGCTCGGAGCTCCGTTCGAAACTGTTTTGAGGGATTGCTCCTTGGTATGTGACTCTCCCATTGCTCCAATTAGTTTTTGCTTTAGAGGATTATATTTTGCATAAATTGCTGCTATTGGTGCTACTGAAAATGAGCTTGCATGTTAAATTCTTTGAGTTCTAAGTAGTTTGAATGCTTGATATAGCCTCTAGGTACTTGTATGAGTAGTTGATAACCCACAAGTATAGGGGATCGCAACAGTTTTCGAGGGTAGAGTATTCAACCCAAATTTATTGATTCGACACAAAGGGAGCCAAAGAATATTTGCAAGTATTAGCAGTTGAGTTGTCAATTCAACCACACCTGGAGACTAAATATCTGCAGCAGAGTGATCAGTAGCACAGTAGTATGATAGTTTGATAGCAGTAGCAATAATAGTAACAGTAGCAGTAACAGTAGCAGCAGTAGTTTTGTAGCAATTATGACAGCAGTAGCAACAGTAGTAACTTAGCAAAGAACAATATGTGAAAAGCTCGTAGGCATTGGATCGGTGATTATGTTGGATAACATTCATCATGTAACAGTCATAACCTAGGGCGACACAGAACTAGCTCGAATTCATCAATGTAATGTAGGCATGTATTCCGTATATAGTCATACGTGCTTGCGATAAGAACTTGCATGACATCTTTTGTCCTACCCTCCCGTGACAGCGGGGTTCATAAGGAAACTAAGGGATATTAAGGCCTCCTTTTAATAGAGAACCGAAATAAAGCATAAACACTTAGTGAATACATGAACTCCTCAAACTATGGTAATCACCAGAAAGAATCCCAATTATTGTCACCTTGGGGTATGCGGATCATAACACATAGCAGGTGCGTATAACTTGCAAGATCGGATCAAGAACACAAATATATTCATGAAAACATAAAGGGTTCAGATCTGGAATCATGGCAGTCGGGCCCTAGTGACAAGCATTAGGCATAGCAAAGTCATAGCAACATCAATCTCAGAACATAGTGGATACTAGGGATCAAGCCCTAACAAAACTAACTCGATTACATGATAAATCTCATCCAACTCATCACCGTCCAGCAAGCCTACGAAGGAATTACTCACTCCCGACAGTGAGCATCATGAAATTGGTGATGAAGGATGGTTGATGATGACGATGCCGGAAGATCCCCCTCTCCGGAGCCCCAAACGGACTCCAGATCTGGCCTCCCGATGAAGAACAGGAGGTGGCGGCGGCTCTGTATCGTGAAACGCAATAAAACTTCCTCTCTTATTTTTTTTCTCTGGAATTGTGAATTTATAGCGTTGGAATTAGGTCAGACGGAGCCATGTGGGCCCCACGAGGTACGAGGGCGCGCCTGGGGGGGGGGGGGTGGCGCGCCCTAGTGCCTCGTGGGCACTGGGTGGACCCCCTCCAGTGGGTCTTGGTTCCAGTATTTTTTATTTATTCCATAAAAAATCTCCAAAAAGTTTCATCCAATTCCAAGAACTTTTATTTCTGCACAAAAAAACAACACCATGGTAATTCTGCTGAAAACAGCGTCAGTCCCGGTTAGTTCCATTCAAATCATGCAAATTAGGGGCCAAAACAAGAGCAAAAGTGTTTGGAAAAGTAGATACGACGGAGATGTATCAACTTCCCCAAGCTTAACTCATTGCTTGTCCTCAAGCAATTCAGTTGACAAACTGAAAGTGATAAAGAAAAACTTTTACAAACTCTTTTGTTCTTGTATATATATATATATGCTTAAATAGTACCCAAGTTTTCAGCAAAGATTATAACTAACCATGCAAATGATAACTCTTAGAAATTATATTCACCCATATCAATGGCATAATCAACTAGCGAGCAATAATAAGATATCTCAAATGCCAACACTTTGTCAAAAGGATCATGATATAATATGAGAACATGGTATCTCGCTAGCCCTTTCTGAGACCGCAAAACATAAATGCAGAGCACCTCCAAAGTTCAAGCAGCGACCAAACATTGTAATTCATGGTAGAAGAGATCCAGTCATGATACACACAACATTAACTATTCACAATGCATGATAATGACAATAGTGCTCTCAGGACTGGTGCTTATTTGAGAAGGTGATGACTCAACAATAAAAGTAAAATAACATAAAAGTAAATAGATAGGCCCTTCGCAGAGGGAATCATGGATTTGCAGAGGTGCCAGAGCTCAAATCTTAAATCAGAGATAAATAAATTTTTGGGAGGTATGCCTTTCCTGTCAACGTCACGACCGAGAGTTGTCAATATCTTCCATGCTAAACACATTAGCGGCGGTTCCCAAGCGGTAAAGTAAAGTTTACTCCCCCTCCACCAACAATCACAAGCCATGGCTAGCCGAATCCTCGGGTGCCCTCCATACCAACAACTTTCCGGGGGAGTTTGTTTTATTATTTTACAATTTTAATAATGGGACTGGGCATCCCGATTATCAGCCCCTCTCGTGCAAGGACAAGTGAATAAACACTCATCATGAGAATAACCCGCTTAGCATGGAAGATACTGATCGCCCCCTGTCGCTCCATGAGCGGTACGGGCACACAAAACAGATGTTCATTTGAATATTTAGAGGTGGCACATGCAAATTTACTTAGAACGGCAGAGTAATACCGCATATAGGTAGATATAGTGGACTCATCTGGAATAACTTTGGTTTAAAGGTTTTGATGCACAAGCAGTATTCCCGCTTAGTACAGATGAAGGCTAGCAAATAGGTTGAGAAGCGACCAGCTAGAGAGCGAAAACAGTCATAATCATGCATTATGAATAATCAACATTGAATACTAGCATGAGTAGGATATAAGCACCATGAACATAAATATCGTGAAGGCTATGTTGGTTTTGAATCAACTACATGCGTGAACATGTGCCAAGTCAAGCCACTTGAAACATTCAGAGGAGGATACCATATCATCATACTACATCACAATCATTTTAATGCATGTTGACACTCAAGATAAATCATTATCCACTCCTAGCTACTTAAGCATGGCATGAGCAACTATAATCTCTAATTGTCATCATAAACATGTTTAATCATAACATGCTGAATCATGGATACTGAGTTAAACATATTTTCAAAAACAAAGAACAAGTTGAGTTCATACCTGCTTTTCCTTGCCACAGTCACTTCATCAAATCATCGTCATTATTGCCTTTCACTTGCACGACCGAATGATATGAAAATAATAATAGTGCAAGCGTGCCGCGGACTAAACTGGAATCTGCAAGCATTTTATTCAAAGGAGAAGACAAGGTAAAATGGGCTCTTTGTTAGATCAATAACAATGGATATAAGAGCCACTCAACATTTTCATCGTGGTCTTCTCCTTACAATGACTCAACAAAAGGAAAGAATTTCAGAGAAACACACTGAAATATTTTTGGAGTTTTTAGTTTTTCTAAAGGAAACGAAATAAAGAAGAAAACGAAAAGCGAGAAAAACTATTTACACGGGAAAGCTCCCAACAAGTAAAAGAAGAAACGGGAAATCTTTTTGGGTTTTCTTTTACTACTACGAAACTACAACTAATTAAACTAGAAAGAAAAACCGAAAAGAAGCAAGAAATGTTTTTGGATTTTCTCAAGGTTTTCGAACTCGCTAGAAGAAAGCGAGAAAATAAAACTAGCATGGATTATACAATGAAAAAGTATGAACACCGACAACTGAAATGAAATATGTGAGCATGAATGGAATGTCGGTGAGAGATACGTACTCCCCCAAGCTTAGGATTTTGCCTAGCTTGGTTCACTGCCATGGCTGTCCCGGATAATAATCGAAATGGTAGCTCGCAGAGGCGTTCTGAGCCGCCTCCTCAGCCAGACGAGCAGCCTCGATAGCCGCATTGTACTCGTGCACCTCACTCTCCAATAGAAAATATCTCTGTTTGCTCTGAAAATCAAAGAGGGCAGGAGCAGGCAAAACAACATACACAAAGTGATATTTATTAAAAACTAAGTTATATTCGTAACCCTGTGCGTTGTGTTTTAAAAATCTATGTTCTCGCATTGTTTCAAAATTCAAATATTTATAAGGCAAGAGGGGATCATTGAACTTGGGCGACACTCCTAACTTTGCAGCTAAGCGGGAGTCATAAATTCCTCCATACAAATCACCATTACCCGCATTACGCTGCAGCCTACGTGCAACAATAGCCCCAAGATTATAAAGCTTGCTACCAGTCAAAGCTGTATGAATAAGGCTCAGATCAGGGGCGCAAAGTGCACTACAGTCTTGTTTACCAAATACGCATTTACCATTAAAAAGCGCAAAATACCGAATAGCGGGAAAGTGAATGCTAATTATTCTAGCCTGCGTGACTCCCCTATCCTCACTGTTGCAAAGGCTATTAAGAAATAACTCATAATCAGATCTTGGTGGTTCATCTAACGAACCCCAATATGGAATTTTGCATGCATCACATAATTCTTTTAGAGACATATTATAGGATTTGTCATAGAGGTGAAATAAAACTCTAGAAGTGCGCGGGTGATAATCAAAGTTTTGAGTGAAGGAATGAGTGAGGTTGTAATGCCGTGGTGGCTTATCTGCGATAAAGGTGGAGAGCTCGACATTGTGAATATATTGGTCAAATTCCTCCTTGATGCCTGCACCCAACATGAACTCGTCGCACGGCCATCGACACGATTTTGCTTCGGCACCTCACACTGAACTTGCCCTTGGTTCCTCATATGATTGGCATGCCGAGCTTTCACTTGATGACGCTTCCGAGGGCTTCCTCCTCGAAGAGCTTCTCCGGAAGATATTCATTTTCCTAAGAACAATTTTCTAAAAATTTTTGGGCCACAAAATGATATCAATAAAACTTCACAAGATTGATAGCAACTACTCATATGGATGTCTAGAGGCTATATCAAGCATTCAAACTACTTGGAACTCAAAGAATTCAACATGCAAACTCATTTTTAGTAGCACCAAGAGCAGCTAATTATGCAAAATATAATCCACTAGAGCAAAAACTAATTGGAGCAATGGAGGAGTCACATACCAAGGAGCAATCTCCCAAAATAGTTTCGGAAACGGAGCTCCGAGCAAAGAGATCAAAAAATTTAGGTTTGTGAGCAAGAACACGAGAGAGAGAGAGCTACCAGGAATTTTTGCTAGAGCTAAGAGACGAAGTGGGCTGAAGGGATAAGTGAGGGGGTCCCTGTGGGGCCCACGAGCCACCTGGGCGTGCGAGGGGGGTGGCGCGCCCTGGTGCCTCGTGGGCACCTGGGGCACCCCCCTGGTATGTTTCCAGTGCCAAAAATTCTTAAATATTCCATAAAAATTCATATCAAAATTTTATTGCATTCTGAGCACTTTTATTTCTGGGTACTTTTTATTGCACGGATAAATCAGAAAACAGGATAATCATGGCATTTTATTGCATTTAACTAAAAATAACAGAAAACAAAAAGTGGGTACAGAAGGTTGTGCTTACTAAATTCATCGACCACATGCCCCTAAAAAAGAATCCACTAATAAGGTTGATCAAGTCTTATTAACAAACCATTTCCGAGTAACATGAAACCGAAGAATCTTCGTAAAACACTAGGTTACCTCAATGGGGATATGCATCTCCCCGATAATAAGAGTTTCATATTTCTTTTTAACAGTAGGAAGAGGGAGTTGAAAACTTCCAATAGTAATTGTCGGAGTCTTTTCAATAATATGAATACCATTTACTTGAAGTTGTTTCTTCGGAAAGTGCACCGTATGTTCATTACCATTGATATGAAAAGTGACCTTGCTTTTGTTGCAATCAATAACAGCCCCTGCAGTATTCAAGAAGGGTCTACCAAGGATAATCGACATGTTGTCATCCCCGGGCATATCAAGTATAACAAAGTCTGTTAGAATAGTAACGTTTGCAACTACAACGGGCACATCCTCACAAACACCGATAGGTATGGCAGTTGATTTGTCAGCCATTTGCAATGATATTTCAGTGGGAGTGAGTTTATTCAAATCAAGTCTTTTATATAAAGATAAAGGCATAACACTAACACCGGCTCCTAAATCACACATAGCAGTTTTGGCATAATTTCTTTTAATGGAGCATGGTATAGTTGGTATTCCTGGATCTCCTAGTTTCTTAGGTACTCCATCCTTAAAAGAATAATTTGCAAGCATGGTAGAAATTTCAGCTTCATGTATCTTTCTTTTATTTGTGACAATGTCTTTCATGTATTTAGCATAGGGAGGCATCTTTATAATATCAGTCAAACGAGTACGCAAAAAGACTGGCCTAAGCATTTCAGCAAAGTGTTCAAACTCCTCCTCATCCTTTTTCTTAGATGGTTTAGGAGGAAAGGGCATGGGTTTTTGAACCCATGGTTCTCTTTCTTTACCATGTTTTCTAGCAACGAAGTCTCTTTTATCATAACGTTTATTTTTAGAAGGTGGGTTATCAAGATCAACATCAGGTTCTATTTCAACATCATTATCCGGTTCTTTATCATTATCTGGTTGGATATCCACAAGAGCATCATCATTATTATTATCATCAGGTGGTTGTTCATTACCAGATTGTGTTTCAGCATCAGAAATAGAAACATCATTACTATCCTCCAAGGGTTTTTCTACCTCGGGTTCACTAGAAGTATGCAAAGTCCTATCATTTTTCTTTTTCTTTTTAGATGGACTAGGTGCATCAACATTAATTCTTTGAGAGTCTTGTTCAATTCTTTTTGGGTGACCTTCAGGATAAAGTGGCTCCTGAGTCATTCTACCTCCTCTAGTCATTACTCTAACAACATGATCATTCATATTGTTATTCATTTCATTGAGCAATTCACTTTGAGATTTAGCAACTTGTTCTAATTGAGTTTGAACCATAGATGCATGTTTACTCACACCTTTAACATCATTAGCAATTCTAAATAACAAGTCACTCAAGCGATCAATCATGTAGGCATTTCGTTTCAATTGTTTCATAACATTTGCATTGAAATGATCTTGCTTAATAATATAATTATCAAATTCATACAAGCATTGACTAGGAGGTTTGTTATAAGGAATATCATCTTCATCAAATTTTATAAGAAAAATTACCTCTACTACCTGTGACGGTGTGTCAAGACCATGTATTTCTTCAATAGGTGGTAAATTCTTAACATCTTCAGCTTTAATACCTTTTTCCTTCATACATTTCTTTGCTTCTTGCATATCTTCAGGTCTGAGATATAAAATACCCCTCTTCTTCGGAGTGGGTTTTGGCGGTGGTTCGGGAAGTGTCCAATCATTATCATTCTTCAATATATTATTCAAAAATTCCTCAGCTTGTTCAATAGTCCGTTCCCTGAAAACACAACTCGCACAACTATCTAGGTAGTCCCTAGAAGCATCGGTTAGTCCATTATAGAAGATATCAAGTATTTCATTTTTCTTAAGAGGATGATCAGGCAAAGCATTAAGTAATTGGAGAAGCCTCCCCCAAGCTTGAGGGAGATTCTCTTCTTCAATTTGCACAAAGCTAAATATTTCCTGTAAGGCAGCTTGTTTCTTATGAGCAGGAAAATATTTCTCAGAGAAGTAATAGATCATACCTGGGGACTACGCACACATCCAGGAGCAAGAGTGTTATACCATTCTTTAGCATCACCCTTTAATGATAAAGGAAACAACTTAAGAATATAGTAATAGCGAATTTTTTCCTCATGAGCAAATAGGGTGGCTATATCATTTAATTTAGTAAGATGTGCCACAACGGTTTCATTTTCATGACCATGGAAAGGATCAGACTCAACCAAAGTAATTAACTTAGGATCGACAGAGAATTCATAATCCTTATCAGTAACAAATATAGGAGAGGTAGCAAACTTAGGATCATATTTCATTCTCTCCCTCATAGATTTTTCTTTCATTTCATCAAGCAACTTTATAACTTCATGTCTATCATTACAAGCAAGAATGGCTCTAGCCGTCTCCCTATCAAAGCAATGTTCATCAGGTGTTTCAACTCTAGTAGGAGAGCTAGGCATAATAGGTGAATCAAAATTCTCAAGAGTTTCAACATTTTCAATTTCTTTAGCTTTAGCAATTTGTTCAGTAAAAAATTCACCAAGTGGCACAGCATTATCGAGCATAGTACTAGCATCATCATGAGTATCATTCATAGCAGAAGTGGTATCATCAATAACTTGCGACATATCAGAATTAATAGCATGTGGTGGTGTTGCAAGTTCACTCAAAACAGAAGGTGAATCAAGTGGAGAGCTACATGGCAGTTCCTTACCTCCCTCGTCTTAGAGGGAACGATCTTGGTCTTAGCGTCTTTCAGATTCTTCATAGTGATCAACAGATATAAATCCCAAGTGACTCAGCAAATAAAGCTATGCTCCCCGGCAACGGCGCCAGAAAAAGGTCTTGATAACCCACAAGTATAGGGGATCGCAACAGTTTTCGAGGGTAGAGTATTCAACCCAAATTTATTGATTCGACACAAGGGGAGCCAAAGAATATTTGCAAGTATTAGCAGTTGAGTTGTCAATTCAACCACACCTGGAGACTAAATATCTGCAGCAGAGTGATCAGTAGCACAGTAGTATGATAGTTTGATAGTAGTAGCAATAATAGTAACAATAGCAGTAACGGTAGCAGCAGTAGTTTTGTAGCAATTATGACAGCAGTAGCAACAGTAGTAACTTAGCAAAGAACAATATGTGAAAAGCTCGTAGGCATTGGATCGGTGATTATGTTGGATAACATTCATCATGTAACAGTCATAACCTAGGGCGACACAGAACTAGCTCCAATTCATCAATGTAATGTAGGCATGTATTCCGTATATAGTCATACATGCTTGTGATAAGAACTTGCATGACATCATTTGTCCTACCCTCCCATGGCAGCGGGGTCCATAAGGAAACTAAGGGATATTAAGGCCTCCTTTCATTAGAGAACCGGAACAAAGCATTAACACTTAGTGAATACATGAACTCCTCAAACTATGGTAATCACCGGAAAGAATCCCAATTATTGTCACCTTGGGGTGTGCGGATCATAACGCATAGCAGGTGCGTATAACTTGCAAGATCGGATCAAGAACACAAATATATTCATGAAAACATAAAGGGTTCAGATCTGGAATCATGGCAGTCGGGCCCTAGTGACAAGCATTAGGCATAGCAAAGTCATAGCAACATCAATCTCATAACATAGTGGATACTTGGGATCAAGCCCTAACAAAACTAACTCGATTACATGATAAATCTCATCCAACTCATCACCGTCCAGCAAGCCTACGAAGGAATTACTCACTCCCGACAGTGAGCATCATGAAATTGGTGATGAAGGATGGTTGATGATGACGATGCCGGAAGATCCCCCTCTCCGGAGCCCCAAACGGACTCCAGATCTGGCCTCCCGATGAAGAACAGGAGGTGGCGGCGGCTCCGTATCGTGAAATGCAATAAAACTTCCTCTCTTATTTTTTTCTCTGGAATTGTGAATTTATAGCGTTGGAATTAGGTCAGACGGAGCCACGTGGGCCCCACGAGGTACCAGGGCACGCCTGGGGGGGGGGGGAGGGGGTGGCGCGCCCTGGTGCCTCGAGGGCACTGGGTGGCCCCCCTCCAGTGGGTCTTGGTTCCAGTATTTTTTATTTATTCCATAAAAAATCTCCAAAAAGTTTCATCCAATTCCAAGAACTTTTATTTCTGCACAAAAAACAACACCATGGTAATTCTGCTGAAAACAGTGTCAGTCCGGGTTAGTTCCATTCAAATCATGCAAATTAGGGGCCAAAACAAGAGCAAAAGTGTTTGGAAAAGTAGATACGACTGAGACGTATCAGTAGTTGCTATCAATTTTGTGAAGTTTTGTTAACATCTTTTTGTGGTCCAAAATTTTTCAGAAATTTGTTCGTAGGAAAATGAACCTTTTCAGGAGGAGTTTTTCAAGGAGGAGGTCCTCTGAAGCATGACCGAGTGAAAGTCCAGCACGCCAATCGTATGCTAAACCAAGGGCAAGTTCGGTGTGAGGTGACGAAGCAAAATTGTGTCGATGGCCATGCAACGAGTTCATGCTAGGTGCAGGCATTAAGGAAGAATTTGACCAATATATTCACAACACCGAGCTCTCCGCCTTCATCGCAGATAAGCCACCGTAACACTACAGCCTCACTCATTCATTCACTCAAAAATTTGAGTATCACTCTCGCACTTCTAGAGTTTCATTTCATCTCTATGATAGATCTTATAATATGTCTCTAGAAGAATTCTGTGATGCTTGAAAAGTTCCATTTTGGGGTTCACTTCGTGAACCGCGACAATCTGATTATGAACTGTTTCTCAATAGTCTTTGCAATGGTGAGGATAGGGGAGTTACACAAGCTAGAATAAAAAGCATTCACTTTCCCTCTATTCGGTATTTTGCACTCTTTAATGGCAAATGCATTGTTGGTAAACAAGACTGTAGTGCACTTTGTGCTCCTGACCTGAGCCTTATTCACGCTGCTTTAATGGGTAGCAGACATTATAATCTTGGGGCCATTGTTGCACGTAGGTTGCACCACAACTCGGGTAATGGTGACTTGTATGGAGGAATTTATGCCTCCCGGGTAGCTGCAAGGCTAGGAGGGGTCTCGCTCAGGCCCAATGATCCTCTTTTACCTGATAAATATTTGAATTTTGAGGCAATGCAGAACCATGAGTTTATTAAGCGCAACACTCGCATATATGACTATAACTTGATATTCGATAAATATCGTTCTGTGTTTGTTGTTTTGCCTGCTCCTGTCCTCTTTGATTTCCAGAACAAACAGAGATATTTTCTTCATGAGAATGAGGTGCACGAGTATAACGCGGCAGTTGAGGCTGCTTGTCTCGCTGAGCAGGCGGCACAGAATGCCTCCACGAGCTACCACTTTGATTATTATCCTGGACAGCCATGGCAGTAGACCAAGCTAGGCCAAAATCCTAAGCTTGGGGGAGTACGTATCTCTCACCGACATTACATTCATGTTCACACATTCATTCCAGTTGTCGGTGTTCATCTTTTTTCATTGTATATCCATGTTAGTTTTATTTTCGCTTTCTTCTTGTGTGTTTGAAAAACTTCAAAAAACCCAAAAATACTTCTTGCTTCTTCTCGGTTTTTCTTTCTTGTTTGTTAGTTTGTAGTATTAAAAGAAAACCCAAAAAGGTTTCTCGTTTCTTCTTTTGCTTGTTGGGAGTTCTCCCGTGTAAATAGTTTTTCTTGCTTTTTGTTTTTCTTTGTTAATTTGCTTTCCTTCAGAAAAGCTAAAAACTTCAAAAATATTTCAGTGTGTTTCTCTGAATTTCTTTTCTTTTCGTTGAGTCGTCGTAAGCAGAAGACCACGATGAAAATGTAGAATGGCTCTCATATGCTTTATTATTTATCTAACGAAGAGCCAATTTTACCTTGTCTTCTCCCTTGAATAAAATGTTTGCAGATTCCAGCTTAGTCCATGGCACTCTTGCAGTATTATTGTTTTCATATCATTCAGTCATGCAAGTGAAAGGCAATAATGACGATGATTTGATGAAGTGACTGTGGCAAGGAAAAGCTGGTATGAACTCTTCTTGTTTTTGTTTTTGTAAATATGTTTAACTCAGTATCCATGATTCAACATATTATGAGTAAACATGTTTGTGATGACAATTAGAGATTATAGTTGCTCATGCCATGCTTAAGTAGCTAGGAGTGGATGATGGTTTATCTTGGATGTCAACATGCATTAAAATGGTTATGATGTAGTATGTTAATATGGTATCCTGCTCTGAATGTTTCAAGTGGCTTGACTTGGCACATGTTCATACATGTAGTTGATTCAAAACCAACATAGCCTCCACGATATTTATGTTTAGGGTGTTTATATCCTACTCATGCTACTATTCAATGTTAATTATTCTCAATGCATGATCATGACCGTTTTCGCTCTCTAGTTGGTCGCTTCTCAATCTATTTGCTAGCCTTCGCATGTACTAAGCGGGAATACTGCTTGTGCATCCAAAATCCTTAAACCAAAGTTGTTCTAGATGAGTCCACTATATCTACCTATATGCGGTATTAGTCTGCCGTTCCAAGTAAATTTGCATGTGCCACCTCCAATCATTCAAATAAACATCCGTTTGTGTGCCCGTACCGCTCATGGAGCGACAGGGGGCGATCAGTATCTTCCATGCTAAGCGGGTTATTCTCGAGATGACTGTTTATTCACTTGTCATTGCACGAGAGAGGATGGTAATTGGGATGCCCAGTCCTATGCTCAAAATCAAAAATATATAATGCAAACAAACTCCCCTGGAAAGTTGTTGGTATGGAGGGCACCCGAGGATTCGGCTAGCCATGGCTTGTGTTGGTATGGTAGAGGGGGAGTAAACTTTACCTTTCCGCTTGGGAACCGCCTATAATGTGTTTAGCATGAAATATATTGAAAATTCTCGGTTGTGACGTTGACAGGAAAAGTACACCTCCCAAAATTATTTTTCATCTCTGATTTAAGTTTCGAGCTCTGGCACCTCTGCAAATCCATGCTTCCCTCTGCGAAGGGCCAATCTATTTACTTTTATGTCATTTTACTTTTATTGTTGAGTCTCACCTTCTCATTATAAGCACCAATCTTTAGAGCACTATTGTCATCCTTATGCATTGAGTATAGTTAATGTTGTGTGCATCATGACTTGATCTCTTCTACCCTGAATTACAATGTTTAGTCGCTGCTTGAACTTTGGAGGTGCTCTGCATTTATGTTTTGCGGTCTCAGAAAGGGCTAGCGAGATACCATGTTATCATATTATATCATGATTGTTTTGACAAATTGTTGACATTTGAGATATGTTATTATTGCTCGCTAGTTGATTATGCCATTGATATGAGTAAACATAATTTCTAAGTGTTATTATGAGCATGGTTAGTTCATGATCCTTGCGGAAGACTTGGGTACTATTTAAGCTTATATACGGATACAAGAACAAAAGAGTTCGTAATTTTTTTTCTTTATCACTTTTAGTTTGTCAACTGAATTGCTTGAGGACAAGCAATGAGTTAAGCTTGAGGGAGTTGATACGTCTCCATCGTATCTACTTTTCCAAACACTTTTGCTCTTGTTTTGGACTCTAATTTGTATGGTTTGAATGAAACTAACCCGGACTGACGTTGTTTTCAGCAGAACTACCATGGTGTTGTTTTTGTGCAGAAATCAAAGTTTGCGGAATTGGACGAAACATTTTGGAGATTTTTTATGGAATAAATAAAAATTATTGGTGCAAGAATCAACAGAAGAGGGGCCACCTGTTGCCCACAAGGCAACAGGGCGCGACCCCCCTAGGGCGCGCCCTGATGCCTTGTGGGGCCCACAGGCGGCTGTCTGACCTAATTCCAACGCTATAAATTCACTTTCCCCGAGAAAAAAATAGGAGAAGAAGTTTCATCGCGTTTTATGATACGGAGCCGCCGCCACCTCCTGTTCTTCATCGGGAGGGCTGATCTGGAGTCCGTTCGAGGCTCCGGAGAGGGGGATTCGACGACGGCGTCATCATCAACCATCCTCCATCACCAATTTCATGATGCTCACCACCGTGTGTGAGTAATTTCTCCGTAGGCTTGCTGGACGGTGATGGGATGGATGAGATTTATCATGTAATCGAGTCAATTTTGTTAGGGCTTTGATCCGTAGTATCCACTATGTTCTGAGATTGATGTTGCTATGACTTTGCTATGCTTAATGCTTGTCACTAGGGCCCGGGTGCCATGATTTCAGATCTGAACCCTTTATGTTTTCATGAATATACTTGAGTTCTTGATCCTATCTTGCAAGTTGTATGCACCTATTACGTGTTATGATCCGCATACCCCAAGGTGACAATAATTGGGATTCTTTCCGGTGATTACCGTAGTTTGAGGAGTTCATGTATTCACTAAGTGCTAATGCTTTGTTCCGTTTCTCTATTAAAAGGAGGCCTTAATATCCCTTAGATTTCCTTATGGACCCCGCTGCCATGGGAGGGTAGGACAAAAGATGTCATGCAAGTTCTTACTATAAGCACGTATGACTATATATGGAATACATGCCTACATTACATTGATGAATTGGAGCTATTGTGTATCGCCTTAGGTTGTGACTGTTATATGATGAATGTCATCCAACATAATTATCCATCACCGATCCAATGCCTACGCTTTTCGCATATTGATCTTTGCTAAGTTACTCTCGTTACTGCTGCTGTTTCAATAACTACAAAGCTGCTACTGTTACTATTGCTACTGTTACTACTACTATTGAAACTATCATACTACTGTGCTACTAAACACTTAGCTGTAGATATTTAGTTCTCCAGGTGTGGTTGAATTGACAACTCAACTGCTAATACTCGCAAACATTCTTTGGCTCCCCTTGTGTCGATCAATAAATTTGGGTTAAATACTACCCTCGAAGACTGTCGCGATCCCCTATACTTGTGGGTTATCAACAGGTGAGCCGGAAGACAGTACCATGGTGGGTAAGTAAGGAGCGGATGGCGTGATTGCCAAACTCTTTTCCATTGTCAGTTTGAAGGGCATGAATGAAACAACCAAACTGTGTAGTGACATAGGAGTAAAAAGCTGTCAATGTAGAGAGCACATCTGATTTATGCCGTAATGGAAAAGTCCACACATAGTGAGAATAGTCATCGAGAATAACAAGATAGTAAAGAAAACCCATGTTGCTTGCAACTAGAGAGGTCCACACATCACTATGCAGCAAGTGAAAGGGATATGATGCAACGGTGGATGAATTATTGAAAGGAAGTCTAACATGTTTGCCAACACGACATGCATGACAAGTATGATCCTCAATCTTATTACAACTGAAACTGAAACTCTTAAGAATATGATGAAGTGTGATGGGATTGGGATGACCTAAATGAGCATGCCAAAGATCTACGCCGGTGGAGAGGGCAACTGGAGCGGCGGCGGTGGAGGATGAAGAATGCACCGGGTAGAGTTCTTCGGGACTATCACATCGGTGAAGCACCATCCTGGTTCGTTCGTCCTTGACACAAAAACCAAGCTTGTCAAATCAACAGTAACAGGATTTTCTCGAGTGAGACAACGAACAGAGACAAGATTTTTATGAGGGAAGGCGAAACAAGTATGTTAGACATATATAATGGCATAGAATTAGACGGAAACAAGGCATGCCCAACATGTGTAATGAGAAAGGAAGAACCGTCACCGACGGTGATGCGAGTAGAGGTGGTGACGGGATAATAGGATGTGAGATTACTGAGATGGGAGAACATGTGGGCAGTAGCCCTGGTGTCCATATACTAGTCGCCGCCGCCGGTGTAGTTGTTTGGCGAGGGAGCGGTGTGGAGCGCGGCGAGGAGAGCCGGATCCAATGGCGCCGGTGGCTGTGGGAACACCACGTGGGAGGTGATGACCAACAAGTATAGGGGATCAATCGTAGTCCTTTCGATAAGTAAGAGTGTCGAACCCAACGAGGAGTAGAAGGAAATGATAAGTGGTTTTCAGCAAGGTATTCTCTGCAAGCACTGAAATTATCGGTAACAGATAGTTTGATAGCAAGGTAATTCGTAACAAGTAACAAGTAACAATGGTAACAAAGGTGCACCAAGGTGGCCCAATCCTTTTTATAGCAAAGGACAAGCCAGAATGATCTCTTATATAAAGCAAAGCGTTCTCGAGGACACATGGGAATTTCATCTAGTCAGTTTCATCATGTTTATTTGATTCACGTTCGCTGCTTTGATAATTTGATATGTGGGTAGCCGGTGCTTGGGTGTTGTTCTTACTTGAACAAGCCTCCCACTTATAATTACCCCCTCTCGCAAGCATCCGCAACTACGAAAGAAGAATTAAGATAAATCTAACCATAACATGAAACATATGGATCCAAATCAGCCCCTTGCAGAATAACGCATAAACTAGGGTTTAAGCTTCTGTCACTCTAGCAACCCATCATCTACTTATTACTCCACAGTGCCTTCCCTTAGGCCCAAATATGGTGAAGTGTCATGTAGTCGACGTTCACATGACACCACTAAAGGAAGCAACAACATACATATCATCAAAATATCGAACGAATACCAAATTCACATGATTACTTATGACAAGACTTCTCACATGTCCTCAAGAACAAAAGTAACTACTCACAAATCATATTCATGTTCAAGATCAGAGGGGTATTGAATATCATTAGGGATCTTAACATATAATCTTTCACCAAATAAACCAACAAGCATCAACTACAAGATGTAATCAACACTACTAGCAACCCACAGGTACCAATCTGAGGCGTTGAGACAAAGATTGAATACAAGAGATGAACTAGGGTTTGAGATGAGATGGTGCTGGTGAAGATGTTGATGAAGATTGGTCCTCCCACGCTGAGAGGATCGTTGGTGATGTCGATGGCTTCGATTTTCCCCTCCCGGAGGGAAGTATCCCCGGCGGAATCGCTCCGCCGGAGAGCAACAGTGCTCCTGCCCAGGTTCCGCCTTGAGGCGGCGGTGCTTCGTCCCGAAAGTCTTCTCTTTATTTTTTTCTAGGGCAAATGGCCTTATATAGCAGAAGGAGGGAGCCAGAGGCCTGCCAGGGGCCCCACAAGCTCGGGGAGCGCGCCCCCAGGCTTGTGGTGTCCTGGTGGGTCCCCTCCTGGTATTTCTTTCGCTAATATTTTTTATATATTACAAAATAATTCTCCATAAATTTTCAGGTCATTTGGAGTTGTGTAGAATAGCTATCTCTGATGTAGCCCTTTCCGGTCCAGAATTCCAGTTGCCAGCAATCTCCCTCTTCATGTGAAACTTGCAAAATAAGAGAGAAAAGGCATAAGAATTGCATCATAAAGTGAAATAATGATCCAAAATATAATAAATAACAGTAGGAAAACATGATGCAAAATGGACGTATCAACTTCCCCAAGCTTAGACCTCGCTTGTCCTCAAGCAAAAACCGAAATCGATAATCATGACCACATGTTTAGAGAGAGAGGTGTCGATAAAACAAAATACGGACATGAAAGCATCATGATCATTATTATAACAGCAATATATCATCATAAAACTTCTCATGAATAAGTGACAATTCATCCACAAGATAAAGTATGAACCATAAACCGTATTGAAAACTAACAAACTATGATCTCTGTCACTGATGCAATTGCAATTCATCATATTATCAGAAAGAGTCTATGTAAGAGCTTTGTTTAGCAAGTTCACATACTCAACTATCATTTAGTCTTCTATGATTGCTGACACTCACAGCGTACTTATGGAGCAAAAGTTTCAGTCAGACACATAGAAAGATAGGGGCATATAATTTCGCCTCCCAACTTATTTACCTCAAGGGTAATGTCAACAATAATAACTCATGATCACCTACATCCAACTGGATATATATGCCTGGATCTTTCCCCACCACATGATGCTTGCCAAGAGAGAAAATAAAATCGGAATAGAGGAGAATGCTATTGACTCTTGCATAAAAGTAAATACATAAAGTAAAGGATAGGCCCTTCGCAGAGGGAAGCAGAGGTTGTCATGCGCTTTTTATTTTTGGATGTGCAAGCTCTTAATGTAAAGGAACGTCACTTTATATTGCCCCTTGTGATAGCAACCTTTATTATGCAGTCTGTCACTTTTATTTCTTGTAACACCCCAAAAATTTAACCATATTTTTTATTAAGTAAAATTTGGCCAGAAATAAAATTTTGAATTATATTAGGTCTTTTATTATTTTCAGAGTCTTTTCTGTTTTCTGTTTTTCAAAATTCTTCCCTCCTTAGAAAATTATTTGGAAAATATTGTGGGCTTTGGTAGTTTTCTTAAATCATTTCATTTATACTTTAAATAACAGTAGAAAATATTTTCATAATAAAAATTGCCCAAAATAATCCTTTTAATTGCATTTTCAATACTTGAAATGCTTCTGTTGCACTACAACTATTTTAAATAATTATTTTAAAATTCCACAAAATTTATGAGGGGTCAAGTGATGCCTATAGATCACTTTTATGAAAGAACCCAACCTGGTCTTTTGAAAATTTTGAGCAAAACATCCTCTTTTCATTTCTGGTCCAGATTCAGCTTTGAACTACAACCCAATTTTCTGTTGCTCAAAGAATTCTGAAATTATTTCCACCTTATAGTACTTCCTACCAAACCCTTAAGTCCAGGATATCAGCTCCATTTGAGTCATTTTAGTTCACCAAATATATCCCCCAAGTTTCTGTCCAGAATAGAGTTCTAACAAAATTTGCATTATTAAGTTTTTCTTTTTACAGAACCAACTCCACTACCATCTCTATCATCTAATGAGACATCACCCTGCCAATTTTCATAGCTAACAAAAATGCCTAGATTGCCTTAGCATTCTGTCGAGCACATTGTGTGCATGGCAGAAACTTTGTATCCTTCTAACTTGCATTGCACACTAGCTTCTCTGACCAAACCAGCGTGTCCAGTAGATCACACACACCCTAGTCAATTACCCTGTTAAGTTTCATTCACATTAGAGCCTTCTAGAGCACCATGGAAAATTGCAGAGCACCTGGCGTGCGTGCCCGGAGCGCGGCCGGAGCGCGCCAACTGCAGGCGTCGGCACCGCCTGCGTGGCCCTCTCTGCTGCCTCCCTGACCCCCGCAGCGGCTCCGACGGCGTTGCCATAAACTCACGCACCTCGCCGACACCGGGACTTGGCCGCTAGCGCCGGCCACCGCCGTCCACGCCGCCCAGAGCAGCCGCCCGACGAAACCTGCCTCGCCACGTCTTTCCAGGATCAACTTCGCTTAAATGCCAACGGCCCGAGCTCATCCGCAGCTCACCAGGCTCTCCGCCGACCAGGCCAACCTCCCCACCGGCCATATCAACCCGCCACCGACCGCGTTCGCCATCAATGGCCTCCGCCACCGAGGCCGTTCTCTGGAACCTGCGGAACCGACGTCTTCCGCCTATAAAAGGCCACCTGAGCTCCACTCGATCATCACCAACACTCCTCCGTTCCCCCACATGCCTCCCCGAGGCCGCCAAAGGACCAGAAATGGCCGTCTCCCTCATGTCCGGCAGCTTCTGCCGCCGCCATCTTCTTGTTGATTCCGGCGTCACCAGTGCCTCCCCTTCTCCACTCTCTGCACCAGAAACCTCCCCACGGTCCCGTGAATCGATTCCCCCTCTCAATCTTGCTCAGGAGCCACCATAGGAAAAAGTCCCGTCCTGCCCGACGCCGCCGTCCGCCGGGAGGCTCGCCATCGATGACTCTGTCCACTCCGGCGACCAAGGAGGGTACCAACGGGACTGCCTCGACCTCTTGAGCTCGCGGGTGGCCTCGGTTTTCCGAACGGCGCCGCCGTTTGCCGACAAGCCTCGCCGGAGCGCCGCCCCTGTTCTGCCGCGGGAGGACGATGCGGGTGGACCGGTCAAACCTGACCAGTGGGCAAGGCGGGCCCACTGTCAGTGACTCACGCCGCGCGGTTAAGTGGAGACGGGCTTTCCCCGAAACCGTCATCACGTCTGGAAAACGTATTCCGGAAATACGTCTTCGACGTCATCAGCCTCCCGCGCAGCCGAACGGCTAGGCTTGGCCCAGTAGCGCCAGACGGCTAAGTTCCGCCCTGAGCACGCTTCTTCCCTTCCTCTTTTTCTTTTCCAGTAGATCTCAACTAATTCCACAGCACCCATCTCAAACCCAAATTTGATGATTCAAATTTCTGCATACTCCTAAAATCATGCTCTATTGAACAAGCTAGGGTGAACATTTTTCCTAGGCTTTATTTCTATAGGATTTATTAAATAGGCCATTTCTCTATTTATTCCAGCTTAGAAAATCCCTAGAAAAATCATCTGGACTCCAAATCAATTGATTCTTTTTCTGATATTCCTCATTTTTCATCTAGTTTATTTTAGTATTTATTTCAAAAAAATTCAAACAACTTTTTATGCTGTTTTGGCTTTATGTGGTAATTGCAATTTTTTTTTGAAAATAGGAAATGGAGGGAAGATAAAATTTTCAAAGTATTGGAGTGCACCCCAATATTTCTGCATGCTCAAAGCAAGCATCTTGAACACTTGATATGGTGATTGCATGGTTAAATGTTGCGAGAATAATTGAATCATGCATATGTTGAATTCAAATAAAGTTTGTATGCATGTAGTATTGGCATGTTTCCTCGTACCGTGCAATGTGTGCTTGTCATGACTAACTTGTAGGAGCAGGTATAAGAGAAATACCATTACCGGCAGAAGGGTGATCACATCGGAGCGTGATCATGCCTTGTTGGTTATGCATGTTGGGACATGCAAGGGCTGTGGCCCCGTTTTGGTGTTACTGTTGAAAGAACACTTTATTATGCTAACCACTGCAGGAAATACATAAGCCTCCTGAGTTGATCGTAGATCGAGTCTTGTTCCGGTAACCCCCATACTTGATCCGTGCTACCACTTGTCCCTGCCACAGGTAGGGTATGGTTCAGTAAGTTGTTAACCCCTTTCTGTGCACACACCGTACAGAGAGGCCATAGTGAAAGATACCATTGGCCCATGGTAGGCATGTCACTTGGTCAGGGGGCATGGGTGTATTCGGTTGAAGCTGAGAGGGGTAGCGCCCCTGATCTTTGAGCACGTTATATATAAGATTGTGATCCCATGCTATTCGAGATTGTAGTCTCCCCGTCTTAGAGTTTATCTTGAACGATGCCTTGGGTGATTCCTGGCATCAGGAAAGTTAATCTGGTGTGTGCTGGTTAGGTGTGTTTTCAACCCAAAGACCGTAATGGGAATTAGTCAGCATCTCGGTACTGGCTAAAGAAATCCTTTACTTGTGGGTAAAGAGTACACCCTCTGCAGAGTTATACCTATTCGAATAGTCGTTTCCGCGGTTAAGGACTACAGTCTGGGCTGGTCAAGTGTCGGTCTTAGTGTCGGTCTCCGGAGGAAATAATTAAACTGAGCATGGTTCATTTTGTAGGTTAATTATTGTCACTACTGGTGCTATTATGAATATTATCGTTATCATGAATATTATTATGGACTAACCTTTTCTTTTATGTGCATTTCTGAATATCTCATGGGATGGCTAGACTACCCGAGATATTCATTTTCTTTTCTGGGTATCTCATGGGATTGCTCGACTACCCGGATACTCAGTTTTATTTTCTTTCTGAATATCTCTTGGGATGGCTAGACTACCCGAGATATTCATTTCCTTTTCTGGGTATCTCATGGGATGGCTAGACTACCCGGATACTCATTTCTTTTCAAGACCTCTCGAGGCGTCGCTTTTAGACACCCGTTTGGCATTTCTTTTCCAGACCTCTCGAGGCGTCGCATTTAGACACCCGTTTGACATTTCTTTTCAAGACCTCTTGAGGCGTCGCTTTTAGACACCCGTTTGGCATTTCTTTTGGATTCTCGGGCGGTCCTGTCTCGCCCGATTCTCCACTTTTATATTTCCTTTTGGATTCTCGGGCGGTCCAGCGCCCGATGTTCCATTAACTTTCTTTGCTTGTCACTAAAATTTTATATTTACCCTTCTGCACCGTATTAATATTTATCATGCCATGCTTTAATTTTGGTCAATATATACATATAATTAAACCCATCACGAGCATATGCATTCGGTATATCTTTTGTTCATAATGTTTGCGAGTACATTGAAACGTACTCACTGGCTTGTCCCTGGCTATTTAATTGGCCAGGTCAGAGTTTCAACGAGGAGTACTACAACAACGTCCATGCGAAGCCTAGGATAGCAGCCACACGGGATAGGAAATATCCGAGTCAGCTGTTCCTGTGGGAATGGAGCCCCATCGGCGTTGGAGAACCACGACTCACTTCCGTCACCCGTCGCCAGAAATCATTGTTGTATCTTTATACCTTTATGGTCTTGTATCCAATTCTTGTAATTGCTTGGTAATCTGTAACAAGGACGTGTCCACCAGTAATAGTAATCCTAGGGCTGGTGACGACACGAGGGGTTAATTTCTGGGATATTGTGTCCCGGAAATCTGGCCCCGACAGCCTTGGTATCAGAGCCAGGCTGACCACTGGCTAATCCTATCTTAGCCTGGTCATTATCCCTAGGTTTCCACACCGTCCAAATCTTTTCTGTCCGTAGCGAAGCCCATCTCATCCGGTAAGCCTACACAGTGACCAGCCGACATCTTTTGACAGTCGGTGCCCAACCTATCGGCTGTCCATCGGCCGTGTGCCTGTGGCCGACACCTGAGTTGTCCCATCCACAAGCGTGCGATGGAAGACTCCGCTGGCTTATAAAGGAAGCCTTGCCCCAACTCAGCACATCATAGCCTCACTCTCTGTTCGATATCCAACCACCAAGATGCCTGGCCCCGTCGTTCGCAACGAGACCACCGTAGCCGAGCTTGGAGGCTTTGTAGTCATCCTCGCCAATCTCACCCGTCGTGCTTTTGGCACAGAAGAGCCCCCGGAGTATGTCGTGTACCAAGAGCACATGAGTGATTCCATCCATCACTTCTGGGCCACGGTGCACATCTACGGGAGGGGCATCACATCGGAGCGCCCCTACCGGTTCACCAGGAGGACGACCTCCGACGAGCCCCAAGCCATCCGACTTGTTGCCCGAGCGGGTATAGTTAATCTCCGGCATTTGTCGCCACGGGTTAACATCCACCCTTTCTACTACTACCCTAGTCGTGAAGGCTATGGTAGCCCGACTCAGGTCGCCAACGGAGACCATGAGACGGATCCTGCCCTAGTGCATCTGGTGCGCTACCTGAGAGCGCAAGAGGCACTATTCGATCAGGTCACCCTTGACCTGATTGTGACTCGCAGGACGCTCGCTCTCCTGACCCCGGTGAGAAGTGAAGCCGCACCCGCCACCGACACCCCGATAGTGCTGCTTGGGAGGCCAGCTGAGTCCCCAAGGTCTGCCCCTGTTATCTACCCGGGCAATGCCTTCGCCTCCCCGGGGGAACTCCGTCGTCTCTTGGAGACCTACTTCGACGGGACGGTGACCTCGACACCCCGCGAGGGACACCACCGCTACCCCAGCCCTGTAGCTCCCCATCCGACCCCGGTCAACTCCAACACCGAAGCACACGGAGAGGCCTCAACATCCACAAGACGCGCCCGGCTAGATGTCAATGAGGTGGACTGAGTCCACCAGAATTGTTATCGAGCCTTGGTGGCCCTGTTGCTTTGTATTTTTGTAGTAGCCGTTATATGGCGTAGTAAGTTTCTGAATTACTTGTGTGCCGTTGTCTTAGTATGCGTGGCCTAGCGTAATTTGTTTGACGAGTGACTGCAGAGTAAATTTTAGACGTGACTGCCGACCCCCCCCTAACCGACACGCACAGTAATACGTCACCTTTCTTTGGGAAATGGGGTCTGAGACTTTGACTCAGACAACCCTACGACGGAGCCGATACCCAAGTCGTACCGGTGCCGCCTCATGTTCCCTAACCTAGGTGCTCTATAAGAGGCCACTTCCATATCCAACGCCAGCAACCATCAACCTTGAGCACTGCCTTTTCCTATTCATCCCTCCATGTCGCACTCCGAAGTCTATCTGAGAACCCCAGATGCAAGCCCTGGTAGTTTTGTTAAGGTTTTGTGGGATTTTACCCACAATACCCTTGGTTCCATCCACCCACCCCAGTATGAGTTGTACAAGACGAGGATCACCTCTGATTGCTCGAAATACTGGGCAGTTGTGCACATCCCACCAGCGGAATTAAACCAAGGCCCTCCATATGTTGTCTTCATCGGGAGATCCATGCCAACCTCAGGCATGGCCATCGCGGCTGCTGCTTACGAAGCAGTTACCTGTCTTCGATTTGTGGTACCCTGTGCCAGCCAAAGGGAATACTGCTATTTCCCGAGCCGCGTAGCTTTTGGAGCAGAAGCTACGTTCCGCTGTGAACGTATAGAAAGAGATCCAACTCTGGTCTATCTCATACAGTATGTGATGGCCCGGGAGCATTTCACCTAGTAGCTAATGGAGTATCTCCATGATCTTGCCATCCTAAATCCTTGGATCGCCATTGGCGGACCACCTCTGCCAACTCAGGAAGTACATGTTCTTCGTCTGCTTCCTCCACTTCCTCTGGAAGAAGAATGTGCTCCAGCACCAGGAACTCTTCCGCAAGACCCCGTAGATCTTACCTTCGAACCATAGATGGTTATGAGCGTGGTTGTTGCTGTTAGCATGATGCAATCCTTGCGATGTATTTTAGGGCATATGTCATAAGTGCATTATTATGATTGCATTCCGCATATGATTGGTTGTTGTGATATGCATTTAATTCTTCCGCCCTTAACAAATCTCGAGCACGAGATTTTCTTAAGGGGGGTATAGTTTGTAACACCCCAAAAATTTAACCATATTTTTTATTAAGTAAAATTTGGCCAGAAATAAAATTTTGAATTATATTAGGTCTTTTATTATTTTCAGAGTCTTTTCTGTTTTCTGTTTTTCAAAATTCTTCCCTCCTTAGAAAATTATTTGGAAAATATTGTGGGCTTTGGTAGTTTTCTTAAATCATTTCATTTATACTTTAAATAACAGTAGAAAATATTTTCATAATAAAAATTGCCCAAAATAATTCTTTTAATAGCATTTTCAATACTTGAAATGCTTCTGTTGCACTACAACTATTTTAAATAATTATTTTAAAATTCCACAAAATTTATGAGGGGTCAAGTGATGCCTATAGATCACTTTTATGCAAGAACCCAACCTGGTCTTTTGAAAATTTTGAGCAAAACATCCTCTTTTCATTTCTGGTCCAGATTCAGCTTTGAACTACAACCCAATTTTCTGTTGCTCAAACAATTCTGAAATTATTTCCACCTTATAGTCCTTCCTACCAAACACTTAAGTCCAGGATATCAGCTCCATTTGAGTCATTTTAGTTCACCAAATATATCCCCCAAGTTTCTGTCCAGAATAGAGTTCTATCAAAATTTGCATTAGCAAGTTTTTCTTTTTACAAAACCAACTCCACTACCATCTCTATCATCTAATGAGACATCACCCTGCCAATTTTCATAGCTAACAAAAATGCTTAGATTGCCTTAGCATTCTGTCGAGCACATTGTGTGCATGGCAGAAACTTTGCATCCTTCTAACTTGCATTGCACACTAGCTTCTCTGACCAAACCAGCGTGTCCAGTAGATCACACACACCCTAGTCAATTACCCTGTTAAGTTTCATTCGCATTAGAGCCTTCTAGAGCACCTTGGCAAATTGCCGAGTACTTGGCGTGCGTGCCCGGAGCGCGGCCAGAGCGCGCCAACTGCAGGCGTCGGCACCGCCCGCGTGGCCCTCTCTGCTGCCTTCCTGACCCCCGCAGCGGCTCCGACGGCGTCGCCATAAAATCACGCGCCACGCCGACACCGGGACTTGGCCGCTAGCGCCGGCCACCGCCGACCACGCCGCCCAGAGCAGCCGCCCGACGAAACCCGCCTCGCCACGTCTCTGCCAGGACCAACTTCGCTTAAATGCCAACTGTCCGAGCTCATCCGCAGCTCACCAGGCTCTCCGCCGACCAGACCAACCTTCCCACCAGCCATATCAACCCACCACCGACCGCGTTCGCCATCAATGGCCTCTGCCACCAAGGCCGCTCTCTGGAACTCGCGGAACCGACGTCTTCCGCCTGTAAAAGGCCACCTGAGCTCCACTTGATCATCACCAACACTCGTCCGTTCCCCCACAAGCCTCCCCGAGGCCGCCAAATGACCAGAAATGGCCGTCTCCCTTGTCTTCGGCAGCTTCTGTCGCCGCCATCTTCTTGTTGATTCCGACGTCACCAGTGCCTCCCCTTCTCCACTCTCTGCACCAGAAACCTCCCCACGGTCCTGTGAATCGATTCCCCCTCTCAATCTTGCTCGGGAGCCACCATAGGCAAAAGTCCCGTCCTGCCCGACGCCGCCGTCCGCCGGGAGGCTCGCCGTCGACGACTCCGTCCACTCCGGCGGCCAAGGAGGGTATCGACGAGACCGCCTCGACCTCCTGAGCTCGCGGGTGGCCTCGGTTTTCCGAACAGTGCCGCCGTTCGCCGGCAAGCCTCGCCGGAGCGCCGCCCCTGTTCTACCGTAGGAGGACGACTCGGGCGGACCGGTCAAACCTGACTAGTGGGCAAGGCGGGCCCACTGTCAGTGACTCACGCCGCGCGGTTAAGTGGAGACGGGCTTTCCCCGAAACCGTCTTCATGTCTGGAAAACGTATTCCGGAAATACGTCTTCGACGTCGTCAGCCTCCCACGCAGCCGAACGGCTAGGCTTGGCCCAGTAGCGCCAGACGGCTAAGTTCCGCCCTGAGCACGCTTCTGCCCTTCCTCTTTTTCTCTTCCAGTAGATCGCAACTAATTCCACAGCAGCCATCTCAAACCCAAATTTGATGATTCAAATTTTTGCATACTCCTAAAATCATGCTCTATTAAACAACTAGGGTGAACATTTTTCCTAGGTTTTATTTCTGTAGGATTTATTAAATAGGCCATTTCTCTATTTATTCCAGCTTATAAAATCCCTAGAAAAATCATCTGGACTCCAAATCAATTGATTCTTTTTCTGATATTCCTCATTTTTCATCTAGTTTATTTTAGTATTTATTTCAAAAATTTCCAAACAACTTTTTTGTGCTGTTTTGGCTTTATGTGGTAATTGCAATATTTTTTTTGAAAATAGGAAATGGTGGGAAGATAAAATGTTCAAAGTTTTGGAGTGCACCCCAATATTTCTGCATGCTCAAGGCAAGCATCTTGAACACTTGATATGGTGCTTGCATGGTTAAATGTTTGCAAGAATAATTGAATCATGCATATGTTGAATTCAAATAAAATTTGTATGCATGTAGTATTAGCATGTTTCCTCGTACCGTGCAACGTGTGCTTGTCATGACTAACTTGCAGGAGCAGGTATAAGAGAAATACCGTTACCGGCAGAAGGGTGATCACATCGGAGCGTGATCATGCCTTGTTGGTTATGCATGTTGGGACATGCAAGGGCTGTGGCCCTGTTTTGGTGTTACTGTTGAAAAAACACTTTATTGTGCTAACCACTACAGGAAATACATAAGCCTCCTGAGTCGACCGTAGATCGAGTCTTGTTCCGGTAACCCCCATACTTGATCCGTGCTACCACTTGTCCCTGCCACAGGTAAGGTATGGTTCAGTAAGTTGTTAACCCCTTTCCGTGCACACACCGTACAGAGAGGCCATAGTGAAAGATACCATTGGCCCATGGTAGGCATGTCACTTGGTCAGGGGGCATGGGTGTATTCGGTTGAAGCCGAGAGGGGTAGAGCCCCTAATCTTTGCGCACATTATATATAAGATTGTGATCCCATGATATTCGAGATTGTAGTCTCCCCGTCTTAGAGTTTATCTTGAATGATGCCTTGGGTGATTCCTGGCATCAGGAAAGTTAATCTGGTGTGTGTGCTGGTTAGGCGTGTTTTCAATCCAAAGACCATAATGGGAATTAGTCAGCATCTCGGTACTGGCTAAAGAAATCCTTTACTTGTTGGTAAAGAGTATACCTATTCGAATAGCCATGTCCACGGTTAAGGACTACAGTCTGGGTTGGTCAAGTGTCGGTCTTAGTGTCGGTCTTCGGAGGAAATAATTAAACTGAGCATGGTTCATTTTGTAGGATAATTATTGTCACTACTGGTGCTATTATGAATATTATCGTTATCATGAATATTATTATGGACTAACCTTTTCTTTTATGTGCATTTCTGAATATCTCATGGGATGGCTAGACTACCCGAGATATTCATTTTCTTTTCTGGGTATCTCATGGGATGGCTAGACTACCTGGATACTCAGTTTTATTTTCTTTCTGAATATCTCTTGGGATGGCTAGACTACCCGAGATATTCATTTCCTTTTCTGGGTATCTCATGGGATGGCTAGACTACCCGGATACTCATTTCTTTTCAAGACCTCTTGAGGCGTCGCTTTTAGACACCCGTTTGGCATTTCTTTTGAAGACCTCTCGAGGCATCGCATTTAGACACCCGTTTGACATTTCTTTTCAAGACCTCTCGAGGCGTCGCTTTTAGACACCCGTTTGGCATTTCTTTTGGATTCTCGGGCGGTCCTGTCTCGCCCGATTCTCCACTTTTATATTTCCTTTTGGATTCTCGGGCGGTCCAGCGCCCGATGTTCCATTAACTTTCTTTGCTTGTCACTAAAATTTTATATTTACCCTTCTGCACCGTATTAATATTTATCATGCCATTCTTTAATTTTGGTCAGTATATACATATAATTAAACCCATCATGAGCATATGCATTCGGTATATCTTTTGTTCATAATGTTTGCGAGTACATTGAAACGTACTCACTGGATGAACTTTTGGAATCTCTTGATTATGAATCATTTGATACTTGCGAACCATGCCTCATGGGCAAGATGACTAAAACTCCGTTCTCCAGAACAATGGAGCGAGCTACTGATTTGTTGGAAATAATACATACCGATGTATGCGGTCCGATGAATGTTGAAGCACGCGGCGGGTATCGTTATTTTCTAACCTTCACAGATGATTTGAGTAGGTATGGGTATATCTACTTGATGAAACACAAGTCTGAAACATTTGAAAAGTTCAAAGAATTTCAGAGTGAAGTAGAGAATCATCATAACAAGAAAATAAAGTTTCTACGATCTGATCACGGAGGCGAATATTTGAGTTACGAGTTTGGCCTTCATTTAAGAAAATGTGGGATTGTTTCACAACTCACGCCACCTGGAACACCACAGCGTAATGGTGTGTCCGAACGTCGTAACCGTACTTTATTGGATATGGTGCGTTCTATGATGTCTCTTACCGATTTGCCACTATCGTTTTGGGGTTATGCATTAGAGACAGCTGCATTCACGTTAAATAGGGCGCCGTCTAAATCCGTTGAGACGACACCGTATGAACTGTAGTTTGGGAAGAAATGTAAGCTGTCGTTTTTTAAAGTTTGGAAATGCGATGCTTATGTGAAAAAGCTTCAACCTGATAAGCTCGAACCCAAAGCAGAGAAGTGCGTCTTCATAGGATACCCTAAAGAAACAATTGGGTACACCTTCTACCACAAATCCGAAGGCAAGGTCTTTGTTGCCAAGAATGGGTCCTTTCTAGAGAAGGAGTTTCTCTCGAAAGAAGTGAGTGGGAGGAAAGTAGAACTTGATGAGGTAATTGTACCTTCTCTCGAATTGGAAAGTAGCTCATCAGAGAAAACCGTTCCCGTGATGCCTACACCAATAAGAGAGGAAGATAATGGTGAAGATCATGAAACTTCAGATCAAGTTACTACTGAACCTCGTAGGTCGACCAGAGTACGTTCCGCACCAGAGTGGTACGGTAATCCTGTTCTGGAAGTCATGTTGTTAGACAACGGCGAACCTACGAACTATGAAGAAGCTATGATGAGCCCAGATTCTGACAAATGGCTTGAGGCCATGAAATCTGAGATAGGATCCATGTATGAGAACAAAGTATGGACTTTGGTGGACTTGCCCGATGATCGGCAAGCCATTGAGAATAAATGGATTTTTAAGAGGAAGACAAACGCTGATGGTAATATCACTGTCTACAAAGCTCGACTTGTTGCGAAAGGTTTTCGACAAGTTCAAGGGGTTGACTACGATGAGACTTTCTCACTCGTAGCGATGCTTAAGTCTGTCCAAATCATGTTAGTAATTGCTGCATTTTATGATCTGGCAAATGGATGTCAAAACTGCATTCCTTAATGGTTTTCTCAAAGAAGAGTTGTATATGATGCAACCAGAAGGTTTTGTCGATCCTAAGGGTGCTAACAAAGTGTGCAAGCTCCAGCGATCCATCTATGGACTGGTGCAAGCATCTCGGAGTTGGAATATACGCTTTGATGAGGTGATCAAAGCATATGGTTTTGTACAGACTTACGGTGAAGCCTGTATTTACAAGAAAGTGAGTGGGAGCTCTGTAGCATTTCTAATATTATATGTGGATGACATATTGTTGATTGGAAATGATATAGAATTTCTCGATGGCATAAAAGGATACTTGAATGAAAGACCTCGGTGAAGCTGCTTATATATTGGGCATCAAGATCTGTAGAGATAGATCAAGACGCTTGATAAGACTTTCAATGAGTACATACCTTGACAAGATTTTGAAGGAGTTCAAAATGGATCAGTCAAAGAAGGAGTTCTTGCCTGTATTGTAAGGTGTAAAGTTGAGTAAGACTCAAAGCTCGACCACGGCAGAAGATAGAGAGAGAATGAAAGTCATTCCCTATGCCTCAGCCATAGGTTCTATAATGTATGCCATGCTGTGTACCACACCTAATGTGTGCCTTGCCACGTGTCTGGCAAAGGGGGTACAAGAGTGATCCAGGAGTGGATCACTGGACAGCGGTCAAAATTATCCTTAGTAACTAAAGGACTAAGGAAATGTTTCTCGATTATGGAGGTGATAAAGAGTTCGTCGTAAAGGGTTACGTCGAAGCAAGCTTTGACACCAATCTGGATATCTCTGAGTAGCAAACCGGATACGTATAATGGAGCAGTCATTTGGAATAGCTCCAAGTAAAGCGTGATAGCAGCATCTACAGTATGACATAAGGATTTGCAAAGTACACATGGGTCTGAATATTGCAGACCCATTAACTAAAATTCTCTCTCACGAGCAAAACATGATCACACCTTAGAACTCTTTGAGTGTTAATCACATGGTGATGTGAACTAGATTATTGACTCTAGTGAACTCTTGGGTGTTAATCACATGGCGATGTGAACTAGATTATTGACTCTAGTGCAAGTGGGAGACTGATGGAAATATGCCCTAGAGGCAATAATAAAGTTTTTATTATTTTATATTTCCTTGTTCATGATAAAGGTTTATTATTCATGCTAGAATTGTATTGACCGGAAACTTAAATACATGTGTGAATACATAAACAAATACCGTGTCCCTAGTGAGCCTCTACTAGACTAGCTCATTGATCAAAGATGGTTAAGGTTTCCTAACCATATACATGAGTTGTCATTTGATAACGGGATCACATCATTAGGAGAATGATGTGATGGACAAGACCCATCTGTTAGCTTAGCATATGATCGTTCTGTTTATTGCTACTGCTATCTTGAATGTCAAATACATGTTCCTCCGACCATGAGATCATGCAACTCCCGGATACCGGAGGAATACGTTGTGTGCTATCAAACGTCACAACGTAACTGGGTGATCATAAAGATGCTCTACAGGTATCTTCGAAGGTGTCTGTTGAGTTGGCATGGATCGAGACTGGGATTTGTCACTCCGTGTTTCGGAGAGGTATCTCTGGGCCCTCTCGGTAATGCACATCATAAGAAGCTTGCAAGCAAATTGACTAAGGAGTTAGTTACGGGATGATGTATTACGGAACGAGTAAAGAGACTTGCCGGTAACGAGATTGAACTAGGTATGGAGATACCAACGATCGAATCTCGGGCAAGTAACATACCGACGGACAAAGGGAATTACGTATGTTGTCATTGCGGTTCGACCGATAAGATCTTCGTAGAATATGTAGGAACCAATATGGGCATCCAGGTTCCGCTATTGATTATTGACCGGAGAGACGTATCGGTCATGTCTACATCATTCCCGAACCCGTAGGGTCCGCACGCTTAACGTTCGTTGACGATATAGTGTTATATGAGTTATGTGAATTGGTAACCGAATGTTGCTCGGAGTCCCGGATGAGATCCCGGACGTCACTAGGAGTCTCGGAATGGTCGAGAGGTAAAGATTTATATATGGGAAGTCATATTTTGGGTTCCGGAAAAAGGTGCAAATTTTTCGGTATTGTACCGGGAAGCTTTCAGAAGGTTCCGGAGGATTCCGGAGGGGTCCGGAAGTCCACAAGTGGGTCCACCACGTCCCAAGGGCTGGCATGGGCTAAGGGGAGGCGCCCTGGCCTTATTGGGCCAGGCGCACCAAGTCCTCAAAAGCCCACGCAGCTAGGGAAGGAAAAAAAGGAGAGTCCTAGTAGGAATAGGATTGGACTTTGGAGTCCAAGTCCATGTGTGTACTATTCACGTGGTACTGTTCACGTGGTACTGTTCACGTGGCACTATTCCTTCTAGTCCAAGCCCCTACACATATATAAATAGAGGAGAGGGGGCGCCCCAAACAAGACACAACATTGTCTTAGCCGTGTGCGGCGCCCCCCTCCACAGTTCCGTCCCTCGGTCATATTTTCGCAGTGCTTGGGCGAAGCCCTGCGGAGATAGCATCACCATCACCGTCACCACGCCTTCGTGCTACCAGAACTCATCCACTACCTCGCCGTCTTGCTGGATCAAGAAGTCGAGGACGTCACCGAGCTGAACGTGTGTTGAACGCGGAGGTGCCGTACGTTCGGTACTCGGTCGGTTGGATCGTGAAGTTGTTCGACGACATCAACCGCGTTGTTCTAACGCTTCCGCTTATGGTCTACGAGGGTACGTAGACACACTCCCCCTCTCGTAGCTATGCATCTCCATGGATAGATCTTGCGTGTGCGTAGAAATTTTTTGTTTTCCATGCAATGTTCCCCAACAGGCTTGTCCCTGGCTATTTAGTTGGCCAGGTCAGAGTTTCAACGAGGAGTACTACAATGACGTTCATGCGAAGCCTAGGATAGCAGCCACGCGGGATAGGAAATATCCGGGGCAGCTGTTCCTGTGGGAATGGAGCCCCATCGGCGTTGGAGAACCACGAGTCACTTCCGTCACCCGTCGCCAGAAATCATTGTTGTATCTTTATACCTTTATGGTCTTGTATCCAATTCTTGTAATTGCTTGGTAATCTGTAACAAGGACGTGTCCACCAGTAACAGTAATCCTGGGGCTGGTGACGACACGAGGGGTTAATTTCTGGGATATTGTGTCTCGGAAATCCGGCCCCGACATTTCTTCACCATCTCAAGTTTGTACAAAGCTTATTTTCCCTTACAATAAAAGATCATACATATTTAGGAGCAATTTTATTGCTTTTGCACCGATGACAACTTACTTGAATGATCTTATTCAATCCATAGGTAGGTATGGTGGACTCTCATGACATGAAACTGGGTTCAAGGGTTTTTGGATGCACAAGTAGTATCTCTACTTAGTACGAAATTTTGGCTAGCAAAAGATTATGGGCAAGCACCACATGTTAGAGGACCATGACAATGTAGCTTCTATGTGAATATATGCAAACACAACTCATTATGTTGTCTTCCTTGTCCAACGTCAACTATTTGACATAGAATATTTAATGGGGACTCACAATCATAAAAGATGTCCAAGATAGTATATTTATATTTGAGACCTCTCTTCCTTTATTACTTTTTCATGAATTGCAACAATGACCAATGCTATGTTTGTTAACTTCCACCAAGTTTCATCAATTATACTTCTTTTATGTGAAGTCATCACTCCCCATGGGATTAGCATATGATTCATTTTTTTTATTTTATTCTCTTTATTTTATTTCTAAGATTGAATCAACAAAAGTAAAACAACTCAACTCAAACTACTCTTTATTATATAACCCTGACACTCAATTACATAGATAAATAGATCACAAAGCAAGCACTCGAAACTAAATCATACTAAAACTTTATTCTTCTAATTCATGAAATAACTAAGGATCGAGCTAAGATAGATAATTATGATAGAAGTGATGGTGATACGATACCGGGGCACCTCCCCCAAGCTTGGCACAAGCCAAGGGTGCTGCCCATACCCGTGATACTCAAGTCTCCTTCTTCGGTGATGGTGGTGATGATGAGGTAGGCCTATCCTCCATCTTCCAAGGTATAGGCTCTCCATCATAAAAGGATGAACGTGTTTCCAGAGTCCTAAAATTTGCAGCTAAACTCATACCTTTCAACTTGGCCTCATACTCAAAATTTTGGTTTTGCAAGTCATAAATTTGGGCCTGAAGATGATCAATTCGGTCATTGAACTTGAAGATGACGTCCCCAATATCCTTGCTGTCCACTTTGTGCTCACGGATGAATTCTGTGATCATGGAGTGGTTAGCATTGAGTCCGCGCTCCACCATCCCTTGGCATTTGAAGATCTCCTGTTCCACCGCTTCCAGCCTGGCCTTCTCGCTCCTGGTCTTCTTGGGCCCTTGAACATCCCAGATGTGAAGCACCGCCTCACGCATCTCAATAGCTTGATGGTGTTTCATCACCTCTGGAAGGTATGGGTTGATGACCTTCTCATAGAACTTGTCCTTGGACGAGCTTGAAGGTGCCATGGTGATCTAGATCTGTCAGAAAAACAACCCGAAACAAGAACATAGGAGAAACTTGTGATAAGGTGGTCAAAACATCCGAGAGTATATATAATGAATTTTTTTCGTGTAGGACAAGTAATATGGAAGAAAAACGGAGTCAGGAAAGTCCACGGGGGAGCCACAAGCTCGGTAGGCGCGCCCTAGGGGGTAGGGCGCGCCCCCAGGCTTGTCGCTCCCTCATGCACTTTTCGGACTGTTTATTATTTTCCTAATTTTTTATATATTCTGAAATGAACAAAAAGTGCTTTATGGATTTTTTTGGAGTCGGTTTACTTACCGTACCACATACCTACTCCTTTTCAGGGTTCTAGGGCGTTCCGGAAGGTTTCTTCTATGTGTTCCTCCGGTGTCATTGTTTGAATAATATTAGTTTCAACATTAATAGGCCTACCTGAGATATAATGTTTAATTCTTTGCCCATTAACCACTCTCGGATTAGTGCCTTCGGAGTTGTTTATCTTAATAGCTCCGGAGTGATAAACTTCTTCGATGATATATGGTCCTTCCCATTTAGAGAGAAGTTTTCCTGCAAAGAATCTTAAACGGGAATTGTATAATAGAATATGGTCACCTACCTTGAATTCCCATTTCTGAATTCTTTTGTCATGCCATCTTTTAACTTGGCATTTTCATAAGCTTGTGCTCTCCATTCAGCTAGAGAGCTAATATCAAATAACCTCTTTTCACCGGCAAGTTTAAAATCATAGTTGAGTTCTTTAATGGCCCAATAAGCTTTATGTTCTAACTCAAGGTGTAAATGACATGCTTTTCCATAGACCATTTTATATGGAGACATACCCATAGGATTTTTATAAGCAATTCTGTAAGCCCATAATGCATCATCAAGTTTCTTAGACCAATACTTTCTGGATCTATTAACGGTCTTTTGCAAGATTAACTTTATTTCTCTATTACTCAATTCAACTTGACCACTAGATTGAGGATGATAAGGCGATGCAATTCTATGGTTAACATCATATTTAGCAAGAAGTTTACGGAAAGCACCATGAATAAAATGTGAACCACCATCAGTCATCAAATATCTAGGGACTCCAAACCTCAGAAATATAACTTATTTAAGAATTTTAATAGAGGTGTTATGATCAACACTACTAGTTGGAATAGCTTCTACCCACTTAGTAACATAATCAACAACAACTAATATATGAGTATACCCATTAGAGGAAGGAAAAGGTCCCATATAATCAAAACCCCAAACATCAAATGGCTCAATAACAAGTGAATAATTCATAGACATTTCCTGACGTCTGATACGTCTCCAATGTATGTATAATTTTTGATTGTTCCATGCTATTATAGTATCAATCTTGGATGTTTTATATACATTTACAATCAATTATATATCATTTTTTGGGACTAACCTATTAACTTAGTGCCTAGTGCCAGTTGTTGTTTTCTGCTTGTTTTTGGCTTTTCAGAGAAACAGTACCAAATGAAGTCCAAATGCCACAAAACTTTTTGGAGATTTTTTTCTGGACAAAAGAAACCTGGGAAGCTTCGGGAGGAGGCCAGAAGACCCACAGGGCCTTCACAAGGGACTAGGGCGCGCCCCGGGGGGGGGGGTCGCCGTACTGCCTTGTGGGGCCCACGTGACTCCTTTTGACCTAATTCCACTTCTATAAATTCACAAATATTCGGAAACCCCCAGAGAGCCAGAAGAGAAAACCTTTCCGTCGCCGCAAGCCTCTGTTCTTCCACGATCCCACCCGGAGGCCTTTTCTGGTACTCTGCCGGAGGGGGAATCGATCACGGAGGGCTTCTACATCAACCTTGCTGCCCTTCCGATGATGTGTGAGTAGTTTACCACAGACCTACGGGTCCATAACTAGTAGCTAGATGGCTTCTTCTCTCTCTTTGATCTTCAATACAATGTTCTCCTCGATGTTCTGGGAGTTCTATCCGATGTAATCTTCTTTTGCGGTGTGTTTGTTGGGATCCGATGAATTGTGAGTTTATGATCAGATTATTCATGGGAAATATTTGAGTCTTCTCTGAACTCTTTTATGCATGATCGTTATAGCTTTGTATTTCTCTCTGATCTATCGATTTAGTTTGGCCCACTAGATTGATTTATCTTGCAATGGGAGAGGTGCTTTGTGATGGGTTCAATCTTGCGGTGCTCAATCCCAGTGAAAGAAAGGGACATGACACGTATTTGTATTGTTGCCATTAAGGATAAAAAGATGGGGTTTATTCATATTGCTTGAATTTGCTTCTCTACATCATGTCATCTTGCTTAAGGCGTTACTCTGTTTCATACTTAATACCCTAGATGCATGCTGGATAGCGGTCGATGGGTAGAGTAATAGTAGTAGATGCAGGCAGGTGTCGGTCTACTTGTCTCAGACGTGATGCCTATATACATGATCATTGCCATGAATCCGTCATAATTATTTGCTTTTCTATCAATTGCCCAACAGTAATTTCTTTACCCACCGTATGCTTATGTGCTCAAGAGAGAAGCATCTAGTGAAAACTATGGTCCCCGGGTCAATCTTTATCATATAAAAAACCTAAAAAATACCTTGCTGCAATTTATTTACTTTTATTTTAATTAGTAGTTTAGTTTATCTATTTACCTCGATAAGATTTAATCCTTGCGAATAACCGCTAAGAGGATTGACAACCCCCTTATTCGCGTTGGGTGCAAGTGTTTGCTCTTGTGTGTGCAGGTGCGCTTTAATGGAATTTTGCTTGGTTCTCCTACTGGATTGATAACCTTGGTTCTTAACTGAGGGAAATACTTATCTCTACTGTACTGCATCTCCCTTCCTCTTCAGGGAATTCCCAACGCAGCTCACAAGTAGCAACGTCTACCAACATTACCAATTCTTTGACATTCATCACAAGAGAGGACAAACTTACGTGCATCTTTGAAAAGAGTAGGCCAATAAAAACTAGACTGTAATACCTTATGTGTGGTTCTGTCTCCTGCATGGTGTCCTCTGTATACCTCGGAGTGACACTTCCGTAGGATTTGTTCCTGTTCTTGCTCAGGTACACAACGTCTAATAATACCATCTACTCCTTTATATAAATGTGGGTCATCCCAAAAGTAATGTCTTAAATCAAAGAAGAATTTTTTTCCTTTGCTAGTAGGTAAAACTAGGTGGAATATATTTAGCAACAATATAATTAGCATAGTCTGCATACCAAGGACTAGTGCGAGAAGCATTTACCACAGCTAATTGCTCATCAGGAAAATTATCATTAATAGGCAGTGGGTCATCAAGAACATTTTCCATCCTAGAAAAATTATCAACTACGGGATTCTCAGCTCCCTTTCTATCAACAATATGCAAATCAAATTCTTCTAGCAAAAGAACCCACCTAATAAGTCTAGGTTTAGCATCCTTCTTTTCCATAAGGTATTTAATAGCAGCATGATTGGTATGAATAGTTACTTTAGAATCAACAATGTAAGATCTGAATTTATCACATGCAAACACAACTGCTAAAATTCTTTCTCAGTAGTAGCATAGTTTTTTGAGCACTTCTAGCATTTTACTAGCATAATGAATACCATTTAATTTCTTATCGACTCTTTGCCCTAGAACAGCACCAATAGCATAATCACTAGCATCACACATAATTTCAAAAGGTAAGTTCCAATCAGGTGGCTGAACCATAGGTGCAGATATTAAGGCTTTCTCAAGCATTTCAAAGGCTTCTACGCAATCATCATCAAAAACAAATGGAATGACTTTTTGCAAAAGATTAGTAAGAGGCCTAGAAATTTTAGAGAAGTCTTTTATAAACCTTCTATAGAAACCAGCATGACCAAGGAGACTTCTTATACCTTTGATATCTTTAGGCCATGGCATTTTCTCAATTGCATCAACTTTAGCTTTATCAACTTCAATACCTCTTTCAGAAATTTTATGCCCAAGGACTATACCTTCATTCACCATAAAGTGGCACTTCTCAAAATTCAAGACAAGATTAGTTTCTTAACATCTCTGCAAAACTCGATCAAGGTTGCTTAAGCAATCATCAAAAGAAGTTCCGTAAACGGAAAAATCATCCATGAAAACCTCAACAATCTTTTCACAAAAGTCAGAGAATATAGCAGTCATACATCTTTGAAAGGTAGCAGGTGCATTACATAGACCAAAAGGCATACGACGATAATCATAAGTTCCAAAAGGACAAGTAAAAGTGGTTTTCTCTTGATCTTCTTTTGATACAGGTATTTGAGACAAACCAGAATATCCATCTAGGAAGCAAAAGTGTGTATGTTTAGACAATCTTTCTAACATTTGATCAATAAAAGGCAAGGGGTAATGATCTTTCCTAGTAGCTTTTTTTAGTTTCCTGAAATCAATTACCATCCTATAAGCAGTTACAATTCTTTGTGGGATAAGTTCATTTTTATCATTAGGGACAACGGTAATACCTCCTTTCTTAGGAACACAATGAACAGGACTTACCCATCTACTATCAGCTATATGATAAATTATACCTGACTCCAGAAGCTTTAATATTTCAGTTCTTACCACATCCTTCATTTCTAACAGGTTTAGCAATTCTATCAGCCTCTTCGCAAAAGTAAATAACATGCCCATCAATATTATCAACTAATAAATCCTTTACCATTGCAATATTAGGTTAAACTTTAATTTGTTCAAAAGGTCTAGGTGTTCTAATATTACTTTTATTAACCACAGTAGTAGCTTTAGCATGTTCCTTTATCCTAACATGAAAAGGGGGTTTCTCAATATAAGCAGTAGGCACAACTGGATGAACATTATAAATAAGTATTTTCTCTTTAGCTATAATGGGTTCTTCCTTTAATTCAATAGGTGGATGAAACTTAAACCATTTCTCCTTAGGGAGATCAATATGAGCAATAAATGATTCACAAAAAGTAGCTACTATCTCAGAGTCAAGCCAATATTTAGTACTAAACTTATGAAAAGCATCAGTTTCCATAAAAGATTTAACACAATCAAACTTAAGATTTATACCTGACTCTTTACCTTTGTCGATTTCCCAATCTTCAGAGTTGCGTTTAATTCTTTTCAGAAGATCCCATTTGAATTCAATAGTTCTCTTCATAAAGGAACCAGTAGAAGAAGTATCGAGCATGGATTGATCATTACGAGAAAGCCGAGCATAAAAGTTTTGTATAATTATTTCTCTTGAGAGCTCATGATTGGGGCATGTGTGCATCATATATTTAAGCCTCCCCCAAGCTTGAGCGATACTTTCTCCTTCACGAGGCCAAAAATTATATATATAATTCCGATCACGATGAACCAAATGCATAGGATAAAATTTCTGGTGAAATTCCAGCTTCAATCGGGTCCAATCCCATGTTCCAGTATCATCCAATAGCCTATACCATGTCAATGCCTTTCCCTCCAAAGATAAAGGGAATACCTTCCTCTTCACTCCATCCTCGGATAAACCTGCAAGCTTAAACAATCCACAAATTTCATCTATATATATCAAGTGCATATCAGGATGCACCTTTCCATCTCCTGCATAACGATTAGCCAACAGTTTCTCTATCATACCCGAAGGAATTTCATAATAAATATTTTCAATAGGTTCAATAGGTTGAGGAGCAACTATCAATGCTTCCAGTCGAGGTGAAGATACCCCGAACAAACCCCTCAAAGGATTACTTTCCATAGTGACAAGTGACAGTAAATTTCAGCACGTAATAAAAATGTTTCCTTACCAAATTCCACCTACCAAAGGCGCTTCACTCCCCGGCAACGGCACCAGAAAAGAGTCTTGATGACCCACAAGTATAGGGGATCAATCGTAGTCCTTTCAATAAGTAAGAGTGTCGAACCCAACGAGGAGCAGAAGGAAATGATAAGCGGTTTCAGCAAGGTATTCTCTGCAAGCACTGAAATTATCGGTAACAGATAGTTTGATAGCAAGGTAATTCATAACAAGTAACAAATAACAATGGTAACAAAGGTGCACCAAGGTGGCTCAATCCTTTTTATAGCAAAGGACAAGCCGGAACGATCTCTTATATAAAGCAAAGCGTTCTCGAGGACACATGGGAATTTCATCTAGTCACTTTCATCATGTTTATTTGATTCACGTTCGCTACTTTGATAATTTGTATGTGGATGGACCGGTGCTTGGGTGCTGTTCTTACTTGAACAAGCCTCCCACTTATAATTACCCCCTCTCGCAAGCATCCGCAACTACGAAAGAAGAATTAAGATAAATCTAACCATAGCATGAAACATATGGATCCAAATCAGCGTCTTACGGAATAACGCATAAACTAGGGTTTAAGCTTCTGTCACTCTAGCAACCCATAATCTACTTATTACTCCACAATGCCTTCTCTTAGGCCCAAATATGGTGAAGTGTCATGTAGTCGACGTTCACATGACACCGTTAAAGGAAGCAACAACATACATATCATCAAAATATCGAACGAATACCAAATTCACATGATTACTTATGACAAGACTTCTCCCATGTCCTCAAGAACAAAAGTAACTACTCAAAAATCATATTCATGTTCAAGATCAGAGGGGTATTGAATATCATTAAGGATCTGAAGATATAATCTTCCACCAAATAAACCAACAAGCATCAACTACAAGATGTAATCAACACTACTAGCAACCCACAGGTACCAATCTGTGGCTTTGAGACAAAGATTGAATACAAGATATGAACTAGGGTTTGAGATGAGATGGTGCTGGTGAAGATGTTGATGAAGATTGATCCTCCCACGCTGAGAGGATCGTTGGTGCTGTCGATGGCTTCGATTTCCCCCTCCCGCAGGGAAGTATCCCCGGCGGAATCGCTCCGCCGGAGAGCAAAAGTGCTCCTGCCCAGGTTCCACCTCGAGGCTGCGGTGCTTCGTCCTGAAAGTCTTGTCTTTATGTTTTCTAGGGCAAATGGCCTTATATAGCAGAAGGAGGGAGCCAGAGGCTTGCCAGGGGCCCCACAAGCTCGGGACGCACGCCAGGGGGGTAGGGCGCGCCTCCAGGCTTGTGGCATCCTGGTGGGTCCCCTCCTGGTATTTCTTTCGCCAATATTTTTTTATATATTCCAAAATAATTCTCCATAAATTTTTATGTCATTTGGAGTTGTGTAGAATAGCTATCTTTGCTGTAGCCCTTTCCGGTCCAGAATTCCAGCTGCCGGCAATCTCCCTCTTCATGTGAAACTTGTAAAATAAGAGAGAAAAGGCATAAGAATTGTATCATAAAGTGAAATAATGATCCAAAATATAATAAATAATAGTAGGAAAACATGATGCAAAATGGACGTATCTGGAGGGTTAGGCACCGGCGAGCTGCGGTGCAGGAGGGAAGTACCCTCCAGGCGGCGGCCCTCCATGTGGTTGTCCTCCATACAGCTGCGGCGCAGCAAGGTACGCCTGCGGAGGCGCCGGACGAGGACCGAGTATGCTGGGAGCCGACGCGTGGGGGACTGGCATAGTGTACGCATGCACAACACCAGTCCACGGATTGTACCCATCGGCCCACGGTGTCGTGGGCTACTGTTGGCATGGGGCCCCGCCCTGGTTCGGCTGTTGCGGCTTGCGGCCGCCTCTTTTGCTGCCGTGGCGATGATCGGCAGGAGGCGCCGGCGGCTGCTGGTAGGCGGGCGGGGGCACCGCGTACTGCTGGGCGGTTGGCCGCGGCTGCGGCACAGCAGGCGGCGGTGGAGGCAGGCCGCCCCGGGTTGTGCCAGCGGCGAGGACGGTGTGGACCGCTCGGGTCTTGACCTGCTTCATGCGACGTTCCTCCAAGCAAAGATAGGCGACGAACTTGGGGAACGAGGGCTTCGGCATCAAGGTGAGGTTGGCCGCGGCTTTGCCGAAATCCTCGTTAAGCCCGGTGGTGAGCATGCTGAGAAGAAGATTGTCATCGATCTTGGCACCGATGTCACGAAGCTCGTCGGAGAGTGTTTTGAGGCGCCGGCAGTAATCATCAATGGATGTATCATCTTGATGACACCCAAAAAATTCTTGCTGCAGAAAAACGCGACGTTGGAGACGACTGTCGGTGAAGAGTCCATTGAGCTTTGTCCACGCGGCGCGTGCATCATCACCATCGCTCACGACCGTGTGAAACAAGTCCTTCGAGATGGTGACATAAAACCACCGGATAAGCGTGGCGTCGATGGCGGTCCACTCAGAGTCACCGCGCATGGCGCGCGAGTCAACGGAGCCGTCGACATGATCAAGGAGGATGTACTCCCTAAACACGAGGGAGAAGTAGGTCTTCCATGCGTAGTACGTGGAGTCGTGTTGGTCGAGACGAACGGGGACACGCTCAAAGATGTTCATGTTACGGATGTCGGTGGGATCGAGGCCGGCAAATGGGTTGCTAGTGCCAGAGAAGGAGGAGTTGGAAGACATGGCGGCGGCTTGGAGGATCTAGGGTTTTTGGTGGAGGAAAGAGGGGAGGGGTTGCGGCAGCGCTGGAGGGAGCTGCGGCAGCGTGGGACAGATGGGAAGGGTGCGGCGGCGGCGCGGCGGCAGGAGGGTGCGGCGGCAGCGCGCGGAGCGGAAGCTAGGGTTAGATCACGGTAACTGATACCATGTAGAGAGTTGTGGTAATACACGATGTATTGATCGGTGCAATATGCACGTATATATGATGTACAATGTGGGCCTCTACCTCAATCTATACAAGGAAATAGGAGGTGGGCTTGATGTACAAGAAACATTCTATACATGCAACAATATGTGCTCAACAGTCATTATGTTTGCGGAGGAGACTGGAGTTTTGCATAGATCTGCGGCCGGAGGTTTTCCCATGGTCGGGTGTGGCCAGTGGAGTTGGTTGTCGAGGCGGTGTCCATTTCAGGGCTTGCGGACCCTCAAACCTTCCCTATACGTCCGGATCGTAGTGTCCAGATCACTTTTGACATCCAACGATATGTTCGCTTAGCAGTCCGGACGTACGGATTCTGATATCCCAGCAATAAATATGGGGGCTTTGTCGGAGTCCGGACATCCACTTAACCAATCACATGCATGATCCCCCTCTTCTCTCTCTCCTCCCAATCGAACACCACACCAAAATCCCACCACATGCATGGTCGCCCTATCCTCTCTCTCCTCCCAACCGGATTAATTTGAGAATAGCATTGGATGACCGGCTCCCGCATCATGTCCGCGGACCACGTCCGGACAAAAAAAGAACATTTGCGGGGAGATTTTGCGGGTCAGCGTTGGATATGCCCTTAGGTGGCAACCGATGACCACCTCCTACGATGGGCGTGTCGTGCTTCGATTAGGCGTGTTGGAGTGAAGTCGAAGCTGCAGTGTGTGGAGCATGACCAGTGGCCGCGATGACACACCATTGGCTTGGAACGCGTTTGGTTGCTCGCACCGTTTTTAGGCACTTTGCATACTTGTCCCACTAGGGCCTGGTTGAGCATATGCAGGCAAAAAACCAACATCTGCATGTTGATTGGTTGCCTGCATATGCTCTCCCTACATCGTAGCAACACCTCTACGCACCGTGTTTGGTTGCCTGCATTGTTTGTGGTCATACGAGTGCACATTGTTTGGTTGCATATGAGCATAGAGTTGTGCTCACCTTGCACCCTACTTGGTGAGCTTACCCACTACTACTACACCTTACACACCATCAGACCGAGCACACCAACTCCACAACACTGCAATGGCGATGAACTGGACAAAGATAATGAAGTTCTTCAGCCCAAACTGGCGATCCACCTTGCCAACTTGAACACTGCTGCATGTCTGTTTTCTCACAAACTTGGAGTAAGCTTCTTCTGCTGCCTACCTACTCTTAAACCCTCTATGGCTGCTGTTGCTGTACCCTGCCACTTGTTCACTGCAAGCTTCCCATGAACTGTAAATCCCAGGAGCCCTCCCGATGAACACCGCATACCACTTCTCCTAGCGGTACACAAGAGCAACAGTATTAGTAGCAAGCAATGTAGCCCACAAGCAGCAAGCAATGGAGCACTCCAGGAGCAAGCAAATGAAGCACACAAGCAATGGAGCAAAAGAACAAATAGTAAGCATGCATGATCATACCGCATAGCAAGTTCAACCTACCACTACTATGGTGTCATCCTACCACCACATCCAAAAGAGGGTGTAATCCTACCACCGCAAGTTCGTGATCACCGTGAGGATTGATATGTCTCCAACGTATCTATAATTTTTGATTGATCCATGCTATTATATTATCAATCTTGGATGTTTTTATATACATTTACAGCAATTATATATCATTTTTTGGGACACCTATTAACTTAGTGCCCAGTGCCAGTTGCTGTTTTTTGCCTGTTTTTGGTTTTCCAGAATATCAGTACCAAACGAAGTCCAAATGCCACGAAACTTTTTGGAGATTTTTTTCTGGACATAAGAGATACTAGAAGCTTCGGGAGGAGGCCAGAAGCCAGAGGAGCTGGCCACGAGCCACCAGGGTGTGCCTAGGGGGCAGGCACGCCCTGGTGCCTCGTGGGCCCACCTCTGGCCCTTTTGACCTAATTCCACCACTATAAATTCTCTAAAATTGGGAAACCAATAGAGGAGTCCACGAAATACTTTTTTTGCCGCCGCAAGCTTCTGTTCTCGAGAGATCCCATCACGGAGGGACTCTCCATCAACCTTGCTGCCCTTCCGATGATGCTTGAGTAGTTTACCATAGACCTTCGGGTCCATAGTTAGTAGCTAGATGGCTTCTTCTCTCTTTTTGATCTTCAATACAATGTTCTCCTCGATGTTCTTGGAGTTCTATCCGATGTAATCACTTTTTGCGGTGTGTTTGTTGGGATCCGATGAATTGTGAGTTTATGATCAGATTATCCATGAATATTATTTGAGTCTTCTCTGAACTCTTTTATGCATGATTATTATAGCTTCGTATTTCTCTCCAATCTATTGATTTGGTTTGGCCAACTAGATAGATTTATCTTGCAATGGGAGAGGTGCTTTGTAATGGGTTCGATCTTGCGGTGCTCAATCCCAGTGACAGAAAGGGACATGACACGTATGTATCGTTGCTATTAAGGGTAAAAAGATGGGGTTTATTCATGCGTGAGTTTACTTTGTCTACATCATGTCATCTTGCTTAAGGCGTTACTCCGTTCTTTATGGACTTAATACACTAGATGCATGCTGGATAGCGGTCGATGTGTGGAGTAATAGTAGTAGAAGCAGGCAGGAGTCGGTCTACTTGTCTCGGACGTGATGCCTATATACATGATCATTGCCTTGGATATCGTCATGATTATTTGTTTTCTATCAATTGCCCAACAGTAATTTGTTCACCCACCGTATGCTATTTTCATGAGAGAAGCCTCTAGTGAAAACTATGGCCCCCGGGTCTACTTCTATCATATATTAAAAATCCTAAAAATACCTTGCTGCACTTTTACTTTATTTATTTTATTTTATATTTTAGTTTAATCTATCTATCTACCACCATACAATTTAATCTTGCAATTAACCGCCAAGGGATTGACAACCCCTTGTTTGCGTTGGGTGCAAGGATTTGTTATTTTGTGTGCAGGTACTGTAATGAGGTGTTGCGTGATTCTCCTTCTGGATTGATAACCTTGGTTTCATAACTGAGGAAAATACTTATCTCTACTGTACTGCATCATCCCTTCCTCTTCGGGGAAAAACCAACGCAGATCACAAGTAGCAGGAAGAATTTCTGGCGCCGTTACCGGGGAGACATCATCAACATCTATCAAGTACCTATGCATAAAACTTACATATCCTTGCATTTATTTTATTTGCCTTTGCCTCTCCTTTTCATCTCCCCCACTTCTAAAAAAATTTTTATCGCAAAAACACAAAAATATTTTTACTTGCTTGCTTACTTTTATTGCCTTCATGTCGAACACACAAGAACAGAAAGTAAAAGCAAAAATATAAGATACTATGGACCCACTTAAAGTTTTCTACTTGGGTCATCTTTGATCCATTTGTGCTCATGCTGAAACCCCAACTAGTTTAGTTGAGGGAAAATCATTAAATGAGCATGCTCATTTTGTGCGTCACCGTTTGTCTCAAAAAGGGAGACTCTTATGGCGTCAAATAAATTGTTTGCTATGCTATGCTTGGAATCTATGTGAAATTTATGATTTTACTTGTTGCTCTAAGAACCCTAAAAAAACACCTTCCCTTCCTATGTGAGTTTAATGATAATGAAATCTTGTCTTCTTATGCCAAGGGTGTTTATAATTACTATGATATCGAACAAATTGAAGAATTTGTTGCTTTTAAGGGTGCTTATGAAGTTGCTTCTTTTATTGAAAAGTATGATGTTACTATCTACAAATCTGAAAATTTTGACATACTTAAATATTGCTATGAAAACTATGCTCCGAATGCCTATGTTAAAGAATTTATTGAGAGAATGTCTACTGCTTTGGAAGAGAATAATGATATGCATGAATCTATAGATAATTGTGATTCAGTTGATTCAATTGAAATATCCCCTCTTGATGAATGTGATGCTTGCTATTCTTATGGCCATGATGCCAATATTAATGATGCTTGTAGAGATGAACTTGCTATAGTTCCTTATGTTAAAAATGAAATTATTGCTATAGCACCCATACTTGACAGCTCCTTGAATGAAAAGCATGATTGCAATGATGTTATTATAAATTCTATTAATGTCAATTGTGCTAATGATATGCAAAACTACAAGCTTGGGGATGAAAATTTTGTTATGTGCACTACTTATTGCAATGATCATGATTGGGGTGATGATGCTTGTTATGATCTGGAAAATTTATTTAAGCCTCATGATGAATATGTTATTGATAATAAAATTTGCAATACTATTAAAAGTGAGTTTGGAAGAGCGTCAACTTTAGGTAATAATGATCCCACTACTTTGGAGAGTGTTCAATCTTATGAAATTTTTGCTAAAAGTGGGTTTGGAGAGGTCATGAGTTTAGTTGATGTTAATCCTACTATTATTGGAAGATTATAAAACTTTTATGCATGTGGATCATGAAGAGAAAATTTTATATGATTGCTATATTGTTGAATTTGAATATGATCCTACATGTAATTATTATGAGAGAGGAAAATATGGTTGTAAATTTTTTCATATTCCTAAATTACCTCTCGTTATGTTGAGATCGTCAATGTTTTATTCTTCTCCCTTGCATATGCTAGATATTTCTTGTCTTGATAATTTGTTTGCTTATAAAATGCCTATGCATAGGAAGTATGTTAGAATTAAATGTGTTTTTCATATACTTCATGATGCTCTCTTTGTGTTTCTATTATTATCTCTCATGAGAGCATCATTGAAATCTCAAGCCTATCTTAATGGCTATAAAGAAAGAGCTTGTTGGGAGACAACCCAATGAATAAAATAAATTATTGTGTGTTCACACAATTATGCTACTGTTATGATTGTGTTTTTTGTGTTTTAATTAGTGTTTGTGCCAAGTAAAGCCTTTGGGATGATTTGGAAGATAGTATAATTGATGCTGTTTGGAAAACAGAAAGTTTTGCGTCCAGTGCTGGAATTTTAGTTATGTATTGGAGCGTCAGAAAAATCTGAAATTTTTACACAGTATTAGTATATGAATTTCCCACGTTGTCCTAATTTTTCAGAATTTCTGCAGACTGTTCTGTTTTTGACAGATTCTGTTTTTGATGCATTGCTTGCTCTTTTTGATGAAACTATGGATTATATCAGGGGGTATAAGCCATGGAGAAGTTAGAATACAGTAGGTATAATGCAAAAATAAAATATGAATGGGTTTGCAACAGTACTTAAAGTAGTGATTTATTTTGTTATACTAACGGATCTCACGAAGGTTTTGTTGAGTTTTGTGTGATTGAAGTTTTCAAGTTTTGGGTGAGATCACGATGGATGAAGGAATAAGGAGTGGCAAGAGCCTAAGCTTGGGGATGCCCAAGGCACCCCAAGGTAATATTCAAGGAAGACTCAAGCGTCTAAGCTTGGGGATGCCCCGGAAGGCATCCCCTCTTTCTTCTACCAACCATCGGTAATTTTACTTGGAGCTATATTTTTATTCGTCACATGATATGTGTTTTGCTTGCAGCGTCATGTATTATATGAGTCTTTTCTTTGTTCACTTTTTAGTTTGTCACAATCATCTTTGCTGGACACACCTATTTGAGAGAGCCACACGTTTATCATGATTTGTTAGAATACTCTATGTGCTTCACTTAAATTTTTTGAGCTAGGCAGTTGCTCTAGTGCTTCACTTAAATCTTTTTGAGCACGGCGGTGACTATATTTTGAAGAAATATTTGAACTCTCATGCTTCACTTATATTATTTTGAGAGTTGATAAGATTAAAATTTTGAAGAAATATTTGCACTCTCATGCTTCACTTATATCTTTTTGAGAGTTGATAATAGTAATGGTAATTTGCACAAGATATGAATTTGGTCCCAAAGTGATGAATATTCAAGAGGGATATAATAAAAACTTTCATATAGATCATTGGATATGATAAGTTTGATTCCTTGCAATGGTTTTGCGATATGGAGATGATGATATGTGAGTCTTGTTAGTGAGTAATTATGATTTAGTAAGAATATTGGTGTTAAGGTTTGTGATTCCCTATGCATGCACGTTAAGTCAATAGTTATGCAAAGAAATTATATCCTACTTATGGTGCATTATTCGGTGTTAGTTATGTTCAATGCATGTTTATGACCGTTTTCGCTTTTTGGTTGGTCGCTTCTCAATCTATTTGCTAGCCTTCATTTGTACTAAGCGCGAATACTGCGTGTGTATCCAAATTCCTTAAACCCAAGTTGTGCCAAATGAGTCCACCATACCTACCTATATGCGGTATTTCCATGCCGTTCCAAGTAAATTTGCATGTGCCAACTCTACTTTTCAAAATAATTTTCTGTTTTGTGTGCCCGTACCGCTCATGAAGCGGCAGGGGGTGGCCAATATTCTCCATGCTAGGTGTGTTATTCTCACGATGAGTGTTTATTCACTTGTCATTGCACGAGAGAGTGGCAGGTAATAGGGATGCCCAGTCCCACAATGAATCAAAAATTAATAACAACAAAATTCCTTGGAAAGTGTTGGTATGGAGGTAACCCGTGGATACGGCTAGCCATGGATTGTGAAATAATGGTGGAAAGAAAATAAACTTTATTTTCTATTTGGGAACCGCCTATGATGTGTCTAGCATGGAAAATATTGGGAATTCTCGGTCGTTTTCGTTGACAGGAAAAGCATGCCTCTCAAAATAATTTCATCTCTCTAATTTAAGCTTTGAGCTCTGGCACATTTGCAAATCTCTGCTTCCCTCTGCGAAGGGCCTATCTATTTACTTTTATGCAATTTTTATTTTTATTTTGAGTCTCCATCTTCTCTTATAAAGCACCAACTAGAGAGCACTATTGTCATACTTGTGCATTGTGTGTAGCTAATATTGAGTGGGTTTCATGAATGGATAAATGATTGAGCATAATGGGCTAGGGATAAGTTTCTTTAGCGTTGATATTTTGAAAGACATGGTTGCTTGTTAGTATGCTTGAGTATTTATGTCTTCATGTCAAACTATAGACTATTGCTTTGAATCATTCAAGACCAAATGTCCATCCTATAAAGAAAAGAATATATGATGAATATGATAGGTAGCATTCCACATCAAAAATTCTTTTTTTATCATTTACCTACTCGAGGACGAGCAGGAATTGAGCTTGGGGATGCTTGATACGTCTCCAACGTATCTATAATTTTTGATTGTTCCAACCTATTATATTATGAATCTTGGATGTTTTTATATACATTTACAGCACTTATATATCATTTTTTGGGACTAACCTATTAACTTAGTGCCCAGTGCCAGTTGCTGTTTGATACGTCTCCAACGTATCTACAATTTTTGATTGTTCCATGCTGTTATATTATCAATCTTGGATGTTTTTATATACATTTACAGCAATTATATATCATTTTTTGGGTCTAACCTATTAACTTAGTGCCCAGTGCCAGTTGTTGTTTTCTGCCAGTTTTTTGTTTTACAGAATATCGATACCAAACGAAGTTCAAATGCCACGAAACTTTTTGGAGATTTTTTTCTGGACAATACCATCACTAGAAGCTTCGTGTAACACCCCGATTTTTGGCCCTTTCTTTTTCTTTTGGATTTCTTTGAATTTTTATTTGGAGTTCCTTTTTCCGTGGCTATGTGGTCTTGAATCCTGGGGAGATTTTCTCTCCTGCCACATCCTAGTGGCTTGTCATTCTCAAATCCATCCCAAGACCATGTAATTTCCATCTTAGCCCAACCCCAATATTTATTTCTTGGGAATATTCCTGTTTCTATTAAAGGAATAACCCTGTTTGCTTTAGGTTGTGAAGTAACCTATATTTTTGTCATTCCATAAATTCCCACAAAATTCTCATAAATTCTTTGGATCATATCTTCCACAAATATGCCAAAACCCATCCTTGCCTAGTTCAAAAATAATTCAGGAATATTCATTTCCTATTCTGTCCAGCAGGGCACTTTGTGAAGGAAGTGCTATTTATATTTTCTTGATTGACCTCAAAAATTTTGAGCACTCACTCATACCCAAATAATTGACACATGCCAAAATTCATTCTCATTTGCCTAGTAAATCTTCCTCAGCAAATTTCCAAAGTTTCTGTCCAGAGAGAAGCTTTGTGAAGGAAGTAATACCTAGGCTAATACAAATGAGTTGAAATTTTGGTAGGTCATTTATATGATCAAATCATTACTCTCCACCAATTTTCATCTCCATCCAACAATCTATGTGAGCACACCATCCAATCTTGGTTTCTGGTTACAATTTCAGTTTGTGAAGCAACTATATTTTCTATTGCTTCAAAAATTCTGAAATTAATCCAGGACCTAAATATCCCTAAATAATGTGAGCATGCCAAAACTCACATTATTTTGCCAAACCATTTGCTCCACAAAATGCCCCCAAGTTTCTGTCCAGTGTGGATCATTGTGAAGGAAGTACCATTTATACTTATCCAAATGGGATGAAATTTTTATGGTACCTTCATATGCCCAAATGATCATACTCCTCAAATTTTAAACCCAAGCAACCATGTGAGTGCTACTTTTTGATCTAGATTCCGGCCAATTTTTGCAGTTGTAAAGCAACTGCACTCAAACCTTGTCCAAATAACCTCAAAATCCACAGGATCATAGTCCTTCCTACCCTAAACCCCTGAGACATCCTGGTTAGCTCTTATCCCATCTCATCTGATCACTATTTCATGCCTAAGTTGGCAACAATAAACTTTCTCTGATGAATCCCATCAACCCTCAGCTCCTTTTGTTGATCCATCACATCAGGAGGGTCTCAGGACGCATGAACTACACGCCAGACATGGTTTTACTGGCCAGAGCGCACCGCGTGCGCCTATGCACACGGTGACCACGCGGCTGGGAAGCCATTGTCGCGCTCTGGGTGGCGTTTTGCTTCGGGCACTCCTCTGCTCGTCGTTCCCGCGCGTCCAAGCATGTCTAGCCACTCCGCAGCAGCCACTTGCCCTCCTCGGAGCCCTAGCCCCCTCCTCCTTCGCCCTCCTCGCGCCACGGTGGCCACGGTCGCGTGCGTACAGTGGCCGAGTGGCCGACCAGACACCGCACCGCCCGCGTCTGCCCTCGTGTGGCGCTCCACTAGCTCACACCCGTCGCCGTCCAAGCCAGTCCGCGTGCGCGCGCGCACGCGACCGCGTCAGTGCATCCCCCGAGCGCCCGTGGCGGCATCCGACGGGGGCATCTTCGCCGCGGCTATATAAGCCACCCTCGGAGTCCCTCGAGCACACAAACCTCCTCACCCCTCTCCTAGGCTTCTCCCCGACCACCCAACCAAGCCCCGGGAGCTCCCCTGCCCTCCCATTGCCGCCATGGCTGTCGCCGGCCGCAGCTCAAATACGAGGTCCATGGCCCCTCTCTCTCCGCCTAGCCTCTCCTGGAGATCACCAGCACCACCCGTAAGCCACCCCCTACTCCCTCCCCTCCGCTTAGCAGCCGTAGCGCCGAGACCACCGCCGCCCGGAATCGCCGTCCGCCGCGGCTGAAGTCCCTCTCTCTCCTGTCCTCCCCGGCATTCGTGTGGCAGCCCAGCAGACGCGGCTCGTTCCCCTGGTCTCGTCGGTAGCCGGGGCATCACCGGAGATGGTCTATGGCGGCGGCAATCGCCGTCGGGGCCGGCCCTGTCCCCGGCCAGGCGCGGGCACGGGAAGAAGAAGACGACGCCATGCCCAGCTGGCCAGGCGGGCCCTGCCTCCCCTTTGGCCCCACCTGTCGGCCTCCTAGCATTGACTCCGCCTCGGGCCCACACGGGATAAGTGGACGCGTACTTCGGAAAATCCGTCTTCGGGTACTGAAAACGTACTCTACGGCGCCTTCTGTTGAAAATACGCTTTCACTACTGTGAAGACATATTTCTCAAAGTGCGTTTTCTCTTTTTCAGCCCAGCGCCGATAGGCTTATATAGCGTACGTTCGTCAGTTAAGTGCAGAAATGAACATTTTTATTTAAATTTCTGCCTAACGAACGAACGGCCGTATCTTGGCAATCGTAACTCCGAATCAGGTGATTCCAAAGCCCACGATCTCAGTTCGTCGAGCCCGTTCCGATGGTATCATTTTCATGAGGTTGTCACAGTGTAAAAATGACTATTTTGCCTTTGCCCATAAAACAGCTTCGCCGAGAGGGAAACTTTTCCGGCGAATTTTTCCGCGAGTGTCTCGCACTTCTCCCCGGTGAATCCTTCATCCCCAGGCAAGCCACAACAGCCACTTGCATGATGGCATTGCAGTAGCCATGGTTTCCACTTGAATATTTAATAATTGTTTGCTCCTTTATTTATTTTGTGAATGCTATGTATATGCTTGTGAATCCATGCTCGTTCTTATGCCTTGCTCATTTGCATAAAGTAAGTTAAATGATTATTTACTAGTATTATTATTATCATGTTAGTTCTCGGATTTATTTTCCGATGCTAGTGATAATGATAGGCTCATTTGAATAGTTAAGGTTTATTATGAAAATACTGGTTATATTCTTGATCATCGCTATGCTATGCTCATTTGCATCCCGTAGAATAAATGATTTATCATTGTCGATGTTATGTTGTTAAACGGTTATGTTGCCCATCCATGGTTACACTGATATCATGCTCATCTGCATTGTTATTTCATTATGTATTTTATTGCGACTCAGCTGCTCACCATTCAAGTTGGACCTGACATTAATCGAACTTGAACAAATCTGTTGGCTGAGTCATGGTGCCACCGAATCGAGCTAACCAGTGCAGCCACACTTGCCTTATGGGGGGCCCTGATTCGGTCTATTGTCATGCTTGCCTCCAACTAGGGAAGGTTATGCGCCCGCGCTACCCTGATCAGGTAGGCGGCCATAAGCCTTGTGCCCGAGTTGTTTGCGCCCGGTTGTCCCCATTTGGGACGAGTTTGTTTTGTTGGGCCACGACGGTGGCTGCCACGAAGGTGGCGGATGTCACAAGTTGACATCGGGGCGACCCAGGACATAGCCCAAAGGGGAGTTTGTCGGGAGTGGCCGGGAGAGTGTCATGCAATAGACTGGTTTTGTCGGAACGTCGTTGGTCCACCCGAATGGGAGCACGAGGCCATGAGTTCCGTAGTGTGGGTAGAGTGTACTAACCTCTGGAGAGTGTATAATGTATCGATAGCCGCGTCCTCGGTCATGGACACAGTTCGTAGTAGGTCACACTATGGGTCAACAGAAATAATAATCTGAATAATAAACAACCCCGGTTCGATGAGAAAAGAAGTTGCTTGATCTTTATGTGGTCATGCGATGATCACAGGTAGAGGTCAAGCTCCGTGTGGTCATGTGATGATCACAATGGTATAGTCGATACCGAGCTTGGTTGATCCTGAGGTGATCGTGTGATGATCACGATGGTAAGTTTGTGGTTACGAGATAATCTCCGAGCAGAGTAAGTTGGTCCATGAGACCTTAAATGTCGAACCCCTTGCATGCTAGTGCTAGTGTCATCATGTTCATGTCATGAATTATATGTACCTGCCATGCTCATGTTGTTCGAGTAGTGTTGTATTCATCATTGATATTTAACCTGTAAATGCCATGCTATTGTTTGTCTTGATTGCTTTGGTTGCTGTGAGCTTGCGAGTACATTCAAAGTACTCACCTGGCATGTCATGCCAGATTGCAGGTGATGCCGTGATTGCTTGTTTGTCGAGGATCCCGAGGTTGCGCTCTAGGATGCGTCCCAACCAGAGTCCCTGCGGAGTGGAGTTCATCACCGTCGTCGTTGTTCCGCTGCTCAAATTTATTCCGCTTCGAGATGTTCCGCTGCTAGCATAGAACTACCTTAGCAGGCGAAGTGTCGCCGTGCCCCTGTAACCTTTGTAATATCGGACCCTTGTACCCGTGTTATTTGTAATAAAGAGCTGATTTGTTCTATGCCAAGCAGTGCCGTATTCCAGAAGACTTGATCTCTGGGCTGGAATACGGGGTGTTCCGGTCTCTCTGAGCCGGGGTGCCACAAGGATTGGTATCAGAGCAGGTCTGGCTGTAGGACGCCCTAGTCCGCGCGAGCGTTAGAAACCAGTAGTTCAGAGTCTAGTCGGTTTGCTGCATTTGTTTGTCGCATAGCATGCATATAGACTCATTATATTGTCACTAACGGTTGATCTTGTGAGTGTAGGTGGCATCAGTTTTGATCCACTACCTGCACCCTCCAGATTTGCATACTTGCTCTTTGGTGCTTGGTGTCATCTCTGTCCCAGCGGAGTGATGCCGAGGTACCTTGTGGTGTCGATCACTCGCAGGATTGATGCACATGTATCGCACCAATTTATTCTCTTCAGCCACACCTATTGTTTCGGTGGTAGACATGTTTCTACCCTGGATCTTGCCATCCAACCCGCCGCGTTGGCAACGCTTACTGATCTTTGTTATCAGAAAAGGGCAAGGCTGCAGACCCATCTTTCCACCGATATCCTATCCTATCACCCATTCCTTGGACGAGTACGGTTTCCGTCTGTATGCTTGATGATAATGTGGTCGTGACGTCCGTGTCTCGCTACATTATCACCGAGTCCGTCCTCACCGCTAAGCCCGTCCAGATGCAACCTGTGTTGAGCCAGCTCTTGATGTAGCTCTGTTTACACCAACCTCTCCACACGCTGATCCACTTTCGTGCACACCGCCTCAGCATGTTAGATCGTAGTACCGGAGTTTCCTCGAGAATTGTGTGCTTAAGTAGGCATGCATAGTGAGGAGAATAGCTGTGAAATGTGATGTTGCTTGTATGTAATCTTAGTGCTGTGTGTGTTTTGGTTTGAGTCATTTCTTTTGCTTCTTTCTTTGGGCCCTCGGTATTACCTTATTTCCCCTTATGAAAGTTGCTCATCCACCGACACCGGACTCGAAGAATCGGTAAGGATTTCTAATATTTGGAAGCCCAGCTAAACATTATGGAATTCTCAGTCGGCTGCATTGTATTGGGAGTATCTGGTTGAATACAAATGATATTCTGGAATAACTATCACCATCAAGACTGCCTCAGTGTGCAACCATCACAATCATAATGAACTAGCTGAAGACAATTTGTGTGCAAGACAACAGTACATTTCCAGTCAAAGGATTATCTAGGGTATGCCTATATATATATATATATATATATATATATATGGCTTTCAGTTCACACACTACAGAGAAAAGCTTCTGGAGCAAGCAACCCAGTATTCCTCCGCACGCTACCAGAGAAGCTTACGATGCAAGGTTCCGCAGTCTTCCTCGGTATGATGTGTGGATAACTTCCTGTGTAAGATACTTAGTCTTCTTCGATAAGCCACCGCAGAAAGCTTCCAGCATAAGTCACCAAATCTTCCTCAGCAAGCAACCAGGAGGAGAAGCTTCTGAGATACGGTACCCAGTCTTCTTCAGCACGCTATCCCGGCAAAAGCTTCGAGCATAAGCTATTCAGTCTTCCTCAGCACGCTACTCTCAATGGCTTCCAACACAAGCTATCCAGTCCTCGTCAGTACGGCACTACAAACAGTCATCGTCATTGGTACAAAATATTACCCAGTGAGTTGATAGCATATGGCAGTGCATCTCAAGAATCAGGTCCACGACAGTTTGGTCAGAAACACGAGCTACTCAGGACCCAAGTGGCTGCCTCGGGAATCAAATGCTCAGATACACATGCTTCCATATTTATTGTGAGCATACTGCCAAGGTCATGCAAGTCACTCGTACGATAATGCAAGCACAGTGAGAATCCGACCACCACATGAATTATGAGGAAGAAGGCCAGTTATACACCTCAGTGTGATGCAATGTCTGACAAGCTATGAAGCAATACAATGTTGGGACAATAATCTTGACCGTGGGTATCAAGGCCAACTTCCTTCCAACCGACAAAGTGATATCATTAACCTCTGTCACTATCATGGGCTCTGTCCAAGTAACGGTGAACCTGGTATATGATCATGATGAACCCTTGCGTACCTTTCCCTGGCAACAGCACCACGCCTGTGTTCTGAGCTACTTTCGGCCATTCAGGGTGGATGCCGCCTTTTTATTTCTCTTTTCAACAACTGGCCCGTGTTCTGAGCTACTTTTCGGCCGTCTCGGGCAGCTGTTGAGTTTCTTTTTGTAGCAGTGACCCTATGCTCTGAGCTGTTCTTCGGCCGTCTTAGGGAACTGCTAAATTCTTCTTATCAACACTGCCTCATGCTCTGAGCTGCTTTTCAGCCGTCGTGAGCCATGGTTGAGTTATTTCAGTAATGTCCCAGATCTGAGTTGTAAAGACCGTTCTGGTGGCTACTGATTTATTTGCTGATTTTATCCAAAGGTTCGGATGATCATTGCCTTACAGTTAAAGCTCGAGAGATGATAAACTTGCCATTCAAACGTCGCTGCACTATCTGAGGATAAGGATAAGGTATGCCTGCCGGAATATTGCACCTGATAACACCTATGGTCACACAAAGAATTAAAGATATTTATGGCCAAGCTCTTTCAGCAAAAGATTCAGAAAAAGAGAACAATAATGAAGAGCAAGACCAGCAATACAGGTATGATAATTGTGGCATAAACAACATGGTACGGATACCCAAGACCGTCTGATTCCATATTGATCACCATGAACACATCCAAGGGGTCTACTCTTTTTGTAAGGACCTCATATCAAGGTGACAGTTGAATCGTCGACACAAATCTGAGACAAAGAAGTCAGCAAGATTTAGAACTACCTACAAGTAGTCAGATTCTGCCAAGAGAACGATTATGATTCTCAGCATTGTTTTGAACCCGGAGAACATGCATCTACTCAAGTAACCAATGCAAGGAGTAAAAGGTTTCATGTCCACCGAGGAAATTGGTTCATTACTCCATTAAATACTATCGGAGCTGGATAAAAGAATGTCACATCAATTGGAAATCACTCCCGGACTTATGGAAATCCCGGTCATGATAATATCAGGCAAGCCAGCAGACATAAAAGAATTGAAGTCAGAGTAAGGATGAACATATGAAGGAAGACCGGTCAGAATGTTGAACGCGGTGAAGCAAACCACCTACGAGCAAGGTAAGCAGATCATATGAAATTCAGTGGGAACATCATATGAAGGAAAAAGGATACCCGAGTTGGAAACAGTTTCCTTAAGTCAGAATATTCATACTTGTTCCCTGAGCAACCAAATCTCTAGGATGAGATTTCTCGTAAGGGGGGTAGGTTTGTAACACCCCGATTTTTGGCCCTTTCTTTTTCTTTTGGATTTCTTCAAATTTTTACATGGAGTTCCTTTTTCCGTGGCTATGTGGTCTTGAATCCCGGGGAGATTTTCTCTCCTGCCACATCCTAGTGGCTTGTCATTCTCAAATCCATCCCAAGACCATGTAATTTCCATCTTAGCCCAACCCCAATATTTATTTCTTGGGAATATTCCTGTTTCTATTAAAGGAATAACCCTGTTTGCTTTAGGTTGTGAAGTAACCTATATTTTTGTCATTCAATAAATTCCCTCAAAATTCTCATAAATTCTTTGGATCATATCTTCCACAAATATGCCAAAACCCATCCTTGCCTAGTTCAAAAATAATTCAGGAATATTCATTTCCTATTCTGTCCAGCAGGGCACTTTGTGAAGGAAGTGCTATTTATATTTTCTTGATTGATCTCAAAATTTTTGAGAACTCTCTCATACCCAAATAATTGCCACATGCCAAAATTCAGTCTCATTTGCCTAGTAAATCTTCCTCAGCAAATTTCTAAAGTTTCTGTCCAGAGAGAAGCTTTGTGAAGGAAGTACTACCTAGGATAATCCAAATGAGTTGAAATTTTGGTAGGTAATTTATATGATCAAATCATTACTCTCCAACAATTTTCATCTCCATCAAACAATCTATGTGAGCACACCATCCAATCTTGGTTTCTGGTCACAATTTCAGTTTGTGAAGCAACTATATTTTCTATTGCTTCAAAAATTCTGAAATTAATCCAGGACCTAAATATCCCTAAATAGTGTGAGCATGCAAAAAATCACATTATTTTGCCAAACCATTTGCTCCACAAAATTCCCCCAAGTTTCTGTCCAGTGTGGATCATTGTGAAGGAAGTACCATTTATACATATCCAAATGGGATGAAATTTTTATGGTACCTTCATATGCCCAAATGATCATACTCCTCAAATTTTAAGCTCAACCCAAGCAACCATGTGAGTGCTACTTCCTGATCTAGATTCTGGCCAATTTTTGTAGTTGTAAAGCAACTGCACTCAAACCTTGTCCAAATAACGTCAAAATCCATAGGATCATAGTCCTTCCTACCCTAAACCCCTGAGACATCCTGGTTAGCTCTTATCCCATCTCATCTGATCACTATTTCATGCCTAAGTTGGCAACAGTAAACTTTCTCTGATGAATCCCATCAACCCTCAGCTCCTTTTGTTGATCCATCACATCGGGAGGGTCTCAGGATGCATGAACTACACGCCAGACATGGTTTTACTGGCTAGAGCGCACCGCGTGTGCCTGTGCACGCGGTGACCACGCGGCTGGGAAGCCATTGTCGCGCTCTGGGTGGCGTTTTGCTTCGGGCACTCCTCTGCTCGTGGTTCTCGCGCGTCCAAGCATGTCTAGCCACTCCGCAGCAGCCACTTGCCCTCCTCGGAGCCTTGGCCCCCTCCTCCTTCGCCCTCCTCGCGCCACGGTGGCCACGGCCGCGTGCGTACAGTGGCCGAGTGGCCGACCGAACACCGCACCGCCCGCGTCTGCCCTCCTCTGGCAGTCCACTAGCTCGCACCTGTCGCCGTCCGAGCCAGTCTGCGTGCGCGCGCGCACGCGGCCGCGTCAGTGCATCCCTCGAGCGCCCGTGGCGGCATCCGATGGGGGCATCTTCGCCGCGGCTATATAAGCCACCCTCGGAGTCCCTCGAGCACACAAACCTGCTCACCCCTCTCCTAGGCTTCTCCCCGACCACCCAACCAAGCCCCGGGAGCTCCCCTGCCCTCCCATTGCCGCCATGGCCGTCGCCGCCCGCAGCTCAAATACGAGCTCCACGACCCCTCTCTCTCCGCCTAGCCTCTCCTGGAGATCACCAGAACCACCCGTAAGCCACCCACTACTCCCTCCCCTCCTCTTAGCAGCCGTAGCGCCGAGACCAACGCCGCCCGGAATCACCGTCCGCCGCGGCCGAAGTCCCTCTCTCTCCTATCCTCCCCGGCATTCGTGTGGCAGCCCAGCCGATGCGGCTCGTTCCCCTGGTCTCGTCGGTAGCCGGGGCGTCGCCGGAGACGGTCTACGGCGGCGGCAATCGCCGTCGGGGCCGGCCCTGTCCCCGGCCAGGCGCGGGCACGGGAAGAAGAAGACGACGCCATGCCCAGCTGGCCAGGCGGGCCCTGCCTCCCCTTCGGCGCCACCTGTCGGCCTTCTAGCGTTGACCCCGCCTCAGTCCCGCGCGGGATAAGTGGACGCGTACTTCGAAAAATCCGTCTTCGGGTACTGAAAACGTACTCTACGGCGCCTTCTGTTGAAAATACGCTTTCACTACTGTGTAGACGTATTTCTCAAAGTGCGTTTTCTCTTTTTCAGCCCAGCGCCGAAAGGCTTATATAGCGGACGTTCGCCAGTTAAGGGCAGAAATGAACATTTTTATTTAAATTTCTGCCTAACGAACGAACGACCGTATCTTGGCAACCGTAACTCCGAATCAGGTGATTCCAAAGCCCACGATCTCAGTTCGTCGAGCATGTTCCGATGGTATCATTTTCATGAGGTTGTCACACTATGAAAATGACCATTTTGCCCTTGCCCTTAAAACAACTCCGCCGAGAGGGAAACTTTTCCGGCGAATTTTTCCGCGAGTGTCTCGCACTTTTCCCCGGTGAATCCTTCATCCCCAGGCAAGCCACAACAGCCACTTGCATAATGGTATTGCAGTTGACTTGGTTTCCACTTGAATATTTAATAATTGTTTGCTCCTTTATTTATTTTGTGAATGCTATGTATATGCTTGTGAATCCATGCTCGTTCTTATGCCTTGCTCATTTGCATCTAGTAAGTTAAATGATTTTTTGCTAGTATTATTATTATCATGTTAGTTCTCGGATTTATTTTCCGATGCTAGTGATAACGATAGGCTCATTTGAATAGTTAAGGTTTATTATGAAAATACTGGTTATATTCATGATCATCGCTATGCTATGCTCATTTGCATCCCGTAGAATAAATGATTTATTATTGTCGATGTTATGTTGTTAAATGGTTATGTTGCCCATCCATGGTTACACTTATATCATGCTCATCTGCATTGTTATTCCATTATGTATTTTATTGTGACTCAGCTCCTCACCATTCAAGTTGGACCTGACATTAACCGAACTTGAACAAATCTGTTGGCTGAGTCATAGTGCCACCGAATCGAGCTAACCAATGCAGCCACACTTGCCTTACGGGGGGCCCTAATTCGGTCTATTGTCATGCCTCTTGCCGGTGCCTCCAACTAGGGAAGGTTATGTGCGCGCGCTACCCTGATCAGGTAGGCGGCCAGAAGCCTTGTGCCTGAGTTGTTTGCGCGCGGTTGTCCCCGTTTAGGACGAGTTTGTTTTGTTGGGCCACGACGGTGGCAGCCACGAAGGTGGCGGATGTCACGAGTTGACATCGGGGCAACCCAGGACATAGCCCAAAGGGGAGTTTGTCGGGAGTGGCCGGGAGAGTGTCATGCAATAGACTGGTTTTGTCGGAATGTCGTTGGTCCACCCGAATGGGAGCACGAGGCCATGAGTTCCGTAGTGTGGGTACAATGTACTAACCTCTGCAGAGTGTATAATCTATCGATAGCCGCGTCCTCAGTCATGGACACAGTTCGTAGTAGGTCACACTATGGGTCAACAGAAATAATAATCTGAATAATAAACAACCCCGGTTCGATGAGAAAAGAAGTTGGTTGATCTTTATGTGGTCATGCGATGATCACAGGTAGAGGTCAAGCTCTGTGTGGTCATGTGATGACCATGATGGTATAGTTGATACCGAGCTTGGTTGATCCTGAGGTGATCGTGTGATGATCACGATGGTAAGTTTGTGGTTACGAGATAATCTCCGAGCAGAGTAAGTTGGTCCATGAGACCTTAAATGTCGAACCCCTTGCATGCTAGTGCTAGTGTCATCATGTTCATGTCATGAATTATATGTACCTGCCATGCTCATGTTGTTCGAGTAGTGTTGTATTCATCATTGATATTTAACCTGTAAATGCCATGCTATTGTTTGTCTTGATTGCTTTGGTTGCTGTGAGCTTGCCAGTACATTCAAAGTACTCACCTGGCGTGTCATGCCAGATTGCAGGTGATGCCGTGATTGCTTGTTTGTCGAGGATCCCGAGGTTGCGCTCTAGGATGCGTCCCAACCAGAGTCCCTACGGAGTGGAGTTCATCACCGTCGTCGTTGTTCCGCTGCTCGAATTTATTCCGCTTCGAGATGTTCCACTGCTAGCATAGAACTACCTTAGCAGGCGAAGTGTCGCCGTGCCCCTGTAACCTTTGTAATATCGGACCCTTGTACTCGTGTTATTTATAATAAAGAGCTGATTTGTTCTATGCCAAGCAGTGTCGTATTCCAGAAGACTTGATCTCTGGGCTGGAATACGGGGTGTTCCGGTCTCTCTGAGCCGGGGTGCCACACTTCGGGAGAAGACCAGACGCCAGAGGAGGTGGCCACGAGCCACCAGGGCGCGCCTGGGGGGCAGGCGCGCCCTGGTGCCTCATGGGCCCACCTCTGCCTCATTTGACCTAATTCCACCACTATAAATTCCCAAAAATTAGGAAACGAACAGGGGAGTCCACGAAATACTTTTTCCGCCGCCACAAGCTTCTGTTCTCGAGAGATCCCATCTGGAGGCCTTTTTCGGCACTCCGCCGGAGGGGGAATCGATCACGGAGGGGCTCTACATCAACCTTGCTGCCCTTCCGATGATGCGTGAGTTGTTTACCACAGACGTCTGGGTCCATAGTTAGTAGCTAGATGGCTTCTTCTCTCTTTTTGAACTTCAATACAATGTTCTCCTCGATGTTCTTGGAGTTCTATCCGATGTAATCACTTTTTGCGGTGTGTTTGTTGGAATCTGATGAATTGTGAGTTTATGATCAGAGTATCCATGAATATTATTTGAGTCTTCTCTGATCTCTTTTATGCATGATTATTATAGCTTCATATTTCTTCTCCTATCTATTGATTTGGTTTGGCCAGCTAGATTGGTTTATCTTGCCATGGGAAGAGGTGCTTTGTAATGGGTTCGATCTTGTGGTGCTCAATCCCAGTGACAGAAAGGAACTTGACACGTATGTATCGTTGCTATTAAGGGTAAAAAGATGGGGTTTATTCATACGTGAGTTTATCTTGTCTACATCATGTCATCGTTCTTAAGGCGTTACTCCATTCTTCATGGACTTAATACACTAGATGCATACTGGATAGCGGTCGATGTGTGGAGTAATAGTAGTAGATGCAGGCAGGAGTCGGTCTACTTGTCTCGGACGTGATGCCTATATACATGATCATTGCCTTGGATATCGTCATGATTATTTGCATTTCTATCAATTGCCCAACAGTAATTTGTTTACCCACCGTATGCTATTTCCTTGAGAGAAGCCTCTAGTGAAAACTATGGCCCCCGGGTCTATCTAAATCATATACTAAAACCCTAAAAATACTTGCTGCACTTTTGCCTTATTTATTTTATTTTTTATTTTTGTTTCAATCTATCTATCTATCACATACAATTTAATCTTGCAACTTACCACCGAGGGATTGACAACCCCTTGTTTGCGTTGGGTGCAAGGATTTGTTGTTTTGTGTGCAGGTGCTGCTAACGAGGTGTTGCATGATTCTCCTACTAGATTGATAACATTGGTTTCATAACTGAGGGAAATACTTATCTCTACTGTACTGCATCTCCCTTCCTCTTCAGGGAATTACCAACGCAGCTCACAAGTAGCAGGAAGAATTCTGGCGCCGTTGTCGGGGAGACATCGTCAACATCTATCAAGTACCTTTGCATAAACTCTCATCTCCTTGCATTTATTTTATTTGCCTCTCATTTTTATCTCCCCCACTTCTAAAAAGTTTTTACAAAAATACAAAAATATTTTCTGTTTGCCTTTTTCTTGTTTGCTTATTCGCTTGATTGAAAATTGTTATCATGAGTGATTTTGGCATGGCAGAAATTGATGATGGTAGAACCCCTAAAATTGGAAGTTCTACCAATCTTGATGCTAAAACTGTTGTGTTGGGACATGGTAATGTTATAGGAAAAAGCGGCATCCAAGAATTCTTTAATTGCATCGGGACCTTGGCTTTTGATGATGCTCCTATACTTAAAGAAACTGAGAATTATGCCGATGCTATTTCTGCACTTATTCTTAAACTTGAAAGAAGATTTATTTGCACCCATCCTACTTTGCAAAGATTGTTGTATGAGCTACCAGTTATAAAAGATCCTAGAGCTAAGAAAATAGCCACTCTTGTTCTCATGAATGAATTTGATCACATAGTGCGGGAAGCTAGGGAGATCTTTGATTTTTATGGTATGAACCGTGAAAAACCGGTAATAATAGTGTTAATAGGCAATATTCTTGGATCGTAGCCGGTAATCAAGAGGGATTTACAGATGGACAACTTGCTAATGCTAAAATTTCTATGGATGATGTGTTTCATATTACCTTTGAAAAACCCTCTGATAAAAGTACATCTTTGGATAAGAAGAAGAAAGATGACAATACTTGAAACTATGCATTATGCCCAGCTAGGGGCATAAAACAATAGCGCTTGTTGGGAGGCAACCCAATGAATAAAATAAATTTTTACCTTTTTGTTTCTGTTATTGTGAGTTTTCACTTTCATGCTACTGTTATGATTGAGTTTTTGTGTTTTTAATTAGTGTTTGTGCCAAGTAAAACCTTTGGGATGATTTGGAAGATAGTATAATTGATGCTGTTTGGAAAACAGAAAGTTTTGCGTCCAGTGCTGGAATTTGTTTTCTGTACTGGTGTGTCAGAAAAATCTGAAATTTTTACACAGTGTTGATATATGAATTTCCCATGTTGTCCTAATTTTTCAGAATTGTTGGAGTTACAGAAGTATGGCTTTTAAATAGATTGCTACAGACTGTTCTGTTTTTGACAGATTCTGTTTTTGATGCACTGCTTGCTTGTTTTGATGAAACTATGGATTGTATCGGGGGGTATAAGCCATGGAGAATTTAGAATACAGTAGGTATAATGCAAAAATAAAATATGAATGGGTTTGCAACAGTACTTAAAGTAGTGATTTATTTTGTTATACTATCTCACGAAGGTTTTGTTGAGTTTTGTGTGATTGAAGTTTTCAAGTTTTGGGTGAGATCATGATGGATGAAGGAATAAGGAGTGGCAAGAGCCTAAGCTTGGGGATGCCCGAGGCACCCCAAGGTAATATTCAAGGAAGACTCAAGCGTCTAAGCTTGGGGATGCCCCGGAAGGCATCCGCTCTTTCTTCTACCAACCATCGGTAATTTTACTTGGAGCTATATTTTTATTCGTCACATGATATGTGTTTTGCTTGGAGCGTCATGTATTATATGAGTCTATGCTTTGCTTGCTTTTTAGTTTGTCACAATCATTCTTGCTAAACACACCTATTTTGAGGGAGCCACACGTTCATCATAATTTGTTAGAATACTCTATGTGCTTCACTTAAAATTTTTGAGCTAGGCAGTTGCTCTAGTGCTTCACTTAAATCTTTTTGAGCACGGCGGTAGCTAAATTTTGAAGAAATAAACTCTCATGCTTCACTTATATTATTTTGAGAGGTTATAAGATTAAAATTTTGAAGAAATGAACTCTCATGCTTCACTTATATTATTTTGAGAGTTGATAAGATTGAAATTTTGAAGAAATATTTGCACTCTCATGCTTCACTTATATCTTTTTGAGAGTTGATGAAAGTAACGGTAATTTGCACAAGATATGAATTTGGTCCCAAAGTGATGAATATTCAAGAGGGATATAATAAAAACTTTCATATAGATCATTGGATATGATAAGTGTGATTCCGTGCAATAGTTTTGCGATATGGAGATGATGATATGTGAGTCATGTTAGTGAGTAATTGTGATTTAGTAAGAATATTAGTGTTAAGGTTTGTGATTCCCTATGCATGCACATCAAGTCAATAGTTATGCAACGAAATTACATCCTACTTATGGTGCATTATTCGGTGTTAGTTATGTTCAATGCATGTTTATGACCATTTTTATTTTTTGGTTGGTTGCTTCTCAATCGTTTGCTAGCCTTCATTTGTACTAAGCGGAAATACTGCTTGTGCATCCAAACTCCTTAACCCAAGTTGTGCCAAATGAGTCCACTATATCTACCTATATGCGGTATTTCCATGCCGTTCCAAGTAAATTTGCGTGTGCCAACTCTAATTTTCAAAATAATTTTTCTGTTTTGTGTGCCCGTACCACTCATGAAGCGGCAGGGGGTGGCCAATATTTTCCATGCTAGGTGTGTTATTCTCACGATGAGTGTTTATTCACTTGTCATTGCACGAGAAAGTGGCTGGTAATAGGGATGCCCAGTCCCACAATGAAATCAAAAATTAATAACAACAAAATTCCTTGGAAAGTGATGGTATGGAAGGCACCCGTGGATACGGCTAGCCATGGATTGTGAAGGAATGGTGGAAAGGAAATAAACTTTACTTTTTGTTTGGGAACCGCCTATGATGTGTCTAGCATGGAAGATATTGGGAATTCTCGGTCATTTTCGTTGATAGGAAAAACATGCCTATCAAAATATTTTTATCTCTCTAATTTAAGCTTTGACCTCTGGCACATTAGCAAATCTCTGCTTCCCTCTGCGAAGGGCCTATCTATTTACTTTATGCAATTTTTATTTTTATTTTGAGTCTCCATCTTCTCTTATAAAGCACCAACTAGAGAGCACTATTGTCATACTTGTGCATTGTGTGTAGCTAATATTTGAGTGTGTTTCATGAATGGATCAATGATGGAGCATAATGGGCTAGGGATAACTTTCTTTAGCGTTGATATTTTGAAAGACATGATTGCTTGTTAGCATGCTTGAGTATTTATATCTTCATGTCAAACTATAGACTATTTCTTTGAATCATTCAAGTCCAATCTCCATGCTACAAAAGAAAAGAATATATGATGAATACGATAGGCAGCATTCCACATCAAAAATTCTGTTTTTATCATTTACCTACTCGAGGACGAGCAGGAATTAAGCTTGGGGATGCTGATACGTCTCCAACGTATCTATAATTTTTGATTGTTCCATGCTATTATATTATCAATCTTGGATGTTTTTATATACATTTATAGCAATTATATATCATTTTTTGGGACTAACCTATTAACTTAGTGCCCAGTGCCAGTTGTTTTTTTCTGCCTGTTTTTTGTTTTACAGAATATCAATACCAAACGAAGTCCAAATGCCACGAAACTTTTTGGAGATTTTTTTCTGGACAATACCAACACTAGAAGCTTCGGGAGAAGACCAGACGCCAGAGGAGGTGGCCACGAGCCACCAGGGCGCGCCTGGGGGAGGGGGGGCAGGCGCGACCTGGTGCCTCGTGGGCCCACCTCCGCTCCGTTTGACCTAATTCCACCACTATAAATTCCCAAAATTCAGGAAACCAATAGGGGAGTCCACGAAATACTTTTTCCGCCGCCGCAAGCTTCTGTTCTCGAGAGATCCCATCTGGAGGCCTTTTCCGGCACTCCGCCAGAGGGGGAATCGATCACGTAGGGGCTCTAATCAACCTTGCTGCCCTTCCGATGATGTTTGAGTAGTTTACCACAGACCTTCGGGTCCATAGTTAGTAGCTAGATGGCTTCCTCTCTCTTTTTGATCTTCAATACAATGTTCTCCTCGATGTTCTTGGAGTTCTATCCGATGTAATTACTTTTTGCGGTGTGTTTGTTGGGATCCGATGAATTGTGAGTTTATGATCAGATTATCCATGAATATTATTTGAGTCTTCTCTGATCTCTTTTATGCATCATTATTATAGCTTCGTATTTCTTCGCCGATCTATTGATTTGGTTTGGCCAACTAGATTGATTTATCTTGCCATGGGAAGAGGTGCTTTGTAATGGGTTCGATCTTGCGGTGCTCAATCCCAGTGACAGAAAGGGACATGACACGTATGTATCGTTGCTATTAAGGGTAAAAAGATGGGGTTTATTCATACGTGAGTTTATCTTGTCTACATCATATCATCGTTCTTAAGGCGTTACTCCGTTCTTCATGGACTTAATACACTAGATGCATGCTGGATAGCGGTCGATGTGTGGAGTAATAGTAGTAGATGCAGGCAGGAGTCAGTCTACTTGTCTCGGACGTGATGCCTATATACATGATCATTGCCTTGGATATCGTCATGATTATTTGCTTTTCTATCAATTGCCCAACAGTAATTTGTTTACCCACCGTATGCTATTTTCTTGAGAGAAGCCTCTAGTGAAAACTATGGCCCCCGGGTCTATCTAAATCATATACTAAAACTCTAAAAATACTTGCTGCACTTTTTCTTTCTTTATTTTATTTTGTATTTTTGTTTCAATCAATCTATCTATCACATACAATTTAATTTTGCAACTTACCGCCGAGGGATTCACAACCCCTTGTTTGCGTTGGGTGCAAGGATTTGTTGTTTTGTGTGCAGGTGCTGCTAACGAGGTGTTGCGTGATTCTCCTACTGGATTGATAACCTTGGTTTCATAACTGAGGGAAATACTTATCTCTACTGTACTGCATCTCCCTTTCTCTTCAGGGAATTACCAACGCAGCTCACAAGTAGCACTGTTTTTTGCCTATTTTTGGTTTTCCAGAATATCAGTACCAAACAAAGTCCAAATGCCACGAAACTTTTTGGAGATTTTTTTTTCTGGACATAAGAGACACTAGAAGCTTCGGGAGGAGGCCAGAAGCCAGAGGAGCTGGCCACGAGCCACCAGGGCGCGCCTGGGGGGGCAGGCGTGCCCTGGTGCCTCGTGGGCCCACCTCTGCCCCTTTTGACCTAATTCCACCACTATAAATTCTCTAAAATCGGGAAACCAACAGAGGAGTCCACGAAATACTTTTTCCACCGCCGCAAGCTTCTGTTCTCGAGAGATCCCATCTGGAGGCCTTTTCCGGCACTCCGCCGGAGGGGGATTCGATCACGGAGGGGCTCTCAATCAACCTTGCTGCCCTTCTGATGATGCGTGAGTAGTTTACCACAGACCTTCGGGTCCATAGTTAGTAGCTAGATGGCTTCTTCTCTCTTTTTGATCTTCAATACAATGTTCTCCTCGATGTTCTTGGAGTTCTATCCGATGTAATCACTTTTTGCGGTGTGTTTATTGGGATCCGATGAATTGTGAGTTTATGATCAGATTATCCATGAATATTATTTGAGTCTTCTCTGAACTCTTTTATGCATGATTATTATAGCTTCGTATTTCTCTCTGATCTATTGATTTGGTTTGGCCAACTAGATTGATTTATCTTGCAATGGGAGAGGTGCTTTGTAATGGGTTCGATCTTGCGGTGCTCAATCCCAGTGACAGAAAGGGACATGACACGTATGTATCGTTGCTATTAAGGGAAAAAATATGGGGTTTATTCATGCGTGAGTTTACTTTGTCTACATCATGTCATCTTGCTTAAGGCGTTACTCCGTTCTTTATGGACTTAATACACTAGATGCATGCTGGATAGCGGTCGATGTGTGGAGTAATAGTAGTAGATGCAGGCAGGAGTCGGCCTACTTGTCTCGGACGTGATGCCTATATACATGATCATTGCCTTGGATATCGTCATGATTATTTGCTTTTCTATCAACTAGCAAAGTGGCCCGTGCAAATGCGCAGGCTAGAACTTAATGAATTTGAGTTATAAAGGTAATTTGTTAGCCTTTCATCATATGAACATATTACCTCATGTTACTATAATTTGTTTGTATAAACCAAACTTGGAACCAAATATGGTAACAATTTAATATATATGTGACTTATAGTACTGGTTATCATAAGCAGTTATGGAACTATTATAGGTTTTCATATTTGTACGATAAAACCAATGTAATGTAATTAAGGCATTTCTTGATTGTCACAAAGGTTAATTTGTTGATGCCCCCTCCATCTTTCCATCTTTTGCATAGGACCGTCATTACCTGATTGCATTGTATGTATACAATGTAACGATGTGCGGATGCTCCCACTATGGATCTATACTATATAATAAACATCAAATATGAGATAATATAGAGTACCAATTTTTTATACTATTAATATGTTACTTTCAAGCAACAAAATTGTAGAACACTACAAGCATGGATGTGTCTAAATATTGTACCCTTTTTTCAACTATTTCAATCAAGCGTCGATGCTTCTTACCATACTTCTACAAAAGTGTTAGACCATATACGTCATAACATGTAGTGTGTATCAAATATGTTAACATAGAGAAGTTATTTCTTTGTGCGGAAAGATATTTTGTAATGAACTAAATTTCCACGAATTTATTTATGCTTGTCTCGAATGTAGTAGACAATGTTCTTCAGCACATCATTCCCCCATCAAAATATCCGTTATTTACCATTACCCACAGCCCATCCCTTTTTGTGACTCTTGGAAATTCCATGGATGTACACTTACATCTGACCGTAGAACAAACAAAAGTTAAAGATATATTAATGCGAGAAAGAACCTGCCTAAAAACCTGCAAAAAACTGAAAAAAATGAAACCATAATATATCAGTCCAGCAAGAGACAACTAATTAACAGATTATCATGTGTGCATAGTTAGCTTAATAGTCGATATTGCACATACATGTTAAATGAAAGAAAATCCCTATCATTGATTATTTGTAATGGTGAAGGCAGAACTAAAACCGCTAGCCAGTGAAAAATAAGTCTCTAACATCGACACTGTTCTGAATTATATATTATATGCACCATTCCAAGTGCTAATTGTAGGGAGAAAATAACTAAACTAATGAAGATATTTAGTGAACTGAAATTTTCTTGAAAGTACTAATTCTCAGATATAGGATCAAAGAAAATACCACATATTCAGCTTGTAGGTGCAGGACGAAGTAACAAAATGAGTACAAAGCTTACACATAGATTAGTGCTTATACCAGAAATAATAAGGTAGTAGTCAATGATTGTACGAATATGCTACTGAGCTTCCTTTGCTCGGCCAGCGTCCGTGTCTTGTTACCGGAATCCCTGAGACCTCACCTCGCTGTTTTGGAGGCCTAATACATGATGCAACTTACCTGATCAAAATATAGATTCTTGGTTTAGAGTTGAATACATCCGACCGAGATTCTTCACCTGGTTGAAATTATCAAAACTTGGACTGCCCACCTCTCTCCTACATACGTTGCATTGCATGCATGTTGATCTGCAGACAGTACACATGTCCGGTGATCCTCATGAGGCTTGAGCCTGTGGCTGGCTACCATGGAACAGGGCAAGGGGTTCGGCTCACGTGGATGTACTTTGCAACCACTTCATCCTTTTCCTTTCCTCTCTTTGAAATATATAGATTGATTTATCATACATCCATGATCCAAAAATAGGAAGGGCTCTTACCTTCAAAAAATCAATTGGCACGACGGTACGTGAGTTAGAGATACAGAAGATGTCGGATCAATTTGCGCCTGAACCACCAGAGCCCCTGGCGAAGTGAGGCATTCATCTCCCTTGAGATCTGTGGGCCTTGTAGCCCTCCACCCATTGCCACCCTTCATCTCTGGGCACCGTATCGCACCATCTCGTGTGGCCGGCGGCGGACTAAAAAGGGCCGTTGGTGCCACGGAAAACTGCTGCCCCACAGAGTAGATCTCGCAGGAGAGGAGAGATTGGTGGAGATGGAGTCGGGCAGGAAGGATGGCCAGACCGGAAGACACCAGAAGAAATCGCCCTGTGTTTGCGATGGGAGAGTCAGCTAGACGTACGTGTGTACGTGACGTGATGTAACCAGTTGAAGTTAGTTTTTTTTTTTTGAACACAGTACAGACGCAAGCGCTCATATACACGCGCATACACTCACCCCTATGAACGCACACACGCACACCCTACCCCTATGAGCACCTCCGAATGACTGAGCCGGCATATCATCTTGAAATTTACGAAGTCACCATAGGCACCTCGTCGTCGACGGGAACGTCTCCTCCCACTGAATGCACATCGCCGGAAATCATGAAATAAATCCAAGAATAAATGCGAGCACCAGGATTTGAACCCTGGTGGGCTGGGGATACCACAGTCCCTCTAACCATCCAACCACAGGTTGGTTCGCAGTTGAAGTTAGTTATGTGTACGTGCATATATTCTTTTTTTTTCCTTTGAACACGTGTATGTGCATATATTCTGGATCGATGGATGCATCATTTTTCCTTATTTCAATTGATAGATGACACATCGATACAATAAAGAAGATCCGGCGGCCGTGATTGGTTTTCTTTAGTTGGACGATGTGATTATTTGTTAGCTAAAGGAGGTCCATCGGACATATGTACTGTATTTTTTCGTGGGAGCATGTTTTTGTGTAATGGCATTGGTGGGTAATTTTCTTTAACTTAAATCTAATGGCTATTAATATTTAATCTCTTTGACAGACGGTCTGATGTTTCTGATTATTGTGGGATTTTCTAGCATATATTCCTTTTTTTAACCGTATTTTCCTTTTAGTATATAATAAAAGATTGCCCAACAGTAATTTGTTCACCCACCGTATGCTATTTTCATGAGATAAGCCTCTAGTGAAAACTATGGCCCCCGGGTCTACTTCTATCATATATTAAAAATCCTAGAAATACCTTGCTGCACTTTTACTTTATTTATTTTATTTTATATTTTAGTTTAATCTATCTATCTATCACCATACAATTTAATCTTGCAATTAACCACCAAGGGATTAACAACCCCTTGTTTGCGTTGGGTGAAAGGATTTGTTATTTTGTGTGCAGGTACTGTTAACGAGGTGTTGCGTGATTCTCCTACTGGATTGATAACCTTGGTTTCATAACTGAGGGAAATACTTATCTCTACTGTACTGCATCATCCTTTCCTCTTCGGGGAAAAACCAACGCAGATCACAAGTAGCAAGGATCACCGTGAGGGGTTAGTATATACCACCTCACCGAAATATACAAACCATAAGATTGTTTTCAAGCCCTAGCTACACAAAATATACGTCGTCATCGTCATATTCATCGTCGTCCTTGTCGCCATCGCCGTCAAGGATCATGCACGTTGTCGCCACCACCAGAAGCAGCACTAGTAGTAGTGCTTGCCCAGCCAGGTCCTCAGCCAGAGCACCCTGTGGGCCTCTCCCATGGCAACAAACCCAACACCCTAGCTTTGTTGTCCAGCAGGTGGCTGAGAGCCGACATGAGAGTCTCTGGGCTGAAGCCACCTTGCTCCATGATGATGCCGTAGAGGTCAGGGTGGACGTTGACCGTCTTGCTCTCCCTAATGGCGGTGGCCACCTCCTTCACTGCATGAGTCATGCTGGTGAAGATGCTCAGCTCCTCCTCCATGAAGCCTGCCCGCTTCCTCTTCATATCAAGCACAGGAACGTGCTCACCATCCTTGTCAGGAGCATCAACATTGATGGTGTCTGACTCCTGGGTGTGACGCCCCCGACTTAATCATACACGCAAATACACATGATCAAGCCTAAGGACTCACGGGAAGATATCACAACACAACTCTAAACACAAATAAAGGTCATACAAGCTTTATATTACAAGCCAGGGGCCTCGAGGGCTCGAATACATAAGCTCGCGATCAAGCGTCAGCGGAAGCAACACAATATCTGAGTACAAACATAAAAGGGAAACAAGTTTGCCTTAAGAAGGCTGAGCAAAACAACGATAACTAGATCGATAAGGCGCAGGCCTCCTGCCTGGGTACCTCCGAATCTACTCCTGGTCGTCGGTGGTCTCCACGTAGTAGTAGGCTCCACCAGAGGGGTAGTAGTAGTCATCGACTGGAGCAGCTGGCTCCGGGGCTCCGTCATCTGATCGCAGCAATCGGGTATAGGGGAAAAGAGTAGCAAAGCAACCGTGAGTACTCATCCAAAGTACTCGCAAGACTTATATCAGAACTAAACTATGTATGCATCATTATCAAATGAGGGGGCTGTATCTGTGGACTAGACTTTAGAAGTGCCAGAATAGAGGGGAAGGCCTAGACTATCGAAGACTAGCATCTTCAGCGTCTTGCAGCATTAGAAGAGTGCAGATTAGCATCATAACATAAAGTAGTAGTAAGTACTAACCACGCCCAAAGATCCTTCCTCGACTCCTTGCAAGAAAGCGATCCCGGAGCCAACATATTAGTAACATCATCATGTATCCAGTTCTAGTAGTAGTAGATCGGGATACTTTCTGAGCGTCCTGTTACCGTGGACACGGCTATTCGAATAGATATACTTCCCTGTAGGGGTGCACCAACTTACCCAACACGCTCGATTAACTCAGGCCGGACACACTTTTATCGGGTCATGCCCGGCCTCGGTTGATCGACACATCGCAGCCCTACCTAGGCTCAACAGAGAGGCCAGCATGCCGGTCTACATCCTAAGCACTCAGGGGTCCTGGGCCCATCGCCCATTGCACTCCTGTGCGTTGCGAGGACGGCCGGCAGCAGTCCTAGCCCCCTTAATACAAGCGCAGGCTTTCGCGGTCCAACCCGGGCGCGTGCCGCTCAACTGCTGACATTAGAAGAACTTCAGCTGATACATACGACGCCGAGTGACGATACTTATTCCCGCGTGGTGGTTAGCGCGAAAAGGCTAGAGGCCTACTCAGATGACATATCCAAACCCATTGTTGCGTTGGTAGCGCGCGGTGACAATCAGCGATCCACGATCTGTGGTCCCGTCGCCTCGTCTCGTGAACTTACGGCAAGGGCTAGGAATGCCCGGCCATGCCACGTAATCATCTCGCGGGTACCCTCACGGTCAACCCGTCTCCACATACCTCGCGGGTACCCCTCGGGGCCGACCCGACTTCATCAAGGGACTGAATAATATAAAGTACTGGTCTCAGCCCCTCGATCACATTGATCGGAGCACTGGTAACAAAGCGGGGCAACAGGGACAAGGGTGAGGGGTCACTGATGGATCACTAACCGACCCATACTAAGCATATAGGATAACCGGTAAAGTAACAATAGCAGGTTACAAAAGCAGGCTATGCATCAGAATAGGAGCTATCTAATACTGTAGCAAAATCTAATGCAAGCATGAGAGAGGAAGAATGGGCGATATAGGGATGATCAAGGGAGGTTTTGCTTGCCTGGAAGCTCTGCTGAAAGGGACTGGTCCTCTGCGGTGTAGTCGTACTCGGGAGCAGCGTCAGTCTCGGGGTCTACCGGAGGAGAAGAGGGGGAAGAAACAATAAATACAAGCAAACAAGTGCAGCACAACACAGGGCATGGTAGTATGTTGTGCTAGGGGTGACCTAATGCAGCACTACACGTTGCAGGCGGAGCGGGAAAATATCTGAGGATATTTTCCCGGCTTCGGGAATCTGTCATACAGATGAACCGGAGGGGAAGGTTCCATGTTTGCATAGTTGTGGGCAAGTGACAGCTAAACGGAGGGCATATTCGGATTCGTCTCGTTTTTCTGATCAACTTTCATGTAGAAAACTTTTTTATCCGAGCTACGGTTTAATTTCTATGATTTTACAAAGATTTAAACATTTTCTGAAATTATTTTAATTACTAAATTCAACAGAAAAGGAATATGATGTCAGCATGATGTCAGCATTGCATCAGCGGTCAACTGACCAGCTGACCAGTCAAACTGACAGGTGGGGCCCATCTGTCATACACAGAACTAATTAACAGGGTTTAAATTTAACTAATTAACCTAATTAGCTAGTGGGACCCACTAGCAGTGACTGCTTAATTAACAGATTAATTAACATTTTATTTAATTATAAAAAAACGTTTAAATTAGTGCGGGGCCCGCGTGTCAGTGACACTGGGCTGCCCAGTCAGCAGACCTAGTCAAATGGGCTCCACGGGCCCACAGTCAGTGGCACAGGGGTGGGCCCCAGGCGTCCACGTCAGCGCGCGACGGCGTTCAGCCGCCGTCGCCGGAAAACACGGCGGCGAGCTACGGCCATCGCCGGAATTTCGCTACGGTGGGCCCAAACGGACGCGGCCTGTGCCGTTCGAATGGGCGTCGAGCGCCGCGTCCAACGGTGGCGGTCTCGCGACCTGGGACGGCCGGAGTCGACCGGAGCTTCGACGACGTACGGCGGCGACTACGGTGCTCGGCGGGGATGGCTACATGGCGTGCGGTTGAGTGAAAGAAGCGGCCAGGGGGGATCTATGAGCACGCGTGAGCTATACGGGCATAGGCGCGTGACCAAAAGGTCACCGGAAGCTCACCGGAGATGAGCTCGTGCGGAGGCGGGCTCGGCCACTATGGGGACGACGGCTACGGGCATGGTGAAGCGAGGAGAGGAGAGTGGAGGGGAAGCGGAGCTCACAGTGGACCTGCAGAGGTGCACAGCGGGCTCAGGGAGGGCTCGGTGGCGACGTACGGCGGCGGCGATCTCCGGCGACCGAGAGGGGAAGGCGAGCTTGTGGGCGACGTTGCGGTGGTCCCCGACTCCGATTGATCGGTGCAGAGGGCGTAGCCGAGGCCGGCGAAGCGTGCTGGCACGGTGAGGCAGCGAGGAGGGTGCGGTGGCTGCGAGGTTCACGTCGGCGAGGCCATGGCGGCGCTCAGACAAGATGGGGGAGAGCGAGGGAGGGAAAGGAGGGGCGCTAGGGTTCGTCCTCGGGGACGAGGAGGGGTCCTTATCCCCCCAGATGCCCTGTAGCCGCTCGTTGTCGCGAGAGGAAAAGGGGGGGGCGGTTGCGGTGATCACGCGCGCGGCGACAACGCGCGGGGAGGAACAGAGGAAGGAGACGAGCGGAGAGTGGGCTGGGCCGGCGCTGTAGCCCACGGGCTTGAGTGCACAGTAGCCGCTAGCCTTTTTGCTTTTTCTTTTTCTGTTTTCTTTTCCAGTAGCTTTTGCATTTATTTTTAGCCAATTAATGACTTTGCAAAAATGTGCCGCTGGTAGAATCAAATAGCAAGGAATATTGTGCACTGTCACAAAAAGTTTGGGGGCAAAATCATTTCCTTTGAATTTTGTATTGCATTTAAAGTGCTAAAATGGTGCTGTTGGCATTGTTTTCAAGATGTTAGAGACATCTAGGGAATTTTGGTGATGTTGTTTTCCTGAACATAATTCACAATGGATTATTTCCAAAATTATGAACTTTTTTAGTTCCTGGATTTGAACAACTTTTATTTTCACCTCATATTTGAATTTAAATTTGAATTGGAATTTGAAGTGAGATATGATTCCAATGTGATCAAGCATGGTAAATCAAAATGATTAAGCATAATCTTGAGGATCACTGTAGCTCATTACATAGGGGTGTTACAATTCTCCTCCTCTAAAAGAAATTCTCATCCCGAGAATTCAGGAGGTAGAAGGAAGAAGATCGGGGTATTCTTCGCGAAGACGATCCTTGCGTTCCCAAGTGGCTTCATCTTCAGTATGATTTGACCACTGCACTTTAAGGAACTTGGTTGTCTTCTGATGGGTCCGACGTTCAGCTTGATCAAGAATGCGGATTGGATGCTCCTTAGAAGAGAGATCATCTTGCAATTCAAGCAATTCATGATCCACTGCTCGGTGCAGAGATTCCTTGAAGCAACAGCGAAGTTGCGACACATGGAAGACATCGTGGATGTGAGAGAAATGTGGCGGCAACTCCAATTTATATGCCACCTGTCCACGTCTGGCGAGAATGCGGAATGGGCCAATGTAGCGAGGAGCTAACTTGCCCTTGATTCCGAAGCGGTGAGTGCCCTTCATAGGAAAGACACGCAAATAAGCTTGCTCACTAGGTTGAAAGATCGATCCCCAGTGTTTACGATCATAATTGCTCTTCTGGCGAGACTGGGCTGCCTTGAGATTTTCCCGGACAATACGGACTTGCTCTTCAGCTTTTTGGATAATATCCGGTCCAATGAGTGGTCGTTCCCCAGTTTCTGACCAATTCAGAGGGGTTTGACACTTACGTCCATATAATACCTCGAAGGGGGCCATCTTCAAGCTAGCTTGATAGCTGTTGTTGTAAGAGAATTCAGCATACGGGAGAGATTCCTCCCACTTCTTGCCAAATGAAATGACACAAGCACGCAGCATATCTTCAAGCACTTGATTCACTCGTTCAACTTGGCCTTGGGACTGGGGGTGATAAGCTGAGCTCCAGGTTATATGAGTTCCCATAGCTTGTTGGAAACTATCCCAGAACTTTGAGGTGAAGAGGCTGCCCCGGTCTGAACTGATCTCCTTCGGAATACCATGAAGTGTCACAATTCTGAAGATATACAAGTCTGCTAACTGACTAGCAGTGATCGTCTCCTTGACTGGCAGAAAGTGTGGAACTTTGGAGAGTTGATCGATGATGACAAGAATAGTATCATGAACCTTCTGTGACCTAGGAAGGCCAGTGATAAGATCCATTTGCACTTTGTCCCACTTCCATTCAGGGATAGGGACTGGTTGCAGAATTCCAGTAGGCTTCTGATGTTCTACTTTGACGTGACGGCAAACGTCACATTCAGCAACATATCGAGCAATGTCTTGCTTCATTTTAGACCACCAGTACCTTTGACGGAGATCACGATACATCTTAGTGCTACCCGGATGAATAGACAGTGGTGTATCATGTGCCTCCTTCATAACCTTGTCAGTTAAATAAAGTTGTGACCTCTCCAAGTCCACTTTTATCAATATAATCATCATAAATAGGAGGCATACTTTCATCATAATAAATTTGCTTATCAAAACTTGGGGGACTAAAAATATCATCTTCATCAAATATAGCATCCCCAAGCTTATGGCTTTGCATATCATTAGCATCATGGATATTTATAGAATTCATACTAACAACATTGCAATCATGCTTATCATTCAAAGATTTTATGCCAAACATTTTATTGAATTCTTCTTCTATCAATTGAGCACAATTTTCCGCTGCATCATTTTAAAGAAAGACATGATAAAGACGAATAATATGAGGCAACCTCAATTCCATTTTTTTGTAGTTTTCTTTTATAAACCAAACTAGTGATAAAACAAGAAACTAAAAGATTAGATTGCAAGATCGAAAGATATACCTTCAAGCACTCACCTCCCCGGCAACGGCGCGAGAAAAGAGCTTGATGTCTACTACACAACTTATTCTTGTAGACTCGTGTTGGGCCTCCAAGCGCAGAGTTTTGTAGGACAGTAGCAATTTTCCCTCAAGTGGATGACCTAAGGTTTATCAATCCGTGGGAGGCATAGGTTGAAGATGGTATCTCTCAAACAACCCTGCAACCAAATACAAGAAATCTCTTGTGTCCCCAACACACCCAATATAATGGTAAATTGTATAGGTGCACTAGTTCGGCGAAGAGATGGTGATAAAAGTGTAGTATGGATAGTAGATATAGGTTTTTGTAATCTGAAAACATAAAAACAGCAAGGTAGCAAGTAACAAAAGTGAGCACAAACGTTATTGCAATGCTTAAAAACAAGGCCTAGGGTTCATACTTTCACTAGTGCAATCTCTCAACAATGCTAACATATTTGGATCATATAACAATCCCTCAACGTGCGACAAAGAATCACTCCAAAGTTCCTATTCATGGAGAACATAAGATAGAAATTGTTGCAGGGTACGAAACCACCTCAAAGTTATCTTTTCCGATCAATCTATTGAGCCATCCCTATAAGTGTCACGAATAGCCCTAGAGTTCGTACTAAAATAACACCATATGAAACACATCAACCAACCCTAATGTCACCTAGATACTCCAATGTCACCACAAGTATCCGTGAGTTGATTATTCGATATGCATCAAACAACTTTAGATTCATAATATTCAATCCAACATAAAGAACTTCAAGGAGCACCCCAAAGTTTCTATCGGAGAAAAGATAATGAAAACGTGCATCAACCCATATGCATAGATTACCCCAATGTCACCGCGGGAATCCGTGAGTTGAGTGCCAAAACAAATATCAAGTGAATCAATATAATACCCCATTGTCACCACGGGCATTCATATGCAAGACATACATCAAGTGTTCTCAAATCTGAAATATTCAATCCGACAATAACGAAACCTCAAAGGGAAAATATTCGATTCATCACAACAAGGATAGAGAGGGGAAAACACTATATGATCCAACTATATTAACAAAGCTCGTGGTACATCAAGATCGTGCCAAATCAAGAACACGCGCGAGAGAAATAAAACACATAGCTACTGGTACAAACCCTCAACCCCAAGGGTGAACTACTCCCTCCTCGTCATGGAGACCGCCGGGATGATGAATATGGCCTCCGGTGACGATTCCTCCCTCCGGCAGGGTGCCGAAAAAGGGCTGTAGATTAGATCATGGAGGTACAGAGACTTGCGGCGGCGTAAAAACTCATCGAGGTTAACTTTGGGGGTTTCTAAATATATATGATTTTTTGGCATTGGAATCACGCGAAGAAGGGCCACAGGGGGCCCATGAGGCACCAGGGCGCGCCTGGGGGGTGGCGCACCCTGGTGGCTCGTGGGGCCCCTGTGGGTCTTCTGGCCACCTCCCAAAGCTTCTAGTGTCTCTTATGTTCCAGAAAAAATCGTCAAAAAGTTTTGCTGCATTTGGACTTCATTTGATATGGATTTTCTAGAAAACCAAAAACAAGCAGAAAACAGCAACTGGCACTGGGCACTAGGTCAATATGTTAGTCCATGAAAATCATATAAAAGCCATATAAAAGTGCACCAAAATCAAACAAAACTATAATAAACATGGCATGAATACTTCATAAATTATAGATACGTTGGAGACGTATCATCAGTCATAAGCTCGAACCGAGGTACCACAGTGCGATCTCTGAAGTGCAAGGTTCCATCTTCGGCAAGCGAGAAATCTCTGGACTTTTCAAGGTCAAGATCTCTTTTCATCAGATCAACTTCAGCATCTTTTGCTTGCGCAGACTTGACAGCCTTCTCAAGATTCGGCTGCAGAATCAAGGTATTAAGAGAACCCTGAGGAACAATATGAAGGTTCAACTTGTGAAGCTCTTCATGAAGACGGGGTTGAGCTCGCTGAACCATGAGATTGTTGCAATAGGACTTGCAGCTCAAGGCATCTGCCTTTACATTAGCCTTGCCAGGGGTATATGAAATACCGTAGTCATAGTCTGTAATAGCTTCCATCCATCTCTGTTGACGGAGATTCAGATCCGGCTGAGTAAACAGGTACTTCAGACTTTGGTGATCAGTGTAAATTTCACATCGATTACCGAGAAGGTAATGTCGCCACAGCTTCAATGCATATATCACTGCAGCAAGTTCAAGATCATGCACTGGGTAGTTCTCTTCATGAGGACGCAACTGTCATGAGGCATAAGCAATCACCTTGCGCTCTTGCATTAGGACACAGCCTAATCCTTGACGAGAGGCGTCGCAATAAATCACGAAGTCCTTGCGAGAATCCGGAGGAGCAAGCACTGGAGCAGAGGTCAGCTTGTCCTTAAGTGTTTGGAAACTTTCCTGACATTTGTCTGTCCACTCAAACTTAATGCCTTTGTGAAGCAGATTAGTCAGAGGCTTGGCAATCTTTGAGAAGTTCTCGACAAAATAACGGCAATAGCTGGTGAGTCCGAGAAAACTTCTGAGTTGCTTGACATTCTTCGGAGGAGTCCAGTCAAGAATAGCCTGAACTCGTTCTGGGTTGACAGCAATACCATCCTTGGAAATCACATGACCAAGGTAGGTTACTTCGGATAACCAGAATTCACACTTGGAATACTTGGCATATAGCTGATGTTCTAAATCTTTTCCAGCACAAGACGAAGGTGTTCAACATGTTCTTCCTCATTCTTGGAAAATATCAAGATATCATCCAGATAAACCACGATGAACTTGTCGAGGTAATCCATGAAGATATAATTCATCAAGCGAGAGAACATTGCTGGGGCATTAGTTAAGCCAAAGGACATGACGGTGTACTCATATGAACCATAGTGAGTACCGAAAGCGGTCTTGGGAATATCCTCTTCGCGGACTCGGATCTGATGGTAACCCAACCTCAAGTCGAGTTTAGAGAATACTGAAGATCCAGCCAGTTGATCATACAGATCGTTGATCCGAGGAATCGGATATTTGTTCTGAATGGTTGCTTGGTTGATTGGTCGGTAATCTTGGACTAACCGGTTCGTACCATCTTTCTTCTTGACAAAGAGAGAAGGTACCCCCCCGGGCAAAGGAACTTGGGCGAATGAAACCCTTGCGAAGTGATTTGTCGATTTCCTCCTTAAGCTCAAGGAGTTCATGCAGAGGCATCTTGTAGGGGCGCTTGGCAATAGGAGTGGTGCCTGGTTTTAAGTCGATAACAAACACGACAGCCCTAGCAGGGGGTACTCTTGGAAGTTCTTCCGAAAAGACATCTTGGAAGTCGCGAACGACTGGAACGTTTTTGCTCCCCTCAAGAGGAGAAGCGTTCAACGCATTCAGTGCATAAATCTGAGCCTCGGCATTATGAACGAGATGCACATGGTAGTTTACTATCTCATCCGAGGGGTGCAGGAGTTGGACAGACTTGGTGGCACAATTGATTAAGGTGAAGTGAGCCTTCAGCCAATCCATTCCCAGAATGAGGTCAACCTTGGAAGACTTCAAAATAATGGGAAAAGCATGGAATTCCAACCCTTCAATTTCAATGGTAACATCGGGGCTGAACATAGAGGTTCGACAATGGCCCGCGGGAGTGTTAACCACTAACGGCTGGTGCAAATTTTCATGTTTAATGCCATGCATGAATGCAAACTCTTCTGATATGAAAGAATGCTATGCTCCTGAATCAAACAAAACAGAAGCTGGTACTGAATTAACAGGAAGTGTACCCATCACAGTAGCTGGTTGGTCTGGGTCTTCATTCATGTTGACATGATAAGCCTGACCACGACCATAAGAAGGTCTGCATTGTTGTTGCGGGGTTGGTTGTTGCCACGTCCATTTCCACGGCCAGCTGACGGAAGCACTAGCTGATTCTGGTTCTGATTGCAGTCTGTGGAACGGTGACCTGGATGGCCACACTTGAAGTAGAGTCCGTCTTCGGGGCGGAGAGCAGGAGCTCGAAGCACTGGAGCTTGAGGTCTTGGCTGCCACTGAAGTGGAGGAGGCATACGAGGTGCAGCATACGACTGCCTTGGAGCCGAAACAGTTCGGCGGTACATGCTGTGCGGGATCCAGATACGGCGCTTCTGCGAAGACGAGCCCGAAGATGAGCCCGCTTCATGGGTGCGCTTAAGCGCGTCCTTAATATCCTTCAGACCAGTCTCAACCTGTATGGCCTTGTTCACCAAGGTGGCGAAGTCAGCAAAGTCATGGACTAAGAGTGCCATCTTGATTTCAGGGTTGAGCCCTTCACGGAACTTCTCCTGTCTGCGGGCATCAGTAGCAATGTCTTCCTCAGCATAGCGAGATAATTCAAGGAACACCCGCTGGTAAGCTTCCACAGTCTTGCTGCCCTGGGTAAGGTTGCAGAACTCACGCTTCTTCCGGTTCATAACTCCTTGCGGAATGTAACGGGCACGGAAGTGTGGCGCCCCTGCTCGACCGTGCACTAATCATACACGCAAACGTGCACGCTCGAGATCAGAGACTCACGGGAAGATATCACAACACAACTCTAAACTCAAATTTAAACATAAATTTTCATATAACAAACCAGGGGTCACGAGGACGCGAATACATAAGTCATATAGACAAATAATATCTGGGTACAAACATAGTTAGTCAAGTTTGCCTTAAGAAGGCTAGCACAAACAGCGACACTGATCGAAAAGGCGAAGGCCTCCTGCCTAGGGCCTCTGAACTACTCCTGGTCGGCGGGCTCAACGTAGAAGTAGTAGTAGCCTCCGGGGATCTCCTGCTCCTGGGCTCCGTCGTCTGAACGCAGCAACCGGGTATGGGGAAAAAGAGATAGCAAGCAACCGTGAGTACTCATCCAAAGTACTCGCAAGACTGACATCAGAACTATACTAAATATGCATCGGTATCAAAGGAATGGGGCTATATCTTTGGACTAAACTGCAGAAATGCCGGAACAGAGGGGGAGAGGCCTAGCCTATCGAAGACTAGCATCTTGAAGCAATCTTGCAGCATCAGAAGAGAGTAGAGTATAGTAACACATAATAGCAGTTATATTGTAGTAATGCCCTGAGATCCTTCCTCGTCTACCCTGCGAGAAAGTGATCCCGAGAGCAGTAGTAACAGTTTATCATTGTAACAGCATCCATTTGTAGTTGTAGCAGATCAGGATACAACTCCGAGCATCCTGTTACCGTGGACATGGCTATTCGAATAGATAACTTCCCTGCAGGGGTGCACTACTGTTACCCAACACGCTCGATCACATCTGGCCGGACACACTTGCTGGGTAATGCCCGGCCTCGGGTAATCGACATGACGCAGTCCTACCTAGGCTCAGCAGAGAGGTCAACACGCCGGTCTAAATCCTAAGTGCGAAGGGGTCTTGGGCCCATCGCCCTCTGCACTCCTGCACGTTGCGAGACTGGCCGGGGCCCAGGCGCGACACTGTATACACAAGTGACGTAACCAGCCCACCCCAGCAATCAGCCCGCATCTCTGAGCTGTGACGTGTGAAGTGCTTTCGGCTGATACATACGACGTAGAGGGCCCCATTAAACCATTATCCCACATGGTGGTAGTACGTATAAGGCCAGCGGCCTACTCAGATCAAATACCCAAATCCGTTAGGTATGTTTAGTAACTCGCAGAGACGAACAGGATCCCTGTCGCTCCGACTTGATATCACACGGCTCGCGGGTGCTCTTGGAGCTGACCCGTCTTTAATATTAATCTCTCGCGGGCACCCTTGGGGCCAGCCCGACTTTAAGTAAACATTTCTGTGATCATCACCCAGAATAGGATCAGGTAGGTATCAACAGCAGGCGACAAGATCAGGCTATGCATCAGAATAGGTGCTATCGGAATAACAACAGAAGCAATTCTAATGCAAGCATAAGAGAGAAAGAGTGGGCGATATCTGGATGATCAAGGGGGTTTTGCTTGCCTGGAAGCTCTGCTGAAGGGGTCTAGTCGTCGATGACGTGGTCATACTCTGCAGTGTCATCAGCAGTCTCGGGGTCTATCAGAAGAGAAGGAGGGGGAAGAAACAATAAATACACGGCAAACAATGCAACAGGGATGCATGACATGTCTACATGCTATGCAGGGGTGATTTAGTGCATCTCTAATTATTTTAGATGATTTAGGAATTTATCTGGAATTATTTTATCAAGGTCATGCACTATTAATTTATTGGAAACAGGCAAAAAGTTCCATGTTCATTATGTTAGAGGGGTGTGGCAGGTACGGGGCTGGCGTATTCGGATTCTTCATATTTTTCTGATCATTTTTCATATATAAATTATTTTCATCCGAGTTACGGTTTATTTTATATGATTTTTCAAACTTTAATCATTTTCTAGAATTTCTGGAATTATTTAATTCGAATTATCCGAAACAGTGTTAGGTGACGTCAGCAGAACGTCATGATGACGTCAGCAGTAATCCCAGCCGGTTGACTGGTCAATCTGACCAGTGGGTCCCACTTGTCATACACAGTAGTTAATCCAGTGAGTTAATTTAACTAAAAAGGATTAATTAGCATGTGGGCCTCATTAGTCAGTGACTAATCTAATTATCAGATTAACTTTTAAATTTGAATTAACTTAATTACTTGCGGGGCCCGCACGTCAGTGACACAGGTCAGCCCAGTCAGCAGGTTTGACCAGGTCAACCCGATCAACGGACCCACCGGGCCCACACGTTAGTGGCCCAGGGTGGTGCCACGTGGGCGCCACATCAGCGCCGGTCATCGGCGTCGCCAGAACATCGCCGGCGACCGTTTCCGCGGCCGAACTTCACCGGCGAGCGTCGGGATTGCGCTATAGGGGGTCAAAACGGGCACCGCGACTTGCGTTCGAACGAGGGAAGCAGCGCGCATCCAACGCCGGCAGTCACACGGGCTGGGGTGGCCTAAATCTACGGCGGCGTCGACCGGAGCGGCGCCGGAGTTTGGGCGCCGATGGATTTGAGTGCCCAGGGCACAGCAAGAGCGGCGGATGGGCGCGTTGGCTAGCTAGGAGCTCGGGGAGCTCGACGCGCGGCTCAGGCGCGAGCTGTGGCTATTGTGACCGCGGTGCTGCCATGGCCGGCGGGGAGGAGATTCGGGGGCGACGGCCACGAGCGCTAGAGACGGCGGGGCAAGGAGAAAGCAAGGGCAATCAGTGCAGCGCTCACCGAGGGAGCGCACGAAGGCTCGTTGGGTGCACGGGAGCGCAGGACGGCGACGAAAACGATGATGGCGTTGCGGTGGCCGAAGGTGGAAGAAGAGGTCGATGGTGACGTTGTGGTGGCCTGCAGCTCGAACGGCTCCTCCGAGAAGAAGTAGTCGACGGCGGTGAAGAAGGCGGGAACGGTCGCGCGACGAGAAACGGTCAGTGGCCGCGAGCTTTATGGCGGCGACGCCATGGCCGCGCTCGGGTGTGATGGGGAAACGAGGGAGAGAGGAAGAGAAGTGGCGAGGGAAGAGCCAGGGGGTGCGGGGGCTCTGCCCTTTTCCTCCACGGAGGGCGCGGCCGCTGTCGACCAGGGAGAGAGGGGGGCCAGGCGCGGCGCGTGCGGGATGGCGACAACAGCGCGCGGGGATGAACATCGCGAGCTAGGGGAAGAGCTAGACGGGCTGGGCCGCCCACTGTTTGACTAGAGCCTAGACAAACAGTGCCCCGTTCCCTTTTTCCTTTTCTTTTCTTTTGTTTTATTTCTTTTCTCACTTTTGAAAAATGTTTAGCCACCATGTGACTTTTATAAAATATGTGACTTGGCCATAATAATACAATGTAATATTTGGTACAGTCATAAAAAGGTTTGGAGGTAATTGATTTCATTTGAATTTTTATTTAAATAAAATGGGATTAAATGGTGCTGTCTTGGTACTGTTTCATGATGTTAGAGTCATTTAACTAATCCAATTAATGTTGAGCTTATTTTTATAATTGCTTTGGGAATATTTGCAATATTATGAACTATTTAGTTCCTGGATTTGAACAACTTTTAAATTCACTTTATATTTGAATTTCAGTTTGAAATGAGATATGAAACAAATGATGATCAAGCACTGTTAAACATGATGACTTGGCATTATCAAAAGGGTGATCACTGTAGCTTAATACATGGGGATGTTACAATTCTCCTCCTCTAAAAGAAATTCTCGTCCCGAGAATTAAGAGGTAGGCTGAAAGAGAGCGGGATATTCTTCATGAAGACGATCTTCGTGATCCCAAGTGGCTTCATCTTCAGAATGATTTGACCACTGAACTTTAAGGAACTTAATTGCCTTCTGACGGGTTCGACGTTCAGCTTGATCAAGAATGCGGATCGGATACTCTTGATAAGAAAGATCCTCTTGCAATTCAAGCATGTCATGATCCACTGCTCGGATAGGATCCTTGAAGCTGCGACGGAGCTGCGACACATGGAAAACATCATGAACTGGAGAGAGGTTCGGCGGCAATTCCAATTGATATGCCACTTCTCCTCGTCGGGCGAGGATACGGAACGGTCCAATGTAGCGAGGAGCTAACTTGCATTTGATCCCAAAACGGTGAGTGCCCTTCATCGGAGTGACGCGAAGATAAGCTTGTTCGCCAGGTTGATAGACCATTACCTGGTGTTTTCGATCATAGTTGCTCTTCTGACGAGACTGAGCAGCTTTCAAATGTTCACGGACAATGCGAACTTGATCTTCAGCTTGTTGAATAATGTCCGGACCAATGAGTGACCGTTCCCCAGTTTCTGACCAATTCAGAGGAGTTCGGCACTTACGTCCATAGAGAACTTCAAAGGGTGCCATCTTCAGACTAGCCTGATAGCTATTGTTGTAGGAAAATTCAGCATATGGGAGAGATTCCTCCCATTTCTTACCGAATGAGATGACACAAGCTCGGGGCATATCTTCAAGCACTTGATTGACTCGTTCAACTTGTCCCTGGGACTGGGGGTGAAAAGCGGTGCTGAAGGACATATGAGTTCCCATAGCTTCTTGGAAACTGTTCCAAAATCTTGAGGTAAAGAGGCTGCCACGGTCTGAACTGATCTCCAACGGAACACCGTGGAGTGACACAATTCTGGAAACATACAAGTCTGCTAACTCACTAGCATTGATTGTCTCCTTGACTGGCAGAAAGTGAGCAACCTTGGAGAATCGGTCAATGACGACAAAAATAGCATCATGACCCTTCTACGATCTGGGAAAACCAGTTATGAAATCCATTTCAACTTTGTCCCATTTCCATTCAGGAATAGCAAGTGGTTGCAGAGTTCCAGCAGGCCTTTGATGTTTTGCTTCGATGCGATGGCAAACGTCACACTCAACAACATAACGAGCAATGTCTCGCTTCATATCAGGCCACCAGTATCTCTGTCGAATGTCTTGGTACATCTTGGTGCTACCGGGGTGAATTGACAAAGGTGTATCATGTGCTTCTTTCATAACATCCTAACGAGAGTCCAGATTGTGCTTTCTGGGGACCACTAGGCGGCCTTTGAAGAACAAGGCACCATCATCATCAACATGGTAGAATGAAGAATTTCCCTTGGAGAGGAACTTCTTAATCTTCTTGACTTCAGAGTCATATTTCGGCCTTGTGTTGATGTTGCGCTCGAGGTCCGGTTCAACAACCAGGGTATTGAGATGACCCTGTGGGACTATGTGAAGGTTCAACTTGCGAAACTCTTCGCAAAGAAGAGGTTGTGCTTGCTGAACCATGAGGTTGTTGCAATAAGACTTGCGACTCAAAGCATTGGCCATTACATTAGCCTTGCCAGGGGTATAGGAAATATCCATGTCATAGTCAGCTATTGTCTCGAGCCACCTTTGTTGACGGAGGTTCAAATCTGGTTGGGTATACAAATATTTCAGACTTTGGTGGTCCATGTATATCTCGCAATGATTACCGAGAAGGTAATGTCGCCACAGCTTCAGAGCATAGATTACTGCTGCTAACTCGAGATCATGTGTTGGATACTTATCTTCGTGAGGACGCAACTGACGAGAGCCATAAGCAATCACTTTGCGCTCTTGCATTAGGACACAGCCTAATCCTTGACGGGATGCGTCGCAATATATCACAAAGTCCTTGCGGGAATCAGGGGGAGCTAGTACTGGGGCAGATGTTAACTTATCTTTAAGTGTCTGAAAACTTTCTTGGCACTTTTCCGTCCACTCAAACTTCTTGCCTTTGTGGAGCAAGTCAGTCAGTGGCTTAGCAATTTTGGAGAAGTTCTCGACGAAACGGCGGCAATAGCTAGCGAGACCGAGAAAACTTTTGACTTGCTTAACAGTCTGCGGAGGAGTCCAGTCAAGAATAGCCTGAACTCGTTCTGGGTTAACAGCAATGCCATCCTTGGAAATCACATGACCAAGATAAGTCACCTCAGATAACCAGAATTCACACTTAGAGTATTTGGCATATAACTGGTGTTCTCGAAGTTTCTCCAATACAAGCCGAAGATGTTCGGCGTGTTCTTCTTCATTCTTGGAAAATATAAGGATATCATCCAAATAAACCATGACAAATTTGTCGAGGTAGTCCATGAAGATATAGTTCATCAATCGAGAGAAGGTTGCTGGAGCATTAGTTAACCCGAAGGACATGACGGTGTACTCGTATGATCCATAACGGGTAACGAAGGCGGTCTTCGGAATATCCTCTTTACGAACTCGTATCTGATGGTAACCCAACCTTAAGTCGAGTTTAGATAACACAGATGTTCCAGCAAGTTGATCAAAAAGATCGTTGATCCGGGGAAGTGGGTATTTGTTCTGGATTGTTGCTTGGTTAATAGGCCGATAGTCCTGGACTAAACGGTTCGTCCCATCCTTCTTCTTAACAAAGAGAGAAGGTGCTCCCCAAGCAGAGGAACTTGGGCGAATGAAACCTTTTTGAAGTGATTTGTCGATCTCCTCCTTAAGTTCAAGGATTTCATGCGGTGGCATCTTGTAGGGGCGCTTAGCAATAGGAGTGGTGCCTGGTTTCAAGTCGATGACGAATTCAACGGCTCTAATAGGGGGTATTCCTGGAAGTTCTTCTGGAAAGACGTCCGGAAAATCGCGAACGACTGGAACGTTCTCAATTCCCTCAAGAGGTGAAGCGTTCAAAGCATTCAGAGCATATATCTGAGCTTCGGCATTCCGGGTAACTCGAGCGGTGTAGTTCACTATCTCGTCGGAGGGGTGAAGGAGTTGGACGACTTTGGTGACACAATTGATCGAAGCAATGTGAGCTTTCAACCAATCCATTCCCAAAATGAGGTCTATGGTGGAAGACTTCAGAACGATAGGGGAGGCAAGGAACTCTAATCCTTCAGTTTCGACAGTGACGTTATGCGCGATCATGTCAGCATGACAATGGGCCCCGGGAGTTTTAACGACTAATGGAGTATGCATCTTTTCATATTGTATGCCATGCATGAATGCAAATGCTCCAGAGACGAATGAATGTGATGCTCCTGAATCAAATAAAACAGAAGCGGGTACTGAGTTAACGAGGAGGGTACCCATCACAGTTTCAGGTTGATCCTAAACTTCTTCAATATCGACGTGGTAAGCCTATCCATGACCATAAGCAGCAGACCCAGTATTATAGTTGCGGGTCTGGTTGTTGCCATGGCCAGTAGGAGGAAGTGCCAACTGAGTCTGATTCTGGTGGCAGTCTTTGGCAAGGTGACCTGGGCGGCGACACTTGAAACACAGACCATCTTCAGGACGAAGAGGAGCAGCACGTGGTGGAGCAGCTTGAGCTCTCGGCTGCCTCAGTGATGGAGGAGGCAAACGGGGTGCAGCATAGGAGGGCCTCAGTGCAGGGGCAGTTGGACGATACATGCTGTTGGGAATCCAGATTTTACGCCTTTGTCCTGAGCTTGAAGATGAGCCAATGTCACGATTGCGCTTGAGTGATTCCCTATGTTCCATCTGAGCGGTCTCAACCTGGATAGCCTTGTTCACCAGAGTGGCGAAGTCGGCGAAGTCATGAATAGCAAGTGCAAGCTTGAGGTCTGGGTGGAGTCCATCACGGAATTTCTCCTATTTGCGAGCATCTATGGCAACGTCTTCTTCAGCATAGCGGGATAGGTTAAGGAATTCCCGCTGATAAGCTTCGACAGTCTTACTGCCCTGGGTGAGGTTGCGAAACTCTCTTTTCTTCCGGTCCATGATTCCCTGAGGAATGTAGCGGGCGTGGAAAGCAGTCTGGAACTCAATCCAGGTAACGACTGTCCCAACAGGTAGTGAACTCCTGTGGGTGTGCCACCATTGAGTAGCGGCACCCTTCAAGAAGTAGGACGCGAAGGTGACAAGGTTGGCGGGGGCGACATTGGCAGACTCCATCTCGTATGTGATGTCGCGAAGCCAGTCATCAGCATCCAGTGGCTGTTCAGAGTTGCGGAAAATAGTAGGGATGAGACGCACAAACTCCTGCAGAGTTATTGGGGCAGGTTGCGGATTCTGAGCATTCTGGTTCTGGTGCGGAAATTGAGCCATAATTCCAACCATGAACTGGCGGTTCAGTTCGAATTGCTGCATCATAGCTACCATATAGTCTGGCGGTGGTGGCTTTTCGGGAGCACGGCCACGACCACGACCACCTGGTCTAACCATCCTGCTAAAGATTTAACAGGGGTAGTTTAGTATAAACAACTGCAAGTGTCTTAGAGACAAACATGATGTAACACGACAATGAATAAGTAGTGCAATAGATTCATAACAGTAGTCAATTAAGACATACAGATCCATACAAAGAGTCGGTTACACGCGGACAGCACAAGTTCGGAAATTAAACATCTAGACATACAAGGCGGCGCGCAGGCACGCGGTGAGGAATACAACAATGAGACATAGCAAAGGCTACATCAATGTCGGGGAAAACCACTGAAACCAGGCAACTACAGATGCGGACGATGAGTGTCCATGGCAGGAAGGTCCTGCGCTCCGTGAGCACTCTGATGCAGAACCCGATCTCGAACTGGAAGAAGAGGTCCACGTGCGGGTGTGTGACCTCCAACAGCAGGCCAATCAATACCTATAGGCATCTGAGTCCTGCACGGGTAAAGGATGTACTCTGGATGTATCCCTGCACGAACAGCTGGCAGCAACTGTGTCATAGCATCGTAGAGACATGCTCGAGTGGCAAACAACTCGACGGCAAGAGCCCGGGCAGTGCAATCCAGAGCCTGAGTGCACTGAATCAAAACATGCGGGTCGTATCGATGTTGCTCGTAAGGGGCACAGACAGCTGTGTAGTATCCGGTATCATCACCAGCAGGGGCATACGGGATGTATCGGAACTCGGAGTCATCCAAGCGACTATGCTCGCCACGAAGACGTGCGACAGCAGAATGGGCAGCGTCATGGACTGCCATATCAATCGTCACGTCGATACCGTGAAAAGTGTGCAACTCAGTGACGGAGTCGTTCCGCTGATCAAAGATACGAACATCGGCATGATACTGCTCCTGGTTGAACTCGCGGAAATCCTCGTAAACCATGTACTCAGGGTACCAGCGGTAGCCCAATTGGTCAGGAGGGCGATCAGGATAGCTGGAAAACCAGTCGCATCACGAGCCCAAGTCCGAAGTACAAGCTGCGTCGCAGGGCGCGGCGGAAACAAGCGATCCATCTGAAACAGAGGAAATTCAAGATTGTCAAATGACAGTAAGTGAATTCTTGCATCGTGCATTCAAGGAAGTAATTTGCAGATAATCAAAGCTCCGGGTGGACGTGATCACGAGAACCTAGAGTCAGAGTTAGTAAAATTTTAACCCGAATAGAAGAGAGAGTAGAATCCCAGAGTAAGGAAGAGGAATAAAAGATCCTAATACCACCCATTGGCGACGTGGGCCCGTAAGCCACACAGCCATGTTAGTAAAATATAGTTTTTCAAAGACTAGACTCAACTTCGACCAAGGAATCGGAAGGGGGCTTCCTACAGGCAGTCGGCTCTGATACCAACTTGCGGTGCCCCTGCTCGACCATGCACTAATCATACACGCAAACGTGCACGCTCGAGATTAGAGACTCACAGGAAGATATCACAACACAACTCTAAACTCAAATTTAAACATAAATTTTCATATTACAAACTAGGGGTCACGAGGACCCGAATACATAAGTCATATACACAAATAATATCTAGGTACAGACATAGTTAGTCAACTTTGCCTTAACAAGGCTAGCACAAACATCGCCACTGATCGAAAAGGCGAAGGCCTCCTGCCTAGGGCCTCCGAAGTACTCCTGGTCGGCGGGCTCAACGTAGTAGTAGTAGTAGCCTCCGAGGATCTCTGTGGCACCCCGGCTCAGAGGACCGGTTTACCCAGTGTTTCCAACCCAGAGATCACATCTTCTGGAAACACACAACTTGGAACAGAACAGAACTGAAGTTTATTAATATATCTTGAGTACAAGCTCATAATTTACATGGATAGCGAGGCAAGAAGCACATCACGTGCTATGACAATATCTACATTATTTATGGAACATAACAGGGCCTCGATACTACTGGGTAGAACTACGGCGTAGCGGAACATAGCGCGAAGAACTCCATCCACAGGGACACTGCTGGGGACACGGCCTAGTTAGCGTATCATGAACCATCGGGACCTCCGTCCTCGGCTTCTCCTGCATCTGGCATGATACGCCAGGTGAGTACTTGGAATGTACTCGCAAGCTCACGGCAACCAAAACAATGCAGCAAACCATAGCATGGCAAATAACCTGTTAAATACTTAGGTTGCTTACTCACTATTATCGAATATCAACTTACTCGCTTCTGGGTTGTCCCACAACCCTCGGAACGCTCATAATCCATTCAGCACTTCCGATCATAAGACAAGTTCTTCCATCATTATTATCATTGTTACGGTTGACCTTTCAATGGCCTAGTACGGACTGTCCAATACCGTGGACGCGGCTATTTGAATAGATTCATACACTCTGCAGAGGTTGCGCACTTTACCCACACTATGGAGCTCCTGGCCTCTTGCTCCCATTCGGGTGGACCGGTGCTGCTCCAACGAAACCTGCCTGACCCGTGACTCCTCTACCGTACCACCGACAATCATACCCTCCCAGGGTCATGTCCTGGGTGGCCCCTGTGTCACCCCGTGACACCTGCCACCGTCGTGGCCAACTAAACTGTCCCAAACGGGGATGCCGGCAAAATAACTCAACTGGGCTCACAGTATTATCGTCGTCTACCTGATCAGGGCAGCACGCACGCATAACCCTCCCTAGTGTGGTGGTACCGATAAAAGAGTACAAAGCCAGACCAAGTCAAGACCGTCCCATACCGGCAAATGTGGCTGCATGGATAAGTCCGGATAGGTGACACTTGATCCACCAATTAAGTTTAGTGTTGTCAAGTACTTATCAAGCATGGGTAGTTATCATGGATAACATGGCAGTAGCTATTTATCAAAATAAATTACTCTTAATTATCACATATTAAAATAATGCATGTAATTCCATTAAATAACCAACACTATTGGAATGCTTCATGCAATGGATGACATGGCTTGCCTTGCTCTGTTGGGTTGTCCACAAACTCCTGGGCTTCAAATCCAAAAGTATTTCCTTCTGAAAATATTTTAAAAGTGCAAAGGAAAATGTCACATAATACTGTTCTGTGCACCAGAAATTCTGTGAACATGGGGAAAATACCAAATTTTTCCAGAAAATAGAGGAGATCAAGACAAACTCAGAGCAAAAAGAATCAATTGATTTGGACTTATGGATAAAAATTTATGGATGGTCAAAGTTTCTGGTCAAATCTGGAATTTAACAGAAATTAGAAAAATCAGCAGAGGGCCACGTCGAAGGCGTATTTTCCGAATACGCCTCCACTTAAGTACCGGTTCGGACGCGGCAGAGTCACTGACGAGCGGGCCCCAGCTGTCATATTTAAAAGAAAAAGAGAGGGCACAGTAAACGGGCGGCTCACCGATGGCGATAGCCGGAGTTTGCGACGGCGGCGAGCTCGGGAGACTGCGAAGATGGATCGGCCACTCGACGGCGGTCCTCCCTGTACCAGTGGCGTCACCGGAGACGGCCTGACGGCGTCGCTCCCTTCTTCTCCGACGGCGGCTGGTTCGGGGGTCGTCGGCGACGGCGATTCCAGCAGCGATTCGGCTCGGGAAGAGGTCGGGCGGAGTCGTGGGAGTGCGGTGAGCTCGAATGTGGAGTCGGGCAGAGCTGGGGTGGGGGAAATCGAGCTATAGCAGTGAGGGGATCGGCGGCGGAATGCCGGCGAGCGGCGAGGCCAGAGGGCCTCTCGGCCGTGGCTCGGTGCTTAGGGGGTCTCTATGAGGCGGAGGGAGTGGGGTGAGGAGCGGAGAGAGGCCAGGGAGGCCTATTTATAGGAGGGGGCGAGTTCTCTGGAAGTGGCGGAGCTCGGGTCACGTCGCCGGCGCCAGGACGCCGCGCTGGCTGGCTCGACGCGGGCGACGGGATAGGATAGGGCAGGGGAGTTAAGACGGACAGTGGCGGCTAGTGGAGGAAGAAGACGAGCGGCCGAGCCACTGTGGCCGCACAGGCGCCATAGTGCCCGTGTGCGTGGCGGCCGGCGAGAGCTTCTCCGGCGAGGGGAAGGATCTAGGGCGGCCAGGTGGACGGAGAGGAGCTAGTCGGCGCACGGGGACAAGGTACGGCGACGCGGGGCAGCCGGATGCGACTCCACAGACACGGGCGCGGTGCAGAGCGCGTGTTTTGGCATGCCAGTGCCGTGCCCACCACGAGCATTGGCGCTTGGGGGACACACAAGCCTGGCGCACCTTGTCTAGCATGTTCTCCTTTGATCACTTAGCCTCTCTGTGCCTCTGGTTCGTCTAGATGCACTTTGGTTCGAAGTGTAGCTTCAGCTACAGTTTCTGACAGAAAACTTGAGAGGGATCTAGAGGCGAGGTGAGCTGGAGATGGAGCCAGGAGAGATGTCTGGAGTGATCTACATTGGAAGGACTACGAGCTGGCCAAGTTTGAGAGAATTTCATCAAGATTTGAATATAGTTCATGTACAACTGCTATTACTGGACCAGAAGAAGGATGAGCTTGTAGCACTCATCTGGCTGATCTGCTGGAGCTGGATTTCGGTGTGGGAGGGTTATTTGGTGGATAGAAGATGCCATAAAAGTTTCAGCTCAATTGGATACCTCTAGATGGTACTTCCTTCACAGAGGTTCAAAATGAGCAGAAACTTGGTAGAATATTGTGGCTGAAAAGTTGTACTAGACAAGATGATATTTTTGGATATTGTGGCAAGATAGGTTCCCTAAATCTCAGGGAATTTTCTGAGAGTTTTCTGAGTTGGGAAAATAGGAGTTGCTTCACAAATGGCCAGTACTGTCCAGAAGACAAATGAATTTTTCTGGACTAAATTTTGTACTGGACCATGAAATGTTTTTGAAGATTGTGGGAGTAGATGATGACAAGAAGGTGTGGTATTAATTTGGGATTTTTCTGATCACCAGAACTATAGGTTGCTTCATAACCCATGGTGATGACATATTTGCCCAAAGGAAGAAAATGAATAAATAGGAAAGATTAAGAATTGGAATTTGATCCAGAAAGTGGGTGACAAGATTTTGGCAAGATGATGAGGGCTTTGGATCATTGAGAGAGATTCATAAGTCCAAAGTCAACTGAAAAGATTCAAAATCCATCCAAATTGCAAATTAAGCCAGAAAATTTTGAAAAGAAAAAGTTGCCAAAAACCAGGGTGTCACAAACCTACCCCCCTTAGAATGAATCTCGTCGTCAAGATTCGGTTGCTCATGGAACAAGTGGGGATATGCTGATCTCAGAAAATCCTCTATTTCCCAGGTAGCCTCTTCCTCAGTATGGTGATCCCACAACACCTTGTAAAATTTGATTGTCTTAATTCTGGTAGTTCTTTCCATCTCATCCAATATTCTGACAGGTCTTTCCTCGTAGGTCAAGTCCTTGGTCAACTCTAGCTCACTCATATCTGCCTGTTTGATTGGAAGTGCAATGCACTTTCTTAACTATGATATGTGGAATACGTCGTGAACGTCAGACAACTCTGGTGGTAGCTCCAACTGATATGCCACTCTGCCTCTTCTAGCCATGACTGGAAAGGAACCGATATATCTTGGTGCAAGTTTTCCTCGGGTGTGAAACCTCTTTATTCCTTTCATGGGGGTAACTCGGAGATAGGCATATTCTCCGGGCTCAAAAGTTACTTCTCGGTGTTTTGGGTCATACTAGCTCTTTTAATGGGACTTGGCTGCTCGAAGACGTTCCTGAATATCCTTGACTTGTTTCTCAGCCTCGAGCATCAAATCCATGCTGAAGATACGGATGTCTCCTGTCTGAGACCAATTTAAGGGAGTGCGACACTTTCGTCCATACAGAGCTTCGAATGGTGACATCTTGAGACTCGACTGATAACTATTATTGTAGGAGAATTCTGCATAGGGTAGACTATCCTCCCATTTGGGTCCATGGGCGAGAGCATAGGACCGAAGCATATCTTCCAATATCTGGTTTACCCGTTAGGTCTGTCCATCTGTCTGTGGATGATACGCCGTACTATGTTTTAGCACAGTCCCCAGGGCTTGGTGCAGTCGCAGCCAGAATGCTGAAGTGAACAGGGAGCCCCTATCCGATGTGATAGACTTGGGTACTCCGTGAAGGCTGACTATCCGGGACATGTAGAGCTGTGCCAGTTGGTAAGCGTTGAAAGTGGTCTTTACCGAAAGGAAGTGAGCCACTTTCGTAAGTATATCCACGATGACCCAGATAGCATCATGGCCTCTTGTTGACTTGGGTAGTCCAACAATGAAGTCCATGCATATGTCATCCCATTTCCACTGGGGAACTGGTAAAGGTTGCAGTAGCCCAGCGGGTTTCTGGTGTTCGGCCTTGACTCTGTTACAGATGTCACAATAGGCGACATAGTATGCTATGTCCCCTCGCATTCCTGGCCACCAAAAGGTTTCTCGCAAGTCCTGGTACATTTTTGTTCCTCCCGGATGGATAGAGTAGGCAGATTCATGTGCCTCTCTGAGTATTTGCTGTCTCAAGCTGTCTTGATCAGGCACACATATTCGGTTCTCAAACCATACAGTGCCCTGGCCATCAATTCGGAAGGACTTGGCCTTTCCTTGCGGAATGCGCTCCTTGATCTCTTGTATATCTTTGTCTGATTTCTGAGCTGCCTTAATTTCTTCCATAAGTGTTGGAGTAATTTCCATTGTATCCGGGTTGATTGGGCCGCATAGCACCATATTCAGTTTGGCAAGCTCTTCTCGTAGCCTCGGATGGATTCCCTCCATTAATGCATTTAGGGTACCTTGTTTTCTGCTGAGGGCATCGGCGACCACATTGGCTTTTCCCGAATGATAATTAATTCCAATGTCATAGTCCTTGACCAATTCAAGCCATCTTCTCTGTCTGAGATTAAGGTCGGGTTGAGTGAAAATATACTTGAGACTCTTGTGGTCTGTGTATATTTCACATTGCTGTCCAATGAGATAATGCCTCCAAATCTTTAATGCATGAATCACGGCTGCCAATTCCAAATCATGCGTGGGATAGTTCTCTTCATGAGGTCGTAGCTGTCTGGATGCATATGCCACAACCTTTCCTTCTTGCATTAGAACGCAGCCGATTCCACGCCTGGAAGCATCGCAGTATATATCAAAGCTCTTGTGGATGTCTGGAAGAACTAAGACAGGGCCTGTAGTTAGCCTCGTCTTTAATTCCATGAAACTACTGTCACATTCTTCCGTCCAGGCAAACTTGTGGTTCTTCTTCAGTAATTCTGTCAGTGGCTTGGCTATTTTTGAGAAGCCTTCAATGAAGCGACGGTAGTAGCCTGCCAATCCCAGAAAGCTGCGGACTTCCGTTACTGTGGCTGGGGTCCTCCAGTTTAATACAGCAGTTACTTTGTTGGGGTCGACGGCCACACCCTGTTCTGACAGAACATGTCCCAGAAATCCCACCTCTTTTAGCCAAACTTCGCATTTACTGAATTTGGCATACAAACGATGGGTCCTTAGTCTTTCCAGGACAGTACGGAGATGTTGCTTGTGCTCCTCTTCATCTTTTGAATAGATAAGAATGTCATCGATGAAGACTACCACAAATTTGTCCAAGAAGTCCATGAAGACCTTGTTCATCATGCTCATGAAATAGGCTGGAGCATTTGTCAGCCCAAATGACATGACTGTAAATTCATACAGACCATATCTAGTAGTGAAGGCTGTCTTGGGGATATCCTCTTTTCTGATTTTTAACTGATGATACCCCGTTCGAAGGTCAATCTTGGAGAATACCCGGGCCCCATTCAACTGGTCAATCAGATCATCAATGCGGGGGAGCGGATATTTATTTTTAATAGTGACCTCATTCAACTGGCGATAGTCCACGCACATTCGCAGGCTGCCATCCTTCTTCTTAACAAACAGCACTGGTGATCCCCATGGGGAAGTGCTCGGACGAATGTACCCTTTTTGCAATAATTCATCCAACTGTTTCTTCAATTCCACCAGCTCTGGTGAAGGCATGCGATAGTACTTCTTGTAAATTGGAGCGGTTCCAGGAACAACCTCAATAGCAAACTCGAGTTCCCGATCAGGTGGCATTCCTGGTAACTCTTCGGGGAACACGTCCGGAAATTCACTGACTACTGGAATCAGACTTATGTCTGTAGCTGTGGCCTTGAATGCCATTCCTTTCTTTGACATCATTCTGTTAGCAGTGAATTGCACTGTTTGGCCTGCCGGGTTAACCAGTGTCACCTTCCTGGTGGCACAGATGATACACACCTGATGTGGTACCAACCAATCCATCCCCAGTATTATATCCAGTCCAGGGGACTCAATGGCAACGAGAGTAGCTGGAAACTTAACATCATGTATCAAAATTTCCAGATCCTTGTATATCATATTTGTTCTGAGCATGGAGCCAGGGGATTGTACCACCATGATTTTGTCCAAAAGAGAAGGAGAAAATTTGTGCAAGGTGGCAAAACTCCGCGAAATAAACGAATGAGAAGCCCCAGAATCAAATAAAATTATTGCGGGTATGTTGTTAACAGAAAATATACCAAGGACTACATCTGGTGCTTCACGGGCTTCTTCAGCGGAGATATGATGGACTTGGACGTGGTAAAAGTTCGGATTGGGGCGGCGTCCAACATGGTTGACTTGTGGCTTGTAGTAGGATGGTGGCTTCCCATTTCTGGTGGGGCACTGCTTGGAGTAATGCCCGCTCTGGCCACAAGTAAAGCATGTGTTGTTGCGACGGCAATCTTCCAGCACTGGCTGTTTGCCGAAGGTCTTGTCTTGGCTGACGGGCTTATTGTTGTGTTTGCCATTGTTCTAGGCAGGCTTGTATTCAGACGGCCCTAGTTGCCAAATGTGTGGCTTTTGCACAAACTGCTCACTGTTGTCCTTCTTGGGTTCCAACTTCCGCTTGCGATCATCATATCCTGACTTATGCTCTCGTTCAGCTATGAAAGCCTTGTTCACCAAAGTCTGGAAGTCAGGAAAGTCAAGCATACAGAGCTGACAGCGGAGGGTATGATTCAGCCCTCCTAGGAATCGGTCAATCTTCCTTTCTTCTGTGGACACGTCGTGGGTAGAGTACCGTGCCAGATTATTAAATTTGTTCAGATACTCACCCACTGACATATTCCCTTGAGTAAGGGCCAAGAATTCCCTCTGCTTCACCTTCATTATGCCGGTAGGAATATGATACTTGCGGAATACCTCTTTGAATTTTTCCCAAGAAATATCTTCTCCAGAGGGCCACATTATTTTTGTGTTGTCCCACCATATAGTTGCCGGTCCTTCCAGGTAGTGAGTGACAAAAGGAACCTTGTCTGACTCATCACAGCGGGCTATGTCCGGTTTCTTTTGCATAGTCCTTAGCCAGTCATCAGCTTCCATAGGATCCACAGCCTGACCAAAACTGGGTGGTTTGGTGCGCTGAAAATCGGACAATTTAGAGTGCGTCCCATTATTGTTATTCTGACCCACCATAGTCTGCATACTTTTCAGAAATTCCATGAGATCCTGATTTCTTTTCTCCTCAAACATTCTCATGATCTGATCAGTGGTTGGTGCCTGTGGTGGCGGAGGTGTCAAATCTTCTGGTGACTGCCCTGCTTGTCTGGCGGATCGACGAATGGGAGTTCCATCGCCGCCTTGATTACTACACCTCTTCATCCTAAATTTGTTCCCATTGCAAAATACCAAATCGATGAGCAACATCCATAAGGGAAAAGCAGGGTTGTATGACACTAGAAAAGAAGCCAAATAAAAAGAGGGAAATAAAGCGAACAACATAATTATACAAGGCAACCCAACATCATACATGACAAGCTAGTAGGGGGATTATCATGACGGGACTGCTCATACGGCAGTTGACATATGCATAGATGCGATGATGCATGCACTGAAACTCAAGCCTCCACTCTAGTGGCGTGGGTGGCACGAACACTGGCACACTGAAGACTCCTCGTCGTCTGATCCGGTCTCGGAATCTAAGCTGATGACATGGATCTCGGCTTCCGGATCAAAGGAAACACGGCGACGCTGATGAGAAGGTTCTCCCTCTGAAGGAGAAGAAGCACGACGCTGCAGCATCGGAGCAGCTGGAGTGGCTAGGAGTGAGGCCCACTCTGCCAGGGTCTCATGTCGGTTACCAGACGAAAAGCCTGGCGGTCCGAACGAGCTAGAAGGAGTCTCAGTAGGTGGAACGGGTGGAGTATACACAGGTGAAAACGGAGGTGGAGGAGGAGACTGTGCTGCCGCAACAGCTGCAAGTGCCCCCCGGGCATGAGTCAGCTCCTCAGCTAGTGAAGTGATCATACGGTAACTGGCGTTCAGATAACGAGATAAAACACCAGTAGCACGATCACTCGTCGGGTCAACAGGTGCGAAAAGGACTCGCCCTATCGTAGGCGACAGGGTGGGGTAGTGAAAGAAACCTAGATGAGTCTGCATCTCGACCTCGTGGAAGCGCAATTCAGTGAGAGCCTCCATCGCAGCAAACTGGATCGCCAATTCCAGAGTAGAAGCAGTTCCGCCCTTGGAAGAACGGGAGTAGCTGCCAATATCTGAACTCGCAGTAAGAAAGGCTTCCGCATGATACTCATATACTGAACCAGCAAGCTTCTCTCAGAACACCTGGTACACTGGGTCTTCGCCGTTGGGATACAGCCGAAGCCAGACACTACGAAGCAGTACTGGAAAAGTGAACGGTGCCGGCTCATGGTTGTAGTGGTACGGAACTGGTGCCATCTACACTCATCAAACCAGCGGTTAGCACAATAAAAACTAGATGCATGCCATGCAACAATTAGATGCAACAAGCAAGACACACCAAGACTCTAAACTACTCGCGGCTCTAGCGCAGGGTTAACTAGGGTGTCCTATAGTCAGCGCGGCTCTGATACCAAGCGTTGTGGCACCCCAGCTCAGAGGACCGGTTTACCCAATGTTTCCAACCCAGAGATCAAGTCTTCTGGAAACACACAACAACTTGGAACAGAACAGAACTGAACTTTATTAATATATCTTGAGTACAAGCTCATAATTTACATGGATAGCGAGGCCAGAAGCACATCACCTGCTATGACAATATCTACATTATTTATGGAACATGATAGGGCCTCGATACTACTGGGTAGAACTACGGCGTAGCGGAACATAGCGCGAAGAACTCCATCCACAGGGACACTGCTGGGGACACGGCTTAGTTAGCGTAGCACGAACCATCGGGACCTCCGTCCTCGGCTTCTCCTGCATCTGGCATGATACGCCAGGTGAGTACTTGGAATGTACTCGCAAGATCACGGCAACCAAAACAATGCAGCAAACCATAGCATGGCAAATAACCTGTTAAATACTTAGGTTGCTTACTCACTATTATCGAATATCAACTTACTCTCTTCTAGGTTGTCCCACAACCCTCGGAACGCTCATAATCCATTGAGCACTTCCGATCATAAGACAAGTTCTTCCATCATTATTATCATTGTTACGGTTGACCTTTCAGTGGCCTAGTACGGACTATCCAATACCATGGACGCGGCTATTAGAATAGATGCATACACTCTGCAGAGGTTGCGCACTTTACCCACACTATGGAGCTCCTGGCCTCTTGCTCCCATTCGGGTGGACCGGTGCTGCTCCAACAAAACCTGCCTGACCCGTGACTCCTCTACCGTACCACCGACAATCATACCCTCCCAGGGTCATGTCCTGGGTGGCCCCTGTGTCACCCCGTGACACCTGCCACCGTCGTGGCCAACTAAACTGTCCCAAACGGGGACGCCGGCAAAATAACTCAACTGGGCTCACAGGATTATCGTCGTCTACCTGATCAGGGCAGCACGCACGCATAACCCTCCCTAGTGTGGTGGTACCGATAAAAGAGCACAAAGCAAGACCAAGTCAAGGCCGTCCCATACCGGCAAATGTGGCTGCACGGATAAGTCCGGATAGGTGACACTTGATCAACCAATTAAGTTTAGTGTTGTCAAGTACTTATCAAGCATGGGTAGTTATCATGGATAACATGGCAGTAGCTATTTATCAAAATAAATTACTCTAAATTATCACATATTAAAATAATGCATGTAATTCCATTAAATAACCAACACTATTGGAATGCTTCATGCAATAGATGACATGGCTTGCCTTGCTCTGTTGGGTTGTCCACAAACTCCTGGGATTCAAATCCAAAAGTATTTCCTTCTGAAAATATTTTAAAAGTGCAAAGGAAAATGTCACATAATACTGTTCTGTGCACCAGAAATTCTGTGAGCATGGGGAAAATACCAAATTTTTCCAGAAAATAGAGGAGATCAAGACAAACCCAGAGCAAAAAGAATCAATTGATTTGGACTTATGGATAAAAAGTTATGGATGGTCAAATTTACTGGTCAAATCTGGAATTTAACAGAAATTAGAAAAATCAGCAGAGGGCCACGTCGAAGGCGTATTTTCCGAATACGCCTCCACTTAAGTACCGGTTCGGACGCGGCAGAGTCACTGACGAGCGGGCCCCAGATGTCATATTTAAAAGAAAAAGAGAGGGCACGGTAAATGGGCGGATCACCGATGGCGATAGCCGGAGTTAGCGACGGCGGCGAGCTCGGGAGACTGCGGAGATGGATCGGCCACTCGACGGCGGTCCTCCCTGTACCACTGGCGTCTCCGGAGACGGCCTGACGACGTCGCTCCCTTCTTCTCCGGCGGCGGCTGGTTCGGGGGTCGTCAGCGACGACAATTCCGGCAGCGATTCGGCTCGGGAAGAGGTCGGGCGGAGTCGTGGGAGTCTGGTGAGCTCGAATGTTGAGTCGGGCAGAGCTGGGGTGGGGGAAATCGAGCTATAGCAGTGAGGGGATCGGCAGCGGAATGCCGGCGAGCGGCGAGGCCAGAGGGCCTCTCGGCCGTGGCTCGGTGCTTAGGGGGTCTCTATGAGGCGGAGGGAGTGGGGTGAGGAGCAGAGAGAGGCCGGGGAGGCCTATTTATAGGAGGGGGCGAGCTCTCTGGAAGTGGCGGAGCTCGGGTCACGTCGCCGGCGCCAGGATGCCGCGCTGGCTGGCTCAACGCGAGCGATGGGATAGGAGATGGCAGGGGAGTTAAGACGGACAGTGGCGGCTAGTGAAGGAAGAAGACGAGCGGCCGAGCCACTGTGGCCGCACGGGCGCCACAGTGCCCGTGTGCGTGGCGGCCGGCGAGAGCTTCTCCGGCGAGGGGAAGGATCTAGGGCGGCCAGGTGGACGGAGAGGAGCTAGTCGGCGAACGGGGACAAGGTACGGCGACGCGGGGCAGCCGGATGCAACTCCACAGACACGGGCGCGGTGCAGAGCGGGTGTTTTGGCATGCCAGTGTCGTGCTCACCACGGGCATTGGCGCTTGGGGGACACGCAAGCCTGGCGCACCTTGTCTAGCATGTTCTCCTTTGATCACTTAGCCTTTCCGTGCCTCTGGTTCGTCTAGATGCACTCTGGTTCGAAGTGTAGCTTTAGGTACAGTTTCTGACAGAAAACTTGAGAGGGATCTAGAGGCGAGGTGAGCTGGAGATGGAGCCAGGGGAGATGTCTGGAGTGATCTACATTGGAAGGACTACGAGCTTGCCAAGTTTGAGAGAACTTCATCAAGATTTGAATATAGTTCATGTACAACTGTTATTACTGGACCAGAAGAAGGATGAGCTTGTAGCACTCATCTGGCTGATCTGCTGGAGCTGAATTTCGGTGTGGGAGGGTTATTTGGTGGATAGAAGATGCCATAAAAATTTCAGCTCAATTGGATACCTCTAGATGGTACTTCCTTCACAGAGGTTCAAAATGAGCAGAAACTTGGCAGAATATTGTGGCTGAAAAGTTGTACTGGACAAGATGATATTTTTGGATATTGTGGCAAGATAGGTTCCCTAATATCTCAGGGAATTTTCTGAGAGTTTTCTGAGTTGGGAAAATAGGAGTTGCTTCACAAATGGCCAGTACTGTCCAGAAGACAAATGAAGTTCTCTGGACTAAATTTTGTACTGGACCATGAAATGTTTTTGAAGATTGTGGGAGTAGATGATAACAAGAAGGTGTGGTATTAATTTGGGATTTTTTTTGATCACCAGAACTATAGGTTGCTTCATAACCCATGGTGATGACAGATTTGCCCAAAGGAAGAAAATGAATAAATAGGAAAGATTAAGAATTGGAATTTGATCCAGAAAGTGGGTGACAAGATTTTGGGAAGATGATCAGGGCTTTGGATCATTGAGAGAGATTCATAAGTCCAAAGTCAACTGAAAAGATTCAAAATCCATCCAAATTGCAAATTAAGCCAGAAAGTTTTGAAAAGAAAAAGTTGCCAAAAACCAGGGTGTCACAATCTCCTGCTCCTGGGCTCCGTCGTCTGAACGCAGCAACTGGGTATGGGGAAAAAGAGATAGCAAGCAACCGTGAGTACTCATCCAAAGTACTCTCAAGACTGACATCAGAACTATACTAAATATGCATCCGTATCAAAGGAATGGGGCTATATCTTTGGACTAAACTGCAGAAATGCCGGAACAGAGGGGGAGAGGCCTAGCCTATTGAAGACTACCATCTTGAAGCAATCTTGCAGCATCAGAAGAGAGTAGAGTATAGTAACACATAATAGCAGTTATATTGTAGTAATGCCCTGAGATCCTTCCTCGTCTACCCTGCGAGAAAGTGATCCCGAGAGCAGTAGTAACAGTTTATCATTGTAACAGCATCCATTTGTAGTTGTAGCAGATCAGGATACAACTCCGAGCGTCCTGTTACCGTGGACACGGCTATTCGAATAGATAACTTCCCTGCAGGGGTGCACTACTGTTACCCAACACGCTCGATCACATCTGGCCGGACACACTTGCTGGGTAATGCCCGACCTCGGGTAATCGACACGACGCAGTCCTACCTAGGCTCAGCAGAGAGGTTAACACGCCGGTCTAAATACTAAGTGCAAAGGGGTCTTGGGCCCATCGCCCTCTGCACTTCTGCACGTTGCGAGACTGGCCGGGGCCCAGGCGCGACACTGTATACACAAGTGACGTAACCAGCCCACCCCAGCAATCAGCCCGCATCTCTGAGCTGTGACGTGTGAAGTGCTTTCGGCTGATACATACGACGTAGAGGGCCCCATTAAACCATTATCCCACATGGTGGTAGTGCGTATAAGGCCAGCGGCCTACTCAGATCAAATACCCAAATCCGTTAGGCATGTTTAGTAACTCGCAGAGACGAACAGGATCCCTGTCGCTCCGACTTGATATCACACGGCTCGCGGGTGCTCTCGGAGCCGACCCGTCTTTAATATTATTCTCTCGCGGGCACCCTTGGGGCCAGCCCAACTTTAATAGTTTAAAGTATTGCAATAAGTAAACATTTCCGTGATCATCACCCAGAGTGGTCACGGCCCGATATCAAGCATGGCAAACGGACAAGGGTGAAGGGCCACAGATGAATCAATAGTATAGCTAACTAAGCATCATGGGACAACAGGTAGGTATCAATAGTAGGCGACAAGATCAGGCTATGCATCAGAATAGGAGCTATCGGAATAACAACAGAAGCAATTCTAATGCAAGCATAAGAGAGAAAGAGTGGGCGATATCTGGATGATCAAGGGGGTTTTGCATGCCTGGAAGCTATGCTGAAGGGGTCTGGTAGTCGACAACGTGGTCGTACTCTGCAGTGTCGTCGGCAGTCTCGGGGTCTATTGGGAGAGAAGGAGGGGGAAGAAACAATAAATACACGGCAAACAATGCAACAGGGATGCGTGACATGTCTACATGCTATGCAGGGGTGATTTAGTGCATCTCTAATTATTTTAGATGATTTAGGAATTTATCTGGAATTATTTTATCAAGGTCATGCACTATTCATTTATTGGAAACAGGCAAAAAGTTCCATGTTCATCATGTTAGAGGGGTGTGGCAGGTACGGGGGTGGTGTATTCGGATTCTTCATATTTTTCTGATCATTTTTCATATATAAATTATTTTCATCCGAGTTACGGTTTATTTTATATGATTTTTCAAAGTTTTAATCATTTTCTGGAATTTCTGGAATTATTTAATTCGAATTATCCGAAACAGTGTTAGGTGACGTCAGCAGAACGTCATGATGACGTTAGTAGTCAACCCAGCCGGTTAACTGGTCAATCTGACCAGTGGGTCCCACTTGTCATACACGGTAGTTAATCGAGTGAGTTAATTTAACTAAAAAGGATTAATTAGCATGTGGGCCCCATTAGTCAGTGACTAATCTAATTATCAGATTATCTTTTAAATTTGAATTAACTTAATTACTCGCGGGGCCCGCACGTCAGTGACACAGGTCAGCCCAGTCAGCAGGTTTGACCAGGTCAACCCGGTCAACGTCAGTGGCCCAGGGTGGTGCCACATGGGCGCCACATCAGCGCCGGTCATCGGCGTCGCCGGAACATCGCCGGTGACCGTTTCCGCGGCGGAACTTCACCGGCGAGCGTCGGGATTGCGCTATAGGGGGTCAAAACGGGCACCGCGACTTGCGTTCGAACGAGGGAAGCAGCGCGCATCAAACGCCGGCGGTCACACGGGCTGGGATGGCCTAAATCTACGGTGGCGTCGACCGGAGCGGCGCCGGAGTTCGGGCGCCGATGGATTCGAGCGCCCAGGGCACAGCAAGAGCGGCGGATGGGCGCGTTGGCTAGCTAGGAGCTCGGGGAGCTCGACGCGCGGCTCAGGCGCGAGTTGTGGCTATTGTTACCGCAGCGCTGCCATGGCCGGTGGGGAGGAGATTCGGGCGCGACGGCCGCGAGCGCTAGAGACGGTGGGGCAAGGAGAAAGCAGGGGCAATCAGTGCATCGCTCACCGAGGGAGCGCACGAAGGCTCGTTGGGTGCACGGGAGCGCAGGACGGTGACGAAAACGATGATGGCGTCACGGTGGCCGAAGGTGGAAGAAGAGGTCGATGGCGACGTTGTGGTGGCCTGCAGCTTGAATGGCTCCTCCGAGAAGAAGTAGTCGACGGCGGCGAAGCAAGCGGGCACGGTCGCGCGACGAGAAACGGTCAGTGGCCGCGAGCTTTACGGTAGCGACGCCATGGCCGCGCTCGGGTGCGGTGGGGAAACGAGGGAGAGAGGAAGAGAAGTGGCGAGGGAAGAGCCAGGGGGTGCGGGGGCTCTGCCCTTATCCTCCACGGAGGGCGCGGCCGCTGTCGACCAGGGAGAGAGGGGGGCCAGGCGTGGCGCGTGCGGGCATGGCGACAACAGCGCGCGGGGATGAACAGCGCGAGCTAGGGGAAGAGCTAGACGGGCTCGGCCGCCCATTGTTTGACTAGAGCCCAGACAAACAGTGCCCCGTTCCCTTTTTCCTTTTCTTTTCTTCTGTTTTATTTCTTTTCTCACTTATGAAAAATGTTTAGCTACCATGTGACTTTTATAAAATATGTGACGTGGCCATAATAATACAATGTAATATTTTGTACTGTCATAAAAAGGTTTGGAGGTAATTGATTTCATTTGAATTTTTATTTAAATAAAATGGGATTAAATGGTGCTGTCTTGGTACTATTTCATGATGTTAGAGTCATTTAACTAATCCAATTAATGTTGAGCTTATTTTTATAATTGCTTTGGGAATATTTGCAATATTATGAACTATTTAGTTCCTGGATTTGAACAACTTTTAAATTCACTTTATATTTGAATTTCAATTTGAATTGGAATTTGAAATGAGATATGAAACAAATGATGATCAAGCACTGTTAATCATGATGACTTGGCATTATCAAAAGGGTGATCACTGTAGCTTAATACATGGGGATGTTACAGGAAGGCAGCTTTGAACTCCACCCAGGTGATGATGGTTCCAGCAGCTAGGGTATGCCTGTAACTGTCCCACCATTGCGCTACGAGACCCTTTAGAAAGTATGATGCAAAAGTGACAAGGTTGTCAGGGGCCACATTAGCGGACTCCATTTCAAATGTGATGTCGCGGAGCCAGTCATCAGCATCAAGTGGCTGAACTGAGTTGCGGAAGATTGTGGGGTTGAGGCACAGAAACTCTTGCAGAGTGATTGAGGCTGGCTGCTGGTTGGCATTGGGACGAGCAAACTGAGCCATAAGCCCTTGCATGAACTGACGGTTCAACTCAAACTGTTGCATCATTCCAGCCATATAGTTGGGCGGTGGTGGATTGTTGGCACCACGGCCACGACCTGCGGGCCTAACCATCCTGCTAAGATTCAACAGGGGTAATTTAGCAACGAGCATTGCAGTTGTATGGAATCATTCATGAAGTAACACGCACAATCAAAGGAAGTGCAATAGATACACCATCATAGTCAAACATGACATACAAATCCATACATAGATTTGGTTACAAACCAGCGTTACAACAGCGTAAGGGAAAGCTAGACAAACTAGGCGGCACGCAGGCATGTGGTGGAGGGATACAACAATGCGACATAGCGATATGCTACATCAATGTCGGAGAAAACCACTGAAGCCAGGCAACTGCAAGTGACGACGTCGGGCACCCTCGATGTAAGGATCCTGTGCTCCGTGGACACTCTGGTGCAGAACCTGGTCCCGAACTGGAAGAAGAGGACCACGTGGAGGAGTAAGACCTCCAACAGCAGGCCACTCAAGACCTGGTGGCATCTCTGTCCTGCGCGGGTAAAGAATGTACTCTGGGTGCATCCGTGCACTGACTGCTGGCAGCAACTGTGTCAGAGCATCGTAAAGACGAGCACAAGTGGCGTGCAACTCGACAGCAAGAGCTCGGGCAGTGCGATCCAGAGCCTGTGTGTACTGAACCAAAACCTGCGGGTCATAACGACGCGACACGTAGGGAGTATAGACAACAGTGTAGTATCCAGTCTGGTCCCCAGCGGGGGCATACGGGATATACCTGAAACCAGTCTCCTCCAAGCGACTGTGCTCTCTACGAAGATGGGTAATAGCAGTAAAGGCAGCATCATGGACGGCCATGTCGACAGTCACTCCAACACCGTGGATGGTGTGCAACTCAGTGATGGAGATGTCCTGCCGATCAAAGATGTGAACCCCAGCGTGGTACTGCTCCTGGTTGAACTCGCGGTAGTCCTCGTAAACAGTGTACTCGGGGTTCCAGCAATATCCCAGCCTGGTCAAGAGATCGACCCAAATAGCAGGGAACCCAGTCGCATCGATAGCCATAGTCTGGCATACGAGCTGTCTTGCGGGACGCATCTGAAACAGGGAGTGTAAGATGTCATGAGACAGTGTGAGAAGCATATGATAGCACTGAAAGGAATGATAGCAGATAGTCCAGCTCTCCGGGTGAATGTGAACACGAGAACCTAATGTCAGAGTTAGTAAAATCTTTAACCCAAAAAGAAGAGAGATCAGAGTCCCAGAGTAAGGAAGAGGAATAAAAGATCCTAATACCACCCATTGGCGACGTGGGCCCGTAAGCCACACAGCCATGTTAGTAAAACAATTTTGCAAAGACTAGACTCAACTTCGGCCAAGGAGTTGGAAAGGGAATTCCTACAGGCAGTCGGCTCTGATACCAACTTGTGACGCCCCCAACTTAATCGTGCACTAATCATACACGCAAATGCACACGATCAAGCCTAAGGACTCACGGGAAGATATCACAACACAACTCTAAACACAAATAAAGGTCATACAAGCTTTATATTACAAGCCAGGGGGCTCGAGGGCTCGAACACATAAGCTCGCGATCAAGCATCAGCGGAAGCAACACAATATCTGAGTACAGACATAAAAGGGAAACAAGTTTGCCTTAAGAAGGCTGAGCAAAACAACGATAACTAGATCGATAAGGCGCAGGCCTCCTGCCTGGGTACCTCTGAATCTACTCCTGGTCATCAGTGGTCTCCACGTAGTAGTAGGCTCCAACAAAACAAGGCAAATCTCAACAAAAGAAATGACGCTCCAAGCAAAACACATATCATGTGACGAATAAAAATATAGCTCCAAGTAAGGTTACCGATAATGTTGAAGACGAAAGAGGGGATGCCTTCCGGGGCATCCCCAAGCTTAGTTGCTTGGGTCTTCCTTGAATATTACCTTGGGGTGCCTTGGGCATCCACAAGCTTAGGGTCTTGCCGCTCCTTATTCTCCTCATATCGATATCTCACCCAAAACTTGAAAACTTCAATCACACAAAACTTATCGGAACTTCGTGAGATAGGTTAGTATGATAAAAATAAATCATCTACTTAGGTACTGTCAAGACAAGATTCATAGTTGTTCCACATAATTCCTACTGTATTCTATCATTTCCACAATTTATATTACTCAATATAAGCTATGGAAACACTAAAATAGGCAAACTATGCACCGAAAACAGAATCTGTCAAAAACAGAACAGCATGTAGTGAGGGATTTAAAAACCATACTTATGTACCTCCAAAAATTCTGAAAAATTAGGAAAACGTCAAAAATTTGCATAGCAATACTGTGTAAAAATTTCAGAATTTTTTGACGCTCCAGTAAAATCTGGGAAATTAAACACTGGAGGAAAAAGTTTCTGTTTTTGCACATAATTGAATCAACAAGTATCCACACTATCCCAAAGGCTTTACTTGGCACTTTATTGAAAGAAAACTTGTAAAACATGATTACCACAGTAGCTTAATCATGTGAACACACTAAAAAAGAAAGGATACATATTGGGTTGCCTCCCAACAAGCGCTTTTCTTTAAAGCCTTTTAGCTAGGCATGATAATTTTGAATGATGCACTCATAGAAGTAAAGAATTGAAACGCAAAGGGAGCATTATGAGAAATATATCAAACACATTTAATCCTAACTCACTTCCTATGCATAGGGATTTTGTGAGCAAACAAATTATGTGAACAAGAATCATCTAGCATAGGAAGGCAAAACAAGTGCAACTTCAAAACCTTGAACGCATAGAGATGAAACTTGATATTATTGAGATATGCAAGAGCATGTGTTCCTCTCTCATAATAATTTTCAGTAGCATCATGAATTAATTCAACAATATAACTATCACATACATCACTCTTTTCATGATGCACAAGCATAGAAGATTTATTACTCTCCACATAAGCAAATTTATTCTTATTCATAATAGTGGGAGTATCATATGCAACTCGAATACTATAAAGCGTTTCCACATTAAAAGAGTAATGTTCAGTAAAAGGATATTCATAATTATGACAAGTATAATAATAATCATTACTATTTTTCATAACATAAGTATCATCACACTAATCATCATAGATAGGAGGCATGAAATCATCATAACAATTTTTCTCATCAAAACTTGGGGGAGTAAAAATATCATCTTCATAAAACATAGCATCCCCAAGCTTATGGCTTTGCATATCATTAGCATCATGGATATTCAAAGAATTCATACTAATTTCATTGCAATCATGCTCATCATTCAAAGATTTTATGCCAAACATTTTATTGAATTCTTCTTCTATCAATTGAGCACAATTTTCCGATCCATCATTTTCATGAAAGACATGATAAAGACGAAGAATATGAGGCAAACTCAATTCCATTTTTTTAGTTTTATTTTATAAGCCAAACTAGTGATAAAACAAGAAACAAAAAGATTCAATTGCAAGATCTAAAGATATACCTTCAAGCACTCACCTCCCCGGCAACGGCGCCAGAAAAGAGCTTGATGTCTACTACACAACTTATTCTTGTAGACTCGTGTTGGGCCTCCAAGCGCAGAGTTTTGTAGGACAGTAGCAATTTTCCCTCAAGTGGATGACCTAAGGTTTATCAATCCGTGGGAGGCGTAGGTTGAAGATGGTATCTCTCAAACAACCCTGCAACCAAATACAAGAAATCTCTTGTGTCCCCAACACACCCAATACAACGGTAAATTGTATAGGTGCACTAGTTCGGCGAAGAGATGGTGATAAACGTGTAGTATGGATAGTAGATATAGGTTTTTGTAATCTGAAAATATAAAAACAGCAAGGTAGCAAGTAACAAAAGTGAGCACAAACGGTATTGCAATGCTTAGGAACAAGGCCTAGGGTTCATACTTTCGCTAGTGCAATCTCTCAACGATGCTAATATAATTGGATCATATAAACATCCCTCAACGTGCGATAAAGAATCACTCCCAAGTTCCTATTAGCGGAGAACATAAGATAGAAATTGTTTGTAGGGTACAAAACCACCTCAAAGTTATCATTTCCGATCGATCTATTGAGCTATTCCTATAAGTGTCATAAACAGCCCTAGAGTTCGTACTAAAATAACACCATATGATACACATCAACCAACTCTAATGTCACCTAGATACTCCAATGTCACCACAAGTATCCGTGAGTTGATTATACGATATACATCAAACAACTTCATAATCATAACATTCAATCCACACAAAGAACTCCAAGGAGCACCCCAAAGTTTCTATCGGAGAAAAGATAATGAAAACGTGCATCAACCCATATGCATAGATTACCCCAATGTCACCGCGGGAATCCGCGAGTTGAGTGCCAAAACAGATATCAAGTGAATCAATATAATACCCCATTGTCACCACGGGTATTCATATGCAAGACATACATCAAGTGTTCTCAAATCTGAAATATTCAATCCGACAATAACGAAACCTCAAAGGGAAAATATTCGATTCATCACAACAAGGATAGAGAGGGGAAAACACTATATGATCCAACTATATTAACAAAGCTCGTGGTACATCAAGATCGTGCCAAATCAAGAACACGCGCGAGAGAAATAAAACACATAGCTACTGGTACAAACCCTCAACCCCAAGGGTGAACTACTCCCTCCTCGTCATGGAGACCACCGGGATGATGAAGATGGCCTCTGGTGATGATGTAGATGAGATCGTGGAGGTATAGAGGCTTGCGGCGGCGTAAAAACTCATCTAGGGTTATTTCTGGGGGTTTCTCTATTTATAGGATTTTTCAGCGTTGGAATCAGGTCAGACGGAGCCACGTGGGCCCCACGAGGTACCAGGGCGCGCCTGGGGGGTGGCGCGCCCTGGTGCCTCGTGGGCACTGGGTGGCCCCCCTCCAGTGGGTCTTGGTTCCAGTATTTATTATTTATTCCATAAAAAATCTCCAAAAAGTTTCATCCAATTCCAAGAACTTTATTTCTGCACAAAAAACAACACCATGGCAATTCTGCTGAAAACAGCGTCAGTCCGGGTTAGTTCTAATCAAATCATACCAAAACCATATAGAATTGTTATAAACATGGCATGAATACTTCATAAATTATAGATACATTGGAGTCGTATCATAGCGCGCGGTGACAATCAGCGATCCACGATCTGTGGTCCCGACGCCCCGTCTCATGGACTTACGACAAGGGCTAGGAATGCCCGGCCGTGCCACGTAATCATCTCGCGGGTACCCTCACGGTCAACCCGTCTCCACATACCTTGCGGGTACCCCTCGGGGCCGACCCGACTTCATCAAGGGACTGAATAATATAAGGTACTGGTCTCGGCCCCTCGATCACATTGATCGGGGCACTGGTAACAAAGCGGGGCAACAGGGACAAGGGTGAGGGGTCACTGATGGATCACTAACCGACCTATACTAAGCATATAGGATAACAGGTAAAGTAACAATAGCAGGTTACAAAAGCAGGTTATGCATCAGAATAGGAGCTATCTAATACAGTAGCAAAATCTAATGCAAGCATGAGAGAGGAAGAATGGGCGATATAGGGATGATCAAGGGAGGTTTTGCTTGCCTGGAAGCTCTGCTGAAAGGGACTGGTCCTCTGCGGTGTAGTCGTACTCGGGAGCAGCGTCAGTCTCGGGGTCTACCGGAGGAGAAGAGGGGGAAGAAACAATAAATACAAGCAAACAAGTGCAGCACGACACATGGCATGGTAGTGTTGTGCTAGGGGTGACCTAATGCAGCACTACACGTTGCAGGCGGAGCGGGAAAATATCTGGGGATATTTTCCCGGCTTCGGGCATCTGCCAGACAGATGAACCGGAGGGGAAGGTTCCATGTCTGCATAGTTGTGAGCATGTGACAGCTAAACGGAGGGCATATTCGGATTCATCTTGTTTTTCTGATCAACTTTCATGTAGAAAACTTTTTGATCCGAGCTACGGTTTAATTTCTATGATTTTACAAAGATTTAAACATTTTCTAAAATTATTTTAATTACTAAATTCGACAGAAAAGGAATATGACGTCAGCATGATGTCAACATTGCGTCAGCGGTCAACTGACCAGCTGACCAGTCAAACTGACAGGTGGGGCCCATCTGTCATACACAGAACTAATTAACAGGATTTAAATTTAACTAATTATCCTAATTAGCTAGTGGGACCCACTGTCAGTGACTGCTTAATTAAGATTTTATTTAATTATCAAAAAACGTTTAAATTAGTGCGGGGCCCGCGTGTCAGTGACACTGGGCTCCACGGGCCCACAGTCAGTGGCACAGGGGTGGGCCCCAGGCATCCATGTCAGCGCGCGCCAGCGTTCAGCCGCCGGCGCCGAAAAACACGGCGGCGAGCTACGGCCATCGCCGGAATTTCGCTATGGTGGGCCAAAACGGACGCGGCCGGTGCCGTTCGAACGGGCGTCGAGCGCCGCGTCCAACGGTGGCGGTCTCGCGACTTGGGATGGCTGGAGTCGACCGGAGCTTCGACGGCGTACAGCGGCGACTACGGTGCTCGGCGGGAACGGCTACACGGTGTGCGGTTGAGTGAAAGAAGCGACCAGGGGAGATCTACGAGCGCGCGCGAGCTATACGGGCACAGGTGCGTGACCAAAAGGTCACCGGAAGCTCGCCGGCGACGATGTCGTGCGGAGGCAGGCTCGACCACTACGGGGACAACGGCTACGGGCATGATGAAGCGAGGAGAGGAGAGTGGAGGGGAAGCAGAGCTCACAGTGGACTTGGAGAGGTGCATAGCGGGCTCGGGGAGGGCTCGGTGGCGACGTACGGCGGCGGCGATCTCCGGCGACCGAGAGGGGAAGGCGAGCTCATGGGCGACGTTGCGGTGGTCCCCGACTCCGATTGATCGGTGCAGAGGGCGTAGCCGAGGCCGGCGGAGCGTGCTGGCACGGTGAGGCAGCGAGGAGGGTGCGGTGGCCGCGAGGTTCACGGCGGCGAGGCCATGGCGGCGCTCGGACGAGATGGGGGAGAGCGAGGGAGGGAAAGGAGGAGCGCTAGGGTTCGTCCTCGGGGACGAGGAGGGGTCCTTATTCCCCCCTGATGCCCTGTAGCGGCTCGTTATCGCGAGAGGAGAAGGGGGGGCCGGTTAAGGTGATTGCGCGCGCGGCGACAGCGCGCGGGGACGAACAGAGGAAGGAGACGAGCGGGGAGTGGGTTGGGCCGGCGCTGTAGCCCGCAGGCTTGAGTGCACAGTAGCCGCTAGCCTTTTTGCTTTTTCTTTTTCTGTTTTCTTTTCCAGTAGTTTTTGCATTTATTTTTAGCCAAGTAATGACTTTGCAAAAATGTGCCACTGGTAGAATCAAATAGCAAGGAATATTGTGCACTGTCACAAAAAGTTTGGGGGCAAAATCATTTCCTTTGAATTTTGTATTGCATTTAAAGTGCCAAAATGGTGCTGTTGGCACTGTTTTCAAGATGTTAGAGACATCTAGGGAATTTTGGTGATGTTGTTTTCCTTAACATAATTCACAATGGATTATTTCCAAAATTATGAACTTTTTTAGTTCCTGGATTTGAACAACTTTTATTTTCACCTCATATTTGAATTTAAATTTGAATTGGAATTTGAAGTGAGATATGATTCCAATGTGATCAAGCATGGTAAATCAAAATGATTAAGCATAATCTTGAGGATCACTATAGCTCATTACATAGGGGTGTTACACTGGGTGTCTGGATACTCGGGCATCGGCGAGCCCAGCGGCCGACTAGAGCCCATGGCATGCTTGCCGGTTTCTAGCCCGAAGGAGAAGATCTGCTGCATCTGGTGGTAGTTCTGGATAGGGGTGTTGCGGAACTCTGCGTCCTTGGGGTGAGCCTAACAAAGAAACAGGGCAGAGTGGTTAGTTAGTATGGCAATGGTTCATAGGCTCAAAGAGCTGGTTAGTTAGAGTGGCATGGTTTGTGAGCTAACCGCAATGTGGCCTTGGTAGTGCTCTGCCTCCAAAAGGATCGAGCAGGTCTCCTCATCCCTTGAAGCACCGCTGAGGTCTCTGAGCTTGGACGCAGTGATCCACCTCGCTTTCCACTTCCTCGGATGGTTGTAGACCTGGGTCGAGGTCACCTCCTATCCACAGAACTCGAACACTTGCTTTGCAACATCGTTCAAGTGCACCTCCTTGAAGCCCTTATTAGTCCTCACCCCACTAGCTATGATCTGACACATCTTGTTAAGCATGAAAGTGGAGAGGAACGGCTGCCATTTCATGGAGTTCCCCTGCCATCCTTCTTCTCCTTTGCAGCTACCTTCTGAGCAGTGGCATGAGCTGCAGCATTGGGCTGAGCCACCACAAATGGAGGAACCATAGGCGGCACCTCAAAAACCTCTGAATAAGGAGGCATCTCGATGAGAGGCTGGGAGTCCTCAACATAGGACTGCAGTGTCGGTTCTAAATCCGGCATATCTCATAGTAGGGGTCCTAAGCTAGGCGTCTTGGAGCGATGGTAACATGGACACAGGATTTTACCCAGGTTCGGGCTCTCTCGAAGAGATAATACCCTACGTCCTGCTTTTGATTGTATTCATATGGGGTATAGTACAGAGTACATGTATCTACCACGAGATTGTTCTAATGAATATGAGATGTCTATTGACTAGCCTGGCCTCAGTTTATATAATGCACCGGAGGCCTAGGGTTTAGAAGGGTCCTCGTCTTGTGTGCCAAGTTTGGTGGAGTCTTCCTTGTATACGTCACGGGTTGCCCGAAGTGGCCCATTAGTAAACCGCCATGGGGGTCCTCGGCCCGATCCACTTGGTCGGGAGCCGACGTGATGAGTACCCCCTAGTCCAGGACACCATCAGTAGCCCCCTGAACAAGTCTTCAAGTTGGGGGCGCTCCTCGGTTCTTCCGAATTGTTCTTCATCTTCGGTCATCGGTCTTGAAAACTGGTTCAACAAATCTTCTCATCTCCGATCTTGAGGATCGCCGAGGTGTATCCGAAGAGTTCATACGTCGGGCATCCGAGGAGCCCCTTTAGGTTCTTGGCCTTTATCAATGCCATGTCATTTTTACGCCACACCTCGGGTTCAAAGTGTTTCCAGTGCGGCGATGTCCTTTTTGCATCCGAGCTCCAACGCCGGACTGCATCCGAGGTGTCTTTTTGCAGCCGAGCTCCAATGCCGGACTGCATCCGAGGTGTCATAGATTACCTCGGTCTTGAAAAAGTTGAAGGAGTTCAGCCGAGCTTAATGCCGAAAATGTCCTCTATGGAGCCAGCCACTCGCATCCGAGCTTTATGCCGGACTGCTTTCGAGGTGGTGCACCACCTCGGCCGTGGGCTGAATTTTTGTGGATTTTATTTCTGCTCGGTGCAATTTATTCTCTGCCGAGATGTATAACCTGTAGCCCTCAAGGTGTGTGCCGGCCTAAAATCCGGGATGCGCCTGAAGGATATATAAGACCGCTAATCCCAGTAGCCCCTGAGACTCGGGTCCTAGCTCGGCAGCATACTTAGGAACAAAAACACGGTGCACAATAGTTCTTGAGACTCAGGTTGGGTGCGGCCGACCAACCCGAGGATCGTAATCTCCTCGGAAACTGTTTTGCTCTTAAATTTTCTGCATTGGATTGTCAATGCAGTATCCCCCGAGCCCCTGGTCGGGTGGGAACACCAGATTAGGGGATTGATGTACCCCTTTAATGGCTTTTAATTGAGTAAATTGACTTTAATCACAATTTGTGTGTAATGATTCTATGTATCCAAGTACTTTACATCACTAACGCTCGAATCCGCATTGTACAAAACATTGTTGACCGACCATCGGCTTCAACCTCCTCGGCCAGTAGCCAAGGAGTGTTTTCCTACTTTATAAAGCCTTTATAAGGGCAAAGGTTTACGGAAAAAAAAGGCAATCCGGCCATACGGTTTTATAAACAAAGGTACGCGGAGAGATATGTTATATTACTATTTAACGTAAGAAACATCTTCTGGGAAAAATAGTTCCTTTATAAGTTCCTTTTCCCAGGCTCTCATGTTGACCATGATCATGAAACCTCACCTCCGATCAATGTGGGAGGAAAATATTGAGGATTTAGTTTGGGGAAAGTTCCCGAACTCTATGGTCTTAATGAACCAAAAAATTCACTTCCATCGTTGCCAACCAATTATACTCTTAAGACAACTAGCTTTTCGCTTCACCCAGTCTGAGGTACTAACTCGGATGACCCGGTAGTAACAATCACAGAGGTGCTCCCTTTACCCCCTAGCCGAACAATCGGGAACGTAGGGGGTAAGCACAAGAGCCAGGCAACCCAGCTTGGCCAAAATCTTAAGTCAAATTGATGCATATTTATGGCTTTATAACGATGATTGCGGAAGGCAACGCTTGTATATTAAATACAAATGCTGAGGATACGTTGGACTCTCCAGGAGTCCCGAAGTAACCGCGCCGAGGTGCCTCAAGGAGCCCCTGGTACGGTTGATTGGACTCTTTTATATGTCCGAAGTGTTTTATACCAAAAACTCAAGGTTATAATTGCGCAGTTTTTTCAAAGACGGCCGAACTACTTTTCTATTAGTGACTTCGGACAAGCCGAGCACTTTTATGAAAGCAAGCTTTGCGACTTATCGGAAAGTCCTTTGTTTTACATAGGCAACCTTTATGGTTAATATTTCTGACCGGCCGATCGAATTTGCACATGTTGTGGTAGTCAGCTTGTAAGCTGTATTTGCAGCTTTATGCTATATGTTATTTTGACTCCGTTGCGACTGTTTATAATTTGAAAGTTACCCATCGTCGGCTTCCACCCCTTTGTAGATGCTACGCAGGGTGTTTCCGCAATAACAAGACAACCCTTAGCCGACGTCTCGGTGCCCGGAGGCAGTTGTGTTAGTGGAAACGAGGCAATCAGATATGTAGGCTTTATAACTTTTACTTAGTCATAGGAGCTTAAAGTTGGGAGGCCAGTTACTAGCCCCCGATTAGTGTTCGGCGTCAGCCGAGGTCAAGCCATTAACACTTCGGCCAATTTTATGAAAGGCCCATCGTTTAACACGGAGTAACCTCTATCGATCTATAGTTTGACACAGTCATCGGATCGCTGACCAGTTTACGCTACAGTCAGTTTTTGGCTTTCTCCACTGAGGTACTTGACCAGTTAAACCGGAAGTACAATCGCAGTGGTTCTCCCTTTACCCTTAGCCAAACAATCGGGAACGTAAGGAGTACGCATAGGAGCCGGGCAACCCAACTATTGACCAAAGACACAATTCGAAACCGATGCATATAAAGCAATATCCGAGAACGTTTTGCCGAGGACTCCATGGGGTACCTTGGCTTTTGGTCGGTTCGGCTCTAGCTGCATCCCCCTGTTGATATTGCAGATGCTTTAAAGGCGTCTGCCGTTGCACTGCGAGAGTTATGCTGGAGACACACAAATAGGTTAAAAGTGACATAAGCTCAGAAAACCAAAAAACTCACATAAAAACTTTACGTCTAAATTAAATTAAGTTTTTTGGTGCCAATTTGAAATTGGTCTTTAAAATAAATTTGTGCTTCCGTCGTGCTTTAACATGACACATCCGATCTCTAGACGTCAAGCGGGTCAGACTTCGGCTTCAACCTCCTATCCCGAAGGCGGAGTGCTTCTCAGGCCAGTTTAGCGAACTAAACTCGAGCGGCTTTAGAGAGAAACCAGGCTATCCGGCTATTGACCACAAACTCGATTTGAGAAAGGAGTAGTAGAAAAAGGCTTTACAACGACTTAGAAGAAAATACTTAAAAATGGCACATAAAGGTTTATGAGCCCCCAGTTAACTTGGGTAAAGAAAGTTGCTTTTAACAAACATTGTTTTTAATAAACATCGTTTTTAACAAATGGCTTTTTTGTTTAACACAAGTATAATGCTTGGTCGAACCGGACAAAAATCAAACATTTTAAAAAAATTGAGCATGAAAGTAACTTAGCTGGTTAACGTGCTCGGTGTTGATGACGTGGGCCGAGCTTCCGGCGGATCGAGGTCCCAGCCCCCAAGCCGGTCCCGAAGTGCCCGAGCGAAGAGCTCGGCTTGATGAAGTGGCAACGCAGCACGGTCGACGTGGCGAGGCGAAGCCCCCGGTCCAGCTAATATGACGAAGCTGGTCGGCTGGTGACGCCGAAGTCCTCGGAGTAGGTCGATGAAGCGATAGTGACGCCCCCCGTCTAGCCGAGGTGACGGAGCTGGTCGGCGGGGCAACACCCGGGCCCCCACGTCAGCCGATGTGTCAAAAACAGGTCGGCGATGACGACGTCGATTCGAAGAAACGACGGTGCGGCGATGTCGGCGTAGGGTGGAATCGCCGAGGTGATGGCACGTCTTGGTCGACGTAGGCGGGGCAACGACGTCGGCTCGCCGAGGTGACGGTGTAGCCTGTCAAAGTCAATTACCTCTGCACATAAAAAAGCGCAAAGCCTGGAAGTAATAACAAATAATGATAACAATAATAATAAAAAATCTTCTACTTAATTAATTTAAGCGAAATAAATAATTAAATAAAATGGCCTAAGTGCCGAGGTCCGCCCGGCGGAGTGGCCGTGCAAAGATGTCGGCACAGGAACGCGCGCCGAGGCGACACCACAACTTGGTCGACGCAGGCGGGACGACGACGTCGACTCACCAAGGTGGCGGCGTGGCATATTCGAGGTTGATTATCTGCATGCATAAAGTAGCACGAGCCAGATAATAATAAAAATTCTTTACAGAATTATTTATGTGAAATTATTAAAAGATATGTGGTCTGGCGCCAGGTCGGTGTCGACATAGGTCGGAAATCCGCGAGAGGCGGGCCAGAGACGTCACGCACGGGCGTCGGTAGAATATCTCTGCAGAAATAATGTGGTACAAACCAACAGAAAATATTCTATGCGTAATAATCCATAGAACGTAGTAAAAGGAAAGGTATTCATGCTTCCCTGTTGATCGCCTCTTAGTGCACATAGCAATTTGAGGGAAAAATAAACATGGCCATGTACTCCACGTGAAATAGTAGTGCTAGGTAGTTAGCTAAACCAGTACTAGTGCCTGATCAAAGTAATAGTAGCTCATATCTGAAAACCAAAGTGCGTTCATTCCAGGTCGGCTTATTTCTGATAATTCTATTATTGCCTTTGAGTGTATCCACTTTATTCGGTCATTGAAGCAAGGTCCGGCTGCGTGTGCCTATAAGTTGGACCTATCAAAGGCTTATGATCGAGTTGACTGGGATTTCTTGGAGAAAGCATTAATTAAGTGGGGTTTTTCAATGACATGGATTTCTTGGATTATGACGTGTGTTAAGTCTGTTAAATATTCAATGAAGTTCAATGGGAAATTGTTGAATTCTTTTACCCCATCTCGGGGTCTTCGCCAAGGTGACCCGTTGTCTCCTTTTTTATTTCTCTTTGTTGCTGACGCGTTATCTGCCCTAGTTACTAAGTCAGTAGCAGAAGAAGAGTTGCACGGGCTTACAATCTGCCGTGTGGCACCGGTTATATCTCATCTTTTGTTCGCGGATGATACTATGTTGTTATTTGAAGCTTCTCGCCAACAAGCAAGTATTGTCAAAGGTTTGTTGAACACGTATTCGTCTGCGACGGGTCAGCTAATAAACCCATCAAAGTGTTCCATCCTTTTCTCTGATAATTGCTTGACTTTGGTGGCTGAGGAGGTGAAAGGCACCTTGGAAATTTCGCAACAAGTGTTTGAGCCAAAATATTTGGGACTGCCAGTTCCTGAAGAGAGAATGCATAAAGGACAATTTGAAACTCTTCAGGCCAGAATGAGAAAGAAGCTAGTGGACTGGAGCGAGAGGTACCTATCTTCTGGGAATAAAGAAATCTTGATAAAGTCAGTTGCCCAAGCTATTCCAACTTATATTATGAGTGCTTTCAAATTGCCGGCGTCAGTGTGCGATGATCTTACACGAATGATGAGACAATACTGGTGGGGGTGGATAATGGAAAAAAGAAGATGGCTTGGCTAAGTTGGGAGAGGATGATGCTCCCAAAAAATATGGGGGGCTTGGGTTTCAGAGACATGAGAGCTTTTAATCAGGCTTTGTTGGCTAAACAAGCTTGGCGCCTTTTAGACTCCCTAGAAAGTTTGTGTGCTCGGTTGTTGCGTGCGAAGTATTACCCTAATGGAAACCTGTTGGATACGGTATTTCCAAATAATACATCAGCAGCTTGGAAGGGTATAATGCATGGACTTGAGTTGGTAAAGAAAGGTATTATATGGCGGGTGGGAGATGGGTCACTAATTAAAACCTGGAGGGACCCTTGGGTTCCGAGAGGTCATGACCACAAACCCGTCACACCGAAGCGCAATTGCAGGTATAAATGGGTGGCCGATTTTTTGGATGTACATGGAGCATGGAACTTACAGAGATTACGAGAGCATTTTTGGGAGTTGGATGTGCGAGAGATTGTCAAAATAAGAACTTCACCAAGAAGCAGGCAAGATTTTCTAGCATGGTTCCCAGAGAAAAGTGGATGTTTTACTGTCAGGAGTGCTTACTGACTTGCCACTAGTAGCGTCATAAGCTCGGTTGCAGGTGGAGCGTCGAGCAGTTATCCGTCCGGTGAACGTCCGATTTGGCAGTGTATATGGGGAGTGCGGGTTCCGCAGAAGATGAAGATCCTAGCGTGGAAGGCGGCTACTAGTGCGCTAGCCACGAACGCATGCAAGAAATATAGGCACATCTTGACGCGGGATCTGTGCCCACTGTGCGGCAGAGAGGAGGAGTCCAGTTTTCATGCACTGGTCGGCTGTGAGCATGCTCGAAGATTGTGGGATCATGTGAGAGGAATCTGGCCGTTACCTGCTAATGAGATGATTGTTAATTCTGGAAAAGAATGGTTGTTGCACCTTCTGGCAAATTGCCATGATCATATGCGTGATTGTATCATCATGCTAGTATGGAGAGTTTGGTCCTTGCGGACGGACCAGACGCATGGGAAGGAGATCCCATGTACTCAAGTATCTGCTGATTACTTGCAGAGTTATATGCAGTCAATTGATTTATCAAGGAGGTACAGTATAGAGGAAATTATTAGAGGCAAGATGCCAGTAATGGATTTGGCCTCGGCTAAGGAGAGCAAAGTGATGACAGCTATCCTGCCATGGCCTGCACCGCCGGCCAACCATGTTGCACTCTCTGTCGATGGATCTTTCTTTGCGGCCGATGGCTCAACGGCGGCCGGCATGATCCTGAGAAGACCTGATGGCGGGGTGGTCTTCGCGGCATATCGCTATTTGTTTAACTGTAATGACGCACTGGAGGCAGAGTTACATGCTTTGATGCAGGGGATGGCATTGGCGGTGCATCATAGTGATGGCCCGATTATTGTACAATCAGACTCCTCGGAGGCGCTGACGGCTTTGTTGGGGAATGGCTTGTCGAGATCGGCATACGGGCATTTGGTAGCGGAGATCAAGTTTCTTATGGAAGGTAGAGAGTTTATTCCCTTGAAAATTAAACGTGAGCAAAATAGGGTGGCAGATCGGTTGGCGTCGTATAGTCGTACGAAGAGTAGCACTGCTGTACGGCTACATAGAGGACCACCATGTATTGAGGAACTTCTGCCTCTCGATTGTAACCCTGTTATAATGGAATAAAACTCTTTTCACTCGCAAAAAAAGAGTAATAGTAGCACTAGTTGGTCTAGTAGTCATCAATAAGTGGAGACCGGATGCAAAATCAGTACTTAATTGCGTTAGTACTTTGGTCTAAGCAAACTTTAGCAAAAATAAAAAACTACGAGTGGACGACCGATGGGCCGCCTAGGTGCTGAATTAAATAAGGAAAAATAAAGAGAATAAGGGAAGGAATCTCCCTAGATGATCGCTGCCCGTGGTGGATTTGTCCTCGGCTCCGCGATCAAGCACTGCGTGCGAGGTCAGAGACCAGTTTGATCATCAATTAAACGCCGCCATCTACCGATCAAGAGACCGTGGGTAGAGCGCCAGACGCCGCGTAGGAGCGCGTCGTTGGTTGCAGATTTTTTAGACCTTGATCTCAACCTAATCTGCGAATGAAGCTTGCAAACCAATGATAATTATCACAAAAACTAACTCGTACAAAACAGATCTGATTATAAAAATATCACCTGATCATCCCATCGATCCGTGACGGTCACCCAGCAGGCTCTTAATGAAAGCACCAGTGTCGGTTCTAAATCCGGCATATCTCGTAGTATGGGTCATAGACACGGGATTTTACCCAGGTTCGGGCTCTCTCGAAGAGATAATACCCTACGTCCTGCTTTTGATTGTATTCATATGGGGTATAGTACAGAGTACATGTATCTACCACGAGATTGTTCTAATGAATATGAGATGTCTATTGACTAGCCTGGCCTCGGTTTATATAATGCATCGGAGACCTAGGGTTTAGAAGGGTCCTCGTCTTGTGCGCCAAGTTTGGTGAAGTCTTCCTTGTATACGTCATGGGTTACCCGAAGTGGCCCATTAGTAAACCGCCATGGGGGTCCTCGGCCCGATCCACTTGGTCGGGAGCCGACGTGATGAGTACCCCCTAGTCCAGGACACTATCAGGCGGGAACTGGCTCTCGGACAGCACGAGGGCCTGACTAAACTCTTGCGTGGTCATGTCCTACAAACGTAAGCGTCATCAACACCAGAACACTCTACACATCGACAGATCGAACTAGCAGTAAGACATGCACACATAGTTGAAAACAACACCACCAAATCTAAGCATACTACCAATCCATCCATGCTATCAATGCACACTAGCATACCACACATCATGGACACATGGATGATCTTGTTCAACACTTGCATCCTAGCATACCACACATCTAAGCATACTACCAATCCATGCATGCTATCAATGCTTGCCGACATGAAAACAACCCCTAGCATGCTTCGAATCCATCACAACTAGCTCCTACAACATCACAGTCAAACAGATCAGAAGATCTAACCCTACCACATCCACAGATCTAGCTAGAACTAGTAGAGAGGAGGGGGTGATTGATCTTACAGACGCCATCGGAGGAGCCGCGGAGGAGGTGCCTAGCACGTCGGAGAAGAGGAGCAGTGGATCCGCCGCCGCAGTCAGCCGATCGCCGGAGTAGTTGCGCCGTTTACCTCGTCGTCGAAGTGGATCCGCACCGGAGGGAAAGCTCGAGCGGGGGGAAATGGTGGCGGGAGTTTTGCCGCGGCAGTCACCCTGGCTATATAGGGCGACCGAATCGGTGGGCGGTGACTCGAATTCATCCCGCCGCCTTTTCGGAGACGCGCCATCGCTCCCGCCATCTCCCTGCCCGCATCTGCGCAGCGTGGCGTTCCCCTCCCCTGCATCGCTCGAGCCTGGCTCGCTGGAAACTGCCGATTCGGTCGTTCCTAGCGGGCCTGGCTGAGCACTGCTTTAAGGTTCGTGCGGCCCAAGTTTTTGATGCGGGCCAGGCAACCAAACAGGCGAAAAACTGCCCGCGCAGGCCTGGCTGGGCCTAATGCGAGCAACCAAACGCGTCCTTGATATTTCTCTGAGACTTGCGGTGGATGAAGTCGGAGCTGTCGACAGACTGCATTGTGGCAATTTTGCCTCACAATGGGCCACAGTGCATTGGGTCCGATGGTTTGGGTTGACATGGCTTGATACGGCGGTGTGATGTTTGGCATGTCGCCGGTGCTAAGATGTGGAGTCAGAGTTGGCGAGGCAGAGGGCTCTTCAGTTGACGAGGACGACACTGAGCATTGAGGGTTAAAGCTCGAGCTTTGTGTCAAGTTTGGCTTGCTTGGGCCTTTGTTGAGTGTACTATATAAACTCTCTTCAGCCTAATTAATGGATAAGACAAATATTTTGCCTCTGTTCAAAAAAAATAGTAGGCGGTTTGCCTCCCGGAATTTTTGTCCAAAAAGACCACCTGCGGAGTGGTATTGTTAAAAAAGACCACCTGCGAATAAATTTGTCGGATCAGACCCCCCTGCCGCCACCAGCGCAGGCAGCTGGGGCCTGCCGCCACCAGCGCTGGCGGCTGGCCGGCGGGGGTGGGACCTGCCGCCACCAGCGCTGGCGGCAGGCACTGTTCACCGCGGGGCGGCACTGTTCACAGGGGCGACATACACTGTTCGCGCAGTGAACAGTAATTTCGAGAAAAATTCAAAAAAAACTGAAATTTTGCACCCACTTAGAACACTCGATTCTCTTTGCTGTAAAAAGATTCCAGATTTTTTTTGAATTTTTCTGCTATTTTTTGAATTTTTTTCGAAATCTGCGTGAACAGTATCTGTCGCCCCCTGTGAACAGTGCCACCTCGTGTGAACAGTACCTGCCGCCAGCGCTGGTGGCGGCAGGTCCCACCACGCCGGCCGGCCGCCAGCGCTGGTGGCGGCAGGCCCCAGCCGCCTGCGCTGGTGGCGGCAGGGGGGTCTGATCCGACAAATTTATTCGCAGGTGGTCTTTTTTGACAATACCACTCCGCAGGTGGTCTTTTTGGACAAAAATTCTGCCTCCCGAGAGCATATGCTACTGGATGAACAGTAAGATTGAGAAAAAACATTTATTATGGAATTCGAAGAAATTTGAATATTTCTTTTACCATGTAGATATTCATGTCTTCCATCCAAGTGCAAGTTTTCATCAAATAATGACATGTGTTGTGCACTAGAAAAAACAAAAACCGATGATCTAAAGAGGCTTTTCTAAGCACGAAGTTTGCTTTTTCTTCAAATGCCACAAAACTTATCCTTTGTATTTGAAATCTAGATGTACATATAGGACATGGGTGCCTATTTGTATGTGTGTACACTCTTTTTTGCGGGGAAAAACTTTCAATTTATTCATCGAACATCACCTTAATTATTTTCACCTCCGAAGCATATGCTCATGGGTTCCTATTTGAATATCCCCGCCATCACTTACACTTCAAAAACGCATTTTATGTTATAGCCAATTTTAATATGTATATGTATATAGTACCGATGTACGTACAAGGCCTGGCTAACTCCAATAGCTCAGTCGCTCTGCATGCATGTTAGCATGTAGATGTACCATACCTACCACTATGGATGGCTTTACTTAATCTCTCCACGGACCTTTTCAACACAACACACACGTACGTACGCTCCACCGACGCTGCATGCATGCAAGTACGGTGCGTACGTAGTAGCGTGCGTGCGTACGTACGATACGTACCGGTACCGCGCCGGTCGACCGTGAGCAATGGACGTACGCGTGTGCAGGACAGGCCGGAGCGCTGGCTAGCCCAGCACAGGGATCCGATCAAAGCAAAGTACGCGTGTACATGTACGTGTACGTGCGCACGCATGTTGGAGTCATGTATCAGTAGCCCAGCACAGGGATCCGATCAAAGCAAAGGTTAGCGATAGTCTAGCTAGGTTTGCTAGGGTAGAAGGTAGAACTTTGACCTGGATCGGCTCAGGTCCCTCAGACGCCCTAGACTTGGCTCATGCTGATTGTAACCTTCTATCGTGAGTAATACAAGTTATACCCGCAAAAAAAAGTCCATATATGATGGGTTTGTATCGGTTTTTGTCCGATTTTTTTTAATTAATTGGACAATTCTCTTCTGCTTAATTTGTATCGGTTTTTGTCTGATTTTTCGTTAATTAACTGGACAATTCTCTTCTGCTTAATTAATCGATAAGACAAATCTTTTGCCTTCGTTTTAAAAAAAGTTCATACCTGCCTATATGTGCACGCACTGAAAGCCGGGTAGCAACCCAGAAATTAATCCTTTGTGCATTTGTGTGTGCTGCCGGTCCTAACAAAATAACCGTAGCGTGCGCGCAATGATGCGCTGTATCAGCACGTACGTATGCGCGTGATGTCTTTTTTGGAGTACGTACGTGTACCTCGTTGCATGTCGTATTTTGTGCCCATCTCAATATCTCTGACTCTATGCACTGCTACACACTGCGTACGCACTGCGTATATATGGACGATCGGTCGAGTTTATTGCTCATGAAACCAAATAATGTACGTACTGTGTACCGTACTCTGTATACAGTATGTTACCGGTAAAGTACGCTGGCTTTCCACTCTCGGTAAAACGATGAAGTTAACTGTGCCAAAAGTGTGGGAGATCGATCGAGCAAACGGCGGTTCTGAAGTGAAGTTTACGGTATGCTGCGTGTACACCTTCTCTAGTAAGTTTTCCTAGTACCAGTAGAGCTCTTCATGCCGAACAGATCTGACACAAACGGACAATTACTCCCTCCGTCCCAAAATAAATGACTCAAATTAGTACAAAGCTGAGGGAGTACTTTCGAACGTGATGGTTGGTTGACTATAATTGCATGTATGCATTGGACATGTACGCGGGTTGGTGTGTAGCGTAACGACTGTCCTAATTACACTTGATTCTGTCACGGCCGATAACGCATGTTACCTTGACTTTGGACTCGATCACATCATCGCCGTCCGAAGGCGTACTTGAAGGTCCAAATGAAGTGGTGGCTAACTAGCCATATGAGCTACACACATGACACATCGGTTCCGCCATTAATCTCACATGCAGGCTTTTAAGCTTAATTAACGCGTGGCAGCACTGTATGTCTGTACAGCAGCACCATGCAAAACGCGGGTTACCACTGATCGTAGTGGGGAGTATTATATACTAGTATCATGCATATGATACTAGTGTATGATACTACCTCCGTAGTGCATAGTATCATAGACTAGTATCTTAGATGATCTCATTTATTGACATGTGTGGCACATAATAGCATAGAATTTATTATGATACGGTATCATAATATGATACTCAACCATCTCTTTCTTTATTTAATTCTACGCCACCTCATCAAAATTGCCTAGTTGGCATGCATGATACTAGTTATAATAATCCCATTACGACCAGCCTAATTCAGAGGTAGGTGGTATCAATCCATCGTACTAATCACAATGTCTAGGAGTGACAGCGAAGGTGCTTGCCGTCTGTGCATGTACCTTTCGTTCCATTTGGTAGCCAGCATGGTTTTAAATTTTGTAAACAAAATAATTTTGGGCCTCATCGAAATATGCGATTTTTTCTTCAGATTTTGATATTTTAACCTAATTGAAAGTTATTTTGAATCTGACTCGAAATTTCGGGATTAAAAATATTTTGGACCCCATCAAAATATGCGAAATTTTGTTGAAAATTTTAACCCTGCTAGCCAGTCGATTTTGCTAGGAGAATAACGGCACAGAACTCCGACTCCAAGGTTGTGGCGTCCCCGGCGAGACCGAGCCAAGAGCGAGCGAGAGAAGGGGACGCCTCGGCGTGGCGTTGCTCGTGAGAATGGGTCCAAGGCTTGATTGTGTGGGTGCGAAGGTGGTAGCTGATGTAGTGAGGGTTTAGAGTGATGTTCAGGCGGCGATGACTCCTACAGGCAGGCCGGGTCGACGGGCGCGCGCGGCAGTCCGCCGGCAGCCAGTGGTTCGGGCTGACGGTTAGGCGGGTCCAGCTGGAAGGCGGTGAGCCGATGAGGGTGCAAGGAGGAAGACTTGCACCGTTTTTTCTTTCCCAAACGACCACATATAGCCGGGATACCCTTTCTGTCCCTGAATGCTTGCCGATATCCATACGAAGAACAAATGAAGAATACAGAGAGATAAGTGACAAATTATGAGTGATTTGTAGGTAGCTCAGATCCTCCTTAAGTTTGGGTAGAAGATACTCCATCGTTCGATGAGATTTGTTGTTCCACTCGTAAAAAAAAAAAGATTTGTTGTTGTGCGGCCCGACCGGTTAAAGACTGTAGAACCCAACCGACCGACCGGCCGACCGAATCGAATCGGATTCAATAACCGGCAGAAGCGTGGCGGGTCGGTGTTCCGTCGCGCACACGTGACGGAAACGAACAGACAGTCAGACACGACGCTCGAAGGGGCGCAAAGGCACACGCCACCGACGTCGTATGGGCCCCTTCATAAGAACGCGCGCAAGGCCCGCCGCCAATCCCAGCCCTAACCGGCGCGATCAACCGACCATGGCCAGCGACGAAGCGCTCCGCGGCTCCTACTCCGATTACCACGACGCCGACGACGACGCCGGCATGTACGTGTACTACTCCGACGAGGACGCCGGGAGGGACGACGAGGAGGAGTCGGGGCCGCCGCGGCAACCAGCCAGGAGGAAGAAGGCGGCCGACCGCAGGGCGCCGCGCGGGCCGCTGCGGTCCGTCAGGCGGCGCACGGCTCTGCCGCCGGGCTGCAGCGACGGCCCCGGACCTTGGGGCGGAAAGCGGCGGCGGAAGCTCCTGGCGTGGCGGCTGCGGTGGAAGGTTCAGCGGCGGCAGGCGAAGGAGAAGGCGCGGTGGTCCGGCGTCAAGGCGCCGCCGGGCCTGCTCGATCCGATCTTCCTGGACCTCGAGATTGATCTTGGTGATGATTAACGAGTGGTCTGTACGGGCACACTAGTATTTAGTGGTTAGTTCTTCTGTGTACGCTGGCACTAAATTAACGTGGAAAGTACATCCAGTCTAACTTGACTCGCAAATGTTGCTAAACCGAGGAAAATTCAATTCTGGTCCTAAACCAAGCCATTTGGTTATGGTCGTTGCTTTGGTTAATTTATTATTCATTTCTTATCTATACATACGAGGTTAGGTTCCAAGTTCATTTAGTATGGTCAGTTATATGAACTTGACTGAATTCACATTCAGAATTCGTGAACAATAATTTTAGATAGCATCTTATCCAAACAGCAAAAAGAGCCAAGGAATCCAACACAATTTGCTCTTAAACGTAACATGAGTAGCAATTAGCAAAGCTACATACTGTAATAATTAATTATACTTATGGTAGAACAGGTTTGGAGCCTGGAACTCAGCAAAACTATCAGACTACTGCGACATGGAGAAGCAGGGAGTCCATATATACCATGTACATGGCATGCGCACCAAACAAACTGACTGATTGCGAGCTAATCAAGACTTCTCGTCAGCAACGCCAGATAAATGGGCCTTCTCGATGTGGCGTGTGATCTGTGAAACTGCGTAGTGAGAGGCGCTTGATGCAGCATAATAAGATGTCACAGTGAGCTGAGCAAACGTTGGAAGCGCATATGCTGCAAGAAACAAAGCAGCAGCTGATCAGGCATTATGTCTCAAAAATGCAATTCCTCTGACTACACGCTCCAGCGTATGGCTGGTGAGTCTTCAGGAGTATTTTTAGTTTTCAATATAACAGCCACAGGATAAGAAAGGAAACAACCATTCTTTGCTAGTGTACCTAGCTAATGTTGGCAACATGCCTGACAACATGTAGGTAAGTATACAAAAAAGACTTAACATCCAACAATCCATTGAGGCTAAGATCAGAAATAACTTTAAGAGGAGCTTCAGAGATTTGTAATAACCTGAGATTTACCATATGCTCTAATAGATTAGAAATAAACTCTAGAGGAACTACAGAGATTTGGAATAAGCCAAGATTTATCATAGTAGGTTCTAATCTGCCAAAGTGCAGATGACCTGCTTTCCGTTTGAGATCAGGTCTAGTTAACAGAAGAGATTTTAAGACTCGTAGAACTGGGAAGAACAGGATACAGGTTTTCTGTAACTTTGCTCAGCTATCAATTTTTACATGGTTAGGATAACAGAAATTGGCATGGTACACACAATGCTTCAAGAACGCTAAAATGAACCATACCCCATGTCCAGTCCCACCCTGATCAAATAATTCCTTTTTTTTGAGTTGCAAATAATTCCTTTCTATTGCATCTAAAATCTCAATTTGGAACCTCACTACAGGATTTGCAAGGAAATGCTAGGCTGAGAAGTATTAAACAAAAAAAGATGGTGGATCACACTATTTCTTATGGTCACTTTCTCTGTGAACCCGTAACAAATGCGTACAGGCCATGGAGGTTCACAATGATTACCAATGCATAAACAAAACAACAAGAAAAAGAACATATTTCATGTTTCAGCTATAATATGCAAATTTCTATACAAGTGGATATTTGGTCTGAACGCTAATTTCAAGAACCTTTTTAGATATAAGAAAATTATTATTGAACTTCAATGCAAAAACTTACCCCCAAATAAAGCACTGGCACCAGAGAATAAGATCAAAGGAGGGACCTGCACAAATAAAATATCACTGCCAATTAAATGAACATGTAACAATAATGTGAACTTAACAGATACAGAAACTGCTACGAGTGCCAAACATCATGCAGATAAATGGAAATCCATTGCCAATTGCACTGAGAACACATGATAGAAAAGCTCCAAGGCAAATAATTAACATATATCACAATCTCAGTAGTCTAATACTCCCTCCGTTCCTAAATATAAGTCCTTTTAGAGATTCCAATATGGACTACATACGGAGCAAAATGAGTGAATCTACACTCTAAACTACATCTATATACATCCGTATGTAGTTCATATTGAAATCTCTAGAAAGACTTATATTTAGGAATGGAGGGACTAGATGGCAGCAAACCAGGACTTATGTTAAGTTTGAATTTTCTAATGCTGAAAATGCAGAAATCCCATGTTTATGATCCTAAATTCAACCGTTCTTTCCATTAAAAACCAGTCCAGCCAGTCACACATTCGAACGGATGCTTGGGAGATGGCATTTCTTTGCCTTCGTTAATATCATTTATTCAAAATTTCAGTAAATATCATTTGATCCTATTTTCAGTAAATACCCTGATCTTGTTCTTAAATGCTACACACAGCTATGTTCAAAAAGTTATCATGCTTGAAAGACAAGTTTAGCTAATGAATTCCCTTTAGTGTTCCTATCCGTATGGAACGGCAGAAGTTTTCTCGATTAACTTATCATTCCTGTGTTCTCAAAAAAAAAAAAAAAAAACTTATCACTGCTGCAGCATACACCAAGTAGCCTTTACTCGTATAGAGTTTGATGTGATTATACTTATTGAACTGAGGTTAATTTGCGCCGAACTTTCAGTCATTCGCCTGATTAACTAATGATGACCTCCTTCACTACATACATCTTCTAGCAACAACTACAAAATACAGGTTTATAGAGATGTAAGAAGATACATCGATCTATAAACTAACCTGAAAAAACTGCAAATCTTACAATCAACATGACTGAACTGAATCAAAAGAATACTTCCATACCAGCACCATATGAACCAAAATCAAGACTTACCCCAACAAGTAAGTGCAGCCACCTGGGCCCCTTCACATGCTTCTGGACAAACGGGATCCCTGTCCAAAAACCAAAACATTCCAATTTCTCATCCAGAGCACACCTGACTAACAACTAAGCAATGGACCGAAATCAAACACAACGAACCTGTATTAAACCCGTGCACCGCACTGAGCATCGCGCCGGCGCCAGAACCAGTCTGCAGCAACAGGACAGGCAGAAAGCAAGCACACAAGTTAGTGACGAATATCCCCAATTACGGATCTCGGGAAGGCGCCCGTAGAAATTAAGCAGCAAGGGGGCGAAATCGCGTTACCACGGCGGTGGCGTCGTGCAGGACGGAGGTGATGGCCCAGTCGCGCCCTCCCTGCGACCAAGAGAAAAGCATGAACATCCGGTGAGAACAAACCGCGGGGCAGATGGAGGAGGAGGAATCGGGGCAGGATGGAAGGGGGGTTGAGGAGCACGTACGGAGCTGGTGGTGGGGTTGAGGAGGGAGAGGCAGCGAGGGCAGCGGGCGGAGCCGAGGCCGGGGTTGATGGTGGGGTCGCGGTGGAGGTGCGCGCCGCTGCGGAGCTTCTCCTCGTACACCTCCCGCGTCCCCATGTTCGCCGGCGGCTGAGCTAGGCCTGACTTGGGGAGGGGGAGACCAGGACGGTTTTGGGTTCCGGGGAAGAACGTGCTGGACTGTAGAGGCTCTTTTCCTTCCGTGACACGGGCTGGAGGCGTCAGCTTTACCGGGCTAGGCACGACCAGGGCCCAAATAGATATCGCAGTTTTCCCTTTTAGCCCGGGATTGCAGCCAACCCCCGGCGGATCACCCCCGTCATGGGAAATACCCTGGCCCAGCAAAAATGTGCTCTTCGGTTACGCAAGCCCCTGTTCCCCGACAAGAACCCAGAGCTGACGCTCACGGGAAATCTAAAATGAGAGCAACTAATTAATTAAGGAGCGCTCCATCGGGAGTCTCCCCAACGATCATTTGGGGTGGACTCTGAGAGCGCCGCCACCACGTGTCGCGCTTTGAGCGCTTCCTCCGGATTTTTTTCCGGTTTTTTTTCTGCTTTTTGGTTTTTTACCGGTATTTCTTAGTTTTTGGACGAAAAAAATTGCGCGAAAAAACATGTTTTCTTTTTTTTCTTGCTTTCGCGAGAGGCATGATTTTTTTTCGCGAGAGGAACGGAAACGAAAAAAAAATGCACGGTTTTGCTTTCGTGAGAGGCACGGCCGTGCCTCTCAGAAACGGAAAAAAAATTCCTTCCGCGAGAGGCACGGCCGTGCCTCTCGGAAACAAAAAAAAGAGCACGTTTTCTTTTTTTTTCCTTTCGCGAGAGGCACGGATTTGCTTACGCGAGAGGCACGGTCGTGCCTCTCGGAAATGAAAAAAAAACGCGTTTTCCTTTTTTTTCTTCCTTGAGAGGCACGGTTTTGCTTTCGCGAGAAGCACGGATTTGCTTTCGCAAGAGGCACGACCGTGCATCTCGAAAACGGGAAAAAACGCGTTTTCTTTTTATTTTTCCTTCCACGAGAGGCACGGTTTACTTCTCGTGGAGGCACGGATTTGCTTCCGCGAGAGGCAGAGTCGTGACTCTTTCGGAAAGAGAAAAAAAAACATGCTCCTGGTTTGGGTTTTTACGTGAAAAAAAAATTCGTCAAAACATATCAACATGTGATCTAATTTTGAAGATCTCGACGCGAGTAATCCAATGGTGAAAACGGTTCGAAATTTGAACGCACGGTTTAAGAGATAAAACGTTTTGAATAAACGAATCTACGAAAAAAGAGAAAACTCCCGGGTTGCGACAACTGGCGCACATGCAGTGCGCCACTTGTCGCAACTTGGGGAGGTGCAAGTGATCTTTAAAAGGAGTACTCCTCAATTAGTAATTTACGAAATCCTGCAGCACACAGGTCGCCCGCGAGCGACCTGGCGCACCCCGCGCGCTGGGCGTTTGTATGGGCTCGCCCATTTTCCGTTTTTTTTTCTTTTTGTTTTTTCTTTCTTTTTCTTGTTTTGCTGTTTCTTTTTTCTTTTTTTCTCTGTTTTCTTTTTTCTTCTTACTTTTTCATCTTTTTTGCGAATTTTCTTTTCAAATTCGTGAACATTTTTTTGTTCATCGAATTCAAAAAAGGTTCATCAATATAAAAAAATGTTCAATAATTCAAAAAATATTCATTGAATTCAATTTTTTATTCATCGGGTTTAAAAAATGTTCATCAAAATTCAAAATTTGCTCATCGAATTTAAAAAATGTTCATCAAATTCGAAATTGTAAGTGCATCTAGTGCCCCCTTGGTGGTTTTGGAGTATTGAATACAAATGGGTTAAGGGACTAATGTGTTTGTGAGTGTACACTTGAGATATAGTTCCTGAAGATTTGGTTTAACCGACGAATGACGACCCCTAAAAATGTATTTTTTCAGTGAAGAATTTGGTGCCGTCCTTTGAAGAAATTGATGTGAAGAATTGGAAGCTTTAGGACTTTGTTTTCGTAGTTTCTTTTCTTCTTTATTTGAGTCATAGGAAACACCGTACTGTTAAAGAGGGTCTAGGTGATACATAGACATATTTCCGAAGTCATGCTTAAACTCAAACCTACCTATTTCTTCAAGTGAGGACTTTGTAAACCTTTTGCAATGTAGTCGAGTTCTTCAGTGACACAGATGAAGTTCCTCTGGTCGTTGACGAAATTGGTCTGACTGAAGAGTTACGACTTCGCCAGTGCGATTTTCCTACCATGTGAGGAAATTGAGAGTTCCGATGAATTTGTCGTTCCGATCGTTGTTGTACGAGTGCCAGCTGTCGAGTGGATTCTTATCTTGACAACGGTCGTGTCCGAAGGGCATTTATGTCTTATCATTTCGGGTTGCCCCTGACTATAAATAGCCGCCCCCCACAACCAGTAGTTGGTTGGTTGCTCCTGGAGAGAGATTGACAAGTGTCATTTGAGAGCAACCCATCCTCTGACGACTTTAAGAAAAACCTAAGTGAGAAAAAATCTATCCAGAGCCAAAGTGATTGAGCATCATTGAAGAGATTAACCTGCGTGATCCGGCGCCTGTTACCTTTAAAGACTGTCATTCTTCCAGACGGTTAGGTGTCAAGTTCTGAGCACCCAAGAAGAATGTGTGGAGTGCCATAGAACGAGTTTGTGAAGGTTTTGAAAGTCCATCTTGAAGACTTAACACGAGTGATTGGGCAGGGTCTAAGTGACCTTAGCCCAAGGGGAATAAGGAGAAGACATAGTGTCTTATGAGTTCAATCTCAGCCTCCCTAACCGGACGTGCAGTTGATACAGCAACTGGAACTGGTCAAACAAATCACCGTGTCTTCACCGAGCCAACTTTTGGTCTCATCTTCTTCAACCCTTTACTTTTAGTACTTCTGCACTTGATGAATTTGTGTCCTGCATTCTGAAGACTTTGAACTGAAGACTTTCATCTTGTTGCTTTTCATTTTTTCAGTTCATCATATTTATGTTTGAATGTATGTATGATTGCATATACTTCATTTGCTGCTATCATGTGTGCTTGTCTTGCTTCACTGTGATGATTTAGTTTCCCGCCTGTTTCAATTTCACCACTCTGATTTTCGCCAAAATCTTCCGAATTTGTCAAATTTGTAAAAATCTCCCATTCAACCCCCCCCCCCCCCCCCGAGATAACATGCGCTTTCAGAAATTTGTTCATCGATTTTAAAAAATGTTCTTCAAATTCAAAATTTGTTCTATGAATTCAAAATTTGTTCATTGAATTCAAAATTTGTTCATCCATTTTTCAAAAAAAGTTCTTGAATACAAATTTTGTTCATCAAGTTTGTTCATGGAATTCAAAATTTGTTCATTAAATACAAAAAAAGTTCATCATTATTAAAAAATGCTCATAAAAAACTGCTCATTAAAATTCAAAAAATGTTCATTCTTTTGAAATCGCAAACATTTTTGAATTCAAGAACTGTTTTTGACAATTCATAATTTTTCAAAATTTTAGAACTTTTTTGTAGTTCCAAGTTATTTTAACATAGAATAAAACAAAATAAAAAATAAAAAAGGAAAAGTAAAAACAAAAAAAACAGGGGGCGTCCAGCCCCGCAAATGGGCCGGCCCAAACTGGCGCGCCAGGGGAAAGGAGGGTGCACGTTCGCACGACCCCTGGCGCGCGCTTTAGGCCGGCCCATTGAGGGGCGCGGGCCCCCTTTTTCCCTTTCGTTTTTAATATTTTTCTTGTTTTGCTTTTCTAAGTTGGGATTTCAAAAAGAAAATCTGAACTTGAAAAAGACTTCACGATTAAAAATGTTCTTGGAATTCAAAAAAATGAATTTTAAAATATGTTAATGAATATGAAAATTGTTTCCGAATTTAAAAAAATGTACGTAAATTTGAAAAGTGTTCCTTATTTACTATATAAATTATCCGAATTTCAAAAATAATCCAAATTAATAAATTGTTCCCGAATTTCACAAAAATGTTCATAAATTTAGAAATTGTTTCCGAATTCCAAAAAATGTCCCTATATTTAGAAAAGGATGTGTATAGGGCTCATTTAGATGTAACATAACTATGTCACATCTAAGATGACATAAGCAACTGTTTGTCCTTTTTTTGTTGAGAAAATCTATTATTTTCGTGTCTAAAGTATGTACGCACACGGCATCACATTACACTAGCTAGCCGGTCGTGTTCTTTTTCTCTTCCTTGCTGCCTGAAGCCAGACAGGTACACTGGTCATTGCAAGGCAAATCGATGTAGCCAGGTGGAAACGAAAAAGAAAAGAGGAAGCTCCAGTCTCGCCACCCCCTGCACGCATGCTACAGCACCCCTACCTAGCACATGCTACAGCGCCCTACCTAACTAGTGTGCGGCTTCATTTTTGTGTCTAGTGCACACCTGCTAGAGCATATTAGAAAGGAATTAGCAAATTTGAAAAATGTTCACGAATTCAAAAATGTTAGCGAATACAAAAAAATGTCATAATATTTTAAATACTCCATGAATTTGGAAAGGATCATCATTTTTTAAAACAAAGTAAAAACAATTTTGAAAAAAAATATGATTTTTCTAAAAAAAGTTCATAATTTTAAGAAAATGTTCATGACTTTTATAAAAATATGAAAATGAAAAAAAATTAAGAATGTGGAGATGTAACTGGCCGACAACCCTTCTCCCGTCCCTAATTGCATTCTCGTTGTGGGCATGCAATTGCGTGTCGAGAATGGACATGCAACTGAAAAAATGGGTTGAGCTCAGTTGCGTGTCGAGAATGGATTTGCAACTGAGACGAAAAAGGGTTGGGCCCCCAGTTGCATATCGAGAGTGGAGTTGCAACTGGGACAAAATGGGTCGGGGCCCAGTTGCGTATCGAGAGCAGAGTTGCAACTGAAAAAAAGGGGCGGGTCCTACTTGCGTATCGAGAGCGGTGTTGCAACTGGAAAAAAATTGGTCGGGCCCCCATTTGCATATCGAGGGTGGACTTGCAATCCAGACAAATTAAATGTGTGCCCCTCAATTGCATGTCAGTTGTGTAGTTGGACTTGCAACTAGAACAAAAAATGGTTTAGGCCTCAGTTGCATATCGAGGGTGGACTTGCAACTGGGGCAAGAAAAAGGATGGGCCCTAGTTGCATGTCTCAGTGTGGACTTGCAACTGGGACAAGAAAAAGGATGGGCCCCCCAATTGCATGTCGGAGGTGGAACTGCAACTGGACAAAAATGGCCGACTTCCCAGTTGCGTGTCGAGGGTAGACTTGCAAACGGGACAAAAATGGGTTGGACCCAGTTGCGTAATGAGAATGGACTTACAACCGGGACACATTGATTGGGCCCCTAGTTGCGTATCGATGGTGGACTTGCAACTGGGACAAAAAATGATGGCCCCCAATTACATGTCAGGGGTGTAGTTGGACTTGCAACTAGGAAAGAATTGGGTTGGGCCCTAGTTGCATGTCGAGGGTGGACTTGCAAATGGGACAAGAAAATAAGGCACGGCCCCAGTTGCATGTCGGGGGTGGAGTTGCACCTGGGACAAAAATGGTTGGCCCCTGTTGCGTGTCGAGGGTGGACCTTCAGCTGGGACAGAAATGGGTCGAGTCGAGTCGCATCTCAAGGGTAGATTTGTAATTCAGACAAAAAATGGTTCACTCCTTTAGTACCGTGTCGAGGGTGGACTTGCAACTAAAAAAAAGGCGAGTCCCCGATTACATGTCAGGGGTGTAGTTGGAGTTGCAACTAGGGGTAAGCGGGTTGGGCTCCAGTTACATGTTGATACGTCTCCAACGTATCTATAATTTATGAAGTATTCATGCCATGTTTATAACAATTTTATATGGTTTTGGTATGATTTGAATAGAACTAACCCAGTCTGACGCTGTTTTCAGCAGAACTACCGTGATGTTGTTTTTTGTGCAGAAATAAAAGTTCTTGGATTGACCCCAAATTTTTTGATGATTTTTTCTGGAAGGAAAGAGACCCGGGAAGCTTCGAGGGAGTACCAGAAGCCCCACAAGGCAACAGGGAGCGCCCCGGGGGGGGCCCTGATGCCTTGTGGGCCCCCTGTGGCACCTCTTTGCGTGATTCCAACGCCAAAAATTCCTATATATACAGAAACCCCCCGAAAGTTAACCTAGATGAGTTTTTCCGCCGCCGCAAGCCTCTGTTCCGAAGCGATCCCATCTGGAGCTCCATTCCGGCACCCTGCCGGAGGGGGGAAGTCATCACCGGAGGCCATCTTCATCATCCCCGATGCTTCCATGATGAGGCGGGAGTAGTTCACCCTCGGAGCTGAGGGTATGTACCAGTAGCTATGTGTTTGATCTCTCTCTCTCTCTCTCTCTCTCTCTCTCGTGTTCTTCATTTGGCACGACTTGATGTACCGCGAGCTTTGTTAATATAGTTGGATCATATGGTGTTTCTTCCCTCTCTATCTTCTTGTGATGAATTGAGTCTTTCCCTTTGAGGTTTTGTTATTGTCGGATTGAATACTTTGGATTTGAGAACACTTGATGTATGTCTTGCATGTGGATACCCGTGGTGATAATGGGGTATTCTATTGAGTCACTTGATGTATGTTTTGGTAATCAACTTGCGGATTCCCGTGACCTTGGGGTAATCTAGGCATCGGGGTTGATTGCACATTTTCATCTTCTTTTCTCCGATAGAAACTTTGGGGTACTCTTTGAAGTTCTTTGTGTGGATATAATATTATGAATCTGAAGTTGTTTTGATGCATATCGAATATTCAACTCACAGATACTTGTGGTGACATTGGAGTATCTAGGTGACATTAGAGTTGGTTGATGCGTATCATATGGTGTTATTTTAGTACGAACTCTAGGGCTGTTTGTGACACTTATAGGAATGGATCAATAGATAGATCGGAAAGGATAACTTTGAGGTGGTTTTGTACCCTACAACAATTTCTTCTTATGTTCTCCGCTAGATAAGAACTTTGGAGTGATTCTTTGTCGCACGTTGAGGGATTCTTATATGATTCAATTATGTTAGCACTATTGAGAGATTGCACTAGTGAAAGTATGAACCCTAGGCCTTGTTTTCAAGCATTGCAATACCGTTTGTGCTCACTTTTGTTACTTGCTACCTTGCTGTTTTTATTATTTTAGATTACAAAAACCTATATCTACTATCCATACTACACTTGTATCACCATCTCTTCGCCGAACTATTGCACCTATACAATTTACCATTGTATTGGGTGTGTTGGGGACACAAGAGATTTCTTGTATTTGATTGCATGGCTGTTTGAGAGAGACCATCTTCATCCTACACCTCCCACGGATTGATAAACCTTACGTCAACCACTTGAGGGAAATTTGCTGCTGTCCTACAAAACTCTGCACTTGGAGGCCCAACAATGTCTACAAGAATAAAAGTTGCGTAGTAGACATCAAGCTATTTTCTGGCGCCGTTGCCGGGGAGGTGAGTGCTTGAAGGTATATCTTTAGCTCTTGCAATTGAATCTTTTAGTTTCTTGTTTTATCACTGATACGTCTCCAACGTATCTATAATTTATGAAGTATTCATGCCATGTTTATTATAGTTTTGTATGATTTTGGTGCACTTTTATATGGCTTTTATATGATTTTTATGGACTAACATATTGACCTAGTGCCCAATGCCAGTTGCTGTTTTCTGATTGTTTTTGGTTTAACAGAAAATCCATATCAAATGAAGTCCAAATGCAACGGAAACCTCGTGGGCCCCCTGTGGCACCTCTTTGCGTGATTCCAACGCTGAAAAATCATATATATTCAGAAACCCCCGAAAGTTAACCTAGATGAGTTTTTACGCCGCCGCAAGCCTCTGTACCTCCATGATCTCATCTACAGTCCTTTTCCGGCACCCTGCCAGAGGGGGGAATCATCACCGGAGGCCATCTTCTTCATCCCGGCGGTCTCCATGACGAGGAGAGAGTAGTCCACCCTCGGGGCTGAGGGTATGTACTAGTAGCTATGTGTCTGATCTCTCTCTCGTGTTCTTGATTTGGCACGATCTTGATGTACCACGAGCTTTGTTAATATAGTTGGATCATATGGTGTTTTCCCCTCTCTATCTTGTTGTGATGAATTGAGTTTTTACCTGGTTTCACTATTATCGGATTGAATACTTTTATGGATTTGAGAACACTTGATGTATGTCTTGCATATGAATACCCGTGGTGACAATGGGGTATTATATTGATTCACTTGATGTATGTTTTGGCACTCAACTCGCGGATTCCCGATGTGACATTGGGGTAATCTATGCATAGGGGTTGATGCATGTTTTCGTCCTACTTTCTCCGGTAGAAATCTTGGGGCACTCTTTGAAGTTCTTTGTGTGGATTGAATATTATGATCTGAAGTTGTTTGATGCATATCGAATAATCAACTCACGGATACTTGTGGTGACATTGGAGTATCTAGGTGACATTAGAGTTGGTTGATGCGTATCATATGGTGTTATTTTAGTACGAACTCTAGGGCTGTTCATGATACTTATAGGGATGGCTCAATAGATTGATCGGAAAGAATAACTTTGAGGTGGTTTCGTACCCTACAACAATTTCTATCTTATGTTCTCCGCTAATAGGAACTTTGGAGTGATTCTTTATCGTACGTTGAGGGATTGTTATATGATCCAATTATGTTAGCATTGTGGAGAGATTGCACTAGTGAAAGTATGAACCCTAGGCCTTGTTTTCAAGCATTGCAATACCGTTTGTGCTCACTTTTGTTACTTGCTACCTTGCTGTTTTTTTTTATTTTCAGATTATAAAAACTTATATCTACTATCCATACTACACTTGTATCACCATCTCTTCGCCGAACTAGTGCACCTATACAATTTACCATTGTATTGGGTGTGTTGGGGACACAAGAGATTTCTTGTATTTGATTGCAGGGTTGTTTGAGAGAGACCATCTTCATCCTACGCCTCCCACAGATTGATAAACCTTAGGTCATCCACTTGAGGGAAAATTGCCGCTGTCCTACAAAACTCTGCGCTTGGAGGCCCAACACGAGTCTACAAGAATAAAGTTGCGTAGTAGACATCAAGCTCTTTTCTGGCGCCGTTGCCGGGGAGGTGAGTGCTTGAAGGTATATCTTTAGATCTTGCAACTGAATCTTTTAGTTTCTTGTTTTATCACTAGTTTGGTTTATAAAAGAAAACTACAAAAAAAATGGAATTGAGGTTGCCTCATATTATTCATCTTTGTAATGTCTTTCTTGAAAATGATGGATCGGAAAATTGTGCTCAATTGATAGAAGAAGAATTCAATAAAATGTTTGGCACAAAATCTTTGAATGATGAGCATGATTGCAATGTTGTTAGTATGAATTCTATGAATATCCAAAATACTAATGATGATTGCACTAGTCATGACAAAAATGTTTCTTATAAGCATGTCAATTTTTGTGGAGTGCATAAAGTTTGTGAAGACATGTCTTATAGGGATGATAGATTTTGTAAGAAGCATAAACATGATAGAACCAATTTTTTGCTCAAAGTGATAGATGAATTTGCTACAAAATTTTGTTCTCTTTATCCTATTACTTGTGAACTTTGCAGTAAAGTTGGTGACCTTAATTTCCAATGCATACTCTTTCATGATCGAATCATGGCTAAATATTGTAATGACTTGACCACCCTTGAACTATATAATGAGCTTTATCTATTTTTGGGGTGTGAAGAATTGACACATAAAATTAGTTGGTTTGAAGTATTCAATCTCACAGACAACATTGAAACTAATCTAAAGGAAATCTATATGTTTTGTATGGTAAATTGCAATGAGAATGTTTATATTGCCAACTATAGAAAGACGGGAAAACCAATAGAATATAAAAGGAACACTAATGAAAGGGTAAAGATTTCCACTTTCCCTCCTATTGTCTCTCATGATGAAATAGGTGACGAGGAGGAGCTTCCTATTCAACCAATCTCATCAATAAGAAGCTCAGAAAAATTGATTAAACCCACACATGATGTGGTGAAGAAGAAGAAAAGAAGAAAGAGTAGAGGTAAAAAGGTATCCCTCCCAAATAATGTTGCTCCTATTATTGTTGTGCCTCATGAGAGTGAATCAAAAATAATTGTGGAAGAAGATATACTTGATGATGATATTGCTTCTTTGTCTTATGGTACAATGTCCGAAGGAACTATTGAGGATGATTTTATTATGCCTATTACTCATTATGATGATTATGATTGGGAAAATAATGATACTTCTTATAATCTTGAAAATCTTTTTGGCACCAACTTAGAAAATTGTGATGATAATAATTGTTGTACTATTGGTGCTATTCATACTATTGATGATAATAGTGATTATGCTAATGATGTGCCAAGCCGCAAGCTTTGGGATGCTATGTTTGATGAGAATGACATGTTTGAGAATTTATTTGCTGCAATTAATGTTTGTCCCAAGCTTGGGGATGCTATGCTTAATGAAGATGATCTTTTTAGTCCCCCTACTTTGAATGACCAAATTTGTTATGATGATTGCATGCCTCCTATTTATGATGATTGCAATATTTATGAAAATGGGTTTGGAAGAGTGTCAACTCTAGATAATAATTATCCCACTATTTTGGATGGTGTTCAATCTTATTTTAATAATGATAAAAGTGGATTTGGAGAGGTCATGACTTTATTTAATGTTGAATCCACTACTTTGGAAGAGGTTTCAATTGATTATGATGAGAACAAAATTGCTACTTATGATGATTATTGTGATGATACTTATATTATGAAAAGAGTGATGATTATTATTATAATACTTGTCATAATTATGAATACCCTTTTACTGAACATTACTCTTTTAATGTGGAAACAATTTTTAGTATTCAAGTATCATATGATACTCCCACTATTATGAATGAGAACAAATTTGCATATGTGGAGAGTAATAAAAATTCTATGCTTGTGGATCATAAAAAGAATGCTTTATGTGATAGCTATATTGTTGAATTCATTCATGATGCTACTGAAAATTATTATGAGAGAGGATCATATGCTTGTAGGTGTTGCAATAATATCAAGTTTCCTCTCTATGTGTTGAAAGTTTTGAAGTTATGCTTGTTTTGCCTTCCTATGCTAGTTGATTCTTGCTCCCATAAATTGTTTGCTCACAAAATCCCTATGCATAGGAAGTGGGTTAGGCTTAAATGTGCTAGTCATATGCTTCATGATGCTCTTTTTGTGTTTCAATTCTTTACTTTTATGTGAGCATCATTGAAATCATCATGCCTAGCTAAAAAAGCATTAAAGAAAAGCGCTTGTTGGGAGACAACCCAATATTTATACCTACTGTTTTTGTGTGTTCACATGATTAATCTACTGTAGTAATCATGTTTTATATGTTTTCTTTCAATAATGCGCCAAGTAAAGCCTTTGGGATAGTGTGGATGCTTGTTGATTTGATTCTGTGCAAAAAAAGAAACTTTTGCGTCCAGTGCTGGAATTTCTATTCTGTACTGGAGTGTGAAAAAATTCTAAAAGTTTTACACAGTATTTGGTTACAAATTTTTTACGTTTTAATAATTTTTCAGAATTTTTGGAGGTACAGAAGTATGATTTTTAAATCGCTCACTACATGCTCTTCTGTTTTTGACAGATTCTGTTTTTATTGCATAGTTTGCTTGTTTTAGTGTTTTCATAGCTTATATTATGAGATATAAATTTTGGAAATGATATACTACAGTAGGCATTATGTGAGAAAAATTATGAATCTTGTCTTGACAGTACCTAAGTGGATGATTTAGTTTTATCATACTAACCTATCTCACGAAGTTCCGTTAAGTTTTGTGTGATTGAAGTTTTCAAGTTTTGGGTGAGATATCGATATGAGGAGAATAAGGAGTAGCAAGACCATAATCTTGGGGATTCCCAAGGCACCCCAAGGTAATATTCAAGGAAGACTCAAGCATCTAAGCTTGGGGATTCCCCGGAAGGCATCCCCTCTTTCGTCTTCAACACTATCGGTAACCTCACTTGGAGCTATATTTTTATTCGTCACATGATATGTGTTTTGCTTGGAGCGTTATTTTCTTTTGTTTAGATTTGCTTTATATTATCAATAATCATGTTTTTTATCTTTTAGTTCAATAAAATGCCAATTATAGCCTTTACCATGCTCAGTTTACAAGTTTATGTGTTGCTGTTTGAAAACAGAAAGTTTTCTGTTATGTCCAGAATATTCCTGAATAGTCAGAACATGATAAAAATCTGAAATTTTTACAAAGTAAGAATGAATGAGTTCTATTTCACGTGGTAATTTTTCAGAATTTTTGGAGTTAGGGAAGTATGGATTCTTATTCCCCTTTTACAGACTGTTCTGTTTTGGCAGATTGCTGTTATAGTTGCATTGTTTGCATATGTTTGCGTGTTTAATGTTTCTATTTGTGGATAGGAGTATTAAATATGAAGAGGCATTTAATATGCAATGTTTAATTATAATTTTTGTGATTTGCTACAGTAGAGAATGTTAGGGTTTTGAGTTGATTTATACTAACTTATCTCACGAGTTCTTGTTGAGTTTTGTGTGGATGAAGTTTTTAAGATTTAGGAGAAGCCATGATATGAGAGGAATTAAGGAGACACAAGAGCTCAAGCTTGGGGATGCCCAAGGCATCCCAAGTTAATATTTCAAGAAGTCTCAAGCAACTAAGCTTGGGGATGCCCCGACTGGCATCCCACCTTTCTTCATCAACACCTATCGATTAGCCTAAGTTTTTGCTTCTTCACATGAGATGTCCTATTCTTGGAATGTCATTTTATTTTGTTTTCTTTGCTATTTGAATAAAATAATTAATATCTGAAATTTTTAAATGAGAGATAATCCTCACATAGCTACCTATTTACTTAACTACTCATTTGGTCTTCACTTATATCTTTTTGGAGTAGTTTGTCATTTACTCTTGTGTTTCACTTATATCCTATGAGTAAATTGTTGAATAAATTGAATATCATGAAGTTGAGATAATATGAGCTTCATATGCTTGTATCATGCCTAGTAGTAGCTTCACATTTGGTTTAGAAAGTGAAATCTATTGAAGCTTGACAATCACAATATTGGTCATACAAGCAATTCATGAATGATTAGTATAAGGAAGAGAACTTTCACATATAAATATATTATCTTGGACATCTTTTATGATTGTGAATACCCATTAATTATTTTCAAACTTGAGTAAATTAGTTGAAGTTGGACAAGGAAGACAACGTAATGAGTTATGTTTGGGTATATTTGCATATAAGTTATATTGTTATGGATCCTCCAACATGTGGTGCTTGCTTAGGATCTTTTGCTAGCCAAAAATTCGTACTAAGTAGAGATACTACTTATGCATCCAAAAACCCTTAAACCCAGTTTCTTCCCATGAGTCATATCTACCTATGGATTGAATAAGATCCTTCAAGTAAGTTGTCATAGGTGCAAAAAGCAATAAAAATTGCTCCTAAAATATGTATGATCTTTTATTGTAAGGGAAAAAAAGCGTTGTACGAACTTGTGATGGTAAATAAATAAAAGCGACGGACTGCATAATAAAGGTTGCTATCACAAGGGGCAATATAACGTGACGTTCCTTTGCATTAAGGGCTTGTGCATCCAAAAATAAAAAGCGCATGACAACCTCTGCTTCCCTCTGCGAAGGGCCTATCTTTTACTTTTATGCATTTACCTTTATGTATTTACTTTTATGCAAGAGTCAATAAGTATTCATTCGCATTTCAACCTCAATTATTCTCTAGTTGGCAAGCATCATGTGGTGGGGAAAGATCCAGGCACATATGGCCAGTCAAATATATTTGATCATGAATTATTATTGTTGACAATTATCTCTATGATAAATAAGTTGGGAGGCGAAACATCAAGCCCCTATCTTTCTCTGTGTTCGATGGATGCCATTTGTTCTAAAAATATGCTTTGAGTACTTGCAATCATAGAAGACTATATCATAATTGAGTATGTGGAGCTCTTACTTAGACTTTGTTGAAATTAAGTTGAATTGCAATTGTTTGGTGACTAAGAATATATGTTGTTAAGTTTCAAGAGAATGCATTGTTTGAACCATAACATGTGAATTGATTGCTACTTTATCATGATGAGTTTTATGAGAAAAAGTTGCTTTTATGATGCTAGGAAAAGTGATTGAAATTATCATTGATCAAACTTATGCACTATGCTAGCATTCACACTTCCTAAATTATTTCTTTTATCATTTACCTACTCGAGGACGAGCAGGAATTAAGCTTGGGGATGCTGATACGTCTCCAACGTATCTATAATTTAAGAAGTATTCATGCCATGTTTATTATAGTTTTGTATGATTTTGGTGCACTTTTATATGGCTTTTATATGATTTTTATGGACTAACATATTGACCTAGTGCCCAGTGCCAGTTGTTGTTTTCTGCTTGTTTTTGGTTTTACAGAAAATCCATATCAAATGAAGTCCAAATGCAGCGGAAGCCTCGTGGGCCCCCTGTGGCACCTCTTTGCGTGATTCCAACGCTGAAAAATCATATATATTCAGAAACCCCCGAAAGTTAACCTAGATAAGTTTTTACGCCGCCGCAAGCCTCTGTACCTCCACGATCTCATCTACAGCCCTTTTCCAGCACCCTGCCAGAGGGGGGAATCATCACCGGAGGCCATCTTCATCATCCCGGCGGTCTCCATGACGAGGAGGGAGTAGTTCACCCTCAGGGCTGAGGGTATGTACTAGTAGCTATGTGTTTGATCTTTCTCTCGTGTTCTTGATTTGGCACGATCTTGATGTACCGCGAGCTTTGTTAATATAGTTGGATCATATGGTGTTTTCCCCTCTCTATCTTGTTGTGATGAATTGAGTTTTTACCTTTGAGGTTTCACTATTATCAGATTGAATACTTTTATGGATTTGAGATAACTTGATGTATGTCTTGCATATGAATACCCATGGTGACAATGGGGTAATATATTGATTCACTTGATGTATGTTTTGGCACTCAACTCGCGGATTCCCGAGGTGACATTGGGGTAATCTATGCATAGGGGTTGATGCACGTTTTCGTCCTACTTTCTCCGGTAGAAATCTTGGGGCACTCTTTGAAGTTCTTTGTGTGGATTGAATATTATGATCTGAAGTTGTTTGATGCATATCGAATAATCAACTCACGGATACTTGTGGTGACATTGGAGTATCTAGGTGACATTAGAGTTGGTTGATGCGTATCATATGGTGTTATTTTAGTACGAACTCTAGGGCTGTTCGTGACACTTATAGGGATGGCTCAATAGATCGATCGGAAAGAATAACTTTGAGGTGGTTTCGTACCCTACAACAATTTCTATCTTATGTTCTCCGCTAATAGGAACTTTGGAGTGATTCTTTATCGTACGTTGAGGGATTGTTATATGATCCAATTATGTTAGCATTGTGGAGAGATTGCACTAGTGAAAGTATGAACCCTAGGCCTTGTTTTCAAGCATTGCAATACCGTTTGTGCTCACTTTTGCTACTTGCTACCTTGCTGTTTTTTTATTTTCAGATTATAAAAACTTATATCTACTATCCATACTACACTTGTATCACCATCTCTTCACCGAACTAGTGCACCTATACAATTTACCATTGTATTGGGTGTGTTGGTGACACAAGAGATTTCTTGTATTTGATTGCAGGGTTGTTTGAGAGAGACCATCTTCATCCTACGCCTCCCACAGATTGATAAACCTTAGGTCATCCACTTGAGGGAAAATTGCCGCTGTCCTACAAAACTCTGCGCTTGGAGGTCCAACACGAGTCTACAAGAATAAAGTTGCGTAGTAGACATCAAGCTCTTTTCTGGCGCCGTTACCGGGGAGGTGAGTGCTTGAAGGTATATCTTTAGATCTTGCAACTAAATCTTTTAGTTTCTTGTTTTATCACTAGTTTGGTTTATAAAAGAAAACTACAAAAAAAATGGAATTGAGGTTGCCTCATATTATTCATCTTTATAATGTCTTTCTTGAAAATGATGGATCGGAAAATTGTGCTCAATTGATAGAAGAAGAATTCAATAAAATGTTTGGCATAAATTTTTTGAATGATGAGCATGATTGCAATGTTGTTAGTATGAATTCTATGAATATTCAAAATACTAATGATGATTGCACTAGTCATGACAAAAATGTTTCTTATAAGCATGTCAATTTTTGTGGAGTGCATAAAGAAAAATATATATAATAAAACAAAATCTCCCCCTGGAAAGTTGAAAGTTTGGAGGGTACCCATGAATTCGGCTAGCCATGACTTGTGTTTGAATGGTTGAGGGGGAGTTAAACTTTTCATTTCTGCATGGGAACCGCCAATAATGTGTTTAGCATGGAAGATATTGAATAGCTTAGTCGTGACGTTGACAGGAAAGTGATACGTCTCCAACATATCTATAATTTTTGATCGTTCCATGCTATTATAGTATCAATCTTGGATGTTTTATATGCTATTATATATTATTTTTTGGGACTAACCTATTAACCTAGTGCCCAGTGCCATTTGTTGTTTTTTGCTTGTTTTTGGCTTTTCAGAAAATCAATATCAAAAGGAGTTCAAACGAAGAAAAAACTTTGGATTATTTTTTTTTGGACCAAGAGAGACCCTAGAAGGTTCGGGAGAAGACCAGACGAGCCACGAGGGAGCGACAAGCTCGGGAGGCGCGCCCAGGGGCGGTAGGCGCGCCCCCCAGGCTTGTGGGCCCCTCGTGGCACCTCTTGACCTAATTCCAAGCCTATAATTTCTCAAATATTCCCCATATACCAGGGAGCCACCTCGAATAACTTTTGCGCTGCCGCAAGCTTCTGTTCTTCTGCTATCCCATCTGGAGGCCTTTTCCGGTACTCTGCCGGAGGGGGAGTCAACCATGGAGGGCTTCTACATCAACCTTGCGAAACTTCCGATGATGTGTGAGTAGTTTACCATAGACCTACGGGTCCATATCTAGTAGCTAGATGGCTTCGTCTCTATCTTTGATCTTCAATACAATGCTCTCCTCGATCTCCTTGGAATTCTATTCGATGTAATCTTCTTTTGTGGTGTGTTTGTTGGGATCCGATGAATTGTGGGTTTATGATCAGATTATTCATGAGAAATATTTGAGTCTTTTTTGAACTTATTTATGCATGATTGTTATAGCTTTGTATTTCTCTCCGACCTATCCATTTGGTTTGGCCAACTAGATTGATTTATCTTGCAATGGGAGATGTGCTTTGTAATGTGTTCAATCTTGCGGTGCTCTATCCCAGTGACAAAGTAGGGGACAAGACACGTATTTCTATTGTTGCCATTAAGGATAAAACGATGGGTTTTATTCATATTGCTTGAGTTTACTTTGTTTACATCATGTCATCTTGCTTAAGGCGTTACTCTGTTTTCATTAACTTAATACCCTAGATGCATGCTGGATAGCGGTCGATGGGTGGAGTAATAGTAGTAGATGCAGGCAGGAGTCGGTCTACTTGTCTCGAACGTGATGCCTATATACATGATCATTGCCATGAATCCGTCATAACTATGCACTTTTCTATCAATTGCCTAACAGTAATTTGTTTACCCACCGTATGATATGTGTTCGAGAGAGAAGCCTCTAGTGAAAACTATGGCCCCCGGGTCAATTATTCATCATATATAAAATCCAAAAATACCTTGCTGCAATTTTATTTCCTTTATTTTGTTTTGTAATTTATTTATCTATCTATCACTATCAGAATTAATCCTTGCAAGTAACCGCCAAGGGGATTGACAACCCTCTTGTTTGCGTTGGGTGCAAGTATTTGCTTTTGTGTGTGTAGGTTCTGCTAACGAGGTTCTGTGTGGTTCTCCTACTGGATTGATAACCTTGGTTCTTAACTGAGGGAAATACTTATCTCTACTTTACTGCATCATCCTCTCCTCTTCCAGGAAATCCCAACGTAGCTCACAAGTAGCAGGAAGAATTTCTGGCGCCGTTGCCGGGGAGACATCTCCAAAACCTATCAAGTACCTTCGCATAAACTATCATCTACTTGCTCTTATTTTTATTTGCATTTGCCTCTCGTTTTCATATCTCCCACTTCTAAAAGAAAATTACAAAAACACAAAAATATTCTATTTTCTTGTTTGCTAGTTTGCTTGTTTTGTCAATATGGCTAGTTCTTCAATTGTTACTTGCACCCCTGAAAATGAAGTCCTTAATTTTAAACAAAGGGGAGGAGAAAGTTTAAAATATGCTAGGTATAGGATTTGCGACGCTCAAAATAGGTCTACTCGTAAGCAATCCACTCAGTTCTTCTTCGCAATTTTTATGTGGGTGTTACTACTTGGTATAGATTTGTGCTGGACACTATTACCGGAGGGAATTTCTTGAGTATTCACCCTATGGATGCTTTCAATGCCATGGGAAATTTAGTGGGATCACCACTTATCACTATTAATGAAACAACTTTGACTTTGGAACATGTTATGCAAAGGTTAGAAGCTATTGAAAATAAAATGCCTAAACATGTTGAGAATCTAGACAAAAAGGTCCATAATCATATTACTCAATTTGGTTCTAAGGTAGGAACTACATTAAAGATGTTAAATGACAAAGAACCAATAATTAATGAAAGGATAGAACAAGGTCCCGCTAGAATCGATAAGTTGGAAGAAATTATTAATAATTTGGGCTCCGCCTTTTCTTCCGCTAAAACTATTGATAGGACTCCGCCCACTAAAAATTGCAAATTCATGTATGTACCTAAGAATAAGGGGGCATCATCTAGTAAGGGAAACGAGGATCTAAAAATGATTAGTGTGTTGGAAATATGCCCTAGAGGCAATAATAAATTGGTTATTATCATATTTCCTTGTTCATGATAAAGGTTTATTATTCATGCTATAATTGTATTGACCGGAAACTTAAATACATGTGTGAATAGATAAACAACACCGTGTCCCTAGTAAGCCTCTACTAGACTAGCTCGTTGATCAAAGACGGTTAAGGTTTCCTAACCATAGACATGAGTTGTCATTTGATAACGGGATCACATCATTAGGAGAATGATGTGATGGACAAGACCCAACCGTAAGCTTAGCATCAGATCGTTTAGTTATTTGCTATAGCTTTCTTCATGTCAAGTATCTGTTCCTTCGACCATGAGATCATGCTACTCCCGGATACCGGAGGAATGCCTTGTGTGATATCAAACGTCACCTCATAACTGGGTGATCATAAAGGTGCTCTACAGGTATTTTCGAAGGTGTTTGTTGGGTTGCATGGATCGAGACTGGGATTTGTCACTCCGTATGACGGAGAGATATCTCTGGGCCCTCTCGGTAATACAACATCGTAAAGAGCTTGCAAGCAATGTGGCTAATGGGATAGTCACGGGATCTTGTATTACGGAATGAGTAAAGAGACTTGCCAGTAACGAGATTGAACTAGGTATGGAGATACCGATGATCGAATCTCGGGCAAGTAACATATCGCTGGACAAAGGGAATTGCATACGGGATTAACTGAATCCTTGACATCGTGGTTCAACCGATAAAAGATCTTCGTGGAATATGTAGGAACCAATATGGGCATCCAGGTTCCGCTATTGGTTATTGACCGGAGAGGTGTCTCGGTCATGTCTACATGATTCTCGAACCCGCAGGGTTGCACGCTTAACGTTCATTGATGCTAGAGTAGTATTGGGATATTTGATGATTGGTAACCGAATATTGTTCGGAGTCCCGGATGAGATCCCGGACGTCACGAGGAGTCTCAGAATGGTCAAGAGGTAAATATTTATATATGGGAAGTCATATTTTGGGTTCCGAAAAAGGCGCGGTTTTTTCGGTATTGTACCGGGAAGCTTCCAGAAGGTTCCGGAGGATTCCGGAGGGGTCCGAAAGTCCACAAGTGGGTCCACCATGTCCCAAGGGCTGGAATGGGCTGAGGGAAGGCGCCCTGGCCTTATTGGGCCAGGCGCACCAAGTCCTCAAAAGCCCATGTGGCTAGGGAAGGGAAAAAAGGGGAGTCCTAGTAGGAATAGGATTGGACTTGGAGTCCAAGTCCTCCCCCCCTTGGCTGCGCCCTAGGGCTTGGAGGGGCTGTTCCCCACACCCCTCAACCTATATATATAGAGGAGGGGGCGCCCCAAGAGGACACACCAGCCCCTGGGCACCCCTCTCTCTCCCATTACACCACCGCCTCGTCCCGACGACGCTTAGCGAAGCGCCGTCGGTGCTCCACCACCACCATCACCACCACGTCGTCGTGCTGGTTGTGATCCCATCTACTTCTCTGCCTTCTCTTGCTGGATCAAGGAGAAGGAGACGTCATCGAGCCGCACGTGTGCTAAACTCGGAGGTGCCGTCCGTTCGGCACTAGATCGGTTGGATCGTGATCGGATCGCGAAGAGTACGACTACATCAACTGTGTTATATACGCTTCCGCTTTCGGTCTACGAGGGTACATATAGACACACTCTCCTCTCTCGTTCATGTGCTTCTCCTAGATAGATCTTGGGTGTTCGTAGGAATTTTTTTGATTTTCATGCTTCGTTCCCCATCAGTGGCATCAGAGCTAGGTCTATGCGTAGATGTGTATGCACGAGTAGAACACAAAAAGTTGTGGGCATTGATGCTCAAATTGCTTACCTCTCTTGTATTATTTGGATTCGGCGGTATTGTGGGATGAATCGGCTCGGACCAACCTTACATGTCCTCGCACATGAGACTGGTTCCACCGACTAACATGCAACTTGTTTTGCATAAGGTGGCTAGCGGGTGTCTGTCTCTCCTACTTTAGTTGAATCGAATTTGACGAAGGCGGTCCTTATAGAAGGTTAAAAGGCAACTTGATTATCACTGTTGTGGCTTTGCGTAGGTAAGAACGGTTCTTGCTAGTTGCCCATAGCAGCCATGTAAAATTTGCAACAACAAAGTAGAGGACGTCTAACTTGTTTTTGCAGGGCATGTTGTGATGTGGTATGGCCAAAACGTGATGTGATATATGTTGATGTATGAGATGATCATGTTTTGTAATAGGTTCACGACTTGCATGTCGATGAGTACGGCAACCGGCAGGAGCCATAGGGTTGTCTTTAATTTATTAATCGCCATGTAATTGCTTTACTTTATCGCTATGCGTTAGCAATAGTTGTAGAAGCAATAGTTGGCGGAGACGACCACGTGACGACATGATGATGGAGATCATGGTGTCATGCCAGTGACGATGGAGATCATGCCGGTGCTTTGGAGATGGAGATCAAAGGCACAAGATGATAATGGCCATGTCACATATTGATTGCATGTGATGTTTATCTTTTTTATGCATCTTATTTTGCTTAGGATGACAGTAGCATTATAAGATGACCCCTTCACTTAATTTCAAGAAATTGTGTTCTCCCTAAGTATGCACCGTTGCGAAAGTTCGTCGTTTCGAAGCACCTCGTGATGATCGGGTGTGATAGACTCTTCGTTCGCATACAACGGGTGTAAGCCAGTTTTACACATGCAGAATACTTGGGTTAAACTTGACGAGCCTAGCATGTACAGACATGGCCTCGGAACACAGGAGACCGAAAGGTCGAACATGAGTCATATAGTAGATATGATCAACATGGAGATGTTCACCATTGATGACTACCCCATCTCACGTGATGATCGGACATGGGTTAGTTGATTTGGATCATGTGTCACTTAGACAACCTGAGGGATGTTGATTTAAGTGGGAGTTCATTAGTAATTTGATTAACTGAACTAAATTATCATGAACTTAGTCTTAATTGTCTTTGCAAAATTTGTGTAGATCAATGGCCCGCGCTGTAGTTCCCCTGAATTTTTAATACGTTCCTAGAGAAAGACTAAGTTGAAAGATATTGTAAGCAATTATGCGGACTAGGTCCGTAGTCTGAGGACTGTCCTCACTGCTGCACAGAAGGCTTATGTCCTTGATGCACTGCTTGGTGTGCCAACCCCTCTAGCATCGTCTGTGGATGTTGTGAACATCTGGCAGGCACGTTCTGATGACTACTCGATAGTTCAGTGCGCCATGCTTTACGGCTTAGAACCGGGGCTCCAAAGACGTTTTGAGCACCACAGAGCATATGAGATGTTCCAGGAGCTGAAATTGGTATTTCAGGCTCATGCCTGTGTTGAGATGTATAAGACCTCTGACAAGTTCTTTGCCTACAAGATGGAGGAGAACAGCTCAGTGAGTGAGCATGTGCTCAGAGTGTCTGAGTGCTACAATCGCTTGAATCAAGTGGGAGTTAATCTTCCAGATAAGACAGCGGTTGACAGAGTTTTCCAGTCACTGCCACCAAGCTATAAGGGCTTTGTGATGAACTATAATATGCAAGGGATGGAGTAAACAATCCTCGAGATATTCACGGTACTTGAGGCCGTGAAAGTAGAAATCAAGAAGGAGCATCAAGTGTTGATGGTTAATAAGACCACTAGTTTCAAGAAGGGCAAGGGAAAGAAGGGAAACTTCAAGAATGACAAGACAGTTGCCGCTCCAATGGAGAAACCCAATGCTTGACCCAAACCCGAGACTGAGTGCTACTTTTATAAGGGGAACGGTCACTCGAAGCGGAACTGCCCCAAGTACTTGGCAGATAAGAAGGATGGCAACGTCAACGTAGGTATATTTGATATACATGTTATTGATGTGTACCTCACTAGTGCTCGTAGTAGCGTCTGGGTATTGTGATACCGATTCAGTTGCTAATAACTCGAAGCAGGAGCTGAGGAGTAACGGAAACTAGTTGAGGGCGAGGTGACGATGGGTGTTGGAAGTGTCTCCAAGATTGATATGATCACCATCAGCACGCTCGTAATACCTTCGAGATTAGTACTAAACCTAAATAATGGTGTCGTGGTATTCTCACGGCAGATGCCATGAGATGGCTAAAAAGGTGGGGGTGCGTGAGGACGCCGGTGGGTTCCAGAGGCGAGGTCGGCACGCGCATGTGTGAGACACGAGACGTACCCAGGTTCGGGGCCCTCCGGAGAGGTGACACCCCTAGTCCTGCCGAATGGAGTATGGAGTGCACAAGGGCTAGAAGGTTGCTCCTGGAGCTGTTTGAGCGGAGGAGGAAGAGGGAGCTAGACCTCCGTTCTACCTCTCCTGCGAGTGTACGTGTGTGTGTGTGAGATCAGGCGTCCTAAGCTCAACCCCTCTGCATGGAGGCCTCCTGGGGGGTCTTATAGCTCGCCCCCCCAGGGTTACAATGGTAAGATTGCATGGGCGTGGGGCCCTGGTGTCATCGCCTGGGAGCCGGCGGTGGGGGCCGCCGGGTCGCCGGGTCCGCTGGGTGCGCCGGGTGTGCCGGGGCCGCCGGACACGGGTCTGGTCGGCTGTGCGGCACTGTGGCATGTCTTGTCTCGCGTCACAGGGGGGCTGGCGCTGCCCAGCTACAGGGTTGCGCCGCCCGCACCCCGCCCGCCCCGGGCGGGGGTGCAGGGCGTGCTGTAGCCGCGCCCGCCGGGGCTGGCACGAAGAAGTGTTATAGCCACGCCTGCCTCGTTGTGAGGGATTGTCCCCTCGTGGCCAGCCGGCATGGGCCAGCCGGTCGATTCGGGTCGCCGTGCCGAGCCGGCTCGCGCTGGGGAGACGGCGAGCAGGCTAGCCGGATTGAGGAGCTTGGCCTGCTCTGATATTTTTAAAAAGGGGTCCGTGCTCCGTTGCCTACCCGGGGGTCATCCCCCCGACAGTAGTCCCCAAAGCTGTGAAGGCTCGCCGGCTCCAAGCAGGGGGGCCTTCGCAGCTTACCCCCCCCCCCCCCCCCCCCCGAGGAGTCGGTTCGTTGGTGGAGTGCAGGAGTCTGGCCGGGTGGCACCGTCCATCCTCATGCCGGCAAGGCGGCAGCGGATGCCGGGAACACCCGCTGGGCGCCGGCTCCCGGAAGCCGGGTCGCGGCACCCCGGCCGGGGTGGGAAACGGAAACGCCCGCTGGTTGAGTCTTGTTTTGCACGACGATTCACGCCCGCCGTTGCTCGACGAGCCGCCACGTGCCGTTCCACGACGGGCGAGGCCTGCCAGGGCACGTGCACGATGGGACGCGACTACGGACTGGGCCCACCACGCCGCTCCCTCGGCCCGCGCGTGGGGGATTTATTGTGGCGACTCTTGGCGGTTGCGCTTCCCCGCGCAGTTAATGCGCGCATAGTGCGGGGGACTGGGGATCGTGGGCGCAGACGATCCCACTCCCCCATGTTCCTTCGTGGTTATAAATGAAAAGGGAGGGAGTGCGACGTGAACGCTCACGCGCGCACTCCCGCCCCTCGCTCTTCCTCTCCTTCTTCTCCGTTGCGTGTAGGCGAAGTGCTGCCGCCGCACGCCTTTGCTGACGCACGACGCTGCGCACCGCGATCGGAGTCCCGCAGCACGCAGCTCTTCCCCTCCTCCTCTTCTCCGTTGCCGCACCTTCATGCCCGAAGAGCCCTCCAATGGCGCTGCCGAAAGGCTCTTGGGAGGGCTCCATTACGACTGAGGTAGACATCCGTTATCTCCGTCGCACGAAGCGGCTGCCGCCGGCGGAGGCGCTGGCCGCGCGCGCGCCCGGTTCGGAGAGGCTGCCGTGGCCGCGGGAGGGCGAGCACGTCGTCTTCTACTCGCATTTCGAGCGCGGGCTCGGACTCCCCGCGAGCCTCTTCTTCCACGGCTTCCTCGACTTCTTCGGGCTGCAGCCGCACCACCTCGGCGCCAACGCCATGCTGCAGGTCACCGGCTTCGCCACGCTCTGCGAGGGCTACCTCGGCATGCTGCCAAACGTGGACTTGTGGGCGAAAAAGTTTTTCCTCAAGCAGCAGGGGGCATCGGCCGGCGTCATGTCTGACTGTGGGGCAGCGGTGGTCACCGGCCGGCCGAATAGGCCGTTTCCCAAGCTGCCGCTCGAGGACTCTGCCAAGAAGTGGCAGACGACCTTCTTCTATGTCCGGTACGCCGACCCGGCGGTGGATGTCGTCAATCTCCCTCCCTTCGTCGACGCGCCGCCACTCGAGAAGCTGAATTGGGGCTACTGTCCCAAGAAGCCGCCGCAGGAGCTCCTGAACATCTGCCGCCGGGTCGGGGAGATGACGGATCGCGAGGGGCTGGTGCCGGCTGATCTCATCGCGGCCTTCATCGCCCGCCGGGTGCTGCCGCTGCAGTGCCGAGCGCACCGGATCTGCGACATGAGCGGCCGGCACGACCCGACCCGGATGTCGACCAAGGACCTGGGGCCGGCCAGGATCGCCCAGCGGGTGAACTTCATCTCCAAGGCCGGGTTGAAGGAGGAGGGGTGGAGCTTCGGGAAGGAGCCCTATCACCGGGGGAACCCGGCGCCAGCGGTAAGTCCCTGGTCTTTATTCTTTGCCGCCTCATCATTATTCCTGTGCCCTGACGTGACGGGAGGGCCGCAGTTATTCGCCAGCCAGCAGAACCACGACGGGCCGAATCCCCAGGTTTCTGCTGGCCGACTTGCCCGACTCGGACGCGGAGGAGGCCGGCGCCGAGGCGGAGGAGGGGTCGGTCAAAGCGCGCCTGGCTGACGCCGTGGCCGGCGGGTCGCGGCATGCGGGTAAGTCTTCGTCCTCGGATCTTCTGCGCAACTGGCCGGCTGGCGACGAGGAGGACCTGACCGGTGCCCTCGGTGCAGCGCCCTCGGCTGGGGAGGACGCCAGCATCGACCCCCCAAGACGGCCGCGGAAGACGGCCGGCGCCGGGTCGGCTCGCGCGGCGGCGTCCGGCAACCGGCCGCATGGGAAGGAGGCGGTCGAGCCGAGGCCGGCCGCAAAGCGCCCGGCAGCGGCGGGGCCGGCGCGCGAGAGGGGCGCTATCAAGAAGAAGCACCGGCTCGCCCCATCCGTGGGCCCGAGGCGGGATCTCCCGAAGGTCATTGGGTAAGTGCCTCTTGCTGTCTTCTGATTTCTTGCTTGTTTCATGCCCGTGCCTCTTCCGTGATAAACTTGCTGCGCACAGGTCCGCCCTGGACCTGGCGGTGGTGGCAACGGAGGCCGCGGCGGGCGAGACCGTCTGGAGGAAAACCCGGAGCAGCGCCGTCGACCGCGAGCCGGGCCGAACCGCGGAGGAGGACATCGCGGCCCGTCAGTCCGGCCAGGATCTTGACGAGGCGCAGCGCGCTGCTTGGCGGGATAAGGCGGAGGCCGAAAAGGAGATGGCGGAGGCCTCGGCCCGGGCGTGGGAGAGGGCCTCTGCGAAGCGGGCCAGGACCACCACGGACCCGGCCTGGCCAGAGATGGAGAGGGGCTCGACGCTGGACGCCACGATCATCGAGCCGCAGCCGGAGGGGGTGGGCGAGCCGGCAGGGCGGACGGAGCCGGCCGACGACGAGTCGGACGTCGACGAGAACATCGTCATGGACACGCCGCCCCGGGCTGACCCGTTAGGAGGAGGCGAGGGCGGCGGAGAGGAGCGCGAGGCGGGATCCGCACCGTCCGGCCAGGCGCAGCCGACGCCGGCCCCGGAGGCCGCGACCGGGGACGCTGGTGCCTTGGTGGTCATTCCTCCCCAAGCCGCTACGAACTCCGAGCGGCCGGGTGGAAGCGGATCCGGCGCCGGGACCGCGATGCAGCAGCCATGGGCGAACGCCGGCGAGACAGTGGTCGGGTCGCGCACCCGGGAGGACGAGGCGGCGGATGCCCTGCGCTCGCAGCTTCGCGGGCGGGGCGAGCGCCTGCAGGCCTTCGTCCGCGAAGACCAGGAGTAGGCGCGGAAGCTGGAGCAAGCGGTCGCGGTGAGTCCTTACTTTTTGCTTGTCTTGGTCGTTGAATTAGTGGGGGCGCGACAGCGCACCCTCTGGGTGTAGCCCCCGAGACCCGGGCCGGCTGCGGAGCAGCCGGGTCGGGTCTTCATGTGCGTTTTTTGCACTCTTCTAACTTTTGTCTTCCCGCAGCATCTGTACGACCTGCGGGCCAACGCGTACAACCGGCTTCTGGAGCGGTTCCGCGAGGTCAAGGCCCAGCTCGCCGTCAAGGAAGAGGAGCTGCGTCAGGTCCGAGGTACGACTTGCATGCCTTCATTGGGGGCGCGCCAGCGCACCCACTGGGTGTAGCCCCCGAGGTTCGGGCCGGACTGCGGAGCAGCCGGGTCGAATCTTTGAAGCTTGTCTTTTTCTTCTTTTCCTTGCTTCCGGTGTCTGACCGGGAATCTTGTCGTGCAGCCGTCGCGGCCGAGGTGCTGGGCCTCCGAAGCCGGCTTGCTGAAGCCGGCCTGCAGCGCGATCTTGCGGCCGCCGACCGCGACCGACTCCGGGCCGAGGTGGACCGGCTGGTGGCCGAGAAGGCCAAGACGGAGGATGCCCACCAGGCGGAGCTAGGCCGGCTGGCAGAAGAGCGCGGCAAGGCGGCTGAGGAGCTGGCGAACGCCGGCAGGAGGATTGCCCAGCTCGAGAAGGATCTCGAGGCCCAGGCCCGCGCGTCGGCCCTGCAGGAGAACGGGATGCTGGGCGAGGCGCTGCACCTCGATGAGGCCTTCACCCGTGAGTGCTATCTTTTCTTTGGTTCGGCTGGCCTAGCCGGCAAGTCGTTTTTCTTTTGGCTAACATGTTTCCTTCCTTGGCCAGGAGTCTGCCCAGAGACGCAGGAGGCATCCGATGCGGTCGTGCATGCCCACCGGGCGGACCAGCGAGCGGCAGGGGCGGAGATCGATGCTTACGCCGCCGAGACCCTCTCGGAGATCGTCCTCGCCAATGAGGCCCGTCTTGGAACCGTGGAGGGGCACATGCGCCGCCTGTTCGAGGCCGGGGTGAGCATGGCAAGCAGCCTTTGGCCGGGCGCAGTGGTGCCGAACAGCGTCACCCGGCTGGCGCAGTGGCTGGAAGCCGGCGTGGAGCGACTCGGGGCGTGGAGGGCCTCTGCGGCCCGGGCCGGCGCTGCGCTTCGTCGTGTCTTGGTATCCGGGCATGGACCTCGACCGCCTGGCGGCGCAGCGGGCCGGCGCGGAGGATGACTTGGCGGCGCGGGCGCAGCGGATCGCCGGGCGGGCCAGCTACCTGGCCTCGTTCGCCCCTCTCGACGAGTTCATCCTGGAGCGGACGAAAGACGGCGAGGAGCTCCCTGCCGACGAGTTCGGCCTACTGCTCAATGACCCGGATGGCAGCTCGGCCGAGACGGGGGTCTATGCTGACGACGAGGCCGACCCGGACGACGCCGCCATGACCGAGAGGCCGGAGTGCTCTGGGCCCGACCTGGCGGCCGCTTCCACCTCAGCCGAGCCGACGCCGACCGGAGCCGACGCAGGTGCCGCTTAGGGCTTTTTTCCTTTTTATCTTCAATCTTCCTGTACTTGAACTCGGTTAGGTAGCAGGTCCACCCACTGGGGGTGTAGTTTCATGTAATGAACTTGTTGCCGCGGGCCCTTGCTGTTTATAAATTTTGCATGTGATTTCGCTTTTGCTTGTTCGGCCTTGGGCCTTTTCTTGTCAGTCTTTTCTTTGGACTTCCTTCCCGCTAGCCGGATAGCCGGGTGGCAGCTGTGGCTAGGACAGGGATTCGGCTTTGAGAGGGGACGTACAATACTCAGGCTTTTCCAGACGTTGAGCGCGAGCGAAACACCCACTGGGCTGGCTGGCGGCAGGCGGCGAAGCTGGCTGGCGCACAGCCGGTCGTGCGACGAATTAGTGAGAAAGGGCGGGTTGGGCCGGGTTGGCCGAGCCGGACTCTCCTCCTTAGTCATTCTTGCGTGCTGACGCTTCCGGCCTTTGACTCTTGCCGACCGGACAGCCGGGAGCTGGTCTATGGCCTGGGACGAAGAGAGGGCTTTGGCGGCTCGTACGCTTCAAAATAGACTAAGGAAATAATGGTGGGGCGCGGTCTAGCCGGCTAGCCCCCGAGCCCCCGAGCCGGACGCGCCGACTCGATGGGAGAATTGAAAACGGGGAAATACATAGACACAAAGCTTGGTAAAAACGGGAAAGGTAGCCCCCGAGTGTCGTGCGGGGGGACCTGCTGCTTTCATTAGACCCAAAAGGTAGTGATACATACGTGCATGCGTTCAACTGTAAAACAGACGAAGGAGCTCCGCGTTCCAAGGCCGGCTGGACTCCTCGCCGGCTGCGTCTCTCTTGCGCTTGTTCGGCTTCTGCGCGTCGATGAGGTAGTACGCGTTCCGGTCGCAGAGAGCTTTGCTGATGATGAAGGGGCCTTCCCAAGGAGAGGGCAGCTTGTGCTGGCTGGCTGTCCACTAGACGAGCCAGAGCACGAGGTCGCCCTCGCGGAACGCGAGTGGTTTGATCTTCTTGCTGTGGTAGTGGCGCAGGCCTTGTTGGTAGATGGGTGACCGGCTCGGGGCCAGGAGGCGTGCCTCCTCGAGCAGGTCGACGCCTTCTTCGCGTGCCTCCTTTGCCTCGGCTTCTGTGTACATGGCCATCCGGGGCGAGTCGAACTCGACGTCGGTTGGAATAATTGCTTCGGCTCCATAGACGAGGAAGAACAGGGTGAACCCGGTTGAGCGGTTGGGTGTCGTCCGGAGACTCCAAAGGACGGCCGGCAGCTCTTCGAGCCAGCTGCCGGGTGAGCGCACGAGCGGCTCGACGAGCCGCGGCTTGATGCCGGCTAAGATGAGGCCGTTTGCCTGCTCGGCCTGGCCGTTCGACTGGGGATGTGCGACGGAGGCCAAGTCAAGCCGGATGCCGGATGCGAAGCAGTAGTGGGCCAGCGCGCCCTTGGCGAAGTTGGTGCCGTTGTCCGTGATGGTGATGTGGGGAATGCCATAGTGGACCGCGATATCCTTGATGAACCGGACGGCCGTGGGCCCGTCGAGCTTCTTGATCGGTCTTGCCTCGATCCACTTGGTGAACGTCGACGGAGACCAGCAGATGCGTCATGCCGCCTCGGGCGGTCTTGAAGGGCCCCACCATGTTGAGACCCCAGACGGCAAAGGGCCACGTGATTGGGATGGTTTGGAGGGCCGTGGCCGGCTGGTGGCTGCGCTTGCTGAAGCGTTGGCAGCCCTCGCATTTGAGGACCAGTTGCTCGGTATCTTGCAGGGCCGTGGGCCAGTAGAAACCATGGCGGAAAGCCTTGGCCACCAGGGACCTCGAGGCGGCATGGTGCCCGCACTCGCCCTGGTGGATGTCGAGGAGGATCTCGATCCCTTTGTCCTACTCGACACAGCGCTGGAACATGCCAGTCGTGCTACGTTTGACGAGCTCGTGGTTGATGATGCTATAGGCGGACGCTCGCCGCTGCACTTGCCGGGCTTCAGTCTCGTCGCAGGGAAGGTCGCCGTCTTCCAAGAAGGCGAGGATCAGCCGAGCCCAGGACGGCACCGTCACCACTGTGAGGACGGCCGCCGGGATGGGATCCGGGATTGCAGCCCCCGAGCCGGAGCCGGCAGTCCCCGAGCCGGAGCCGGCAGCCCTCGAGCTTGGGCCGGCAGCCCCCGAGCCGGAGACGGCAGCCCCCGAGCCGGCGCCGGCAGTCCCCGAGCTTGGGCCGGGAACTCCAGGGTCAGGTGGGGGCGCGTCGGGGCCGTCCGGGACGAAGATGGATTCCGACTCGGGAGACGGCTTGATGGACGGTTTCCGCAGGTGCTCGAGGGAGACGCCGGATGGGATGGCTTGCCGGGTGGAGCCCACTTTGGCCAGGGCGTCAGCTGCTTCGTTGTCCGCGCGTGAGACGTGGAGGAACTCGCAACCGTCGAACCCGCCGGAGAGTTGCTGGACCAGGAAGCGGTAGCTGGCCATGTTGGCGTCTTTGGCGTCCCAGTCACCGGAAACTTGCTGCACCACCAGGTCTGAGTCGCCGTAGCAGAGGATGCGCCGGATGCCGATCTCCCTGGCCAGCCGGATGCCGTGCACGAGAGCTTCGTACTCGGTAACGTTGTTGGAGGCGGCGAAATGGATCTGCAGTACGTACCGCAGTCGGTCGTTCTTGGGGGAGGACAGCACGATGCCGGCTCCCAAGTCGTTGCGCATCTTGGAGCCGTCGAAGTGCATGCGCCAGTGAGTCGACTCGGGCGCCGGCGGCAGGTACTGGGTCTCGGTCCAGTCGACGAGGAAGTCGGCCAGCGCCTGGGACTTGATGGTGGTGCGGGGCTCGTAGAGGATCGTGTGGCCGGCTAGCTCAATGGCCCACTTGGCCACCCGGCCAGAGGCATCCCGGCAGCCCATAATCTCGTCGATGGGGGCCGTGCTCTCCACGGTAATGGTATGCTCCTGGAAGTACCGCCTTAGCTTCTTGGCGGCAAAGTACACACCGTAGCACATCTTTTGGTAGTGGGGGTAGTTCTGCTTGGAGGCGGAGAGCATCTCGCTCAGGAAGTACACTGGACGCTGGACCGGCTGCACCTTGCCCTCCTCAGGGCGCTCGACCACCAGCACCGTGTTGACCGCCCGGGAGGTGGCGGCGATGTACATCAAGAGTGGCTCTTTCTCAGCCGGCGCGGCCAGGACGGGTACGGTGGACAGCATGCGCTTGAGGTCGCGGAACGCCTCGTCCGCCTGGTCGCTCCACTCGAACACCGTCGTCTTCTTCATCAGCTGATACAGGGGCAGGGCCCTCTCCCCCAGCCGACTGACGAACCGGCTGAGAGAGGCCAAGCAGCCGGTGAACTTCTGGACGTCGCGTAGCCGGGCCAGCTTGCGCATGCACTCGATTGCCTTGATCTTTTCCGGGTTGGCCTCAATGCCGCGCTCCGAGACGAGGAAACCAAGGAGTTGTCCAGCCGGCACGCCGAAGACGCACTTCTCTGGGTTGAGCTTGATCTGGAACCGGCGCAGGTTGGCGAAGGTCTCCTTGAGGTCGGCCAGGAGCGTGAGGTGTTGCTTGGTCTTCACCACGATGTCGTCGACGTAGACGTGCACATTTCTGCCGATCTGGGGCAGCAGGCATTTCTGCATGCAGCGCTGGAAGGTGGCGCCGGCATTCTTCAAGCCGAACGACATGGTGATGTAGCAATACACCCCAAAGGGCGTGATGAAGGATGTCTTGAGGGCGTCGGCCGGGTCCAGCTTGATCTGGTGGTAGCCGGAGTAGGCATCCAGGAAGGACAGGAGCTCGCAGCCGGCTGTGGAGTCGATGACTTGGTTGATCCGGGGCAGAGCGAATGGATCTTTGGGGCAGGCCTTGTTCAGGCTGGTGTAGTCGATGCACATGCGCCAGGTGCCATTCTTTTTCAGGACGAGGACTGGATTGGCCAGCCACTCGGGGTGGAATACTTCCATGATGAAGCCGGTTGCGAGCAGCCGGGCTATCTCTTCACCGATGGTTCTTCGCTTCTCCTCGGAGAAGCGGCGTAGCGGCTGTCGGACAGGCTTGGCATCCTTGCGGACGTGAAGTTTGTGCTTGGTGAATTCCCTCGGGACACCCAGCATGTCTTTTGGAGACCATGCGAAGATGTCCTGATTCTCACGGAGGAAATCAACGAGCTCGCCTTCCTATTTGCTGTCGAGGCGGGTGCCCACGACCACGTACTTGCTGGAGCTGCGGTCGGCCGGATCGAGCGGGACCCTCTTCGTGTCTTTTGACGGCTGGAAGGAGGCCTCGCCGTCGGCCGACTTGGGCGGAGTCGGCACGGCCGGCTGCGCGCTAGCCAGCGCCATGATCCGGTCGAGCTGGCGCCTCTCCTCGGCGATGACCAGCGACTCGGCCAGCTGGGAGCCGGCTTTGGCGCACTCGAGGGACTTTTTGTAGTCACCGACGATGGTGATGAGGCCCTTGGGACCCGGCATCTTCAACTTCAGGTAGGCATAGTGGGAGACCGCCATGAATTTGGCCATCGCGGGTCGGCCCAGCAGCGCATGGTAGGGGCTGGCCAGGTCAACCACCTCGAACCAGATCGGCTCGCGGCGGAAATGGCTGCTGGAGCCAAACAGGACGTCAAGCCGGATCCGGCCGATCGGAGAGCAGGAGAGACCCGACACGATGCCGTGGAACACCGTCCGGGTCGGCTCCAACTATCGTGCCTCGATGCCGAGCTTGGTCATGGTGTCACGGTACAGGATGTTGATGCTGCTGCCGCCGTCAATCAGTACCCGCGAAAAACGGCAGGTGCGCTTCTTGGAGACGAAGGTGGGGTCGAGCACAAGGGCGTAGCCACCCGGCGTGGGCATGACGGCCGGGTGGTCTTCCCGGGTCCAGCTGACCGGCCGGTCGGACCAATGCATGTACTGGGGAACCGGAGGGACGACGGTGTTCACCTCGGCCGCGTGCTTGCGCTTGGCGTGCTTGTCGTCGCCCTCGCTGGTGAAGACGACGTAGGACGTGTCCGGGCGCGGGAAAGGGTTGTCGGCGAGGGCGCCGGGTGGCGACGGGGGCGGGGGAAGCGGCGGCTGCTGCGGGCCGGCTCCGGGCGGCGGGGGTGGAAGGTTGCCCTTCAACAGGCGCTGGGTGAAGCTGCACTGCCGGAGCGTGTGCGTCGACGGCTTCGCGCCGTTGTGGTTTTTGCAGGGGGCGTCAAGCATCTGCTCGAAGGACAGCTTGGGCTGCTAGGCGGCCTTGCCGGTGCGCGGGCGCTGACTGGAGCCTTGCTCGGCCGGCTGCTCCCCTTCCACCGCGGCGACCTACCGGTTGTCGTGGCGGGGCGCCTGCTGGTCGTTCCTGCGCTTGCCGTTGTTGTTGTTGTTGTTGTTGTTGTTGTTGTTGTTGTTGTTGTTGTTGTTGTTGTTGTTGTTGTTGTTGTTGTTGTTGTTGTTGTTGTTGTTGTTGTTGTTGTTGTCTTGCCGGTGCGGGTTGTTGTCGCCAGCCGGCTTGGGGAGCGCCGGCTGGACCGGGAGTAGCATGCCGTCTGCGTCGATCGTGACCTTCACATTCATCGTGGAGTCGGCTGTTGCGTACTTGTCTGCCACGGCCATGAGCTCCGCCAGGGTCTCCGGCTCGTCGCACACCAGCCGGTGCTTGACCAGAGTGCCGTCTTGGCATCCGTCGATGAAGTACTGGATGGCCTGGACCTCGTGGACACCTTCGCAGGAGTTGCAGAGCTCCGTCCACCGCGTGAGGAAGTCGCGAAGGGGTTCGCCTGGCTTCTGGACACACATGGAGAGCTGGCGAGGCTTGCCGGAGCGCTTGTAGGTGCTGGTGAAGTTGCGGATAAATGCGTCTTCGAAATCCAGCCAGGAGTTCACGCTGCCGGCTCGCAGGCTGTTGAGCCACGTCCGGGCTGAGCCGAGCAGCATGAGGGGGACATATCGTACGGCCACGCGCCGGTTGCCGCCGGCTATGCCGACAGCCGTGGTGTAGTCAGTCAGCCAGTCCTCTGGCTTGGTGGCGCCGATGTACTTTGGGGAGTCGCGGGGCAGCGAGAAGCCTTTGGGGAAGGGCTCCTCGCGAATGCGGGGGCCGAAGCACGCCGGGCCGACAGAGCTTTCCTCCTCCAGGGCCGTGGAGCGCGCTAGCCAGTCGATGCGGTGACGGGCGTCGTTTTCATCGTAGGGCTCGCGGGGGCCGAGTCGGTCAGCCACGGGACCGTGGGGACCGAGCCGGCCGGCTCGAGCCACCGAGCCGGCCGCACGGGGGGCTCCGGCGGCTGAACCCGGCCGTCGCCAGCTGTCTCGCCAGCAACGCCGTCTCCGGCGGTGGCGGCACGATTGTGCCGGCTCCGACCGGACCGGTGCCGGCCAGAGCGGCTCGCGCTAGTGGCGTGCGAGGACGTCTGCTGCGTGTCCCGGAGGGCCCTCTCCGGGTTTCCGGTTTTTCCTGAGGCAGAGGCGGATGGCTGGGCCGGGTCGAAGTGCTTCTACTTCTCGTTCGCCGCGGTGATGAGGTCCGCCATGGCTGCCTGCGCCGCGCGCCTGTTCTTGACGGGGGTGTCGTACACGGGTCGGCCTGCGCCTAGCGCACAGCCGATCGCACCCCCACGGATCCGCACTTCCGCGACCCGGCTGGGCTCGACAGCGGCCGGCGTGAAGCCGTGAGCGCTGTCGTACTCTCGCTGGGCGGACTCCAGCCGGCGCCGCGTTGCCGCGAGCTCCGTGGCCTCAACCAGCAGACGCTGACGGTCCTCGTTGAGCTGAGCCGCTGCGGCCGCCGTGTCGACGTCGGGCGTGATGGGCTCCGGATCGTCTCGCGGAGCGGGTCGGCCCGGCGTGGCGGAGCCGCAGCCGCGGCAGCAGCAGCCGTGGTGGCCTTCTCCTTACCGCGCGGGGAGCCGGAGATAGCGCCAATGGTCAGCACCTCCGTGCGGGCACAGAGGTTCGCGACGTCGTCGGAGACAGCGCAGCCAACGAGGACGGGCGAGTCGGTGAAGCTGCGCACCTCGTTGGGAAACACGTCGGGGACGAGCGCGACGAAAACGCGCAGCGTGCCGAAAGGGACGACGAGGCAGCCTGCGGGGCAGGCGACGTCCGCGCCCGGCGCAGCGTTGCAGCCGACCGGGTTGGTCGTGCGAGGCACGCGGACCAAACCGTGCATGATGCGCTCGCCGGAGCTGGTGAAGGGCCTCGTCTGGAACTTGACTCCGTCCGGCGCCGCGAGCATCCCCACGGTGGGCGCCAACTGTCGTGGTATTCTCACGGCAGATGCCATGAGATGGCTAAAAAGGTGGGGGTGCGTGAGGACGCCGGTGGGTTCCAGAGGCGAGGTCGGCACGCGCATGTGTGAGACACGAGACGTACCCAGGTTCGGGGCCCTCCGGAGAGGTAACACCCCTAGTCCTGCCGAATGGAGTATGGAGTGCACAAGGGCTACAAGGTTGCTCCTGGAGCTATTTGAGCGGAGGAGGAAGAGGGAGCTAGACCTCCGTTCTACCTTTCCTGCAAGTGTACGTGTGTGTGTGTGAGATCAGGCGTCCTAAGCTCAACCCCTCTACATGGAGGCCTCCTGGGGGGTCTTATAGCTTGCCCCCCCATGGTTACAATGGTAAGATTGCATGGGCGTGGGGCCCTGGTGTCATCGCCTGGGAGCCGGCGGTGGGGGCCGCCGGGTGCGCCAGGTCTGCCGGGTCCGCCGGACACGGGTCCGGTCGGCTGCGCGGCACTGTGGCATGTCTTGTCTCGCGTCACAGGGCGGCTGGCGCCGCCCAGCTACAAGGTTGCGCCGCCCGCACCCCGCCCCGCCCCGGGCGGGGGTGCAGGGCGCGCTGTAGCTGCGCCCGTCGGAGCCGGCACGAAGGAGGGAGTGCTGTAGCCACGCCTGCCTCGTCGTGAGGGATTGTCCCCTCGTGGCCAGCCGGCATGGGCCAGCCGGTCGATTCGGGTCGCCGTGCCGAGCCGACTCGCGCTGGGGAGCCGGCGAGCAGGCTAGCCAGATTGAGGAGCTTGGCCTGCTCTGATATTTTTAAAAAGGGGTCCGGGCTCCGTTGTCTACCCGGGGGTCATCCCCCCGACAAATGGTTATTTGGTGCTTGCGTTGAGCATAAAACATTATATCTGGATATTGTTTATTGCAAGACGGTTATTCATTTAAGTCAGAGAATAATGGTTATTCTGTTTATATGAGTAATGTCTATCGTGATCATGCACCCAATGTGAATGGTTTACTGAATCTCGATCGTAGTGATACACATGTTGATAATATTAATGCCAAAAGATGCAAATTTAATGATGATAGTACCACATGATTGTGGCACTGCTGCTTAGGTCATATTGGTGTAAAGCGCATGAAGAAACTCCATGCCGATGGACTTTTGGAATCTCTTGATTATGAATCATTTGAGACATGTGAACCATGCCTTATGGCAGGATGACTAAAACCCCGTCTTCCGGATCAATGGAGCGGGCAAGTGACTTATTGGAAATAATACATACCGATGTATGCGGTCCGATGAGTGTTGAAGCACGCGGTGGATATCATTATTTTCTTACCTTCACAGATGATTTGAGTAGATACAGGTATATTTACTTAATGAAACACAAGTCTGAAACATTTGAAAGGTTCAAGGAGTTTCAGAGTGAAGTGGAGAATCATCGTAATAAGAAAATTAAATTTCTATGATCAGATCGTGGAGGTGAATATTTGAGTTACGAGTTTGGTATGCATTTAAGACAATGTGGAATTGTTTCACAGCTCATGCCACCTGGAACACCACAGCGTAATGGTGTGTCCGAACGTCGTAATCGTACTCTATTGGATATGGTGCATTCTATGATGTCTCTTACCGATTTGCCACTATCGTTTTGGGGTTATGCATTAGAGACAGCCGCATTCACTTTAAATAGGGCACCGTCTAAATCCGTTGAGACGACACCGTATGAGTTGTGGTTTGGCAAGAAACCAAAGCTGTCGTTTCTTAAAGTTTGGGGATGCGACGCTTATGTAAGAGGCTTCAGCCTGATAAGTCGAACTCAAAGTGGAGAAGTGCGTCTTCATAGGATACCCTAAAGAGACCATTGGGTATACCTTCTACCACAGATCCGAGGGCAAGATCTTTGTTGCCAAGAATGGGTCCTTTCTAGAGAAGGAGTTTCTCTCGAAATAAGTGAGTGGGAGGAAAGTAGAACTTGATGAGGTAATCGTACCTTCTCTCGAGTTGGAAGGTAGCACATCACAGAAAACAGTTCCCGTGATGTCTACACCAACCGAAGAGGAAGCTAATGATGATGATCATGAAACTTCGGATCAAGTTACAACTGAACTTCGTAGGTCGACCAGGGTACGTTCCGCACCAAAATGGTACGGTAATCCTGTCCTGGAAGTCATGTTGTTAGACAACGGTGAACCTACGAACTATGAAGAAGCTATGATGAGCCTAGATTCTGACAAATGGCTTCAGGCCATGAAATCCGAGATAGGATCCATGTATGAGAACAAAGTATGGACTTTGGTGGACTTGCCCGATGATTGGCAAGCCATTGAGAATAAATGGATCTTTAAGAAGAAGACAGACATTGATGGTAATGTCACCATCTATAAAGCTCGACTTGTCACAAAGGGTTTTCGACAAGTTCAAGGGGTTGACTATGATGAGACTTTCTCACCCGTAACGATGCTTAAGTCTGTTAGAATTATGTTAGCTATTGCCGCATTTTATGATTATGAGATCTGGCAAATGGACGTCAAAACGGCATTCCTTAACGGGTTTCTTAAGGAAGAATTGTATATGATGCAACTAGAAGGTTTTGTCGATCCTAAGGATGCTAACAAAGTATGCAAGCTCCAGCGATCCATCTATGGACTGGTGCAAGCATCTCGGAGTTGGAATATACGCTTTGATGAGGTGATCAAAGCTTTTGGTTTTATACAAACTTACGGAGAAGCTTGTATTTACAAGAAAGTGAGTGGGAGCTCTATAGCATTTCTGATAGTATATGTGGATGACATATTGTTGATTGGAAATGATGTAGAATTTCTGGAAAGCATAAAGGGTTGTTTGAAAGGAGTTTTTCAAAGGAAGACCTGAGTAAAGTTGCTTACATATTGGGCATCAAGATCTATAGAGATAGATCAAGACGCCTAATAGGACTTTCACAGAGCACATACCTTGACAAGATTTTGAAGGAGTTCAAAATGGATCAGTCGAAGGAGTTCTTTCCTGTATTGTAAGGTGTGAAGTTGAGTAAGACTCAAAGCTCAACCACGGCAGAAGAAAGAGAAAGGATGAAGGTCGTCCCCTATGCCTCGGCCATAGGCTCTATAATGTATGCCATGCTGTGTACCATACCTGATGGGTGCCTTGCCATGAGTATAGCATGGGGGTACAAGAGTGATCCAGGAGTGGATCACTGGACAGCGGTCAAAATTATCCTTAGGTACCTAAAGAGGACTAAGGAAATGTTTCTCGGTTATGGAGGTGATAAAGAGTTCGTCGGAAAGGGTTACGTCGATGCAAGCTTTGACACCGATTCGGATGACTCTGAGTCGCAAACTGGATACGTATAGTGGAGCAGTCATTTGGAATAGCTCCAAGTGGAGCGTGGTAGCAGTATCTACATAATGACATAGAGATTTGCAAAAACATACGGATCTGAATGTGGCAGACCCGTTGACTAAAACCTCTCGCACAAGAAAAACATGATCAAACTCCAGAACTCATTGGGTGTTAATCACATAGCGATGTGAACTAGATTATTGACTCTAGTGCAAGGGGGAGACTGTTGGAAATATGCCCTAGAGGCAATAATAAATTGGTTATTATCATATTTCCTTGTTCATGATAAAGGTTTATTATTCGTGCTATAATTGTATTGACCGGAAACTTAAATACATGTGTGAATAGATAAACAACACCGTGTCCCTAGTAAGCCTCTACTAGACTAGCTCGTTGATCAAAGATGGTTAAGGTTTCCTAACCATAGACATGAGTTGTCATTTGATAACGGGATCACATCATTAGGAGAATGATGTGATGGACAAGACCCAACCGTAAGCTTAGCATCAAATCGTTTAGTTATTTGCTACAGCTTTCTTCATGTCAAGTATCTGTTCCTTCGACAATGAGATCATGCTACTCCTGGATACCGGAGGAATACCTTGTGTGATATCAAACGTCACCTCGTAACTGGGTGATCATAAAGGTGCTCTACAGGTATCTCCGAAGGTGTTTGTTGGGTTGCATGGATCGAGACTGGGATTTGTCACTCCGTATGACGGAGAGATATCTCTGGGCCCTCCTGATAATACAACATCGTAAAGAGCTTGCAAGCAATGTGGCTAATGGGTTAGTCATGGGATCTTGTATTACGGAACGAGTAAAGAGACTTGCCGGTAATGAGATTGAACTAGGTATGGAGATACCGACGATCGAATCTCGGGCAAGTAACATATCGCTGGACAAAGGGAATTGCATACGGGATTAACTGAATCCTTGACATCGTGGTTCAACCGATAAAAGATCTTCGTGGAATATGTAGGAACCAATATGGGCATCCAGGTTCCGCTATTGGTTATTGACCGGAGAGGTGTCTCGGTCATGTCTACATGATTCTCGAACCTGCAGGGTCGCACGCTTAACGTTCATTGACGCTAGAGTAGTATTGGGATATTTGATAATTGGTAACCGAATGTTGTTCGGAGTCCCGAATGTGATCCCGGACGTCACGAGGAGTCTCGGAATGGTCGAGAGGTAAATATTTATATATGGGAAGTCATATTTTGGGTTCCGGAAAAAGGCGCAGTTTTTTCGGTATTGTACCGGGAAGCTTCCAGAAGGTTCCGGAAGATTCCGGAGGGGTCCGGAAGTCCACAAGTGGGTCCACCATGTCCCAAGGACTGGCATGGGCTGAGGGAAGGCGCCCTGGCCTTATTGGGCCAGACGCACCAAGTCCTCAAAAGCCCATGTGGCTAGGGAAGGGAAAAAAGGGGAGTCCTAGTAGGAATAGGATTGGACTTGGAGTCCAAGTCCTCCCCCCCTTGGCTACGCCCTAGGGCTTGGAGGGGCTGTTCCCCATGCCCCTCCACCTATATATATATAGAGGAGGGGGCGCCCCAAGAGGAGACACCAGCCCCTGGGCGCTCCTCTCTCTCCCGTTACACCACCGCCTCGTCCCGACGACGCTTAGCAAAGCGCCATCGGTGCTCCACCACCACCATCACTACCACGCCGTCGTGCTGGTTGTGATCCTGTCTACTTCTCCACCTTCTCTTACTGGATCAAGGAGGAGGAGATGTCATCGAGCCGCACGTGTGCTAAACTCGGAGGTGCCGTCCGTTCGGCACTAGATCAGTTGGATCGTGATCGGATCGCGAAGAGTATGACTACATCAACCGCGTTATATACGCTTCCGCTTTCGGTCTATGAGGGTATGTAGACACACTCTCCTCTCTCATTGCTATGCTTCTCCTAGATAGATCTTGGGTGTTCGTAGGAATTTTTTTGATTTTCATGCTTCATTCCCCATCATAGTGTGCATCCAAACTTTATCAAGATAATAAAAGAACCTATTTATGAAAGAAAATTTCTTAACTTTGTGCCTAGGAGTGTGATGATAAAAAAATTCAATGCTAGACTTCCTAGAAAGAGTGGATGTGTAATTGAGGATTTGGAAATGAAGGATGATAATACTTGAAACAATGCATTATGCCTGGCTAGGGGCGTAAAACAATAGCGCTCGTTGGGAGGCAACCCAATATTTATCTTTATTGCAATTTTTATTTTATTTTCTTGTGTCACACAATTTTAGCTTCTGTTATGATTGTGTTTTTATCTTTTAATTTGTGTTTGTGCCAAGTAACACCTTTGGGATAATTTGGATGAGAGTATAATTGATGCTGTTTGAAAACAGAAAGTTTTGAGTCCAGTGCTGGATTTTTGGTTCTGTACTGGAGAATGATAAAATTCTGAATATTTTACACAGTATTTGTATATGATTTTTTTACGTTGTCCTAATTTTTACGTTGTCCTAATAGATCTTTATAGACTGTTCTGTTTTAGACAGATTCTGTTTTTGTTGCATAGTTTGCTTATTTCGATGAATCTATGGATTGTATCGGGGGGTATAAGCTATGGGGAAGTTGGAGTACAGTAGTATGTCAATATTAAATATGAATCAATTTATAACAGTACCTAAAGTTTAAGATTTGTTTGTTATACTAACGGATCTCACGAGGTTTCTGTTGAGTTTTGTGTGCTGAAGTTTTCAAATTTTGGGTCAGACCACGATGGATGAAGGAATAAGGAGTGGCAAGACCCTAAGCTTGGGGATGCACAAGGCACCCCAAGACAATATTCAAGGAAGAACCAAGCGTCTAAGCTTGGGGATGCCCCGTATGGCATCCACTCTTTCGTCTACAATCTATCGGTATATCACTTGGAGCTATATTTTTATTCATCAGATGATATGTGTTTTACTTGGAGCGTCTTGTGCCATAGTTTTCTTTTATTTGTTTTTTAGTTTGCCACAATCATCTTTGCTGAACACACCTTTTTGAGAGGGACACCTGTTATTCGTGATTTGTTAGAATACTCTATGTGCTTCACTTATATCTTTTGAGCTAGGCAGTTGCTCTAGTGCTTCACTTATATCTTTTAGAGCACGACGGTGGTTATATTTTAAAAAAATAGTTGCACTCTCATGCTTCACTTATATCTTTTTGAGAGTCTAATAAATAGTAATGGTAATATGCATGGGTTATGAATTTGGTCATAATATGATAGGTATTCAAGAGAGATATGATAAAAACTTTCATGTAGATCATTGAATATAATAAGTTTGATTCCTTGCAATAGTTTTGCGATATTAAGATGGTAATATGTGGGAGGTACTAGTGGATAATTGTAGTTTAGTAAGGATATTGGTGTTAATGTTTGTGATTCCCGAAGCATGCACGTATGGTCTTTCGTTACGCTAAGAAGTTGGAGCATGATTTATTATTGATTGTCTTCCTTTGCGTGGCGGTCGGGGGCACGCGATGGTTAACTCCTACCAACCTCCCCCCGAGGGGCATGCGTAGTAGTACTTTGCTTTGAGGACTAATAAACTTTCGCAATAAGTATGTGAGTTCTTTATGAATAATGTGAGTCCATGGATTATAGCTCTCACCTTTCCGCAATTTGCTAGCCTCTTCGGTACCGTACATTGCCCTTTCTCACCTCGAGAGTCGGTGCAAACTTCGCCGGTGCATCCAAACCCCGTGATATGATACGCTCTATCACACATAAGCCTCTTTATATCTTCCTCAAAACAGCCACCATACCTACCTATTATGGCATTTCCATAGCCATTCCGAGATATATTGCCATGCAACTTCCACCGTTCCGTTTATATGACACACATCATCATTACCATATTGCTTTGCATGATCATATAGCTGACATAGTATTTGTGGCTCAACCACCGTTCATCATTTTCATACATGTTACGCTAGCATCATTGCACATCCTGGTACACTGCCAGAGGCATTCATATAGAGTCATATTTGTTCTAGTATCGAGTTGTAATTTTGAGTTGTAAGTAAATAGAAGTGTGATGATCATCATTATTAGAGCATTGTCCCAGTGAGGAAATAAAATAAAAAAAGAGAGAAAAAAAGAGGCCAAAAAGAGCCCACCAAAAAAAATGAGAGAAAAAGAGAGAAGGGGCAATGTTACTATCCTTTTCCACACTTGTGCTTCAAAGTAGCACCATGTTTTTCATATAGAGAGTCTCATATGTTGTCACTTTCATATACTAGTGGGAATTTTTCATTATATAACTTGGCTTGTATATTCTGATGATGGGCTTCCTCAAATGCCCGAGGTCTTCATGAGCAAGCAAGTTGGAGGCACACCCACTTAGTTTTTATTTTGAGCTTTCATACACTTATAGCTTCTGTTCTTCCGCGATCCCATCTGGAGGCCTTTTCCGGTACTCTGCCGGAGGGGGAATCGATCACAGAAGGCTTCTACATCAACCTTACTGCCCTTCCGATGATGTGTGAGTAGTTTGACACAGACCTACGGGTCCATAGCTAGTAGCTAGATGGCTTCTTCTCTCTCTTTAATCTTCAATACAATGTTCTGCTCGATCTCCTTGGAGTTCTATTCGATGTAATCTTCTTTTGCGGTGTGTTTGTTGGGATCTGATGAATTGTGGGTTTATGATCAGATTATTCATGAGAAATATTTGAGTCTTTTCTGAACTTATTTATGCATGATTGTTATAGCTTTGTATTTTTCTCCGATCTATCCGTTTGGTTTGGCCAACTAGATTGATTTATCTTGCAATGGGAGATGTGCTTTGTAATGGGTTCAATCTTGTGGTGCTCTATCCCAGTGAAAAAGTAGGGGACAAGACACGTATTTGTATTGTTGCCATTAAGGATAAAATGATGGGGTTTATTCATATTGCTTGAGTTTACTTTGTCTACATCATGTCATCTTGCTTAAGGCGTTACTCTGTTTTCATTAACTTAATACCCTAGATGCTTGCTGGATAGCGGTCGATGGGTGGAGTAATAGTAGTAGATGCAGGCAGGAGTCGGTCTACTTGTCTCGGATGTGATGCCTGATAACCCACAAGTATAGGGGATCACAACAGTTTTCGCGGGTAGTATTTCACTCAGATTTATTGATTCGACACAAGGGGAGCCAAAGAATATTTGTGAGTATTAGCAGCTGAGTTTTCAATTCAACCACACCTGGAGAACTAAATATCTATAGCAAGATGTTTAGTAGCACAGTAGTATGATAGTTTTGATAGCAGTAGTAACAGTAACAGTAACAGTAGCAGTTTTGTAGTGATTGTAACAGCAGCAGTAGCAAAGTAACTTAGCAAAGATCAATATGCGAAAAGCGTAGGCATTGGATTTGTGATGGATAATTATGTTGGGAGACATTCATCATATAATAGTCACAACCTAGGGCAATACACAATAGCTCCAATTCATCAATGTAATGTAGGCATGTATTCCGTATATAGTCATACGTGCTTATAGTAAGAACTTGCATGACATCTTTTGTCCTACCCTCCCGTGGCAGCAGGGTCCATAAGGAAACTAAGGGATATTAAGGCCTCCTTTTAATATAGAATCGAAACAAAGCATTAACACATGGTGAATACATGAACTCCTCGAATTACAGTCATCCCCGGAGAGTATCCCACACAATTGTCACTATGGGGTCTACGGATCAGAACAATAACAAGTGCATATGACAAGCAGGTAGGATCAAGAACTCAAATATATACATGAAAACATAAAGGTTCAGATCTGAAATCATGGCACTCGGGCCCTAGTGGCAAGCATTAAGCATAGCAAAGTCATAGCAACATCAATCTCAGAACATAGTGGATACTAGGGATCAAAGCCCTAACAAATTGACTCGATTACATGATAAATCTCATCCAACCCATCGCCTTCCAGCAAGCCTACGGAGGAATTACTCACGCCCGGTGGTGAGCATCGTGAAATTGGTGATGGAGGATGGTTGATGATGACGACGGCGACGAATCCCCCTCTCCGGAGCCCCGAACGGACTCCAGATCAGCCCTCCCGATGAAGAACAGGAGGTGGCGGCGGCTCCGTATCGTAAAACACGATGAAACTTCTTCTCTTATTTTTTTCTCGGGGAAAGTGAATTTATAGCGTTCGAATTAGGTTAGACAGCTGCCTGTGGGCCCCACAAGGCATCAGGGCGCGCCCTAGGGGGGGTTCGCGCCCTGTTGCCTTGTGGGCAACAGGTGGCCCCTCTTCTATTGATTCTTGCGCCAGTAATTTTTATTTATTCCATAAAAAATCTCCAAAAAGTTTTGTCCAATTCCGAGAACTTTGACTTCTGCACAAAAACAACACCATGGTAGTTCTGCTGATAACAGCGTCAGTCCGGGTTAGTTTCATTCAAATCATGCAAATTAGAGTCCAAAACAAGAGCAAAAGTGTTTGGAAAAGTAGATACGATGGAGACATATCAACTCCTCCAAGCTTAACTCATTGCTTGTCCTCAAGCAATTCAGTTGATAAACTGAACATGATAAAGAAAAACTTTTACGAACTCTTTTGTTCTTGTATCCGTATATAAGATTAAATAGTACCCAAGTTTTCAGCAAAGATCATGAACTAACCATGCCTATAATAACACTTAGAAATTATGTTTACTCATATCAATGGCATAATCAACTAGCGAGCAATAATAACATATCTCAAATGCCAACAATTTGTCAAAACAATCATGATATAATATGATAACATGGTATCTCGCTAGCCCTTTCTGAGACGGCAAAACATAAATGCAGAGCACCTCCAAAGTTCAAGCAGCGACTAAACATTGTAATTCAGGGTAGAAGAGATCCAGTCATGATGCACACAACATTAACTATACTCAATGCATAAGGATGACAACAGTGCTCTCAGGATTGGTGCTTATAACGAGAGGGTGAGACTCAACAATAAAAGTAAAATGACATAAAAGTAAATAGATAGGCCCTTCGCAGAGGGAAGCAGGGATTCGCAGAGGTGCTAGAGCTCGAAGCATAAATCAGAGATGAAAAACAATTTTGGGTGGTGTACTTTTCCTGTCAACGTTACGACCGAGAATTTTCAATATCTTCCATGGTAAACACATTATAGGCGGTTCCCAAGCGGAAAGGTAAAGTTTACTCCCCCTCCACCATACCAACACAAGCCATGGCTAGCCAAATCCTCAGGTGCCCTCCATACCAACAACTTTTCGGGGGAGTTTGTTTGCATTATGTATTTTCATTTTGAGCATAGGACTGGGAATCCCAAATACCAGCCTCTCTCGTGCAATGACAAGTGAATAAACACTCATCTCGAGAATAACCCGCTTAGCATGGAAGATACTGACCACCCCCTGTCGCTATATGAGCGGTACGGGCACACAAAATAGATGTTTATTTGAATAATTAGAGGTGGCACATGCAAATTTACTTGGAACTGCAGAGTAATACCGCATATAGGTAGATATAGTGGACTCATCTGGAACAACTTTGGTTTAAGGATTGTGGATGCACAAGCAGTATTCCCGCTTAGTACAGGCGAAGGCTAGCAAATAGATTGAGAAGCGACCAACTAGAGAGCGAAAACGGTCATGATCATGCATTGAGAATAATTAACATTGAATACTAGCATGAGTAGGATATAGACACCCTGAACATAAATATCGTGGAGGCTATGTTGGTTTTGAGTCAACTACATGTATGAACATGTGCCAAGTCAAGCCACTTGAAACATTCAGAGGAGGATACCATATTAACATACTACATCATAACCATTTTAACGCATGTTGACATCCAAGATAAATCATTATCCACTCCTAGCTACTTAAGCATGGCATGAGCAACTATAATCTCTAATTGTCATCACAAACATGTTTACTCATAATATGCGGAATCATGGATACTGAGTTAAACATATTTACAAAAACAAAAACAAGAAGAGTTCATACCAGCTTTTCCTTGCCACAGTCACTTCATCAAATCATCGTCATTATTGCCTTTCACTTGCACGCTCGAATGATATGAAAATAATAATAGTGCAAGAGTGCCATGGACTAAGCTGGAATCTGCAAATATTTTGTTCAAGGGAGAAGACAGGGTAATATTGGCTCTTCGTTAGATCAACAATAAAGCATATGAGAGCCACTCAACATTTTCATCCTGGTCTTCTCCCTACGACTCAACGAAAAGAAAAGAAATTCAGAGAAACACACTAAAATATTTTTGGAGTTTTTACTTTTTCTGAAGAAAGCAAATTAAAGAAGAAAAACGAAAAGCGAGAAAAACTATTTACACGGGAGAGGTCCCAACAAGCAAAAGAAGAAACGAGAAATCTTTTCGGGTTTTTTTAATACTACAAACTAACAAACAAGAAAGAAAAACCGAAAAGAAGCGAGAAATATTTTTGGGTTTTTGAAGTTTTTCAAACACACAAGAAGAAAGCAAAAATAAAACTAACATGGATAATACAATGAAAAAGGGTGAGCACCGACAACTGGAATGAATGTGTGAACATGAATGTAATGTCAGTGAGAGATGCATACTCCCCCAAGCTTAGGATTTTGGCCCAGATCGTTTATGTAAGCTATGATGTCAGCCGACATGATGGTGTATTCATTCCTAGCATGAGAGTCAAACAAAGAGGGTGCAGGCAACGGAATAATATTGCGAGTTCTCTTGCTGAAAATCATGTTATAACGAATGTATTGAGGAGGTTCAGGTTCATCAATAAAGTGGTGATCAATCATGCACTGTTGGTCTAAATAAACTTTAGGCAGCAAGTAGTCATTTGGGCGGATAGCAACATTAAAACGCTTCGCAAGACACGAAGCATAAATACCGCCATGGACTTTACCCTTAGTCCTGTTGGTGTGCAGGCAGCGTGCAATGATAGCTCCCAAGCTAAAAGTGTTATCACCGTGAATAGCACAACGCAAGATGGCGAGGTCAGGGGCACTGAGCGTACCACCTTCCTCCCTGGCAGTCAAGAATTTCCCTATGAATAAAGCAAAGTAGTGCACAACAGGAAAATGCAAGCTGGTAACACGGGCTTTCGACACGCCCCTAAATTCTCCCACAGTCAAAGCGCAAAGGAAGTCCTCGAACTGCTCAGGCCGAGGCTCCCTCAAATCCCCATCAGAAGGGATCAAGCATATCTCACAAAACTCAGCTAGCGTTAACTCATGATGTTCAGCATATAAATCAAAACGCACCATGGGGATATCGAGCCTAGGCATGAAATAAAAAATTTGCACAAAAGAATTTGTAAGGATGTGGTGCTGGTCACACTCATCTGCGAGGAAGTCGGTCAGCCCAGTGTTCGCAACAAATTGTGCAAACTCTTGACGGAACCCGGCTTCGTTCATGAAGGTGTTGTGCGGCCACTCGCATGGTCGGACCTCCGTCCTGCATGGAATGTTGAGGTCATGGTCATAGGCATCCCCAAGGACACCCTTGGAGCTCCGGCTCAAAGAACCTCTCCGAAGGAAATTCATTTTCCTAAGAACAAATTTCAAGCAGCAATTCCTCAAAACAGTTTCGGAAACGGAGCTCTGAGCAAAGAGATCGAAAATCTCAGGTTTGGGAGCAAGAACACGAGAGAGAGAGAGCTACCACGATTTTTTGGAGGTAGGATATGAAGTGGGCTAAATGGATAAGTGAGTGGGTCCCTGTGGGACCCACAAGGCATCTTGGTGCGCCCTGGGTGGTGGCCACGCCCTGTTGCCTTGTGAGCAACAGGTGCACCCCCTGGGTTGTTTTTAGTGCCAAAAATTCTTAAATATTCCAGAAAAAAACATGTTAAAATTTTATTGCATTCTGGGCACTTTTATTTTTGGGCCATTTTTTATTGCACGGATAATTCAGAAAATAGGATAATCATGGCATTTTATTTCATTAAACTATAAATAACAGAGAGCAAACTAAGATTACAGAAAGTTGTGCTTACTAAATTCATCGACCACATGCCCCTCAAAAGAATCCATTAATAAGGTTGATCAAGTCTTATTAACAAACTATTTCATAGTGACATGAAACCGAAGAATTTTCGTATAACACTAAGTTACCTCAACGGGGATATGCATCTCCCCAACAATAAGAATTTCATATTTCTTTTTGACAGTAGGAAGAGGAAATTTGAATCCTCCAATAATGATTCTCGAAACCTTTTCAATAAAATTGATACCATTCACCGAACTTTGTTTCTTCGGAAAATAAACCGTATGCTCATTACCATTGACATGAAAAGTGACCTTGCTTTTATTGCAATCAATAATAGCTCCTGCAGTATTCAAAAAGGGTCTTCCAAGGATAATCGACATGTTGTCGTCCTCGGGCATATCAAGTATAACAAAGTCTGTTAAGATAGTAACATTTGCAACAACAATGGGCACATCCTCACAAATTCCAATAGGTATAGCAGTTGATTTATTAGCCATTTGCAAAGATATTCTAGTAGGTGTGAGCTTATTTAGATCAAGTCTTCTATATAAAGAGAAAGGCATAACACTAACACCGGCTCCCAAATCACATTGAGCAATTTTAACATAACTTCTTTTAATGGAGCATGGTATAGTAGGTATTCCCGGATCTCCTAGCTTTTTAGGTACTATGCCCTTAAAAGAATAATTTTCAAGCATGGTGGAAATTTCAGCTTCAGGTATCTTTCTTTTATTAGTGACAATATCTTTCATGTATTTAGTGTAAGGAGACATTTTCAACATATCAATCAAGCGAGTGCGCAAAAAGACAGGTCTAAGCATTTCATCAAAGCACTCAAAATCTTCCTCATCTTTGTTTTTAGATGGTTTAGTAGGAAAGGGCATAGGTTTTTGAACCCATGGTTCTCTTTCCTTTCCATGTTTTCTAGCAACAAAGTCTCTTTTATCATATCTTTTATTCTTAGGAGGTGGGTTATCAAGATCAACAGCAGGTTCTATTTCTACATCATTATTTGGTTGAGCATCAACATGAACATCATCATTATCATTATCATTATCATTAAGTGTATGTTCATTACCAGATTGTGTCTCATCATCAGAAATAGAAACATCATTATGATTCTCAGGAGGTTTTTCTATCTCAGGTTCACTAGAAGCATGCAAAGTCCTATCATTTTTCTTTTTCTTTTTCTTCTTAGATTAACTAGGCACATCAATCTTATTTCTTTGAGAATCTTGTTCAATTCTTTTAGGATGACCTTCAGGATATAGAGGATCCTGAGTCATTCTACCTCCTCTAGTAACAACTCTAACAGCATGATCATTCATTTTATTATTCATCTCATCAAGCAAATCATTTTGTGACTTAGCTATTTGTTCTAACTGAGTCTGAACCATAGAAGCATGTTTACTTAAACATTTAACATCATTAGCAGTTCTAAACATCAAATCAGTCAAGCGATCAATCATGATGGCATTTCGTTTTAATTGATTGCTAACATACATATTGAAATTCTCTTGCTTAACAATGTAGTTATCAAATTCATCCAAGCATTGACTAGCAGATTTATTATAGGGAATATCACTTTCATTGAATTTATGATAGTTTCAGTTTCATAACCATGAAAAGAATCAGATTCAACCAAAGTAATTAACTCAGGATCGACAGAGAATTCATAATCCTTATCGGTAACAAATATGGGAAAGGTAGCAAACTTAGGATCATATTTCATTCTCTCCCTCATAGATTTTTCTTTCAACTCAACAAGCAATTTTCTAACATCATCTCTATCATTACAAGCAAGGATTGCCCTAGCTAGCTCTCCATCGAAAACATAACCATCAGGTATCTTAGGCATTTCAACTCTAGTAGGAGGACTAGGCATAATAGGTGAATCATAATTTTCAAGAGTTTCAACATTTTCAGTTTCTTTAGCTCTTGCAATTTCTTCATCAAGAAATTCACCAAGTGGCACAGTATCATGAAGCATAGTACTAGCATCATCAATAGTTTCATTCATAGCAGAAGTAGTATCATCAACAACTTGCGACATATCAAAATGAATAGCAGGTGGTGGTGTCACAAGCCTACTCAAACCAGAAGGTGAATCAAGTGCAGAGTGAGATGGCAGTTCCTTACCTCCTCTAGTCATAGAGGGGACGATCTTGGTCTTAGCATCTTTCAGATTCTTCATAGTGATCAACAGATATAAATCCCAAGTGACTCAACAAATAGAACTATGCTCCCCGGCAACGGCGCCAAAAAAGGTCTTGATAACCCACAAGTATAAGGGATCGCAATAGTTTTCGCGGGTAGTATTTCACCCAGATTTATTGATTCGACACAAGGGAAGCCAAAGAATATTTGCGAGTATTAGCAGTTGAGTTGTCAATTCAACCACACCTGGAGAACTAAATATCTGTAGCAAGATGTTTAGTAGCACAGTAGTATGATAGTTTTGATAGCAGTAGTAACAGTAACAGTAACAGTAGCAGTTTTGTAGTGATTGTAACAGCAGCAGTAGCAAAGTAACTTAGCAAAGATCAATATGCGAAAGCGTAGGCATTGGATCGGTGATGGATAATTATGTTGGATGACATTCATCATATAACAGTCACAACCTAGGGCGATACAGAATAGCTCCAATTCATCAATGTAATGTAGGCATGTATTCCGTATATAGTCATACGTGCTTATAGTAAGAACTTGCATGACATCTTTTGTCCTACCCTCCCGTGGCAGCGGGGTCCATAAGGAAACTAAGGGATATTAAGGCCTCCTTTTAATAGAGAACTGGAACAAAGCATTAACACATGGTGAATACATGAACTCCTCGAATTACAGTCATCTCCGAAGAGTATCCCACACAATTGTCACTATGGGGTCTACGGATCAGAACAATAACAAGTGCATATGACAAGCGGGTAGGATCAAGAACTCAAATATATTCATGAAAACATAAAGGTTCAGATCTGAAATCATGGCACTCGGGCCCTAGTGGCAAGCATTAAGCATAGCAAATTCATAGTAACATCAATCTCAGAACATAGTGGATACTAGGGATCAAAGCCCTAATAAATTGACTCGATTACATGATAAATCTCATCCAACCCATCACCGTCCAGCAAGCCTACGGAGGAATTACTCACGCCCGGTGGTGAGCATCATGAAATTGGGGATGGAGGATGGTTGATGATGACGACGACAATGAATCCCCCTCTTCAGAGCCCCGAACGGACTCCAGATTAGCCCTCCCGATGAAGAACAGGAGGTGGCGGCGGCTCCGTATCGTAAAATGCGATGAAACTTCTTCTCTTATTTTTTTTCCTCAGGGAAAGTGAATTTATAGCGTTGGAATTAGATCAGACGGCCGCCTGTGGGCCCCACAAGGCATCAGGGCGCGCCCTAGGGAGGGTCGCGCCCTGTTACCTTGTGGGCAACAGGTGGCCCCTCTTATGTTGATTCTTGCGCCAGTAATTTTTATTTATTCCATAAAAGATCTCCAAAAAGTTTCGTCCAATTCCGAGAACTTTGATTTCTGCACAAAAACAACACCATGGTAGTTCTGCTGAAAACATCGTCAGTCCGGGTTAGTTTCATTCAAATCATGCAAATTAGAGTCCAAAACAAGAGCAACAGTGTTTGGAAAAGTAGATACGACAGAGACGTATCAATGCCTATATACCTGATCATTGCCATGAATCCGTCATAACTATGTGCTTTTCTATCAATTGCCCAACAGTAATTTGTTTACCCACCGTATGCTATGTGTTCGAGAGAGAAGCCTCTAGTGAAAACTATGGTCCCCGGGTTAATTATCCATCATATATAAAATCCAAAAATACCTTGCTGCAATTTTATTTCCTTTATTTTGTTTTGTAATTTATTTATCTATCTATCACTATCAGAATTAATCCTTGCAAGTAACCGCCAAGGGGATTGACAAGCCTCTTGTTCGCGTTGGGTGCAAGTATTTGCTTTTGTGTGTGTAGGTGCTGCTAACGAGGTTCTGTGTGGTTCTCCTACTGGATTGATAACCTTGGTTCTTAACTGAGGGAAATACTTATCTCTACTGTACTGCATCATCCTCTCCTCTTCGAGGAAATCCCAACGCAGCTCACAAGTAGCAGAAAGGCACACCACTCAAAATATATTCATCTCTGTTTTAAGCTATGAGCTCTGGCACCTCTGCAAATCTCTGCTTCCCTCTGCGAAGGGACATTCTATTTACTTTTATGTTATTTATTTTCATGTTATTTATTTTTGTTGAGTCAACTTCTTATTCCAACCTATTCTCTAGTTGGCAAGCATTATGTGGTGGGGAAAGATCCAGGCATATATAGCCATTCAAATATATTTGATCATGATTTATTATTGTTGACAATTATCTCTATGATAAATGAGTTGGGAGGTGAAACATCAAGCCCCTATCTTTCTCTGTGTTGGATGGATGCTATTTGTTCTAAAAATATTCTTTGAGTATTAACGATCATAGATGACTATATTAAATTGAGTATGTGGAGCTCTTACTTAGACTTTGTTGAAAATGAGATGCATTGAAATTGTTTGGTGACTAAGAACATAGCTTGTTAAGTTTCAAGAGAATGTATTGTTTAAATCGTAACATGTGAATTAATTGCTACTTTATCATGATGAGTTTTATGAGAAAGATTTGCTGTTATGATGCTAGAAAAAGTGATTGAAATTATCATTGATCAAACTTATGCACTATGCTAGCATTCACACTTCATAAATTATTTCTTTTATCATTTACCTACTCGAGGACGAGCAGGAATTAAGCTTGGCGATGCTGATACGTCTCCAACGTATCTATAATTTATGAAGTATTGATGCCATGTTTATAACAATTTTGTATGGTTTTGGTATTATTTGAATAGAACTAACCCGGACTGGCGCTGTTTTCAGCAGAACTACCGTGGTGTTGTTTTTTGTGCAGAAATAAAAGTTCTTGGATTGACCCCAAAAATTTTGACAATTTTTTCTGGAAGGAAAGAGACACAGGAAGCTTCGAGGGAGTACCAGAAGCCCCATAGGGACCCCACAAGGCAACAGGGCGCGCCCCAGGGGGGGCCGCGCCCTGATGCCTTGTGGGCCCCCTGTGGCACCTCTTTGCGTGATTCCAACGCCAAAAATTCCTATATATACAGAAACCCCCGAAAGTTAACCTAGATGTGTTTTTCCGCCGGCGCAAGCCTCTGTTCCAAAGCGATCCCATCTAGAGCTCCGTTCCGGCACCCTGCCGTAGGGGGGAAGTCATCACCGGAGGCCATCTTCATCATCCCCGCTGCTTCCATGATGAGGCGGGAGTAGTTCACCCTCGGGGCTGAGGGTATGTACCAGTAGCTATGTGTTTGATCTCTCTCTCTCTCTCGTGTTCTTGATTTGGCACGATCTTGATGTACCGCGAGCTTTGTTAATATAGTTGGAGCATATGGTGTTTCTTCCCTCTCTATCTTCTTGTGATGAATTGAGTCTTTCTCTTTGAGGTTTTGTTATTGTCGGATTGAATACTTTGGATTTGAGAACACTTGATGTATGTCTTGCATGTGGATACCCATGGTGACAATGGGGTATTCTATTGAGTCACTTGATGTATGTTTTGGTAATCAACTTGCGGATTCCCGTGACCTTGGGGTAATCAAGGCATAGGGGTTGATTGCACGTTTTCATCTTCTTTTCTCCGATACAAACTTTGGGGTACTCTTTGAAGTTCTTTATGTGGATTGAATATTATGAATCTGAAGTTGTTTTGATGCATATCGAATAATCAACTCACGGATACTTGTGGTGACATTGGAGTATCTAGGTGACATTAGAGCTGGTTGATGCGTATCATATGGGGTTATTTTAGTACGAACCCTAGGGATGTTTGTGACACTTATAGGAATGGCTCAATAGATTGATCGGAAAGGATAACTTTGAGGTGGTTTTGTACCCTACAACAATTTCTTCTTATGTTCTCCGCTAGATAAGAACTTTGGAGTGATTCTTTGTCGCACGTTGAGGGATTGCTATATGATTCAATTATGTTAGCACTGTTGAGAGATTGCACTAGTGAAAGTATGAACCCTAGGCCTTGTTTTGAAGCATTGCAATACCGTTTGTGCTCACTTTTGTTACTTGCTACCTTGCTATTTTTATTATTTCAGATTACAAAAACCTATATCTACTATGCATACTACACTTGTATCACCATCTCTTCGCCGAACTAGTGCACCTATACAATTTACCATTGTATTGGGTGTGTTGGGGACACAAGAGATTTCTTGTATTTGATTGCAGGGTTGTTTGAGAGAGACCATCTTCATCCTACACCTCCCATGGATTGATAAACCTTAGGTCATCCACTCGAGGGAAATTTGCTGCTGTCCAACTAGGAAGATGGGTACTAACGATGGACTTGCAACTAGGAAGGCGGAACAACAATTACATGTGAGGGGTATGATATGTCTCCAATGTATCTATCATTTTTGATTGTTTCGTGCTATTATATTATCAATCGATACTTTATATGCAATTATATGCTATTTTATATAATTTTGGGACTAACCTATTAACTCAGTGCCCAGTGCCAGTTTCTGTTTTTTTTTCTACTTGTTTTTGGCTTTTCAGAAAATCAATATCAAACAAAGTCCAAACGGAAAAAAAATCTTTGGATTAATTTTCTGGACCAGAAGGGACCCTCGAAGCTTCGGGAGGAGGCCAGAAGAGATACGAGGGAGCCACAAGCTCGAGGGGCATGCCCTAGGTGGGTAGGCGTGCCCCCTGAGCTTGTGGGCCCCACGCAGCTCCGTTTGACCTAATTCCAAGCCTATAAATTCCCAAATATTCCCAAACCAACAGAGAGCCACCCGAAATAACTTTTCAGCCACCGCAAGCTTCTGTTCTTCCGCGATCCCATCTGGAGGCCTTTTCTGGTACTCTGCCAGAGGGGGAATCGATCACGGAGGGCTTCTACATCAGCCTTGCTGCCCTACCGATGATGTGTGAGTAGTTCACCACAGACATGCGGGTCCATAGCTAGTAGCTAGATGGCTTCTTCTCTCTCTTTGATCTTCAATACCATGTTCTCCTTGATCTTCTTGGAGTTCTATCCGATGTAATCTTCTTTTGCGGTTGTTGGGATCCGATGAATTGTGGGTTTATGATCAGATTATTCATTGAAAGTATTTGAGTCTTTTCTGAACTTTATTATGCATGATTATGATAGCTTTGTATTTCTCTCCGATCTATCCATTTGGTTTGGCCAACTAGATTGATTTATCTTCAGTGGGAGAGGTGCTTTGTAATGGGTTCAATCTTGCGGTGCTCTATATCCTAGTGACAAAGTAGGGGACAAGACACGTATTTGTATTGTTGCCATTAAGGATAAAACGATGGGGTTTATTCATATTGATTGAGTTTACTTTGTCTACATCATGTCATCTTGCTTAAAGCGTTACTCTGTTTGTCATGAACTTAATACCATAGATGCATGCTAGATAGCGGTCGATTGGTGGAGTAATAGTAGTAGATGCAGGCAGGAGTCGGTCTACTTGTCTCGGACATGATGCCTATATACATGATCATTGCCGTGAATACATCATAACTATGTGCTTTTCTATCAATTGCCCAACAGTAATTTATTTACCCACCGTATGCTATGTGTTCGAGAGAGAAGCCTCTAGTGAAAACTATGGCCCCCGGGTCTACTTTAAATATAAAAAGACAACTAAAAATACTTTGCTGCAATTTATTTCCTTTTCTATTGTTTTGCAATTTATACCTCTACCTATACAAGATTTAATCCTTACAATTAACGAGTTCAAGGGGATTGACAACCCTCTTGCCCGCGTTGGGTGCAATTGCTTTTGTGTGTGCAGGTGTTGTTCACGACGGTTTGCGTGATTCTCCTATTGGTTCGATAAACCTTGGTTCTCACTGAGGGAAATACTTATCTCTACTGTACTGCATCTTCTCTCCTCTTCGGGGAAAATCCCAACGCAGCTCACAAGTAGCAGGAAGAATTTCTAGCGCCGTTGCCGGGGAGACATCATCAAATCCTATCAAGTACCTTCACTCAAACTATCATCTGCTTGCTCTACTTTTTATTTGCCTCTCTTTTTCATCTCCCCCACTTCTCTAAAAATGGAAAAACACAAAAATATTTTTTGTTTGCTCGTTTGCTTGCTTTGGTTGAAGTTGCCTTCATGTCATGACTCAAGAACAGGAAGTAAAAGCAAAAATTTAAGATAACTATGGATCCACTTAAAGCTTTCTACTTGGATTATCTTCGATCCATTTGTGCTCGTGCTGAAACCCCAACTAGTTTAGTTGAGGGAAAATCATTAGATGAGCATGCTTATTTTGTGCGTCACCATTTGTCTTAAAACTGGAGACTCCTATGGAATCAAATAAATTGTTTGCTATGTGATACGTCTCCAACGTATCTATAATTTTTGATTGTTCGATGCTATTATAGTATCAATCTTGGATGTTTTTATATGCAATTATATATCATTTTTTGGGACTAACCTATTAACCTAGTGCCCAGTGCCAGTTGCTGTTTTCTGCTTCTTTTTGGTTTTTCAGGAAATCAGTACCAAACGAAGTCCAAATGCCACGAAAATTTTTGACGATGTTTTTCTGGACAAAAGAGACCCTGGAAGCTTCGGGAGGAAGCCAGAAGCCTCACGAGGAGGCCACAAGGCAACAGGGCACAACCCTAGGGGGCGCGCCCTGATGCCTTGTGGGCCCCTCGTGGCTTCTTTTGACCTAATTCCACTTCTATAAATTCTCAAATATTCGGAAACCATCAGAGAGCCAGAAGAGAAAACTCTACCGCCGCCGCAAGCCTCTATTCTTCCGCGATCCCATCTGGAGGCCTTTTTCGGTACTCTGCTGGAGGGGGAATCGATCATGGAGGGCTTCTACATCAACCTTGCTGCCCTTCCGATGATGTGTGAGTAGTTTACCATAGACCTACGGGTCCATAGCTAGTAGCTAGATGGCTTCTTCTCTGTCTTTGATCTTCAATACCATGTTCTCCTCGATGTTCTTGGAGTTCTATCCGATGTAATCTTCTTTTGTGGTGGGTTTGTTGGGATCCGATGAATTGTGAGTTTATGATCAGATTATTCATGAGAAATATTTGAGTCTTCTCTGAACTCTTTTATGCATGATTGTTATAGCTTTGTATTTCTCTCCAATCTATCGATTTGGTTTGGCTTACTAGATTGGTTTATTTTGCAATGGGAGAGGTGCTTTGTGATGGGTTCAATCTTGCGGTGCTCAATCCCAGTGACAGAAATGGACATGACACGTATTTGTATTATTGCCATTAAGGATAAAAAAGATGGGGTTTAATCATATTGCTTGAGTTTACTTTGTCTACATCATGTCATCTTGCTTAAGGCGTTACTCTGTTTCATACTTAATACCCTAGATGCATGTTGGATAGCGGTCGATGGGTGGAGTAATAGTAGTAGATGCAGGCAGGAGTCGGTCTACTTGTCTCGGACGTGATGCCTATATACATGATCATTGCCATGAATCCATCATAATTATTTGCTTTTCTATCAATTGCCCAACAGTAATTTGTTTACCCACCGTATGTTCTGCGCTCGAGAGAGAAGCCTCTAGTGAAAACTATGGCCCCCGGGTCTATCTTTATCATATATTAAAATCCAAAAATACCTTGCTGCAATTTATTTACTTTTATTTTATTTTGCAATTTATATTTCTATCTATCACTATCAGAATTAATCCTTGCAAATAACCGCTAAGAGGATTGACAACCCTCTTATTTGCGTTGGGTGCAAGTGTTTGCTTTTGTGTGTGTAGGTGCTGCTAAAGGGATTTTGTGTGGTTCTCCTACTGGATTGATAACCTTGGTTCTTAACTGAGGGAAATACTTATCTCTACTATACTACATCATCCTCTCCTCTTGAGGGAAATACCAACGTAGTCGTCCATGACGTAAAAAATCGTGGTAGAAGTGAGGCCGAGGAATTTTTTTGGGGAATTCCCGGTTACGGTGGGTGGTCGGGGCCGAGCGATGCAGTGTGGTTTGCGCGTTGCTCTCGTACGCGCGCCTGTGTGCAAGGCGTTCGCTAACTGAACCCGAGCGAGGCATTCGCTTACTGAACCCGAGCGATCGATCGATCCCCCGCACTACTACACGTACTGAACCCGAGCGATCGATCCCACTGCATACTGAAGCCGAGCGATCGCTTCACTGCTAACTGAACCCGAGCGATCCCTTCGCTGCTAACTGAACCCGAGCGATTCCTTCGCTGCTAACTGAACCCGATCGATCCTTCTCGCTGCTTACTGAAGCCGATCGAGCCCCCGTGCGAGACGTAGCCTGCCGGTGTTGGGTTGCCTCTCGATGAACAGTGCCCATTGCTGTCGCGCGCGCGATACATGTAGACACAAGTCGAGACGCATCGATCGAGCTGGTTGGTTGGTTGTGGATGAACAGTTCCCGTTGCTGCCGCCCGCTCGTACGCCCCACCCCAGCCGGTGGGTTGGCTGTGGATGAACAGTACCCTGGCCGTGTGAAGGTGGTTGGTGCTGGATGAACAGGACCCCGAGGAGGCCGCCACACCCCAGCCAGTTGGGGGTGGATGAACAGGACCCCATGGAGGTTGGGTGAACAGTAGCCGGTGGAGGCTGGAGGAAGTCGACGGTGGATGAACAGTAGCTGGTGGAGGCTGGAGGGAGGTCGACCGTGGATGAACAGTAGCCCGTGAAGTCCCGTTTTGCGGTACGCCACACCCCTCCCGATGAACAGGACCCCCGTTTCGACCATAGGCAGTTGGGGAGAAGTTCATTTCCTTCGTTTTGCAGTACGCCAGAGCCCTCCCGATCAACAGGACCCCGTTTCGACCATAGGCGCTCAAACAGAAGTCCGTTTCCTCCGTTTTGCGGTACACTAGACCCCCAGCCGATGAACAGGACCCCGTTTCGACCGTAGGCGCTTGAACAGAAGTCCGTTTCCTCCGTTTTACGGTACGCCAGACCCAGAGTCGATGAACAGGACCCCGTTTCGGTTGTTCTGTCCAAGCCAGTTGGCTCCCGATGAACGGGACACGTTCCGACCCAGTCGCTTGGCTCCCGATGAACACGACGCTGTTTCCTCCGTTCTGACCTAGCCGGTTGGCTGCCGATGAACAGGAGGCCGTTGCTGCCGTCCGTTGCCTCTCTCCATGTACATGAGTCCTGGCCATACGTATGCGCGAGTACGTGTTCGAGACCCCGCCCGTATATGTACGTCTGTGGCCATATTTTTTGTTGTGTGGCTGTAGGTACGTGTACACGATTTAGACGGGGTTGCCTAAACTGCTACGTCGGGGGCTCTACTACGACACGTGCTGCTCCTTACACGCCCACGGTTCATCGTTGCAGAGAGACCGATCGACCAGTATGTACGTACACGTTCGCGACCAGACAGACAATGCTACGTACGCTTTGACCGGGTGGGTCCCAACTGTCAGGGAGGATAAGGAGGCACTTCCTTGCGTGCGAAGATATAGCTGCTGGGTCCCAGCTGTCAGGGGGAGGAATCATTTTTTTGCACGTAATAAGAAGGCATTTCCTTACATGCGAAGATGTAGCTGGTGGGTCCAGCTGCCAGCCTCATCTTGTACAGTCCTCTTCCAATGGCTGTCGTTCATTGACCATGTTGACCACGCCGCGCCGAGAGCACCAAGGCGGTGGACGACGGTGAGTCCTGGAAGGGAACTACGCGGAGTCGGGGAAGACATGGCAGTGGATGCCCACGCGGAGGGGAGTACGAGGGTTGACTGGTTCGGCTGCGGTGTGAGGCTGCCTTCGCCGGAGAATAACGGGGGATGTGGGTGAGTAGAGGGAAGGCCTGGCCAGCGGTGGGAGTAGGGTGAGGCGGTGAGGCCTGCGCGGCCGCACAGCCGGCCACGGGAGGCAGGAGCAGGCGGTCCCGTCGGAGCTGGTTTGGTCGGCTGGAGCAAGAAGATCAGAGATTGAAGAAGCAGCACGGCCGGTGGATTAACATCCAACGATCGCTGCTGCTAGAATCATTTGTTGACTAAGTTGACAAAGCCCTGCATACGCGTCAACTTAGTAGGCCTACAAGTCAGCCTCCAAATATGGTGGGGCCCAGTTGTCATGGGGAGGAATCATTTTTTTCGCGTAATAAGGAGGCACTTCCTTCGGTGCAAAGATATAGCTGGTGGGTCCCAGCTGTCAGGGGGAGGAATCATTTTTTCGCGTAATAAGGAGGCACTTGCTTGCGTGCGGCCATGGACCACGTGGGTCCCTACTGTCAGCCTCTCCACGTACATCCCTCTTCCGATGGCTGTCATTTGTTGACCACACTGACCACGCCGCGCCGAGAGCACCAACGCGGTGGACAACGGCGAGGCCCAGGAAGGGAACGACCCAGAGCCGGCGAAGCCACATCAGTGTATGCCCCTGATGAGGGGAGTACGAGGGTTGATTGGTTCGGCTGTGGTGTGAGGCCTGTGTCGCCGGTGAATAACAGGAGCTGTGGGTGAGTAGAGGGATAGCCTGGCTAGCGGTGGGAGTAGGAGGGGCGGTGAGGCCTACGCGGCAGCACAGCCGGCCACGGGAGGCGGGAGCAGGCGGTCCCGCTGGCGCTGGTTTGGGTGGCTGGAGCAAGAAGATCAGAGATTGAAGAAGCAGCACGGCCATTGGATGTTATCCAATGGTCACTGCCGCTAGAATCGTTTGTTGATTAAGTTCACAAAGCCCTGCGTACGCGTCAACATAGTAGGCGCACAAGTCTGCCTCCAAATCTATGGCAAATAGCATACAGCCCATTTGCCATTATTTTTAATAATTTACAGCCCATTTGCTAATTCTTACGGATTTTTTTTGAAGCCCATATTCTTTTTGATAGCATTACAACCCATATTCTGGCCACGGTTAAAAAATTCAACGAAATTTTGCATATTTCGGTGGGGTCCGAACTGTTTTTAATCCCAAAATTTTGAGTTCGATTCAAACTAATTTGAAAAATAAATATATATTAATTTAAAATTGAACGGAATTTTCTCGCAAAAAAATCAATGAAATTTAAAATCTGGAAATCATAAAAAAACCGTAATTTGAAACTAATTGCTGGTTTGCTGTATTGTTTTTAAAATTTACAGCCCATTTTTGGGCAAGCCACAAGTACATCCCTTGTCATCTTGAAAGATTTACAGCCCAGCAGGGATGGTTTAAGCAAGTAGGCCTCGGTTGGGTATTCTGCAAAAAAAGTAGAAGTGGGCTAGCCATTTTCAGAAAGAAAAAAAACAACTGGGCTGGTCATGTGGTAAACAGAAAATAAAAGCCTGGGCTAGACGGGGTACAGCCCCCGCACAGCCCAGCTGATACCCTACTCCATCCGTCTCAAAAACAGAAAACAACTGGGCGAGCTGCTGGGTCCCTGGTGTTTGTCGGTCGTTGTGCAATTCTCTCGTTTATTGACTATACGTTGACAATGGGGTGGGACCCAGATATTAGGAAACCATTAGGAGGACGCATTTATTTTGGCTTGTAACAAGGAGGCACTTGCTTGCGTACTTCCATGACCCTGGTGGGTCCCTACTATCATTCTCTCCACATATAATCATCTCCTGATTCCTGTCGGTTGTTGACCATGTTGACAACGCCAGAGGGCGGCGCCGCGGCGAGCGAACCAAGGCGGAAAACGATGACGAGGCCTCGGACGGGAACGAACAGGAGCCGGGGAAGATGTGGCAATGTAGTTGCAGGTGGAGGGGGGTACGAGGGTTGACTGGTTTGAGTGCGGGGTGGGGCTGACTTCGCCGAAGAATAACAGGAGGTGTGTGGGGTAGATGGATGGCCTGGCCATAGTTTTAGGGTGCGATGGGGCGGCGATGCATGCGCGGCAGCGCAGCCATCCGTGGGAGGTGGGAGCAGGCGGTCCCACAGGCGCTGGTTTGGTTTTGGCAGCTGGGGGAAGAAGAGACTGAAGAAACACAATAGACGTTGGATGTCAATCCAATGGTCAGCATTGGCAGAATCGTTTGTTGACTAAGCCGACACCATGTTGCATATGTTTTTCGCAAGAAAAGAAAAACTGGGCTCGTTCGCCAGATAACATTCCCGAAACTGCCACCATTTGATCTTGGACGTCGCAACTAAAACTGCCAGGAAAATGCGTTCGTTTGCCATCCTCCTCCCAGGGAACGTTCGCTAGATAACATTCCCGAAAATCAAAGACTTGAGAAGGCATATAGAACAAGCTAGTCTGGCAGTAAAGAGACGTTCCTGACTGTTAGAAAAAAGAGAGACGTGCTGCTGTAACTGGTTCAAATCCAAACCTAGACTATATATAGTGTTATACTACTCTGCAAGTAATGAAACTGACATGTCCAACATTCACTTCTCCTCTTCTTTAGTTACTCTGCTTAGCTTCAGAAGCTCCAGCCGCAGCAACCATGTTCGCTGGCTCGTCCACCTGCTCTTCAACAGGGAATCGAGCCAACAACCAGATGTGCGTGAAGTCGCCACCCGTACCACTGCATGTGGGTCTCATCACACCCCCACCGGCACACTCACTGCAGCCAGTTGCTCATCGCACCCCACTGCCGTTGGTGTGGTGCCACTGCTGCAAATCACGCAGAGTCAACTGTCGCGTCTCAACTTCAACCCTCAACCCTAGCCGAGTCTTCTACAAATGCCCAAATCATGGGGTAATATGGTCAAGTGCTACTTGTAGCTTGCGTTGGTATTTTCCCTGAAGAGGAAGGGATGATGCAGCACAGTAGAGATAAGTATTTCCCTCAGTTATGAAACCAAGGTTATCGAACCAGTAGGAGAATCACACAACACCTCGTTAGCAGCACCTGCACACAAACAACAAATCCTTGCACCCAACGCAAACGAGGGGTTGTCAATCCCTCGGCGGTCAATTGCAAGATTAAATTGTATGTGATAGATAGATAGATTGAAACAAAAATACAAAATAAAATAAATAAAAGAAAATGGCAGCAATATTTTTAGGGTTTTAGTAATATGATTTAGATAGACCCGGGGGCCATAGTTTTCACTAGAGGCTTCTCTCAAGAAAATAGCATACGGTGGGTAGACAAATTACTGTTGGGCAATTGATAGAAAAGCAAATACTCATGACGATATCCAAGGTAATGATCATGTATATAGGCATCACGTCCAATACAAGTAGACCGACTCCTGCCTGCATCTACTACTATTACTCCACACATCGAACGCTATCCAGCATGCATCTAGTGTATTAAGTCCATAAAGAACGGAGTAACGCCTTAAGAACGATGACATGATGTAGACAAGATAAACTCACATATAAATAAACCCCATCTTTTTACCCATAATAGCAACGATACATACGTGTCATGTCCCTTTCTGTCATTGGGATTGAGCAACGCAAGATCGAACCCATTACAAAGCACCTCTTCCCATGGCAAGATAAATCAACTCAGTTGGCCAAACCAAATCAATAGATCGGAGAAGAAATATGAGGCTATAATAATCATGCATAAAAGAGTGCAGCAAAGACTCAAATAATTTCATGGATAATCTGATCATAAACTCACAATTCATCGGATCCCAACAAACACACCGCAAAAAGTGATTACATCGGATAGAACTCCAAGAAAATCGAGGAGAACATTGTATTGAATATCAAAAAGAGAGAAGAAGCCATCTAGCTACTGCCTATGGACCCGAAGGTCTGTGGTAAACTACTCACGCATCATCAAAAGGGCAACAAGGTTGATGTAGAACCCCTCCGTGATCGATTCCCCCTCCGGCGGAGTACCGGAGAAGGCCTCCAGATGGGATCTCTCGAGAACAGAAACTTGCGGCGGCGGAAAAAGTATTTCGTGGACTCCCCTGAGGGTTTCTGATTTTTCCTGAATTTATAGTGGTGGAATTAGGTCAAACGGAGCAAAAGGGGGCCCACGAGGCACCAGGGCACGCCTGCCCCCCCAGGCACGCCCTGGTGGCTCGTGGCCACCTCCTGGGTCTTCTGGCCCTCTCCCAAAGCTTCTAGTGTTTATCTTGTCCAGAAAAAAAATCTCCAAAAAGTTTCGTGGCATTTGGACTTTGTTTGGTATTGATTTTCTGTAAAACAAAAACAAGGCAGAAAACAGCAACTGGCACTGGGCACTAAGTTAATAGGTTAGTCTCCAAAAATGATATATAATTGCTATAAATGCATATAAAAACATCCAAGATTGATAATATAACAGCATGGAACAATCAAAAATTATAGATACGTTGGAGACGTATCATCAAGTTGTTCGCCTGCTTTCAGTTGCTGAATTTTATTTTTAAGAGTTTGGTTGATGATCTTTGAATTTGATTCGTGCAGAAAAGGGATGATTCTTGTGATTTGTATTTCTGGGAAGTTGCAGATGTGGGGGAATGGAACTACGCGGACTATTTGGTTAGCCAACGAATCCCAATACCAGCAGGCTAGGGTGTTGGACAAGTAACTGAAGGAACGACAGAAGAGGAAGATGCAGAGTAGAAGGTTAAAGACGATGCAGTTCATCAGATCATGGCCAAGCAACAGCTGGTGAACAGCCCTGGCAGCAATGAGGAGATGAAAGAGCTTGTGAAGATAATGGGCAAGATCGTTGTGCTCTGTAGGATGATTGTCTCTTTATTTGCAGTGTATGTACCACTCGTGATGTATTCAGTGGCTCTGACATGAGCACTTTGCTGAAACTAGTAATGAATGAAACCTATTTAGCAGGCTGGGCATCTAGTGTTGTGAACATCTAATGATTTCTATATTAACAGGAATCGGGGGGCATCCCCTTTTGCTAATAAATAAATAGGTAAGCAGAGGACCTGTCAGGTCAGCTATGTTCCCATTGCAAGACGTTCAGCAAATTGCAGTCCAACAGCAAACTGCCATCAACTACATTTGCGGTTGTACAATCATGAAATACAAGTTTCACAGCAAAATATGAGTACTACTAAACAACAATGTCATCATGTTTCAGTCATCATACAATCACCAAACACAAATCAACATACATAATAAGTGATGTTCTCACTGAACAACTACTTCATCAGGTTTCAGTTGTCATAGCAAACACAATTTAACATAGTAGATAATAAGTCGTCTTCTCATAGACAAATACGACAAAAGCAATCTAATCATCATCCGCAGCAGCAGCGTCAACATCTTCACCATGTGTGTCAGTCTGAATCGTAATTCCCCCCAGTGTCATCTTCTTCTTCAGCATCAATGTCCTCGAACATTGGCTTCTTATTGATCAACTCATCTACTTCCACAGCCTGACAGGCAATCTTTTCTCCAGCCTTATTGATGTGATGGTCCGCAAACATATCATAAACATCTGTGGAATCCTCTACATCAGCAGCAGTGTAAACATCATCTTGTTGTGCAACTTCATTAACGAATTCCTCTGCTCAAACTTTTGCAATATTCTACAGTCTTGGCTACATGCATATGTCTCTTCCAAGAAAAATATCTGTGTTGCTTGATTTGCCAAAATATAAGGCTCGTCGGTGCGGTACGCTGCCTTGACATTGATGGATTTGAAATAATCATCAGCTTTGGGTTTTGAGGTCCTGGTAAACTGGTTATACCAACGACAGCAAAACAGAACCACGCACCGATGAACCTCGAAATTGGAGATATACTGCAACTGAACAATGTCTGTTATGTTAGCATACATTTCAGTTGTCACTTTCTTGTGCGTATCCGTGCTCATGACGGCAATGTTTTGTGTCTTCCTGCCTTCGTCGCGTGCAAGGGTGTTGTAGCGCACATCTCCAATAACTCAAGATGCATAATGTCTTACCCGAGTATCAGGACCCTTTGCTAGTGCGTAAAGGGTATCACTAACTGCTTGCCCCTCCTCCCGCATCTCCTTAACCTATGGTTAGAAAATAGACAAGCTGATCATCTTATGTACTCTATATATTAAAAAAACTGACAGTGCAATTTAAAAGCTTACACGGCTCTTCAACCATTTCGCAAATCCTTCCCTAACCCATTTGTCAATGTTTCTTGGATTTTGCGCCAGTAACTCCTCTTCGTACACGCTGCAGAACATAGTGATCGCGTCAAACATCTAAATATATAAGAATGTGCTGCAAGTTTAGTAGATTACGATGTATAAGCTGCAGTACTTAGCACTTACTCGATATAAGGTAGAATCCCAGGACAGTTATTCAACACATACCAAACCATTTTGTCCAAATCTTTAGGTTTGTCATCTTGTCGACTCTTCCCTATTACTCGAATAGCAGGATCGAAAACACTGAGCTCAGGATTTTTTTCGCCCACCTTTTTGCTAGGCTGATCAGCTGTTTCAATGTATCTTGAGCAGAATGTCAACGCTTCTGTAGCAATGTAGGCCTCTGCAATGGAACCCTCAGGTCTAGCTCTGTTCCTAACATAGCCCTTGAAAGTGCCTAGCCGCCTTTCAATAGGGTACATCCATCCATACTGTACTGGACCTCTAAGTAGTCCCTCATCAGGTAGATGAACAGCCAAATGCACCATCACATCAAAGAAGGCTGGAGGATATATCTTCTCAAGGTCACATATGATAGTTGGTATCCTCTCTTTAAGACGCTTCACAGCATCTATCCTGATATTTCTACTGCAGAGTTCCCTGAAGAATTGTCCCAACTCTGCAACTGCTCTGTATAAGTCAGGGCGGCCCAATCCTCTAAGGAGAATAGGTAAAACCCTTTGAAGTAGGACATGTCAGTCATGAGTTTTCAACCCTTGTACCTTGGTTCCATCTGCACTGATTCTCCTTTCAGGGTTGGAAGTAAATCCATGTGGGAATCTCACACGTGACAGGATCTTGCAGAATTCTTTTCTCTTTTGCTTGTCCAAGACGTACATAGCTGGTGCCATATCCCATGATTCACCAGTGCTATCCACCTGCAAATCAGATCTGATATCCAGGTGTGTCAAATCAATCCTAGATTTTAGGGTATCTTTTGTCTTGAGAATTCTTTTCTCTTTTGCTTGTCCAAGACGTACACAGCTGGTGCCATATCCCGTGATTCACCAGTGCTATCCACCTGCAAATCAGATCTGATATCCAGGTGTGTCAAATCAATCCTAGATTTTAAGGTATCTTTTGTCTTGCCTTCAATATTAAGAAGTGTGCCGATAATGTTGTCACATATATTTTTCTCGATGTGCATCACATCAAGATTATGCCTCAGATCCAAATCTTTCCAATACTCCAAGTCCCACAAAGTGGACATGCAGGTAAACAATAATCTCTCTTTTGCCTTGCCACACTTCCTTTTCCTGCTACCATTATCGGGATGGTTTCCTGGTGTAATATGCCTGACCTTCTCTAATTCCTCCTGCAACTCATCGCTGGTGAGTCTCTCTGGTGCATCATGGTTTTCATGAATTGCATTGAACATAGGTTTTCAGTATTTTCTAAGACGCAGCTTGTCCTTGTCAAGGAAATGGCGGTGTCTAATGTAACAGACCTTGCTAAGTATTGGGTATGACAGTGGATTCTTGTCACAGCGAACACATGCATTGTAACCATGTGTCGTTCACCCTGACATAGTGCCCAAAGCCGGATATAATCATGGATGCACCAAATTATAACAGCATGCAGAATGAAATCAGCTAGTGGGCTGCTATATAGGTCTCGAGTGAGAACACCCCACCATAGATTTTGAAGTTCCTCCACAACATGCTCCATGAATAAATCAAAATCCTTTCCAGGACTTTTTGGACATGGGATGAGCAAGGCCATGATGTAGTTTGATTCTTTGGTGCAGACATTTGGCGGCATGTTCTAAGGGATAACAAGCACTGGCCACATGCTATATGTCGCGCTCTGGTGGCCAAATGGGTTGAATCCATCTGTAGCTAAGCCAAGTCTAATGTTTCTCGGCTCAGCAGCAAACTCTTTGTGTTTCATATTGTGGCACCCCGGCTCAGAGCAACCGGTTTACCTTGCATTGCCAGCCCAGAGATCTTGTCTTCTGGCAACGCACAATAACTTGGTACAGAAAATAACCGCTTTATTGATCTCTAGCATATACATAGGTTTGAACATTACAAGATAAGCGAGGCCAAGCGGAACACACGGTGCGGCTGCACTTATGTACATTATTTAGTAGACATCTCAGGGGCCTCGATGATAATGGAAACTACTACGCGGCAGCGGAACGACGATGTAGTGGAACTCCACTCCACAAGGACACTGCTGGGACATGGCCTAGATAGCGACGGACAGATCAACATCAACGCCTTGCACAGCTTCTCCTGCATCTGGCATGATAAGCCAGGTGAGTACTTTGAATGTACTCGCAAGCTCACAGCAAACAAAGCACACACGACAAACAATAACAAGGCATTTAGCAAGCTTAATGCATGAACATGATCATGATACTACCAGTCATGAAGTGTGCGAGAAATGCTGCCATGGTCCCTTGGACCAACTTACCATCTCGGGGTTACCTCGTAACCACCGTCAACATCTTACCATGGTGATCCTCACCCGATCACCGACTTTTGCCTGTGCCATCTTAGAGTTCTTAGTGTGCAGGTTAATTATATATGTTGACCCATGGTGTGACCTACTACGAACTATGTCCATATCCGAGGACGCGGCTATCGATAGATTATACACTCTGTAGAGGTTAGTACACTGTACCCACACCACGGAACTCATGGCCTCGTGCTCCCGTTCGAGTGGACCAACGACATTCCGACAAAACTAATCTATTGCATGACACTCTCCAGGCCACTCCGACTGTAGGATCGAAAGTATGTCTAGAGGGGGGGGTGATTAGACTACTTGACCAAATAAAACCTAACCTTTTCCCAGATTTTAGTTGTAGGCAGATTTTAGCAATAGTACATGTCAAGCATCACCCTACACATGCAATTCTAAGAGTATAGCAGCGGAATGTAAGCAATTGCATATGTATGTAAAGGAGGGATTGGAGATTTCAAACGCAATGAAGACACGGTGGTTTTTGGCGTGGTTCCGATAGGTGGTGCTATCGTACGTCCACGTTGATGGAGACTTCAACCCACGAAGGGTAACGGCTGCGCGAGTCCACGGAGGGCTCCACCCACGAAGGGTCCACGAAGAAGCAACCTTGTCTATTCCACCATGGCTTACGTCCACGAAGAACTAGCCTCACTCGGGGTAGATCTTCACGAAGTAGGCGATCTCCTTGCCCTTACAAACTTCTTGGTTCAACTCCACAGCATGTTGGAGGCTCCCAAGCGACACCTAACCAATCTAGGAGACACCACTCTCCAAAAGGTAATAGATGGTGTGTTGTTGATGAACTCCTTGCTCTTGTGCTTCAAATGATAGTCTTCCCAGCACTCAAACACTCCTCACAGATTTGGCTATGGTGGAAGAAGAATTTGAGTGGAAAGCAACTTGGGAAAGGCTAGAGATCAAGGTTCAAATGGTAGGAATGGAATATCTTGATCTCAACACATGAGTAGGTGGTTCTCTCTCAGAAAATGAATGGTGGAAGTGTAGGCACGTTCTGATGGCTCTCCTTACTGAGAAGGAGGGGGAGCAGGGGTATATATAGCCTCCACACAAAATCCAACCGTTACACACTTTTGACCCAACTCGGTGGCACCGAAACGATAATCTCGGTAGCACCGAACTGTGTAAAAGATATGAACTTTAGGAATCTCGATGGGACCGATACGAACAACTCGGATGGACCGAAGTGCAATGGCTAGGGCAATCCTCATCTCGGCGGCACCGATTGCATCAACTCGGTACGACCGAAGTGAAGCAATAAGGTAACAGAGAGTTGGCAAGCCATCTCGGTGAGACCGATATGCATAACTCGGTGAGACCGAAGTGAATGCAACCGATTACAGAGAGTTGGCAAGGCCATCTTGGTGGGACGGAGATCCATTTTGGTGGATCCGATTTGTTAGGGTTTTGGCAGTGGCTAAGTCTTGGATGAACTCGGTGGGGCCGGATTGGAAATTTCGGTGGGGCCGAGTTGGACTTTAGGTTTAGGACATATTTGGGTAGAGAGAGTGGTTGAGGGTTTAGGAATACTGTCACTAAGCACTTGAGCAAAAGGACCATTAAGCAACACCTCATCCCCTTTTAATAGTATTGGCTTTCCTATGGACTCAATGTGATCTTGGATCACTAAACCAAAAATGTAGAGTCTTGATCCTTTGCACATCCTTGTCCTTAGCATTTTGAGGGGTCCACATCTCTAGTCCATGCCACGCCAATCATTGAACATCCTGAAATCTTAATCTTGAATGGACATTAGTTCAATGAGATATATGTTGTTATGAATTACCAAAACCACCAAGGGAGCAAATGTGCTTTCAATCTCCCCCTTTTTGGTAATTGATGACAAAATATAGATCAAAGCTTCGACAGATGATTAAGTGAATGAAAAACATCGTCGCTTTAAGAAGTATGTGATAAGCGAGAGCTCCCCCTAAATTTGTGCATTATTAAAAAAATTGCGTTTGAATGCAAATGCACAATCGATTAGGCTCATGGGTTACTCTCCCATGTCACATACATCTTGGTGGAGAGCGCAAAATGATAAGATTGGAATAATAAGCACGCATCACCAACATAAGTAATTGATCATACAAGATAATGAAAAAGACAAACATGGAACATCACAATAAGCATAATATGATCAATCAACATAGTATCTCACAAGCATAAACGACAAAATACTGTAGCAAGCGCACATAAAACAGAGTAGCATCAAACAAACAAGTAGCAAATGAAACTCTCGAAGCAAATCAAAAGCAAGAAACTCTATCTCTCGAAGCCTATGATCTATACAAATTCTCCCCCTTTGGAAACAAGTACCAAAAAGTTCGAATCGTATAGCACTAGTCGGCTCTCTAGGCACGGTCCTCCGAAGCTCCTGAAGGCGACCTTCTGCTGGCTGCTCCGGTGTGCGTTGTCATGGTCTGGTATCTTTGGCTTCAACTTTCTAAGCACTAGAGGATCTTCATCAACATTTGATTCAGGCACTGGGGCCTTGTTCTTTTTTGCAGCAGATATGTTCCTGGTTGATCTCTTGGGTGCTGGTGCCTTAGGCTTTGACTTGGGAGGTGCAGCAGTCTTGATTGCGTCAGACATGAGCTTCTGTGCTTTTGCAGGGGGTGAAGCAGCTGGCTCATCCTCCTCCTCTTCTTCCTCTTCAATCATCATAGTAGGTCTGCCAATCACACGGGCAAAAGATTTCCTTACTCTCTTCTTCTTAGTTCCTGCAGTTGTCTCTATGTCACTGGGCTTCTGCATTGTCTGCTGAGGCACTTTCCTCACATCAGTTCTTTCTTTGACAGAGGTAGGCTTTGTGCTGTACTCCTTAGCAAGCACTACTCGCTTTTTCTTGGTTGCAGCTTCACTTGCAACAAAGTCCTCATCCTCACTGTCTGAGGTTTTCTTCTTCCTTGTTCTGGTTGCAGCTTTAGGAAGATCTGGAGAGCTTCTCTCTCCCTCATAGAAACTTTCATTATGGCTTGATCCTTCACTTTGTTCTTCATGCTGCTCTGACCTGTTTTGACTGTCACTGACATCAGACATCTTGCTGAGCTGACCCTGTGAATAAATGGGTATATGTAGAGTAGATGAGTCATCACAAAAAGCAGATAGTTTTTCAAAAAGTTGAGTTCAAACTTTAGTTCTAGGTTTTCACAGAATGCAGTTCGGATGGACCGAGATGATAATCTCGGTGACACGGAAGCAGACTACAGAGACATTACACGCCATTTCGGTCAGACCGATATGGGTTTCGGTGGCTCCGAGATGCTAGGGTTTCACTAAGATTCACTTTCGGTCTCACCGATTCGCACAACTCTGTGGCACCGAGATGTACTAGTGCTATAGCCAGAGGCCAAATCGGTAGGACCGAAAATGTCGAATCGGTCGGTCCGAGATGCATTCGGCGGAAACCTAACCCTAAAATTTTTGCTCGAATTTCGTTCAAACGAACTAATCTGGTGGAAAGAGGATTGCATTCATGGCAAGATTACAGGCAATCCAATCGTGCATTGAATCGGAAAAGGGAAGCACGAAATGGATCGAAACTCACCCTAACTCGGTGGAGTTTCTCTACGGCGGCAACGGCGGTGGAGATTTCCGTTGACGGCGACGGAATCCTGCGGCGAGGGCGCGATGGAGACGACGGCGACGATCCAAAGACCAAAGGGGCGGTAGCAATGGGGTGCGAGCGCGTGACGTTTGAAGAAATTTTCAACTGCATGGTTCGCTGGGAATATATACCAATGTGATGTCGGTGGCGCCGAGTGGAACAAATCGGTAGCACCGAGATGTGCAACTGCTTGCAGTTACAGCAACTCGGTCCAACCGAGTTGGTCTAATCGGTAGCACCGAGATGAAAGCCTAGATCAGTCTAAATGCTTTCGGTTCGACCGAGTTTGAGTAGGTTGGTCTGACCGAAATCAATTAGAAGGTTTTGGAGGTTCAGCCCTTTCAGATCGGTGGCTCCGAGTGCTCCTCACCCGAAGGGTCCGAAAATGACTTGTTCAATTTTTGTGATGCAGCAAGAATAGAATTTGAGACAAGAAAGCATAGATAGCTAGAGAAGGTTCTTAGGCATTCTTGTACATCCACTTGGCCAGAAAAACCAAGACAATCAAAACAACAAATGGATGTCCTCGAATGATGAAAACATGCAAATCAACATGCTCACACAATAAGATAGCAAAAGAAATATGTGTCAAACATGCACAACCAATTCTAGCATCTATCAAGCAATGACAATGATTAAGTCATCTATATATGAGTATATTGACTTAGGAGCCAAATGAGAACATTTGATCATAGGTCATACTCATCGTTTAAGCACAAGTGGGGTTACCACTTTTACATAAAGCATTAATGTGTTCACCCCATTAGAGTTGCTTTAGCTCAATTTTTAGAGCAAAGCTCCCCCTAGATGCGATATCCCCCCTAAGAGGGTTGAACTAACCTTGGGTTTTGTCGATGATGACTTCATTTAGATGTTGAAGATGTGGATGCTCAATGTTGATGTAGATCATCAAAAGTTGGGAGCAATCCTTTGGAGTTTTGTGCTTTCAATACCTACATGGGTTAGTCCCACACAAGGAACATACAAGGATATCCATAGACATAGAGTGAAATACACATATGATGATGTCCATGAATGCATTGATTACCTTGTCCCTTGCCTTACCAACAAGAGGGTTTGTGACTCCATGAACTAGTGCAAAATGTGGAAGTTGGTTGCACAAGTCCATGCCATAAAGAATATGAGTGAAGTTTGTTGGCGGAGTCACCCTCAAGAACTCTCTAGTTCTTCTTCTTTTGGACCCACATCAACTTGATGGGAATCCTTGGAGTTGTAGTAGCACTTGATGAAGTAGAACTTGATGAAGTCTTGGGAACCCACTTGACCATGGCTTGAGGAGCTTCTTCAAATGAATCAATCTCTTCTTGAAGCTTGTCCTTGCCTTTTAGCTTGTGGTCTTGTGGTGGAAGGTCTTCTTGAGCTTGTGTTCCCTTGAAGGAAGTAGGATCATACTTCTCTTGTTGCGGAACAAACTTCGTCTTGGGGTATTGACCTTCTTCCCACTCAACTCCATCGGCATTGAACTTTCGTTCAAAACCAACATCTTGGTTCTTCCGGTGCCTTCCTTGCTTGCGTACAATTTCCTCAAATTGTTTACTCCCGGCAAGACTCTTGTAGACACCTTTTTCTATAATTCCTTTAAATAGCATATTTTCTTGCTCAAGTGTAACTTGGCTAAGAGAATCATTAGTGGAATCAATAGAACTACTAGAAGCAACAACATTGGATTTAGCATTGTTATTGTTACTACTAGAGGTAGAACCATTTTTACCCTTGTTGCTAGTTTGCTTAGGTTTAACTTGTGGCATAAAGGTAGAAAAGAGTAAATGTTTGGCAAGATATGAAGAACTCTTCTTTCGAAGATCGTCATTGATAGCTTTAAGAAACTCCTGCTCTTGCTCTAAATTTAGCTTTCGAAGATCGTCCACGAAGAAGCAACCTTGTCTATTCCACCATGGCTTACATCCATGAAGGACTAGCCTCACTCGGGGTAGATCTTCACGAAGTAGGAGATCTCCTTGCCCTTACAAACTTCTTGGTTCAACTCCATAGCATGTTGGAGGCTCCCAAGCGACACCTAACCAATCTAGGAGACACCACTCTCCAAAAGGTAATAGATGGTCTGTTGTTGATGAACTCCTTGCGCTTGTGCTTCAAATGATAGTCTTCCCAACACTCAAACACTCCTCACAGATTTGGCTATGATGGAAGAAGAATTTGAGTGGAAAGCAACTTGGGATAGGCTAGAGATCAAGGTTCAAATGGTAGGAATGGAATATCTTGATTTCAACACATGAGTAGGTGGTTCTCTCTCAGAAAATGAATGGTGGAAATGTAGGCACGTTCTGATGTCTCTCCTTACTGAGAAGGAGGGGGTGGAGGGGTATATATAGCCTCCACACCAAATCCAACCGTTACACACTTTTGACCCAACTCGATGGCACCGAAACGATAATCTCGGTAGCACCGAACTGTGTAAAAGATATGAACTTTAGGAATCTCAGTGGGACTGATACGAACAACTCGGATGGACTGAAGTGCAATGGCTAGGGCAATCCTCATCTCGGTGGCACCGATTGCATCAACTTGGTAGGACCGAAGTGAAGCAATAAGGCAACAGAGAGTTGGCAAGCCATCTCGGTGAGACCGATATGCATAACTCGGTGAGACCGAAGTGAATGCAACCGATTACAGAGAGTTGGCAAGGCCATCTCGGTGGGACCGAGATCCATTTCGGTGGATCCGATTTGTTAGGGTTTTGGCAGTGGCTAAGTCTTGGATGAACTCGGTGGGGCCGGATTCGAAATTTCGGTGGGGCCGAGTTGGACTTTAGGTTTAGGACATATTTGGGTAGAGAGAGTGGTTGAGGGTTTAGGAATACTGTCACTAAGCACTTGAGCAAAAGGACCATTAAGCAACACCTCATCCCTTTTCAATAGTATTGGCTTTCCTATGGACTCAATGTGATCTTGGATCACTAAACCAAAAATGTAGTGTCTTGATCCTTTGCCAATCCTTGTCCTTAGCATTTTGAGGGGTCCACATCTATAGTCCATGCCATGCCAATCATTGAACATCCTGAAATATTAATCTTGAATGGACATTAGTTCAATGAGATATATGTTGTTATGAATTACCAAAACCACCAAGGGAGCAAATGTGCTTTCACCGACAAACTCCCCTTTGGGATATGTCATGGGTGGCCCCGATGCTAACTCGTGACATCCTGCCACCTCGTGGCTACCACCGTCGTGGCCAAACAAAACAAAGTTGTCCCAAACAGGGACATCAGTACCGCAAAACTCGGGCACACAAGGTTATGACTGCCTACCGGGCCAGGGTAGCGCAAGTGCACAACCTTCCCTAGTTGGAGGCACCGGCGAGAGGTATGACAATAGACCGAATTAGGGCCTCCCCATCCAAGCAAGTGTGGTTGCACTGGTGAGCTCGATTCGGTGGCACCATGACTCGATCAACAGTTGTTCAAGTTGGATTACATCATGTTTAACTTGAAAGAATGTGATTCGAGCCATAGTATGCAATGAGGTGCACGGGTCATGATAATATGAAAGTGGATAACAAATGCATCATGCGACCATGAGAGTATATGACATGATCTCTACTGCACAAAATAACAAGATGACACATTTTTCACTGTATAATAACAATATGACATGTAACAACTAGAATGCAACAAGTTATATCTAGGAAATCATTTTAATAGTAAGACATTTAATGATTTTAATTCAAATAAACCATTGTCATTGAAATTTCATCCTTGCATATGAATGTTGTGGCTTGCCTTGGTTCAGAGGAGTGTCACAATACTCCTGGTCTTCTCCAACACAACTAGGAACTTCTGAAAATATTATAAATGCAAAAAAGAAAATGTCACATAAAGCATTTTATTGCACCAGAAATTCCAAACAGCAAGGAAAATTCTAAAATTTGGCATACAGAAACTTTGGCTCAATACAATACTAATGCAAAAAGAATCAACTCATTTGGACTTATAGAATTGAAACTAGAGCTGGTCAAAGTTAGGGTCAAAATCTGGATTTAATTGAATTTAAACAAATTTCCAGAGACGGCCACGTCGAAGGCGTATTTTCAGAATACGCCTCCACTTATACCACTTCGGGCGAGAGGGAGAGGCTGACAGTGGGGTCCGCTGTCAGGGTTAAAAGGGAGAGAGAGAGAGGGAAACAGGGGAGGCGGTGTTGTCGCCGGTGATTCTCCGACGAGGAGACCTCGGCGGCCGCCGGAGAGGAGGGGGGTGGATCCAGTGCATCGAGGCGAGCACGGGCGTACCCAAAATGACGGCAAGGGCGGATGGACGACGTCGAAATGTTCCTCTCCAGAGACGGCAGGCGGTGGCGCTCGTCGGATACGGCGATTCCGGCGATGATCCGACGAAGCAACGGCACCGGCGTACTCAGTAGATCCCCACAACCTCAACGGGAGCAGAGGACGGAGCTGGGGATGACTGGAATGAGTGAACGATCGAGGTGGATCCGCGGCAAACTCCGGCGATGATTGGCGGCAGGAGGCCTTCCCGGCCTTGCCGCACTTGCTGGGGAGCGATTTGTGGCCAGTGGAGGCGAGAGCGATGGCTAGAGGGGCTCGAGGGTGGCTCTATATAAAGATGGAGGGGTGGCCGTGCATTGAACTCCGCCGGCGATGAGCTACAGAAGAAATGAGAGAGGGAGGAGCTCGGGCGCGACGTGGAGACGAAGTAGCGGAGCACATCAACGCGGTGCATGCATGCGGACACAGTGTGGCACACTACGCGGGGCAGGCGGCGCACGCGCGCGCACTGTTCCGCCCGCTAGTGCTTCGACTGCTTCCGGTGAGCTGCTTGCTGGCATCGGGGAGGAATAGGGCGAGGCTAGGTGGCATGCTGGAGGCTGCGGGGAGGCTGGGACAGGCTGCGGTGGCGAGAGGCGGCAAAACGGGCGGCGACAGAGGGACCCGATGTCCAGAGCGCGGTGACTGCCAACCAAACCCCGTGCACCCACGTAGTCACTGCGTGCACTGGCACATGCGGTGCTTTAGGCGGTGCCAGATCGTGTCTAGGGTGTAGTCTCTTCAACGCAGTGCTTGAATATGCGCTTGTTTGCCACCTAGCTCACTGGATGGGACTGGAGCTTGCTGCAAAGTTTCTGGACAGAAACTTGGGAGAAATGCTGGGGACAAATGGCTAGGAAATAAAGTCTGAAATTTGGGGGTTAAGCATCTCCTAGGAAGGTAGTCCTGTGGTCAAAATTTCAGCTCCAACAGATCAAGGAAAAATATACTTGCTTCACAAAGTGGCATTTCTGACCAGAAGCAAAAAATATTTTCCTTAGCTGAAAATTTCCAAATGACTATGGGATATTTTTGCATGGGGAGGTGAGGCATGATCCAAAGAATATTTGGGAATTTTCTGAGCAATAAAAATGAGGGTTGCTTCATAGCTCATTGAGAAAACAATCATTTTCAGGAAGAAAATGAATTTAATGCCATTAAAGAAAATTGTGCCATGGCATTATGGTGAGAAGGATGAGGTCTAGAAAGGGTTTAAGGATGATAGAACCCACTTGGAAGAAGATCAAAAGTAATTCCAAGTGGTAAGTCCAAAAGAATTGACTGAAAAACCCAAATGCAAATTCAAATATTCAATAAATCCCAATAAAATAAAGAGGGCAAAAACTAGGGTGTTACGAACCTCCCCCCCTTAGGATGAATCTCGTCCTCAAGATTCGGTTGCTCAGGAAACAAATATGGATATGCAGTCCTTAAGAAATCCTCTTTTTCCCAGGTGGCATCATCCTCGGTGTGATGCTCCCATTGGACCTTGTAGAACTTTATAGCTTTGCTACGGGTGACTCTATCCATCTCATCCAAGATCCTCAAGGGTTTCTCTTCATATGTTAAATCTTTGGCGAGCTTTAGTTTTGTCATATCCGTCTGTTTTGCGGGTGGTGCGATACATTTTCGTAGCTGAGACACATGAAAGACATCATGAACCTCGGATAGCTCTGGAGGTAATTCTAACTGATAAGCCACTTTGCCCACTCTGGTCATGACTGGAAACGGACCGATGTATCTTGGTGCGAGATTTCCCCGAGTATGAAACCTTTTAACTCCTTTCATGGGGGTAACTCGGAGATATGCATATTCACCTGGTTCAAAGCTGATCTGCCTATGCTTTGAGTCATAGTAGCTCTTTTGATGAGATTTCGCTACTTGCAATCGGTCTCGAATTTCTTTAACTTGTTTTTCTGCTTCCATCATCAAATCAGTCCCAAAGATATGGCTGTCTCCCGTCTGAGACCAGTTGAGCGGGGTGCGACACTTATGTCTGTATAGAGCCTCAAAGGGTGACATCTTGAGGCTAGTTTGATAGCCGTTGTTGTAGGAAAACTCAGCGTACGGTAGGATGTCCTCCCATTTGGGTCCATGAGCAAGAGCGCATGCCCGAAGCATGTCTTCCAAAATTTGATTGACCCGTTCGGTCTGCCCGTCTGTCTGAGGATGATAAGCAGTGCTCTGTTTCAAGGTTGTTCCCAGGGCTTGGTGGAGATGTAGCTAGAATGCCAAGGTAAACAAAGATCCTCGGTCTGAAGTGATAGTCCTGGGTACTCCATGCAGACTGACAATCCTGGATATGGAAAGTTGAGCAAGTTGGTCTGCACGGTAGGTTGTCCTTATTGGAATAAAGTGAGCCACCTTTGTAAGCATGTCGACCACAACCCATATAGCGTTATTTCCACGTGGTGTTTTTGGCAATCCCACGATGAAGTCCATGCTAATATCATCCCATTTCCATTGCGGAACGGGTAAGGGTTGAAGTAGACCGGCGGGTTTCTGATGTTCAGCCTTCACCTTATTGCATATATCGCAACAGGCGACGTAATAGGCGATATCTTTCTTCATTCCTTCCCACCAGAATGTTTGCTTCAAATCTTTATACAGCTTAGTGCCTCCGGGATGAATAGAATATGCAGACTCATGAGCTTCCTTTAGAATCTGCTGCTTTAGTTCCCCAAAGTCAGGTACACAGACTCGACTCCAAAGTCGGAGGGTACCTTTATCACCAATGTTGAAATCTGGTGCCTTCCCTTCTCATACTTGGGCCATTACCTTGAGTAACATTGGGTCCCCCAATTAAGCCTTTCGGATTTCGTCTTCCAGAGTAGGGGTTACTTCCAAGGTAATCGAGCATGTTGCATCATAAATGATCATGTTGAGCTGAGCTATTTCTTCTCGAAGTGCTGGGTGCAAAGACTCGATTAATGTGTTCGCTGTGACTGGTTTGCGACCAAGGGCATCGGCGACCACATTAGCTTTTCTCGGATGGTAGTTAATACCGAGGTCATAGTCTTTGACCAATTCAAGCCATCTTCTTTGCCAGAGATTTAAGTCCGGTTGAGTGAATATATACTTGAGACTCTTGTGGTCGGTGTAGATTTGACATCATTTTCCAATGATGTAATGCCTCCAAATTTTTAAGGCATGGACCATGGCTGCCATTTCCAAGTCATGTGTAGGATAATTCTCCTCTTGCAGTCATAGCTATCTCGATGCATAGGCCACGACCTTTCCATTTTGCATAAGCACACACCCAATGCCACGCCTGGATGCGTCGCAATAGATGTCGAAGCTTCGGTAGATGTCTGGTAAGGTCAATACTGGAGCGGTGGTCAGACGGGTCTTCAGCTCATTGAAACTGTGCTCACATGCTTCTGTCCATATGAACTTCTGATTCTTCTTAAGCATTTCCGTCATTGGCTTGGCAATCTTTGAGAAACCTTCAATGAAACAACGATAATATCCTGCCAAACCTAAGAAACTCCTGATTTCTGACACTGAAACGGGTGTCTTCCAATTTAACACTTCTGTGACTTTGCTTTGGTCCACGGCCACTCCTTGAGCAGAAAGGGTATGCCCAAGGAATCCCACTTCTTTAAGCCAAAATTCACATTTGCTGAACTTGGCGTAGAGTTGATGAGCTCGTAATCGCTCTAATACTGCTCGGAGATGCTGTTTGTGCTCTTCTTCGCTTTTAGAATATATAAGGATATCATCAATGAATACTACCACAAACTTGTCCAAAAAGTCCATGAACACCTTGTTCATCATGTGCATGAAGAATGCAGGAGCGTTGGTCAGTCCAAATGACATGACCGTATACTCGTACAACCCATATCGTGTAGTGAACGCTGTCTTGGGGATATCTTCTTTTTTGATTTTCAGCTGGTGATACCCGGTTCGCAAATCAATCTTGGAGAACACTTGAGCCCCACTAAGTTGATCGAACAAATCATCGATCCTGGGAAGCGGGTATTTATTCTTGATAGTGACATCATTGAGAGCACGGTAGTCAACACACATTCGGAGACTGCCATCCTTCTTGCCCACAAATATGGCAGGTGCACCCCAAGGAGATGAACTGGGGCGAATATATCCTTTTTGAAGCATCTCATCCAATTGCTTTTTCAACTCCACTAATTCGGATGAAGGCATTTGGTAATATTTCTTGTAAATCGGTGATGTCCCGGGCACAAGCTCAATTGAAAACTCAAGCTCTTGATTGGGTGGCATGCCTGGCAATTCTTCTGGGAATTCACAGACCACTGGGATTAAATTCATATCTCTAGCAATTGCTGCATAAACAATCCCCTTCTTTGGCATGGCTCTACCGGCAAAGAACCGAGCAGGCTGGTCCGAGGGATTTATTAGCGTGACTTCTCTTGTTGTGCAGTTGATGCAGACCTGGTGTTTTGTCAACCAATCCATCCCCAAAATAACATCCAACTTTGGAGATATGGATATTGGTGATGCGCGAAAGGTAATTCCATTGATTGATATTTCCAATCCTCGGCATACAATATTTGTCCTGAGCATGGATCCAGGGGATTGTACCGCCATAACTTTGTCCAATAGAGTATAGGAAAGTTGATGCTGGGCAACAAAACTCCGCAAAATAAAAGAATGGGAAGCCTCGAAATCGAATAAAATTGTTGCAGGTATGTTATTAACAGGAAACATACCAATGACCACATCGGGAGCTTCGTGAGCTTCTTCAGCGGAGATATGATGAACTTGCCCTTGGATATACTTTCAGTTGGGGAATTGTCCCACATAATTGACTTGAGGCTTCAGGTTGGTTGGCAGCTTTCCATTCTTGGGACACTGCCTAGCGTAATGCCCAGTTTGTCCACATGAGTCACATGCATTGTTACGCTGACAGTCTTCCTTTACAGGTTTTGTAACCACATTCTTGAACTGATTTTCAGTCTGCTACCATGTTGGCTTAAACTCGAACTGTGGCTGATGCCAAGTACGAACCTTCTGAAAAACTTGTCCTTCCTTCTTAGGTTCAAACTTGCGTTTGCGGTCTTCATATGCAGTCTTATGATCATTAACAAGCTTGTGTTCCCTTTCGGCAATGAGTGCCTTATTCAGCAAAGTTTGGAAGTCGGGGAAATCCAGCATGCTGAGTGCACATCGGAGGGTATGGTTGAGCCCTCCGAGGAACCGATCTATCTTCTGTTCTTCGGTGGCTACATCATGTGTGGAATAACGGGCCAAGTGATTGAACTTGTTTAAATACTCACTTACAGTCGAGTTCCCTTGTGTAAGGGTGAGGAATTCTCGTTGCTTGACCTTCAAGATACCGGCGGAAATATGATACTTGCGGAATTTATCTTTGAATTTATCCCAAGTAATCTCATCTTCAGCAGACCACATAATTTTGGCATTGTCCCACCATATAGCAACTGGTCCTTCCTGATAATGAGTGGCGAAGGGTACCTTATCAGCATCTTCAGTGCGAGCAATTTCTAGCTTCTTTTCAATGGTCCTCAGCCAGTCATCGGCTTCCATCTGATCTACTGCTTGACTGAAGCTTGGCGGTTTGGTCCTCTGAAAATCTGACAATTTAGAATGGTTGCCATTATGATTATTCTGCCCAATCATAGTCTGCATGCTTCTCAGGAATTCCATCAGATCTTGGTTTCTCTTTTCCTTAAACATCCGCATAATCTGCTCTATTGTGGGTACTTGCGGTGGAGGAGGTGGTGGCTGATATGGTTCTGGGGAATGTCCTGCTTGCCTGGCGGATCGACGAACTGGGGTATCGTCGCCACCATGACAGCTGCTGCCACACCTTGTCATCCTATATAAGTTTCCCAATATGAAGCATCGAGATGAGCAACATACATTAGGGGAAAAATAGGAAGGTGAAGCAACAAACTCGGAAGAGAATTGCGAGGAAAAGCCAAAGCAAATAACCGAAAACAACATAATTATACAATACATCATCCAACATACATAACAGGACGACAACAAGGATAGTACTACTACACGCATACAACCAAACACCACATCATCCTCCTCTACTCATGATGACAGTGATCGCACTGGCACTCTGACGGTCCTGCTGATGTCTCCTCGGTATCTGACTCCGAATCGGAACTGATAATGTTAACGGAAACCTCCGGGGCAAAGGAAACACGACGACGCTGACGGGATGGCTCTCCCTCAGGGTCTGGAGCAGGGTGGCTCTGCAGCATAGGAGCACCTGGGGTAGCGAGAAATAAAGCCCACTGGGCTGGGGACTCATGAAGAGTCACTGACGAGGTGTCTGAGTTACTCTGAGAAGGTGCGGGAGTCACGGGTGCAGGTGGAGGTAGAGTAACTGTAGGAACGAGCGGTGTATGAGCAAGTGAAGGTGGAGCAAACGCAGATCGAGCGTCAGCTAGCTTGTCTCATGTGCAGTTCAGCTCCTGGGCTAGGCTGATGATCAGAAGGTATCCAGCCATTATGTAACGAGATAGGTGGCTGGTTGAACGGTCACACTCCGGATCAATAAAAGGGAAACGGATCTGTCCGGAGTCAAACAAGGATGGATAGGAGTAGAAACCTGGGTGAGTCTGCATCTGAATCTTGTTGTAGCACAAGTCAGTGAGAGCCTCGAACGCTGCAAACTGGATCGCCTGGTCAGGTGTAGAAGTAGTCCCGCCCTTGGAGGAGCGAGTGTAAGTACCCACCAAGGTACTGTTGTGCAAGATGACCTCCGCGTGATACTCGTACACACCGTCTGCAAGCTGCTCTCGATACACCTGGTACACCGAGTCATCACCATCGGGGTAGAGTCGGCACCACACGTTGCGAAGCAGATGCGGAAAAGTGGAAGGTGCTGGCTCATGCTGATACGGATATGGAACTGGTGCCATCTACACTCACAATATTAGCTGGTCAGCATCAAAAGTAAACTATATGCATGCAATGCAACACCCAAGTGCAGAGGCAAACTCAAATCAACCCAAAGGCTAAAACTACCGTATTCTAACGCGTCAGCTGTCTAGGGTGTCCTACAGTTAGTGCGGCTCTGATACCAAGCGTTGTGGCACCCCGGCTCAGAGTAACTGGTTTACCTTGCATTGCCAGCCCAGAGATCTAGTCTTCTGGCAACGCACACCAACTTGGTACAGAAAATAACCGCTTTATTGATCTCTAGCGGATACATAGGTTCGAACATTACAAGATAAGCGAGGCCAAGCGGCACACACGATGCGGCTGCACTTATGTACATTATTTAGTAGACATCTCAGGGGCCTCGATGATAAAGGAAACTACTACGCGGCAGCGGAACGACGATGTAGCGGAACTCCACTCCACAAGGACACTGCTGGGACATGGCCTAGATAGCGACGGACAGATCAACATCAACGCCTTGCACAGCTTCTCCTGCATCTGGCATGATAAGCCAGGTGAGTACTTTGAATGTACTCGCAAGCTCATAGCAAACAAAACACATACGACAAACAATAACAAGGCATTTAGCAAGCTTAATGCATGAACATGATCATGGTACTACCAGTCATGAAGTGTGCGAGAAATGATGCCATGGTCCCTTGGACCAACTTACCATCTCGGGGTTACCTCGTAACCACCGTCAACATCTTACCATGGTGATCCTCACCCGATCACCGACTTCTGCCTGTGCCATCTTAGAGTTCTTAGTGTGCAGGTTAATTATATCTGTTGACCCACGGTGTGACCTACTACGAACTATGTCCATATCCAAGGATGAGGCTATCGATAGATTATACACTCTGCAGAGGTTAGTACACTGTACCGACACCACGGAACTCATGGCCTCGTGCTCCCATTCGGGTGGACCAACGACATTCCGACAAAACCAATCTATTGCATGACAATCTCCCGGCCACTCCGACAAACTCCCTTTTGGGCTATGTCATGGGTGACCCCGATGTCAACTCGTGACATCCTGCCACCTCGTGGCTGCCACCGTCGTGGCCAAACAAAACAAAGTCGTCCCACACGGGGACATCGGTACCGCAAAACTCGGGCACACAAGGTTATGACTGCCTACCGGGCCAGGGTAGCGCAAGCGCACAACCTTCCCTAGTTGGAGGCACCGGCGAGAGGATGACAATAGACCGAATTAGGGCCTCCCCATCCAGTCAAGTGTGATTGCACTGGTGAGTTCGATTCGGTGGCACCATGACTCGATCAACAGTTGTTCAAGTTGGATTACATCATGTTTAACTTGAAAGAATGTGATTCAAGCCATAGTATGCAATGAGGTGCACGGGTCATGATAATATGAAAGTGGATAACAAATGCATCATGCGACCATGAGAGTATACGACATGATCTCTACTGCACAAAATAACAAGATGACACATTTTTCACTATGTAATAACAATATGACATGTAACAACTAGAATGCAACAAGTTATATCTAGGAAATCATTTTAATAGTGAGACATTTAATGATTTTAATTCAAATAAACCATTGTCATTGAAATGTCATCCTTGAATATGAATGTTGTGGCTTGCCTTGGTTCAGAGGAGTGTCACAATACTCCTGGTCTTCTCCAACACAACTAGGAACTTCTGAAAATATTATAAATGCAAAAAGAAAATGCCACATAAAGCATTTTATTGCACCAGAAATTCCAAACAGCAAGGAAAATTCTGAAATTTGGCATACAGAAACTTTGGCTCAATACAAAACTAATGCAAAAAGAATCAACTCATTTGGACTTATAGAATAGAAACTAGAGCTGGTCAAAGTTAGGGTCAAAATCTGGATTTAATTGAATTTAAACAAATTTCCAGAGAGGGGCACGTCGAAGGCGTATTTTCAGAATACGCCTCCACTTATACCGCTTCGGGCGAGAGGGAGAGGCCGACAGTGGGGTCCGCTGTCAGGGTTAAAAGGGAGAGAGAGAGAGATGGAAACAGGGGAGGCGGCACTATCGCTGGTGATTCTCCGGTGAGGAGACCTTGGTGGCCGCCGAAGAGGAGGGGGATGGATCCAGCGCATCGAGGCGAGCACGGGCGTACCCGAAATGATAGTGGGGGACGGACGGCGTCGGAACGTTCCTCTCCAGAGACGGCGGTCGGCGGCGCTCGTCGGATACGGCGATTCCGGCGATGATCCGACGAACCAACGGCACCGGCGTACTCAGGAGATCCCCATGACCTCAACGGGAGCAGATGACGGAGCTGGGGACGACTGGAATGAGTGAACGATCGAGGTGGATCCGCGGCAAACTCCGGTGATGATCGGCGGTAGGAGGCCTTCCTGGCATTGCCGCACTTGCTGGGGAGCGATTTGTGGTCAGTGGAGGCGAGAGCGATGGCTAGAGGGGCTCGGGGGTGGCTCTATATATAGATGGAGGGGTGGCCGTGCCTGAACTCCGCTGGCGATGAGCTGCAGAAGAAATGAGTGAGGGGGGAGCTCGGGCGCGACGCGGAGACGAAGTAGCAGAGCACAGCAACGCGGTGCATGCACGCGGACACAATGCGGCGCACTACGCGGGGCAGGTGGCGCACGCGCGCGCACTATTCCGCCCGCTAGTGCTTCGGCTGCTTCCGGTGAGCTGCTTGCCGGCGTCGGGGAGGAACAGGGCGAGGCCAGGTGGAGAACTGGAGGCTGCGGGGAGGCTGGGACAGGCTGCGGTGGCGAGAGGAGGCGAAACGGGCGGCGGCAGAGGGACCCGATGTCCAGAGCGCGGCGACCGCCAGCCAAACCCCGTGCACCCACGTAGTCACTGCATGCACTGGCACCCGCGGTGCTTTAGGCGATGCCAGATCGTGTCTAGGGCGTAGTCCCTTCAACGCGGTGCCTGAATATGCGCTTGGTTTGCCACCTAGCTCACTGGATGGGACTAGAGCTTGCTGCAAAGTTTTTGGATAGAAACTTGGGACAAATTCTGGGGACAAACTGCTAGGAAATAAAGTTTGAAATTTCGGGGTTAAGTATCTCCTAGGAAGGTAGTCATGTGGTAAAAATTTCAGCTCCAACAGATCAAGAAAAAATATACTTGCTTCACAAAGTGCCATTTCTGACCAGAAGCAAAAAATATTTTCCTTAGCTGAAAATTTCCAAATGACTATGGGATATTTTTGCATGGGGAGGTGAGGCATGATCCAGAGAATATTTGGGAATTTTCTGAGAATTTTCTGAGCAATAAAAATGAGGGTTGCTTCACAGCTCATTGAGAAAACAATCATTTTCAGGAAGAAAATGAATTTAATGCCATTAAAGAAAATTGTGCCATGGCATTATGGTGAGAAGGATGAGGTCTAGAAAGGGTTTAAGGATGATAGAACCCACTTGGAAGTAAATCAAAAGTAATTCCATGTGGTAAGTTCAAAAGAATTGACTGAAAAACCCAAATGCAAATTCAAATATTCAATAAATCCCAATAAAATAAAGAGGGCAAAAACCAGGGTGTTACACAGATTGAAGTTTGTCCAGTCACTACCATGAGATGGATGGCTCATTACATTTAGATCTCTGTGCTCCTGGTTCCTAGAATGCCACAGTATATCCTCTCTTGTTTGAGCATCATGAAACAAGCTCTGCAATCTTGGTATAATTGGAAAATGTCTTAGAACCTTATGAGGAATCCTCTTCACAGCATTGCCATCTTTCCATCTTGATGATTTGCATTTGGGGCATTCACTTAAGTTGGCATAATCCTTCCAGAACAGAACACAATTATTCTCGCAAACATTGATCATATCATATCCAATTCCAACCGCACGGAGGAAATTCTTCATTTTACTGTAGGTCTGTGGCAGCTCCGACACAGCTGGGTAACAATCGCGGAAAGCACCATCATCTTATCGAATGATTTGTTGGTCATCCACTGAGATGTCTTCACCTAAAGAAAGCTGACCATAGCTGAGAATACTGACAGCTTACAACCTGCGGTGTCTGGCACTTTGCATTGATCCAACATGCGGGCCCACCGGTTTTCTTGTACAGGTGTAAGTTCTCGAAATGCGTGAGCATTTCGTAGCATTGTTTCAATCTTGGTCAAAATCACTGGCTCCACCGCCACATCCTCCTCCTCTTGCTCTTCCACCAAAGCATCAGGCAGATCAAGATGGTGATCTGCTGCTTCCACATAGTCAGTGACATTAACGTTCACAGCTTCACCTTGATGAACCCACCTACTATATGTGACTGACATCCCATACAAGTGTAGATGATTTTGCACAGTTGACTGGGGTCTTAAAACTGAATCATACAACTGCTACACGGGCAGCGCACATCTGCTTTCGGACCACCGTACTCAGCTCTGATAAAGTTCATGAAGTTTTGAACCCCCTCGACATATGCAGGGGAGAATCGTCGAGCAGAAGTTATCCAAGTCCTGTCCATCTGTCAAACATACAAATTAGTTCTTCTACTAGATATTACAGGAAAAATATATATGTTTCATTATAAAGTCCAGAAAAAATACCTAGGTCGATGTCTAAAGCTATGGCAAGATATTTGGACAAGTAGATCTAAGTAACGAAATATATGTAAAGCTAATTCAACAAACAGATTGACTGGTAAATTATGGCAGGCTATTTCAGCAATCAATGAGGCCGAGCACACTCAAAGGCCATCTCAGCAACAAATATTGAGTGTAAAACGGTGTCGAGCTATTTCACCTAACAGATTGGCTACTAGACAATGGCAATCTACTTCACAATACATACATGGTCCTAAAATATGGTAGGATATTTTAGCAACTAATCAGGCGTGGCATGCCATCTCAGCAAAGCAGATTGAGTGCAGAACAGGGCAAGGTAGCTTTTTAAGCACAACATATTAAGTGTAAACTATTTCAGCAAGCAGTGAGATTAACAGCGTATATCAGCTAACATTCAGCGCTACTCCGACATGCACGGGGTCTCAGTCTAGAATGCACGTACCGTGGGAGAAGCTGACCACCGTGCGTCTCCAAAAGAACGTCGCCAGCGGTGGCGGCGCGGCTGGAGGACGGCAGTTTACGAGAGCGTACTGTGGGATCGAGAGGATCACCGTGCGTCCCCTCGAAGCACCGCGGCGCCGACGTATCGGCGTGGTGGGGAGGGCTAGTTTGGCGGAGCGAATGGAGTGGAGGGGGGTGGGGGAGGGGGGTTTGGGGAATATTATTGGCTAGTTGGCCGAAGGGGAGTTGAATTTGGGATTTGGGGGGAATTTTTGCGCGGTGGGCGGGGGAGTTTGGTGAATGGTCGGTTTCTCCAATTGCGGTCCCATGTGTCAGTGAAGAGGCAAGCCGAAGCACGTTCACTTTGGGTGAGCGGTGTGCAGGACCGACCGTGTGAGGGGTGCAATGCGACCGCGACAGGCGTGTTGTAAGTGTACCGCCTTTTCCTTTTGAACTTGTAGAGCGTAACACTTGGTTTTGGTGCTTCGCGCGATCCATCGATACAAATCCCGACTAAAACGGCGCGGGCGGGTCTTTTCCCGTGCGATATGCTGGAAGTTTGGATTAGTTGGTTTGACAGACACAGCGAGAGAAAGACGTGAAATGCGTGAATGTGTAGTGGACGTACTTTTGGAGGGCCAAAGAGAAATTATGTATGTAAACCCTCTGTATTTATTTACTTCGCATATTAGCTTTGTCTCGGGTCAAACTTTCTAAACTTTGACCAAGTTTATACATACAAAAACAATGACATCCACAATACCAAGTAAATACGATTAGAATCATTATTCAATATATTTTCATACAACATATCTTTTTATTGTGAAAGTTCATATAACCGGACGAGATTCATGTAAACACGGCAGATTTTCATTACATTTCGAACTTTTAGGACAAAAAAAGAAAAGAAACCCGACCCTAAACCTATCCTACGGCGACGACGTACGTCCACTTTCCTTTGTATTCCGCATCGGCGGCCACGTCCTCCATCTGCCGTCTCCATGAACGGCAGCGGGGTTCAAGACCCGTGAAGTAAAGGTGCGGTCTCCGGCGAGGAAGAGTAGAACACGGGAGATGGACCGGCCCACTTGGGACACCATGCCCTGCCGCCTCCCATGCCCTACTCATCCTCGGAGGAGTCCACAACCTCGGCGGTGCCGGTGGACGTGAGGTCGATGATGGACGTGGACGGTCCGTCGCTGTTCACGTGCCATATGCGCCCCCGAACGTTGGACGGCGGCGCGTAGAACGCGCGGCTGGCGGAGGTCTTGTCCTCGGCCGCCGGCGCGACCGGCGCTTGTGCGGCCGTGTCCGCGTCTGGCTACGCCGGCATTGCGTTGCGAGCAGTGGGTTGAGCAAGGGCGGCGACCTCGAGCTTCATCTCCGAAGACAAGCTCTCCCGTAGAGCGTTCCCGCCCGCGATCATGGTGGATGTGGTGCCAGGGAGGAGGATGTGCTCTGGTGTGGAGTTTAGCTGGGTGTTGCCGCCTTTAAGTAGCGCACACTGGTGAGGCCAAGTATCCGGGTGCATCAATGAGTCGCCGGAGTTCGTACCTAAGGCGGCGAGCCTGCTTAATGGCAGCATGCGGACGAACGGCATGAATGCGGGTAGCTGGCGCCGGGGGGGGGGGAACACACGCGGGCGAGGGACGAGGGTTTTTCGTGGGCCAGGGTAGTCAGCTGCGGGCGTGGCAACGTTGCAGATGCCCTTTGCTCACATGCGATCCCACATGTCAGTGACAAAGCAAGACGACCCGCGTTCCCTTGGGTCAGAAGAGCATGCCGGACCGACCGTCTGTGGGTGCGACGTGAACGCGACAAGGGTGCTGTCAATGCACCGCCTTTTCATTTCGAACTTGTAAACCGTAACACTTGTAGAGCATAAGACCGAAAGCATATAGTATGAAGTTGGCAGCTCACCTATACCCAGCCTAGTAGCCCACGTGTACAATAGTTATTCATACTAGCATATGTACCGGTATAATTAGTGTACCACCCTTTCCTTTTCAACTCGTTAAGCGTAACGCTTGATTAAGTAGCCGGACAATGTGTGTTTCCTGTCTTTGTATGTATTTGAGGTGTGCTGATTGAGGGGTCCGGCTGTTTGAAGGAATAATTGAGGCGTGCCCGCTCCGTGCTCGCATTTAGGTGTCCAACTTACCATGTTCCGGCTGTAGTAACTATACTATGTAAGTTGCTTGGAAAAATAGTTACCTAGGTCGGTTTTGTGAGCCGTCCACTACGTGTCGCTCCCCATCTTAGTAGTGACAAACCCCTTCGGTTCATGACCCAACACACCTTGACGAGATCTATAGATGTGGAGAGATCGAGTGTGTGTCGTGCAAATCAAGGTTTTGGTGTGTGTCTATGATAGAAATGATCGTGTGAGGTGGAGAGTGGGGGGTGTTTGTGTGTACGCTAGTCGGTCATGTACCATCTAGCTGTAGATCGATTGAAATAGGACTAGGGTGGGTCCGGAGATCGATCGATCGACCGATGTACATAGGGGTGTAGAGAAAGATGAATGTATGCTTAAAAAAAGATAGATGAAAGGCTTGGTTACAATTAATGCATGGTAGAGTGACCTAGGCGTGTGTCGAAGAGCGACCTAATGAGCGAGATACAATCCCGATACCTCAAGTGGTCGATCATGTGTGACATGCACAAAGAGGAAGAGAGGTGCTATGCGTGTGTGTGCGAGAGAGAGAGAGAGAGAGACCATGAGATGAAACCGAGAGAGATCGAGTGGGTGTGCAATACAGAGAGAGCATGCGTCAAAGAAAAAAAATGTGACAACACTCTATGTTGGGTGTGTGAGACATATTATGCATAAGAAGACACTTGGTACTTGAAACCAACCTAAAAAAAGTTTCAAATATTAGAATTTAACCTAAAGTGGATTCAAATATTTGAACCGGTGATCATAGCATTTGCAAATCATATGTAAAGGGAATTCAATCTTCATTTCGCTTTTCAACTTACAATATACCATGTACAAGCACGTACATAAATTTGTATTCAATCAAAAAATGGTTTCCAATTTGTATTCAAACACGTGAATGTTTGTTCTCGCGCATGCGCTTGCTACCAGGATTTTGCCACATCTAGCCAGTCCAATAGCAGTAGGAGTACTAGTACTAGTACTACCTTTGTTTTTCGTGCCAAATTTTCACCATAATTTGAACCCAAAATTTTTTAATGCAAAAAATTATATCGTTCGATTCGTATGTGAACATAGTTTCCAATGATATTATTTTCGGTGACATGCATTAATATTATTTTAGTTAAATCTAAGGTCAAAATTTCACACAAAATATGAAGGGGACCAATAAACCAGGACGGAGGCATCTGCACTAGAGTATGGAGTGCTTATTAACACATGGCCCACCTCACACTCTCAACAAATTTCTTGGAATCCGTGCTACAATCTCTCCCTCCTCGTCTCTCTCTTCTAGTGTGTTTTTTTACATCAGTCATCTCTCTTCTAAATTCAGCCGACGCGGGCGGGGGAGGGGGAGATGGAGGGGGAAAGTTTGCCTACCGTCGGTTTGCTCTCAACTGTGGTCCCGCAAGCGAGCGAAAACACAAGACGAAGCGCGTTCCATTCGGTGAGCGATGTGCCGGACCGACCGTGTCGGGGTGCAACGCGAACACGACAAGTGTGATGTACACCATCAGTTCCTTTTGAACTTCCATACTTCTTTTTTTTGGAATGGCTAACGCGCGCGCGCGCGTCGGAGCCCATGATTTCCGACCGGCTGGGCTTGTCCTAATTAAGTAAGTTCATCAGGGTGTATTATTTATAATTAAGGAAAGGGCGGGCCCCACCCAAGTGCAAATCAGGGGGGCGATTAATTGGGGATGGAAAGGTCCATGCACATTCACTAGGCGAGGATTAAATGGAACCATGTGTTGTTTGTATCGTCAAAGGAGGAGGTGGGGCCACTGTAAATACATGGAAACGGCTGTAGTTATTAATTCGGAAGGAAACAGACTTGGTCGGAAGTTTATTGAGGTTGCAAGAACGGGATCCGCGCGTTCGCACGCGCGATCACGGAAGAGTCTTTTCGTTTTTTTTAGGAGTGCGGCGATTCGGTGCCCAGGCTCACCTGCACCCGGTCAAAAAAAATTCACAAAATATTCAAAAAAATTCAAAAAATTCCAATTTTTTTTCCATGGTAGAAAATTTGATGCGTGAGGTCCGCTCCAATTTTCAAATCATTTGGACATCTGAGTAACTCTCGGCAAAAAAAGACAAATCGGGTCAGAACAGTGCATGAACAGTAAACTTTTTAACTGACCCCAAATTTGTCTTTTTTGCCGAGAGCTGCTCAGATGTCCAAATGATTTGAAAATTGGAGCGGACCTCACGCATCAAATCATCGACCATGCAAAAAAAATTGAATTTTTTTGAATTTTTCTAGTATTTGTTTTGATTTTTTTCATCAGCGCGGGTGCAGATGAGCCTGGGCTCAGAAGATGATTATCGGGGGTTATCTTCACAAGTTTAAAATGAGGAAAAGGAACACTCACATCACGCCTGTCGCGTTCGCATCAGACCAGCACACGATCGATCTACCCTGCCGCTCAACGCCAACCGGCTTGGCATTTCACTGGCATGTGGGAATGCATGTCAGCAATCCGACCATGGGCCAAACTAGCCCGCCCTGCCGTCGCCATTTCCTCCACGCGCGTGGTTCGGCCAAAATTTTCGCTCGCTTTTTTTGAGAAAGTATGCTTGTATTCAAATCACGAAATAATACAAAGAAAATTTTTGCTCGCTGATGAACGAGGCAGTGAGGGGAATGAGGATGGAATTTAATGCATTGCGCCTAAGCGCTTTGGGAATATCTGATTTTCGTAAGGTGACTTATACACCTGGACGGAGGGAGAAACCGCATGTGATCAAACCAAACTCAGCCATCCAATCGCTGACACCTAATTTTCATCGATACAGTATGTTTATAAGGCCGATTTATTAAATATAAATATGTTTTTACACAGCAAATGATCCCTAAAAACAACAACATAAAGAAAAACTATCACTGCTCACGGAACGAGCCAGCCTCGTCGTCTTTGGCTGCCGGCGCGAACCAGCCGGAGCTGCCGACGTGTGTCTCCGCGGCATAGTTGTCCTCGGCCTCCAGCTACTCGTTCATGCGGAGCATGATGGCGCTTTGCACGGACGCGAGCACCGCCCGGTTCACATCCACGACGTTCGGTTCCGCCTGTAGGAGGGCCTCAATGGCAGCGGCATCCGCGCGCTCCACGTCGAGTTGAGACTCCGCCACCCGGTTCAAGTCCACAACGACCGGTTCCGCCTGCAGGAGGGCCTCGATGGCAGCGGCATCCGCGCGCTCCGTGTCGAGTTGAGCCTCTGCCGCCCGGTTCACGACCATGACATCTGGTTCCGCCTGCGGGAGGGCCTCGATGGCAGCGGCATCCACGCGCTTCGCATCGAGTTGAGCCTCCGCCGCCCGGTTCACGACCACGGCATCTGGTTCCGCCTGTAGGAGGGCCTCGATGGCAGCAGCATCTGCGCGCTCCGCGTTGAGTTGAGCCTCCGCCGCCCGGTTCACGACCACGACATCCGGTTCCGCCTGCAGGAGGGCCTTGATGGCAGCGGCATCCGCGCGCTCCGCGTCGAGTGGAGCCTCCGCTGCCCGATTCACGACCACGACATCCGGTTCCGCCTACAGGAGGGCCTCGATGGCAGCGGCATCCGCACGCTCCCCGTCGAGTTGAGCCTCCGCCGCCCGGTGCTTCTTTAGGATCGCCAGGTTGAACCGCTGGTCCGCCTGCACCATGGGGGACCCGGACACCAGCATGAAGTCGACGTCCATTGTCTCCTTCGCCGCAGGGGACTTCTGCTCCGCGACCTCCGCCATGAACATTGGATCGCCTTCCTTCTCAGAGCTCGGCTCCAGAGGACTCGGGGATTGGCCCACCGCAAAGCGAGCTTGGGAACGGAGGTCTATGGCACCTACCGCCGCCGCGATTTTTGCGTGGCGCTCCAGCGTCAGCATCTTGTAGTACATGATCTTGCTGCGCACCATGGCTATCTGGCGAACTAGGGGATGACTGATGCGGGCTAGGGGATCGAAAGGTGGGAGAATGGGTTGGGAGGTGGGGTTTTGGGGCAGTGGTGACCGGCCGGCAAGTAGCTGGCGTAGGCCGAGCAGCGAAGGCTCCGGTGTGAATAGTGGTACCGCTGACGACCGGTTAATCGGTTTTGACTGTGTGGAGTTTGCAAAGCCAGACGGCTGGAGCCTGGAGAGTTGTGGGGGTGGGATGGACCAAAGTTTCGGAGTTTGACATCGCAGACGTCCGGACCTCCCCACCCGTTCGGTCTGTAGGATTTTTTTTTTTAGATGCTGTAGGTGGGATTCGTATCCGAAAAGACTCTTCCGTGATCGCGCATGCCAATCAACTTTTGACCAAGTCAGTTTCTTTCCGAATTAATAACTGTAGCCATTTCCATGTATTTACAGTGGCCCCACCTCCTCCTTTGACGATACAAGCAGCACATGGTTGCATGCACGTTGGCCCACTCTACTTTCCATTTAATCCTCGCCTGGTGAATGCGCATGGACCATTCCATCCCCAATTATTCGCCCTCCCCTGATTTTCACTTGGGTGGGGCCCGCCCTTTCCTTAATTATCAATAATACACCCTGAGAGCTTGGTTAATAATATAGCCGGCTGCTGGCTGTAGTATGTTGCCATGTCATCTATAGCGAATGTAATAGCCAACACGTATAATAGTTAGCTATAAGAAAGTATTACTTTATCAACATATGGCCCACCTTCCACTCTCACAAAGCTTCTTGGAGCTCGTGCTACAGCCGGCTATAAGTCTACAACCCGCTTCTCTTCTCCCTCCTCTTCTCTTTATTCCAACTCAGCAACAATATATTATTTAAATCCTTACAGCCCGCTTATGTCACCTTATTATATTTGCTCTGATGAACTTACTTAATTAGGACAAGCCCAGCCGGTCGGAAATCATGCGCTCTGACGCGCGCGCGTATATCAAAAAAAATTGTGAAGATAACACATGGTTCTTTGCCTTCGTGTGATACATCGATGGAAATCCCGATTATAATGACACAGAATTTTCTACTAAATCCCGTAAAAAGGCGTCCTCTTCGCCCCTCCGGCTGCAATCATCGCGCTAAGCATACTTTCTATTTGACTTCCTTCCCTATTACGGTGACGTCGATGATATTGATACGTCCATTTCGCATCATGTTTTGCTACTATTATTTATGGTGTTTTTAATCAATATAACACTTTGTGGAGCAATTATAATGCATTTTCTCTCTTAATATGCAAGATTTACACAAGGAGGGAGAATGCCGGCAGCTAGAATTCTGGACCTGAAAAAGCTATGTCAGAGATTCCTATTCTGCACATCTCCAAATGAGCTGAAATTTCACGAAGATTTATTTTGGAATAAATAAAAAATACTGGAAGCAAAAAGTACCAGAGGGGGCCACCCAGGTGCCCACGAGGCACCAGGGCGCGCCACCCCCAGGCGCGCCCTAGTACCTCGTGGGGCCCCTGGCCAGCCTCTGGCCCCCATTTTGTGGTATATAAGTGCATTTGCCCTAGAAAAAATATAGAGAAGACTTTCGGGACGGTGCGCCGCCGTCTCGAGGCGGAACTTGGGCAGGAGCAATTTTCTCTCCGGTGGAGAGATTCTGCCGGGGATACTTCCCTCCGGGAGGGGGAAATCATCGCCATCGACATTACCAACGATCCTCTCATCGTGGGAGGACTAATCTTCATCAACATCTTCACCAGCACCATCTCATCTCAAACCCTAGTTCATCTCTTGTATTCAATATTTGTCTCAAAACCTCAGATTGGTTCCTGTGGGTTGCTAGTTGTGTTGATTACATCTTGTAGTTGATGCTAGTTGGTTTATTTGGTGGAAGATTATATGTTCAGCTCTATTATGCTATTCAACACCTCTCTGATCTTGGACATGATTATGTTTTGTGAGTAGTTACTTTTGTTCTTGAGGACATGGGAGAAGTCTTGTCATAAGTAATCATGTGAATTTGGTATTCGTTCGATATTTTGATGATATGTATGTTGTTGATTCTCTTAGTGGTGTCGTGTGAACGTCGACTACATGACACTTCACCATCTTTGGGCCTAAGGGAATGCATTGTGGATTAGTAATTAGATGATGGGTTGCTAGAGTGACAGAAGCTTAAACCCTAGTTTATGCACTATTCCGTAAGGGGCTGATTTGGATCCATATGTTTAATGCTATGGTTAGATTTATCTTAATTCTTCTTTTGTAGTTGCGGATGCTTGCGAGAGGGGGTAATCATAAGTGGGAGGCTTGTTCAAGTAAGAACAGCACCCAAGCACCGGTCCACACACATATCAAATTATCAAAGTAGCGAACGCGAATCAAACAAACATGATGAAAGTGACTAGATGAAATTCCCATGTGTCCTCGAGAACGTTTTACTTACTATAAGAGATCATTCCGGCTTGTCCTCTGCTATAAAAAGGATTGGGCCACTTTGCTGCACTCTTTGTTACTATTGCTACTTGTCACTTGTTACAAATTATCTTGCTATCAAACTACTCGTTACCGATAATTTCAATGCTTGCAGAAAATACCTTGCTGAAAACCGCTTGTCATTTCCTTCTGCTCCTCGTTTGGTTCGACACTCTTACTTATGGAAAGGACTACGATTGATCCCCTATACTCGTGGGTCATCAAGACTCTTTTCTGGCGCCGTTGCCGGGGAGTGAAGCGCCTTAGGTGAGTGGAATTTGGTAAGGAAACATTTATATTACGTGCTGAAATTTACTGTCACTTGTCACTATGGAAAGTAATCCTTTGAAGTGTTTGTTCGGGGTATATTCACCTCGACCGGAAACACAAATAGTTGCTCCTCAACCTACTGCACCTACTGAAAATATTTATTATGAGATTCCTCCGGGTATGATAGAGAAACTGCTAGCTAATCCTTATGCAGGAGATGTTACAGTACATCCTGATATGCACTTAATCTATGTGGATGAAATTTGTGGATTGTTTAAGCTCGCAGGTTTATCCGAAGATGGAGTTAAGAAGAAAGTATTCCCTTTATCTTTGGAGGGAAAGGCATTAATGTGGTATAGGCTATGTGATGATACTGATACATGGGACTGGAACCGATTGAAACGAGAATTCCATCAGAAATTTTATCATTTGCATTTGGTTCATCGTGATCGGAATTATATATATAATTTTTGGCCTCATGAAGGAGAAAGCATCGCGCAAGCTTGGGGGAGGCTTAAGTACATGTTGTACACATGCCCCAATCATGAGCTCTCAAAAGAAATTATCTTATAGAATTTTTATGCTCGGCTTTCTCATGATAATCAAACTACGCTCGATTCTTCTTCGACTGGCTCCTTTATGAAGAAAACTATTGAATTCAGATGGGATCTTCTGGACAGAATTAAACGCAACTCTGAAGATTGGAAACTCGAGAAAGGTAATGAGTCTGGTATAATACTTGAGTTTGATTGTGTTAAATCTTTTATGGCCACCGATGCTTTTCATAAGTTTAGCACTAAATATGGACTTGACTCTGAGATAGTAGCTTCCTTTTGTGAATCATTTGCTACTCATGTTGATCTCCCTAAGTAGAAGTGGTTTAAATATCATCCCCATGTTAAAGAAAATATTGAGGAACCTGTTAGTGTTAAAGAAGAAACAATTGTTTACCAGGTTGATCCAGTTGTGCCTACTGCTTATATTGAGAAACCACCTTTTCCTGTTAGGATTAAGGAACATGCTAAAGCTTCAACTGTGGTTAACAAAAGTAATATTAGAGCACCTAGACCCTCTGAACAAATTAAAGTTGAACCTGATGTTGCTATGGTTAAAGATCTCTTAGTCGATAATATAGATGGGCATGTTATTTACTTTTGTGAGGAGGCTGCTAGAATTGCTAAACCTGTTAGAAATGAACGAGATAAGTTAGACAAGAACAAGCTCGTAGTTGGTATGCATGTTGTTTCTGTTAAGATTGGAGATCATTGCTATCATAGTTTGTGTGATATGGGTGCTAGTGTGAGTGCTATTCCATTTTCTTTATATCAAGAAGTAATGCATGAAATTGCACCCGTTGAGATTGAAGATATTGATGTCACTATTAAGCTTGCGAATAGATATACTATTACACCACTTGGGATTGTTAGAGATGTTGAAGTCTTGTGTGGCAAAATTAAATACCCTACTGATTTCTTAGTACTTGGTTCACAACAAGATAATTTTTGTCCCATTATATTTGGTAGACCTTTCTTGAATACCGTTAATGCTGAAATTGATTGTGTTAAAGAAAAAGTTCGAGTTAAGTTTGGTGATATATCTCATGAGTTTAATTTCTCCAAGTTTCGTAGACAACCTCATGATAAAGAATTGCCTAGTAAAGATGAAATTATTGGTCTTGCTTCTATTGCCGTACCTCCTACTGATCCATTAGAACAATATTTGCTAGACCATGAAAATGATATGCATATGAATGAAAGAAATGAAATAGATAAGATGTTCTTTGATCAACCACCTATCTTTAAACACAATTTGCCTGTTGAAACTCTTGGAGGCCCTCCTCTGCCTAAAGGTGATCCTGTATTTGAATTAAAGCAATTGCCCGATACATTGAAATATGCTTATCTTGATGAAAAGGAGATATATCCTGTTATTATTAGTGCTAACCTTTCAGCTCATGAAGAAAAGAGATTACTAAAAAATCTAAGGAAGCACTGTGCTGCTATTGGATATACTCTTGATGATCTTAAGGGCATTAGTCCCACTCTATGTCAGCACAAAATCAATATGGAGCCTGATGCTAAACCAGTTGTCGATCACCAACGGCAATTAAATCCTAAGATGAAGGAGGTGGTAAGAACTGAAATATTAAAACTTCTGGAAGCAGGTATAATCTATCCCTTAGCTGATAGTAGATGGGTAAGTCCCGTTCATTGTGTCCCTAAGAAAGGAGGTATTACCATTGTCCCTAATGATAAAAATGAACTCATTCCACAAAAAATTATAACTGGTTATAGGATGGTAATTGATTTTAAAAAATTAAACAAAGCTACTAGAAAAGATCATTACCCCTTACCTTTTATTGATCAAATGTTAGAAAGATTGTCTAAGCATACACACTTTTGTTTTCTATATGGTTATTCTGGTTTTCTCAAATACCTGTATCACAACCCGATCAAGAGAAAACCACCTTCACTTGTCCTTTTGGAACTTATGCTTATAGACGTATGCCTTTTGGTTTATGCAATGCACCTGCCACCTTTCAAAGATGTATGACTGCTATATTCTCCGACTTTTGTGAAAAGATTGTTGAGGTGTTCATGGATGATTTTTCCATTTACGGAACTTCTTTTGATGATTGCTTAAGCAACCTTGATCGAGTTTTGCAGAGATGTGAAGAAACTAATCTTGTCTTGAATTGGGAGAAGTGCCACTTTATGGTGAATGAAGGCATTGTCTTGGGGCATAAAATTTCTAAAAGAGGTATTGAAGTTGATAAAGCTAAGGTTGATGCTATTGAGAAAATGCCATGTCCTAAAGATATTAAAGGTATAAGAAGTTTCCTAGGTCATGCTAGTTTCTATAGGAGATTTATTAAAGACTTCTCTAAAATTTCTAGGCCTCTTACCAATCTTTCGCAAAAAGATGTTCCATTTGTTTTTGATGATGATTGTCTAGAAGCCTTTAAAACACTTAAGAAAGCCTTAACCACTGCACCTATTGTTCAACCACTTGATTGGAACTTGCCTTTTGAAATTATGTGTGATGCTAGTGACTATGCTGTTGGTGCTGTTCTAGGACAGAGAGTTGATAAGAAATTAAATGTTATCCATTATGCTAGTAAAACTCTAGATAGTGCCCAAAGAAATTATGCCACTACTGAAAAAGAATTTCTAGCAGTTGTGTTTGCATGTGATAAATTCAGATCTTACATAGTTGATTCTAAAGTAACTGTTCACACCGATCATGCTGCTATTAAATATCTTATGGAGAAGAAAGATGCTAAACCTAGACTCATTAGGTGGGTTTTATTGCTACAAGAATTTGACTTGCATATTACCGATAGGAAGGGAGCTGAGAATCCCGTAGCAGATAATTTGTCTAGAATGGAAAATGTTCTTGATGACCCACTACCTATTAATGATGATTTTCCTGATGAACAATTATCTGTCATAAATGCTTCTCGTACTACTCCATGGTATGCGGACTATGCCAATTACATTGTTGCTAAATACATACCACCTAGTTTCACATACCAACAAAAGAAAAAGTTCTTCTTTGATTTAAGACATTACTTTTGGGATGACCCACATCTTTACAAAGAAGGAGTAGATGGTATTATTAGACGTTGTATACTTGAGCATGAACAGGAACAAATCCTACGGAAGTGTCATTCCGAAGCTTACGGAGGACACCATGCGGGAGACAGAACTGCACATATGGTATTACAATCTGGTTTTTATTGGCCTACTCTTTTCAAGGATGCTCGTAAGTTTGTCCTATCGTGTGATGAATGTCAAAGAATTGGTAATGTTGGTAGACGTCAAGAAATGCTTATGAATTATTCACTTTCTATTGAACCATTTGATGTTTGGGGATTCGATTTTATGGGACCTTTTACTAAATCCAATGGGTATACTCATATTTTAGTTACTACTGATTACGTTACTAAGTGGGTAGAAGCTATTCCAACTAGTAGTGCTGATCATAACACTTCTATTAAAATGCTTAAAGAAGTTATTTTCCTGAGGTTTGGAGTCCCTAGATATTTAATGACTGATGGTGGTTCACATTTTATTCATGGTGCATTCCGTAAATTGCTTGCTAAATATGATGTCAACCATAGAATTGCATCTCCCTATCACCCTCAAACTAGTGGTCAAGTAGAATTGAGTAATAGAGAAATAAAATTAATTTTGCAAAAAACCGTCAATAGATCTAGAAAGAATTGGTCTAAGAAACTTGACGATTCATTATGGGCTTATAGAACTGCTTATAAAAATCCTATGGGTATGTCTCCTTATAAAATGGTTTATGGAAAAGCATGTCATTTACCTCTTGAGTTAGAACATAAATCAGATTGGGCAATTAAGGAACTAAATTATGATTTTAAACTTGCCGGTGAAAAGAGGTTATTTGATATTCGCTCATTAGATGAATGGAGAACTGATACGTCTCCAACGTATCTATAATTTATGAAGTATTCATGCCATGTTTATTATAGTTTTGTATGAATTTGGTGCACTTTTATATGTTTTTTATATGATTTTTATGGACTAACATATTAACCTAGTGCCCAGTGTCAGTTGCTATTTTCTGCCTGTTTTTGGTTTTCCAGAAAATCCATATCAAATGAAGTCCAAATGCAACGAAACTTTTTGACGATTTTTTCTGGAACATAAAAGACACTAGAAGCTTTGGGAGGTGGCCAGAAGACCCACAGGGGCCCCATGAGCCACCAGGGCGCGCCACCCCCCCCAGGCGCGCCCTGGTGCCTCGTGGGCCCCCTGTGGCCCCTCTTCGCGTGATTCCAACGCTGAAAATCATATATATTCAGAAACCCCTAAAAGTTAACCTAGATGAGTTTTTACGCCGCCGCAAGCCTCTGTACCTCAATGATCTCATCTATAGCCCTTTTCCGGCACCCTGCCGGACGGGGGAATCATCACCGGAAGCCATCTTCATCATCCCGGCGGTCTCCATGACGAGGAGGGAGTAGTTCACCCTCAGGGCTGAGGGTATGTACTAGTAGCTATGTGTTTGATCTTTCTCTCTCGTGTTCTTGATATGGCACGATCTTGATGTATCACGAGCTTTGTTAATATAGTTGGATCATATGGTGTTTCGTCCCTCTCTATCCTTGTTGTGATGAATCGAATCTTTTCCCTTTGAGGTTTCGTTATTGTCGGATTGAGTATTCGGATTTGAGAACACTTGATGTATGTCTTGCATATGAATAGCCGTGGTGACAATGGGGTATTATATTGATTCACTTAATGTATGTTTTGGCACTCAACTCGCGGATTCCCGAGGTGACATTGGGGTAATCTATGCATAGGGGTTGATGCACGTTTTCATTATCTTTTCTCCGATAGAAACTTTGGGGTGCTCCTTGGAGTTCTTTGTGTGGATTGAATATTATGATTATGAAGTTGTTTGATGCATATCGTATAATCAACTCACGGATACTTGTGGTGACATTGGTGTATCTAGGTGACATTAGAGTTGGTTGATGTGTATCATATGGTGTTATTTTAGTACGAACTCTAGGGCTGTTTGTGACACTTATAGGAATAGCTCAATAGATTGATCGGAAAGGATAACTTTGAGGTGGTTTCATACCCTACAAACAATTTCTATCTTATGTTCTCCGCTAATGGGAACTTGGGAGTGATTCTTTATCGCACGTTGAGGGATGGTTATATGACCCAATTGTATTAGCATTGTTGAGAGATTGCACTAGTGAAAGTATGAACCCTAGGCCTTGTTTTTAAGCATTGCAATACCATTTGTGCTCACTTTTGTTACTTGCTACCTTGCTGTTTTTATATTTTCAGATTACAAAAACCTATATCTACTATCCATACTACACTTTTATCACCATCTCTTCGCCGAACTAGTGCACCTATACAATTTACCATTGTATTGGGTGTGTTGGGGACACAAGAGATTTCTTGTATTTGGTTGCAGGGTTGTTTGAGACATACCATCTTCAACCTACGCCTCCCACGGATTGATAAACCTTAAGTCATCCACTTGAGGGAAAATTGCTACTGTCCTACAAAACTCTGCGCTTGGAGGCCCAACACGAGTCTACAAGAATAAGTTGTGTAGTAGACATCAAGCTCTTTTCTGGCGCCATTGCCGGGGAGGTGAGTGCTTGAAGGTGTATCTTTAGATCTTGCAATCGAATCTTTTAGTTTCTTGTTTTATCACTAGTTTGGCTTATAAAAGAAAACTACAAAAAATGGAATTGAGGTTGCCTCATATTATTCATCTTTATAATGTCTTTCTTGAAAATGATGGAGCAAAAAATTGTGCTCAATTGATAGAAGAGGAATTCAATAAAATGTTTGGTATTAAATCTTTGAATGATGAGCATGATTGCAATGTTGCTAGTATGAGTTCTATGAATATCCATGATGCTAGTGATATGCAAAGCCATAAGCTTGGGGATACTATGTTTGATGAAGATAATATTTTTACTCCCCCAAGTTTTGATGAGAAAATTTATTATGATAATAGCATGCCTCCTATTTATGATGATTATATTGATAAAAGTGGATTTGGAGAGGTTACAACTTTATTTAATGATGATTCCACCATTTTGGAAGAGGTTTCAGTTGACTATGATAACAAAGTTGCTATCTATGATGATTATTGTGATGACATGTATGCTATAAAGAATAATGATAACCATGAAACTTGTCATCATGATTTTAATTTTCAATTGGATTATGCCAATCAAGTATCTCATGATAGTTATTTTGTTGAGTTTGCTCCCACTACTATTGATGAGAATAAATTTGCTTATATGGAGAGTAATAAAATTTCTATGCTTGTGGATCATGAAAAGAATGATTTATGTGATAGCTATATTGTTGAATTTCTTCAAGATGCTACTGAAAATTATTATGAGAGATGATCATATGCTTGTAGGTATTGCAATAATATCAAGTTTCCTCTCTATGTATTGAAAGTTTTGAAGTTATGCGTGTTTTGCCTTCCTATGCTAGTTGATTCTTGCTCCCACAAATTGTTTGCTCACAAAATCCCTATGCATAGGAAGTGGGTTAGGCTTAAATGTGCTATTCATATGCTTCATTATGCTCTCATTGTGTTTCAATTCTTCACTTTTTATGTGAGCATCATTAAAATCATCATGCCTAGCTAAAAGGCATTAAAGAAAAGCGCTTGTTGGGAGACAACCCAATACTTATACCTACTGTTTTTGTGTGTCCACATGATTAAGATACTGTATTAATCATGTTTTATATGTTTTCTTTCAATAATGTGCCAAGTAAAGCCTTTGGGATAGTGTGGATGCTTGTTGATTTGATTCTGTGCAAAAACAGAAACTTTTGCGTCCAGTGCTGGAATTTCTATTATGTACTGGAGCATGAAACAATTCTGAAATTTTTACAAAGTATTGGGTTACAAATTTTTTACGTTGTACTAATTTTTCAGAATTTTTGGAGGTACAGAAGTATGGTTTTTAAATCGCTTACTACACGCTGTTCTGTTTTTGACAGATTCAGTTTTCGATTCATAATTTGCTTGTTTTAGTGTTTCCATAGCTTATATTGAGTAATATAAATTGTGGAAATGATAGAATACAGTAGGAATTATGTGAGAACAATTATGAATCTTGTCTTGACAGTACCTAAGTGGATGATTTATTTTTATCATGCTAACCTATCTCACGAAGTTCCGTTAAGTTTTGTGCGATTGAAGTTTTCAAGTTTTGGGTGAGATATCGATATGAGGAGAATAAGGAGTGGAGAGACCCGAAGCTTGGGGATGCCCAAGGCACCCCAAGATAAAATTCAAGGAAGACTCAAGCAACTAAGCTTGGGGATGCCCCGGAAGGCATCCCCTCTTTCGTCTTCAACACTATCGGTAACCTCACTCAGAGCTATATTTTTATTCGTCACATAATATGAGTTTTGCTTTTAGCGTCATTTTCTTTTGTTGATATTTTCTTGCTGTTATCAATAATCATGTTTTGTATCTTTTAGTTCAATAAAATGCCAATTATAGCCTTTACTATGCTCAGTTTGCAAGTTCATGTGTTGCTGTTTGAAAACAGAAAGTTTTCTGTTATGTCCAGAATATTCCTGAATAGTTAGAACATGATAAAAATCTGAAATTTTTACACAGTAAGCATGAATGAGTTCTATGTCACGTGGTAATTTTTCAGAATTTTTGGAGTTAGGGAAGTATGGATTCTTATTCCCCTTTTACAGACTGTTCTGTTTTGGCAGATTGCTGTTATAGTTGCATTGTTTGCATATGTTTGCGTGTTTAATGTTTCTATTTGAGGATAGGAGTATTAAATATGAAGAGGCATTTAGTATGCATTGTTTAATTATAGTTTTAGTGATTTGCTACAGTAGATAATGTTAAGGTTTTGAGTTGATTTATACTAACTTATCTCACGAGTTCTTGTTGAGTTTTGTGTGGATGAAGTTTTTAAGATTTAGAGAAACCGTGATATGAGAGGAATTAAGGAGACACAAGAGCTCAATCTTGGGGATGCCCAAGGCATACCAATATAATATTTCAAGAAGTCTCAAGCATCTAAGCTTGGGGATGCCCCGGTAGGCATCCCACCTTTCTTCATCAACAATTATCGGTTAGTCTTGGTTGAGCCTAAGTTTTTGCTTCTTCACATGAGATGTGCTATTCTTGGAATGTCATTTTATTTTGTTTTCTTTGCTGTTTGAATAAAATTATCTAGATCTGAAATTTTTAAATGAGAGAGAGTCCTCACATAGCTACCTATTTACTTAACTACTCATTTGGTCTTAACTTATATCTTTTTGGAGTAGTTTGTCATTTACTCTTGTTCTTCACTTATATCCTATGAGTAAATTGTTGAAATGAATTGAATATCCTAAAGTTGAAATTTATATGCTTCATATGCTTGTCCCATGGGGAGTAGTGACTTCACATACAAGAAGTATAAGTGGTAAAATTTATTGAAAGTTAACAAACATAGCATTGGTCACTTGAACAATTCATGAAAGAATTTTGAAGGAAGAAAAATTTCACATATAAATATACTATCTTGGACATCTTCTATGATTGTGAGCCCCCATTAATTATTTTCAAGCTTGATCAAGTAGTTGACGTTGGACAAGGAAGACAACGTAATGAGTTATGTTTGTTTATATTCACATAGAAGTTATATTGTCATGGATCCTCTAACATGTGGTGCTTGCTTAGGATCTTTTGCTAGCCAAAAAAAATCGTACTAAGTAGAGATACTACTTGTGCATCCAACAACAAAAAGCGCATGACAACCTCTGCTTCCCTCTGCGAAGGGCCTATCTTCTACTTTTATGAATTTACTTTTATGTATTTACTTTTATGCAAGAGTCAATATTATCTCTTCTCACTTCAACCTAAATTATTCTCTAGTTGGCAAGCATCATGTGGCAGGGAATGATCCAGGCACAAATATCCAGTTGAATATAGGTGATCATGAGTTATTATTGTTGACATTATCCATGAGATAAATAAGTCGGGAGGCGAAACATTAAGCCCCTATCTTCCTATGTGTTTGACTGAAACGGTTTGTTCTAAAAATATGCTTTGAGTGTCAGCAATCATGGAAGACTAAATGATGGTTGAGTATGTGGAATTTGCTAGATCAAAGCTCTTACATAGACCCTTCCTGAAAATAAGATGAATTGCAATTGTTTGATGACTGAGAACATAGTTTGTTAGTTTTCAAGAAAGTTTATGGCCTATACTTTAAACATGTGAATAGCTTGCTACTTGATCATGAGAAGTTTTATGAGATGAGCTACTGTTTATGATATATAATAATGCTAGAAAAAGTGATTGAAATTATCATTGATCAAACTTATGCACTATGCTAGCATTCACACTTCATAAATTATTTCTTTTATCATTTACCTACTCGAGGACGAGCAGGAATTAAGCTTGGTGATGCTGATACGTCTCCAACGTATCTATAATTTATGAAGTATTCATGCCATATTCATTATAGTTTTGTATGATTTTGGTGCACTTTTATATGATTTTATATGATTTTTATGGACTAACATATTAACCTAGTGCCCAGTGCCAGTTGTTGTTTTCTGCCTGTTTTTGGTTTTCCAGAAAATCCATATCAAATGAAGTCCAAATGCAGCGAAACTTTTTGATGATTTTTTCTGGAACATAAGAGACACTAGAAGCTTTGGGAGGTGGCCAGAAGACCCACAGGGGCCCCAGGCGCGCCCTGGTGCCTCGTGGGCCCCCTGTGGCCCCTCTTCGCGTGATTCCAACGCTGAAAAATCATATATATTCAGAAACCCCCGAAAGTTAACCTAGATGAGTTTTTACACCGCCGCAAGCCTCTGTACCTCCACGATCTCATCTACAGCCCTTTTCTGGCACCCTGCCGGAGGGGGGAATCATCACCGGAGGCCATCTTCATCATCCCGGTGGTCTCCATGACGAGGAGGGAGTAGTTCACCCTCGGGGCCGAGGGTATGTACTAGTAGCTATGTGTTTGATCTCTCTCTCTCGTGTTCTTGATATGGCACGATCTTGATGTATCGCGAGCTTTGTTAATATAGTTGGATCATATGGTGTTTCTTCCCTCTCTATCCTTGGTGTGATGAATCGAATCTTTTCCCTTTGAGGTTTCGTTATTGTTGGATTGAATATTTCAGATTTGAGAACACTTGATGTATGTCTTGCATATGAATACCCGTGGTGACAATGGGGTATTATATTGATTCACTTGATATATGTTTTGGCACTCAACTCGCGGATTCCCGTGGTGACATTGGGGTAATCTATGCATAGGGGTTGATGCACGTTTTCATTATCTTTTCTCCGATAGAAACTTTGGGGTGCTCCTTGGAGTTCTTTGTGTGGATTGAATATTATGATTATGAAGTTGTTTGATGCAATCGTATAATCAACTCACGGATACTTGTGGTGACATTGGAGTATCTAGGTGACATTAGAGTTGGTTGATGTGTATCATATGGTGTTATTTTAGTACGAACTCTAGGGCTGTTTGTGACACTTATAGGAATAGCTCAATAGATTGATCGGAAAGGATAACTTTGAGGTGGGTTCGTACCCTACAAACAATTTCTATCTTATGTTCTCCGCTAATGGGAACTTGGGAGTGATTCTTTATCGCACATTGAGGGATGGTTATATGACCCAATTATATTAGCATTGTTGAGAGATTGCACTAGTGAAAGTATGAACCCTAGGCCTTGTTTTTAAGCATTGCAATACCGTTTGTGCTCACTTTTGTTACTTGCTACCTTGGTGTTTTTATATTTTCAGATTACAAAAACCTATATCTACTATCCATACTACACTTTTATCACCATCTCTTCACCGAACTAGTGCACCTATACAATTTACCATTGTATTGGGTGTGTTGGGGACACAAGAGATTTCTTGTATTTGGTTGCAGGGTTGTTTTAGAGATACCATCGTCAACCTACGCCTCCCACGGATTGATAAACCTTAGGTCATCCACTTGAGGGAAAATTGCTACTGTCCTACAAAACTATGCGCTTGGAGGCCCAACACAAGTCTATAAGAATAAGTTGTGTAGTAGACATCAAGCTCTTTTCTGGCACCGTTACCGGGGAGGTGAGTGCTTGAAGTTATATCTTTAGATCTTGCCACCCCCCAGGCACACCCTGGTGGCTCGTGGGCCCCACGTGAGCCCTCCCGACTCCGTTTTCTCCTGGATTACTTGTTTTGCAAGATAAAAAAATCTTTATATATACTCCCGAACGTTTTGACCACCGTATCACAGAAATCTCCTCTATTCTTATTTCGTGCTATTTTTCTGACAGATCTAGATCGCTATGGCTCCACCAAGCTCTTCCAAGGACAAGTTCTACGAGAAGGTCATCAACCCTTACCTACCGGAGGTGATGAAACACCCTCAAGCCATTGAGATGCGTGAGGGGGTGCTTCACATCCGGGATGTTCAAGGACCCAAGAAGACCGGGAGCGTGGAGTCCAGGCTCAAAGCAGTGGAGCAGGAGATCTTCAAGTGCCAAGGGATGGTGGAACGTGGACTTAGCGCCAACCACTCCATGATCACGGAAGTCACCCGTAATCACAAGGTGGAGGGCCAATCGATGGGGGACATCATCTTCAAGCTTAATGAATGAATCGACTATCTCCAAGGCCAAATCTATGATCTTCAAAACCAAAATTTTGAGTATGAGGCAAGATTCAAACGTATGAGTTTAGCTGCAAGTTTCAGGACTCCGGAGACTCGTTCATCTTTTTATGATGGGGAACCTATGCCATGGAAGCCGGAGAACAAGCCCATCACGTCATCACCACCACCATCACCAAAGAAGGAGACTTGAGCACATGGGTATGGGCACCCCCCTTGGCTTGTGCCAAGCTTGGGGGAGGTGCCCCGGTATCGTATCACCATCACTTTTATTATCTTTACCTATTTTTAGTTCGATCCTTAGTTATTTCGTGATCTAGTTGAATAAAAGTTTAGTATGATCAATTTTCGAGTGTTAGCTTCGTGATCTATCTATCTATGTAATCGAGTTGAGAGTTATTTAATAAAGAGTAGTTTGAGTTTTTGCTTCTTTACTTTCATGTCCCAATTCTAGCAATGAAAATAATGAAAAAGATCATATGGTAATCTTATGGAAAGTAATGACATTACATAAAGAAAAGTATAAGTGGTAAAATTTATTGGAAGTTAAGAAACATAGCATTAGTCAATGATGCAATTCATGAAAGAATTAATAAGGGAAGAGAAGATTCACATGCAAATATACTATCTTGGACAACTTTTATGATTGTGAGCCCCCATTAAGTATTTTATGCCAAATTGTTGATGTTGGACAAGGAAGACAACGTAATGAATTATGTTTGTTCATATTCACATAGAAGTTATATTGTTATAGATCCTCCAACATGTGGTGCTTGCCCAATATCTTTGCTAGCCAAAAATCTGCACCAAGTAGAGATACTACTTGTGCATCCAAAACCTTTAAACCCAGTTTCATGTCATGAGAGTCCACTATATCTACCTATGGATTGAATATGATCCTTCAAGTAAGTTGTCATCGGTGCAAAAAGCAATAAAAATTGCCTCTAAATATGTCTGAACTTTTATTGTAAGGGAAATAAGCTTTGTACGAACTTGTGATGGTAAAGAAATAAAAGCGACAAACTGCATAATAAAGGTTGCTATCACAAGGGGCAATATAAAGTGACGTTCCTTTTCATTAAGAGCTCTTGCATCCAACAACAAAAAGGGCATGACAACCTCTGCTTCCCTCTGCGAAGGGCCTATCCTTTACTTTTATGTATTTACTTTTTATGCAAGAGTCAATAGTGTTCTCCTCTACTTCCTTTTTATTTTCTATCTTTTGTAAGCATCATGTGGTGGGGAAAGATCTAAGCATATATATCCAGTTGGATATGAGTGATCATGAGTTATTATTGTTGACATCACCCTTGAGGTGAATAAGTTGGGAGGCAAACTCACAAGCCCCTATCTTTCTATGTGTTTGGCTGAAACTTTTTGCTCCATATATATGTCGTGAGTGTTAGCAATCATAGAAGACTAAATGATGGTTAAGTATGTGGACTTGCTGAAAAGCTCCTACATGAGACCCTTCCTGAAAATATGATGAATTGCAATTGCATTGTTGACTGAGAACAAAGTTTGTTAGTTTTCAAGAAAGTTTATGCCTTATACTCCATTGTTGTGATGAATTGTTACTTGCTCATGAGAAGTTTATGATAATAAATATTGCTATTATAATAATGATCATGATGCTACTATGTCCGTATTTTGTTTTTATCGACACCTCTCTCTCTAAACATGTGGACATGATTATCGATATCGGCTTTCGCTTGAGGACAAGCGAGGTCTAAGCTTGGGGGAGTTGATACGTCCATTTTGCATCATGTTTTGCTACTGTTATTTATGGTGTTTTTAATCAATATAACACTTTGTGGAGCAATTCTAATGCCTTTTCTCTCTTAATATGCAAGATTTACACAAGGAGGGAGAATGCTGGCAGCTGGAATTCTGGACTTGAAAAAGCTATGTCAGAGATACCTATTCTGCACATCTCCAAATGAGCTGAAATTTCATGGAGATTTATATTGGAATAAATAAAAAATACTGGAAGCAAAAAGTACCAGAGGGGGCCACCCAGGTGCCCACGAGGCACCAGGGCGCGCCACCCCCCAGGCACGCCTTGGTACCTCGTGGGGCCCCTGGCCAGCCTCTGGCCCCCATTTTCTGGTATATAAGTGCATTTTCCCTAGAAAAAATATAGAGAAGACTTTCGGGATGGTGCACCGCCGTCTCGAGGCGGAACTTGGGCAGGAGCACTTTTGCTCTCCGGCGGAGAGATTCTGCCGGGGATACTTCCCTCCGGGAGGGGGAAATCGTTGCCATCGACATCACCAGCGATCCTCTCATCGTGGGAGGACTAATCTTCATCAACATCTTCACCAGCACCATCTCATCTCAAACCCTAGTTCATCTCTTGTATTCAATCTTTGTCTCAAAACCTCAGATTGGTACCTGTGGGTTGCTAGTAGTGTTGATTACATCTTGTAGTTGATGCTAGTTGGTTTATTTGGTGGAAGATTATATGTTCAGATCTATTATGCTATTCAACACCCCTCTGATCTTGGACATGATTATGTTTTGTGAGTAGTTACTTTTGTTCTTGAGGACATGGGAGAAGTCTTGTCATAAGTAATCATGTGAATTTGGTATTCGTTCGATATTTTGATGATATGTATGTTGTTGATTCTCTTAGTGGTGTCGTGTGAACGTCGACTACATGACACTTCACCATCTTTGGGCCTAAGGGAATGCATTGTGGAGTAGTAATTAGATGATGGGTTGCTAGAGTGACAGAAGCTTAAACCCTAGTTTATGTACTATTCCGTAAGGGGCTGATTTGGATCCATATGTTTAATGCTATGGTTAGATTTATCTTAATTCTTCTTTCGTAGTTGCGGATGCTTGCGAGAGGGGGTAATCATAAGTGGGAGGCTTGTTCAAGTAAGAACAGCACCCAAGCACCGGTCCACCCACATATCAAATTATCAAAGTAGCGAACGCGAATCAAACCAACGTGATGAAAGTGACTAGATGAAATTCCCATGTGTCCTCGAGAACGCTTTACTTGCTATAAGAGATCATTCCGGCTTGTCCTTTGCTATAAAAACGATTGGGCCACTTTGCTGCACTCTTTGTTACTATTGCTACTTGTCACTTGTTACAAATTATCTTGCTATCAAACTACTCGTTACCGATAATTTCAGTGCTTGCAGAAAATACCTTGCTGAAAACCAATTGTCATTTCCTTCTGCTCCTTGTTGGGTTCGACACTCTTACTTATCGAAAGGACTAGGATTGATTCCCTATATTTGTGGGTCATCAGATATGGCGATCGCTCTGGCTTTGGCGAAGTGCGTTCGACGGAGCGCAATATTGAGGCAGACGACGGTCATGTCGTTCGGAAGTGCCGCCTGGAAGCCAAGACAACCGCCTTGTTTGCATCCAGGAAGTCTGTAGGAGATAGCAACTGTCGTGTCACCATGACCGTTGGATGCGACGTGACCACGTCGTTCGAGCTCGAGCTGCCGCAAGGGGACTCGAACGTGACCATGTACCCTTACACAGGCACCGATTTACTGTCAGAAAGACTCTTCCTCATCGGGGACCCGTCCAGCCTGTGCAACCAACGGAAATGCCGGCATGCAGTTCGGGGCTGGCTCCGCTCATCGATCTACGTTCCAACAAAACAGAGTGGGAGACGGTCGTCCCCGATGGCATTGTGAGGAAGATAGTCCAGGAGGCGAATCGCCGGCGGTTGCATCAATGAGGAGGGTGTGACTTTAGCGTTGACATGAATGTGGACCGGCATCATGTCGTTACCCTGCCGGCGCTATGTTCGTGGAGAAGCTTCTTGGCGAGGAAGGTGCTGGGACGTGCCCGAAATGTCTTGCACACACCATCAAACAAGTAGTACAGTAGTACCGCTTATCTAGGCTTTCGCCGGCCTGTTGATGCACATACGAGAATTTTTAAATCATATAATGCTCTATGTACGTTTGGTCTTGCCACAAATAAGTACTAGTACTATATTTGTAACCATTGAGTAACTGGTACTACTTGGTGAATGTTGCGTAGCCGTGGATGTCCGAGCTAAATTTGAAACACAGTCACGATCAAACGAGATGTTACCATTGGGCTCCACCACTCCACCAGCCGGAATCACCTTGGCCTATTTGATTTGCAGGATCCTCAAAACGCAGGAATCGCAAAAATATAGGATTGTTCTCTTTGGATGGGAATGGCTTGGATTGGAGTAGAGGATTAGGATTGTGTGTTTGATGTCATAGGGAAGACAGATGAATTTTTAAAATACTCCTAGGTTGGAGTAGATGAAGGATTTCCTATATTATTAAATGTAGCACAATAGCTTCGTCCGTCCAGCTTAGTGCGGGAAAGGTTGTTTCTGGAAGAAGATGATGGAGAAGCGGATTCAGTGAAGAGTGAAATTATGGTTGCTTCGCCTGTGACTTTGTGATTTGATGCCTCATTGCTTTGTGATTTGTGATAGTAGATGGGATTAGACTATGTGCTCTATGCATGCATCCATGCAAGGGAGAAAGAGAAGAGAGGTTGCATTTTTTATTCCTTCAATCAATTTGGCATCGGCACACCACCGAGTTCCGGTTCCCTCTTTTTTTGGCTTTCACAGCACCATCCGCAATGGTTCCCATCGATGCCAAAAGCTAGTTTACCATTTGGCTACACATTGTGGATGCCCTTAAGTGTACCACTTGGTTTGATTAGTAAAGAGCAGGTGCTTTTGCCGCACGGAAGTCGGGGGAGGTTGGCCTCACGGTTTGCTAACATGCGGTCCCACGTGTCAGTGATGTACCAAGCCAATCCGCGTCCCACATGACTACATGAGGCAGAACAACGGCAGAAGCAACTTCAGCGAAGAGTGAAATGATGGTTGCTTCTTCCCTCCAACTTATACTGCGGGAAAGCTGCAGCTTTGTGATTTGATACCTCATTGCTCATTACTACTGCGGTGCCACGACCGGGGTGCGTCCCCCCTGCTGCTCTGCACTGTTCTTTGGTGCATGGCACGTGGACCCAGATGCTGGATGTCCCACATGTCGGCGAAAGGGAGTAGAACATTTATGAAAGCGAGCGCTCCACTTTTACGACGGAGGAGTACAAGACACGGCGGCCCAGTGAACCATAACTTGTACTGTACTACTGTACTAGTACTATGTGGTAGTCTTGTACTCCCTCCTTTCCGGTTTACAGGGCTCATCTCTAAAATTTTGTTTTTCCGTTTTATAAGTCTCAAATTTAATACTTACCATCACATGTTTGGATTTCGAGGTGCATTAAATCACCCAATGCAAGTATCAAGAGAAAACTCACCAATGCATGTAGAAGTTCACGGACATTTAGTGGTCATGCATGCATGCGTTGTAATTAATGCATTGGTAAACATAACTTTTTGAGAAAAATGAGCGTACTAATTAAGTACTTATGCAAACTACAAAATTTATTCCACCACTCACCATCTACCTTGGTTGGAGAGATTTTGAAATTGAGCCCTATAAACCGGAAAGGAGGGAGTACTACTCTTGTACCACTTGGTTTTGCTGTTTCGCGCGATCCATCGATACAAACTGGATTAAATAGGTGAGGCCGGGTCTTTTCCCGCACGGTAGGCAGGGTAGTTTGGCATAGTCAGTTTGACAGAGAGACCGAGAGAAAGATGGGAAATGCTTGAATGTGTAGTGGGCCCTTTTTTTGTGTCATGTGTGTGTGTAGTCGGACCTTTCAGATCACAAGATGATACTAGCCATACATTTCAACGCAATTTTAATGTATGCAACATGAATAATTGAAGTAACAATATGAGATCTAAAACTTAAAATACATATGATTTATTGTGTTAGAGTATAGTAGTACTGTATTGCATAGTTGTTAGATATAACATGCGAGAATGTGTAGGGACGTACTTTTGGAGGGCCTACAGAGAGAAATTCGGCATAAAGTGGATTCAAATATTTGTATTCGTCATCATAGCATTTGTAACTCATATCTAGAGTTTATACGGTAGACGTGAATGCTTGTTCGCTCTTACGAAACCAGTACAACAATATTGGGGTGGCGTGCGCCAATTTAGGCGTGGGAGGTTGGCCTAGTCGGCTCCACGGAGAGGGTGAGAGAAGAGATAAATACACTGGCGGTCACTGTATTTGAAGCGAAAGCATAACACAGTCACCGGACTTCAAAATACGCTCATTAGGGTCACTATATACGTTTGACGGTGATTATACGGTCACTCGCTCACCGTTCAGCATCATATTGCACTCTGTTGACCGGCCAAATAGTCTACGTGGCACTATGTTGACTGGTAAAATTTGCCACGTTCCTTGTGGGTCCCACCTGTCAGTTGTCAAAGGAAAGAGATAAGATAAACAGAAATTTACGCAGGCGCGACAAGACTCGAACCCTTGCGCGCGAACCACCTGGCTGTGTATTTGTGTGTCAGGGCCTGATGTGTGTGCATGCACGTGTAGGTTGAGCACTTGAGCATGAGCGTGTGTGTTGGTCGTGTGGTGAGTGCATGCATGCGTGCATGCGTGCGTGTCTGTGTGTGTGTGCATGCATGCGTGCGTGTCTGCGTGTGAGTGTTGCATGCATGTAGTTCGTGTGCATGCGTGCGTGTGTGTATAATCACCACACTAGATCCTGTGTATTAAAAGAACCAGTCAACCAGCACAACATACCAATACAAGGCCACCTTGTCCGCGCCACTTCGAATCTCTTCTACTAGTGATACCCACCGTGCAATATTTTATTTTCGTTTGTTTATATTCTTATACCCGCTGACAGGTGGGCCCTATGGTAGTGAGATAATGAGCGCTGATGATGCAACACTAGATGCACCACGTGGACTGTTTAACTGGTCAACTAATCGCGTCTTCAACAAATACAGAGCTCTACGGTGAGCCTGTGACTGTATAACAACCACAAAACATATATGGTGACCGTAGTGAGTGTATTGTGAAGTCCAGTGATTGTATCGTGCTTTCGCTTCAAATACAGTGATCGTCGGTGTGTATCTCGCGAGAGAGAGATGGAACATGCGTGAATGTGACGGGGCGTACTTTTAGAGGGCCTAGAGATAGTTTGTGTGTGTACGTGAAAGAGGCGTAGAAAGGGGGGATGGGGAGAGAGAGATGCTTTTCGTTTCTCTTTATTATGACTAACTTCATAGTATAAAAATATAAACATTCACAATGCGGAATAAATATCATTGGATGCACCATGCAATTAACTTTCGTACTCCATATAACTTTGCAATATTGTATAGACGTAGATTTTATAAAATAAATTTTGGCCACACTTTGTGTAGTTCTAATTCAAAAGGAATCTTGTATGCGAAGTAAACGTGAACAGAGGGCTTTTTAGATCAATGGAGCACATGATAAGATGCAACATGTGTGAATGTGTAGTTTACGTATTTGGCAGGGCCTGGAGAGGGTATGTGTACGTATTTGAGAGAGGCGCGGATAGAGGGGGTGTGTGTGCGATGAGAGATAGATAGCACGAGAAATGAGAGAGGTCTAGAGAGATAGAGACGAATAGGATATGTCTCGACGAGAGATGGTCTTGAGTGTGCGTATGCAAGGGAGAGAGACATGAGCAGAAATAGTGTGTGGGGTGTGTGTGTCTGGTATGCATGTGTGGGTGTGACAAGATACCGAGACCTAGGGGTAGGGGTGTGTGAGGTCTGGTGGGCCGAGGTGAGGCCCCCGGTCGGTTCCGTTCTGCACCACATTGGTCCGCTCGTGACACATTATACGGAGACCCTTGGAGGACTAGTCGCACAAGACAAAGAAACCAGAGCCGCAAAGGACTTTGTGTCCACTGACAAAGCCGGCTAGGAATTGTAACCCTAGGCCCCGGGTATGTTTATACAAACCCGGGGCCTAGTTTGTCAATAGCATACACAGAATCCCTTGGTATTCACGTAGTGTACTATGTACACACCCTAGTCACAAATATACATGACCGGGGGTAGGGTATTTCCTTGATCGCAAGGGCCCGAACTAAGGTAAATCCTTGTCTCTTATTACCATGCATCCAACCTAGCTGTAAGGGATATCCTACTGAATGCTTTGCTGGAATCATATTCGTCAACTAGTAAGAGAGGTGGAGATCGACAATGCGTGTGAGATAGGCCTAAGCGTCCGGGAGACACGTAGGCAGGTATATGTATAGAGAAAAGGGTCGATGTAGATCGTGCGTGCCTATGCGTGTGAAAGAGTTCTTGTGACAGAGACTAGTGAAAGGAGTCATAGATAGTTGTGAGATAGAGGGAGGGAGGGTGATATATATAGACAACGTGTGTGCGAGAGACACCTCAGGAGAGAGTGTGAGGATGTGCGAGAGAGAAGGCCGATGGATATACAGCGTGTGCGCGTATGTGTGAGAGAGAAAGATAACACGTGTGTGAGGAGGGTACGCATAAAAGACTGATGTACACATCAATTAAAAATATAAATTGTATCCAAATATTTGGATGGGATCATGATATTTGTGATTCGCGTATGGAACGATCATTAGTGTATCAAACATCCATATTCTATCGAATTTGAGCATGTGTATGGTATTATTCGACATAATTGATCCATAGAGTCAGTATTTTGAAATCCAGGCAATGCATGGCTTTAGCAATTCAAATATAAATGTGATTATAGTTTATGTTGTGTGTGTAAAGCAGATTATACATACAAAAGATACATAGTGAACATTCTAAATAGCTAGCTAGGAACTAGCATACGTTTGAAATCAACTTAAGGTGGTTTCAAATATTCGAATTCAACACGAAGTGCATTCAATTATTTGAATTCGAGATCATGGCATTTGTAAATCATGCCTAAATTAAGGGTGCATCAATCTTTGCTTTGCTTTTGTACATAATAACATATAGTCGTGTACAAAATACATTCAAATTTACCACCTCCATTCCAAAATAATAGTTGTTATAGGATTTTCAAGAGTCAAAATTTCAAAAGAAGCGCATAATTTAATGAGGTTTTCAATCATACAAGGTCAAATTTAACGAGGTCTATTAAGGTCAATCCTAATAGTTCAAGAGTACTGTAAACGTTAATGCTTCTGGTTCAAAATTTTGAACGAAGCACTAAAAGATCCTCTCCACACCCGAAACCGCGCGAGACCAATGTTTGGTAGAAGGAAATTACCGCCCTAACTCTGACCCGTGAAGCCTATCGGCCCGACGTCTAGAAGTCTAAACCGGGGTAGGTTTGTAACTTCACCGAGACACCACACAACCGCCTCCGAAAAACATTCATATACCGCAGGCGCCTAAATGCCGATGCGCTCGGCCGAAATCACTCCCGCCCACTATTTTGGACACGTGAGATTACCGTCCTACCCCCGACCCGCAGCATGTCCGAAATTTTAGATGGGGGCAAAGTTTGTAACTTTCCCCAAATTTCAAACAAGCGCGTCCCGGAAACATGGTTCCCCCTTAGCTTCCCCCCTCCCCCGTCCGATTCCCCATTCATACTCCATGGGCGCCAAAACTCCCTCTCCACCAGTAGCGAAACCCCAGCCTCCTCCGTCCGCCACCCATCGCACCGATCCACCGCCACCCTCCTCCATCACGCCGGAGCCGATACCCCAACGTCGTCGTCCACCGCAACCTCAACCGCAGCGCCCTCCAGGACTTAGCAGTTGAAGCTGAGGCAGAGCTGCCACCACGACGCGGACGTGCGTCGTATCCGAGCCACTTCAACCCCTCCATCCTGCGCCTCACCGCTGCTACTCCAACGTCGCAATCGTCCACCGCACCGGAGCTGTTCCCACTACGCCGTCGTTCGCCGCCTCGGATCTGCTTCTCCGCCGCCGACAGAGGGCCACCACACCACACTCAATGACTTGGCCATGGGTGCATCCAAGGCTCCACCGTCCTCCACAACATCCGATTTCCAGCGAACCACAAGAAGATCGTTGAAAAATCATAAGGACGACACAGCATGGCAAGTCGATATTGGTACTCCTCTTCCCTTATTCTTGCAAATCTTACATGTCTGCTCGCACGGTATTCATCCCACGAAGGAAACTAGTTGACCACTTCTTACGGCACATTCTTCCTGATACTAGATGTTCCAAGTAACTCGCGGTGCACAAGGTTTCCCCCCATTTACTATTTCACTTTAGCTAGAGGTCCGTCGCCTGCCTGGATTTCAATTCAGTGTCAGTTGATTCCCAATTAAAGGAAGCACCACCCGTGGAGGCGCGCGGAGCACCTAGTCCGCCTGTTAGCCGGGGAATCAGTGCCTCAATGTCTATCTTAGAGGTGTGTGTGGCGCAGGAGCTGCTGGTGTCCGATCTGGAGGTCCGCCGGGCTTAAAGGAATGGTCAGGGGGGCGCTGCCAAGCACGTCGGTGGGGTGAGGTCGAGGGAAGGGCGGGGCGGCGGAGGCAGGGGTCTGGGCCGGTGGTCGCTGGCGGTTCGAGGAAGATCATCAACAGTGACTGGCGGGAGGTAGATGAAGGCCATCTGCCCGTTCCTTGTAGATCGGACGGTGCAGAAAAAATTGACTGACCTATTTGTTTTCAGTCGATTGTTATTTTCATAGGACCACATGTGGTGGTTTGCTGGAGGATTACCTGCACTTCCCAGCCATCCCTGTGCTCATATTTCAAAAGCCTAGAATCTAATTTCGTGTGCCATGCATGTTGTAGAGATATCGTATGTCTACCATCATTTGTTTTTGACCCACCAGCTATCTAATGCTTTTACACTGCACTACTTGTGCACAAACTACACCCATACTCTCTCACTATTGTTTTATTATGCATGGGTATTTCAGAATCTCAACCACAGTATTCTAAAAAGAAAACACAGCTATCGCTCCAGTCTGCATCGAGGATTGGAAAGGCGCGGTTTGACGCTCTAAAGAAGAGTGTAATGTCATTTGATGAAGACTGTCAACGTAGCTCTGTAGTTGATGACCCCATTCGCCATACACCAGCATCGCAGGTGCTTGCTTTAACTTCATGGTGTCATATGTGGTTGCATGTTGCATATGGTGTCTACCTTGTATATTGCTTCTAAATTGGTTAAATTGCATCTACTTAGCCATATATTGTGAATATGACACGCCTTCCTGTTTTTGGTACATACTGCATATGTCTATTAACCATGTTCTTACATCAAACTAATGTTCTTGCGTATCCCTCATCAATCACTTATGATGAGACAGTCAGACAGGTGGGTTAGTGTGAGACGCGCTACTCTTTTAAAGAGTGCAGTGTCATCCTCCCCACATGATTCTCAACAAACAGAAAGGCTAGATGAAGATAGTCAACGTAGCTCTATAGTTGGTGACCGCATTTCCCCTACACCACCATCGCAGGTGCTTGCTCTAACTTGGCAGTGTGATATGTGGTTGCATGTTGCATATGGTGTCTAGCTTGTAATTCTTCTAATTTGGTTAAATTGCATCTGCTATTCTGCTTAGTTTACACATTATACCTGTTAATGTGACATGCCTTCCTGTTTTTGGTACATACTACATCTGTTTATTAACCATGTCCTTACATAAAACTACTGTTCTTGTGTATCCCGCATCAATCACTTATGACGAGACACCTTTAGTATATGCTGCTTGATATTTGTTGCATCTTGCATATGATTTATAGCATATACTGCGTCTAATTTGTTGAAACGCCATTTATTATGAGACGCTTTTAACTTCGCAGAGTCATATTGGTTGCATCTTTCATGTGGTGTCTACCTTGCATTGCTTCTAATTTGTTGAAATGGCTTCTGCTTAGTTTACACAAATAGGTGTGAATATGACATGCCGTCCTATTTTTCGTACATATTCCATCCTTGTATCATGTGTTTGCCTTACATCCAAGTAGTGTTCATCTGTATCATGCATGAATGAGTTCTGGAGAGTGATTTTTATTCCTTTTTCTTGTCGTTTGACTTGACAATGCAAAATCAATAAAGCGGAAGAAAATTAGCAAGGCAGTGGATGATGGTGCTCCTTCCGACCAACTGAAATGGAGGGTCTCTACAGATTCTACTCCGCCATCCTCCAAACAAGATTTGGAAGACAACACATGCATAGACAGTCAACGTAGTTGTGTTGATGATGAGCACATCTCCCCTACCCAACCATCACAGGTGCTCGCTCTAACTTGGCACTGTTATATGTGGTTGCATGTTACGTATGATGTCTAGCTTGTATTCCTTCTAATTTTGTTGAATTGCATCTGCTTAGTTTACACATTATACTTGTGAATAAGACACGTGTTCCTGTTTCTAGAACATACAATATATATCTATCACGCCATGTTCTTACATCAAAGTACTACTGTTGTGTAACCTGCAACAATCACTTATCATAAGCCACATTTAACTTGGGCGTGTGATATAGGTTGCATATTGCATTGTTTTCTACCTTGTACTGCTTCTAATTTGTTGAAATGGCACTTATGATGAGACAGTTTTAACTCGGTAGAATGACATTCGTTGCATATTTCATACGGTGTCTAACTTTCATTGCCTGTAATTTGTTGAAATGCCTGTTGCTTAGTTTACACATCATAGGTGTGAATATGCAATGCTGTCCTTTTTTCTTACATATTCAATCCTCCTATCATGTGGTCGCCTTACATGAAAGTAGTGTTCGTCAGCATCATTCATCAATGAGTTCTGAAAAGCGAATTTTATTCATTTTTCTTGTGGGTTTGACTTGACAAGGCAAAAAAAATAAGAGAGAGGAAGGAAAAAAGTAAGGCAGGGGCTGATGGCGGTCATCTGGCGCCACCGGTAAGGAGGCGCTCTAGAGATTCTGCTACTACTGCTAGTGCAGTAGAAGTTCCAAGTAAATATGATGTGCCCAACAACCATACTCCATCATCCCAGGTGCTTTCTCTAGCTTGGCAGTGTGATATTTGCTTGCATGTTGCATATGGTGTCTAGCTTGTATTGCTTCTAATTTGATTAAATTGCATCTGCTTAGTTTACACATTATACATGTTAACACGGCATGTCTTCCTTTTTTGCATATACTACATCTGTCTATTACATGTTCTAACATCGAAGTACTGTTCGTGTCTATCCTGCATCAATCACTTATGATGAAACACCTTTAACTTGGTAGTGTGATATTGTTTGGATCTTGCATATGATTTATTGCTTGTACTGCTTGACATTTGTTTAAATGCCACTTATGACGAGACACTATTAACTTGGCAGAGTGATATTTGTAGCATCTTTCATATGGTGTCTAGCTTCCATTGCATTGCTTCTAATTTATTGAAATGCCTTCTGCTTAGTTTACGCATCATAGGTCTGATTATCTCATGCTGTCCTATTTTTCGTACATATTACATCCTCCTATCATGCGGTTGTCTAACATCAAAGTTTAGTTCGTCTGAATCACACATCAATTAGTTCTGAAGAACTAAATTTTTATTCCTTTTTCTCATGGGTTTGACTTGACATGGAAAAAAGGAGGAAGGTACACAGAATGGTAGGGGATGGTGTTACTACTCGGGAGGCACGGAAATGGAAGCGGAACAGCTCTGTAGATTCTGCTGGTACTGGTAGTGCAAGAGAAGGTCGAAGTCCACCGGATAAATGTACAAACACAGTATCCCCTGCTACACCACATGCAAAACATACCAAATACAAACGAACCAAACAAGCAACGACAGCCCTAGTGGTTGCAGCACCTTCTTCCACAATACCAACATGTGCACGACTTACTCGTTCGTCAACTCTGCTAGCGGCAAGTTCCCAAGCTCCTTTGCCACCTGACACTACTTCCGAAGCACTCTTGGCACAAGAGGACTTGGCAAGATCAGATGAACCTTGTGAGCTTCAACACCAAGACGGTAGTTGATCGAGTCAAGTTACAGTTGCATGCTTCTTTATATGTAGTCTCACAGTTTGATGTACACTAACACTTCCCATGTTCGTTGTTGAACTAGCACCTAGGCGCAAGAGGAAACAGACATCAGGGATAATGCTCGACAGGTTAACAAAATCTAAAGGAGGAAGACTGGAGATCCATTTTGAGTCAGGTTTAAAAAGGCCACGTGATGCTACAGAGTCAGCCAAGTTCGTATCAGAGGCAGTCGTTGCTGTTAGGTGTCATGCACGTATCCTCCCAACATGGATTCAGTACAGGAATGACAAAGACGAAATCCAGTTTAACACCTTCCTCGACCATTTATCTATAAGTATGGTTATTTATGGAACTTAGTAATATCCTCTTGCTCTATCCCATACTTTCTAGGTTGCTGGTAATGAGACTCCTATAATTTTGAACAGATGAGGTTCAAGTTGGATCGGCAAGATGATGCAACCAGACAAGCATGCACTCATGTTTTCAAGTCTGCTCTGTGACAGTATCGGTATAATCTGAGGAAAACTCACTTTGAAGGCAAGGCTAACAATGAACTTGCCCAAGCATCTCGAGTGGAAAATATAATGGATGAAGACTGGACAGCCCTTGTTAAACACTGGTCTGATCCAAAGTATCAAGTATGTTATATAGATGTGATCAGATCACATGTTGAACTCCTATTTACACATGTCCCTCACAAATCTATCTTCTTCTAGGTGAACTATTCAAAGAACAAGGCCAACTGTACGAAAGTGAAATTCCAACAGACGACAGGATCTCGTAGCTATATTGCACACTGCGAGGCTCTGGTAACTAGCTGTTGTTTCACTCTTTTGGCTGTGCCATATTATCAGATCTATATTAACTTGTTCCAAATGCAGAGGAAAGCCCGCAAGGACCAAAAAGAACCTGAACAAAATGCGGTGGAAATCTTCAAGGACTGTCACACCAGCAAGATGAAGGGCATGACTACACCAGTCAAAGCCGCTATAGTCAGTCCTTAATCCTCAGACCCTTTGAACTACTAGTTACTCTGACTTGTGGTGCATTGAACTGCATGGTTTGCAGCCAATGTCTATTACTCTTTTCAATTTTATACACAGTTGTCTGAATGTATCATTGCACTTTACAAGGTTTGAAAGAGAGGAACGATGTTCCTTTGCTCTTGATCTGTAATCTAGTTCCGTGTTGCACACAATGTTACAATTACCTGTTTGTCTGATCTCAGTAGTTTTGTGATATGAATGATGTCATACTATGCTCACCGTATTATAAACTTTGTCTCTTTATCTTAGCTGTCAATACAATGTGAAGAAATAGACAATACATTAGCCATGGTATATGGTCATATGTTTGGAACCTGGTTTTATTATGTACTTTGCAGTAAAATACAACTAATATTTTACACGGGTTCACCAAAATAAGTTCTGTATATAAACCAAAGCTATTCTGTTTGGTTTTGTTGCCTCATCAATAACTTCTGTTCTGGTACTACTAATGTACAAACTCAACTTTTCAGCAAGCTATGGAACAAATGGTGGAACCGCAACAACCTCCTGAAGGTGATGAGGCAACCATAACCACAATGTCACCTCTTGCTGCAGTGGGTTAGTATCTCTCCACTAACAGTGCTAAAAGCACCTTCCTGTGTAATACAGGGTTGGTTGTTAAGGCAACCTCGTCCAAACTACCTCAAGAACAAGATCTGCAAGCTCGACATAATGATATATCTGCGCTCCAGACATAAGTCCAATCCCTAACAGAGACCCTTTGTGAAACAAGAACAGCCATTGTTCGATGTCGTCAAGATATGCATGGTTTTGAAACCAGACTATCAGACATTTGCTATGTTGTTCAGGAGCCTAGTAGAAATGACAGCGAAGTTTATGGTGCTCCATCGAACACTACAGCATGAAAACGTACCAGTCAGGTCAAATCATCCGAGCTTCTAAACTTCTGATGGTGCATTTACTTTTATGCCAACCCTCCTTTTGTTATATGGCTATAATTTGTTTTGTTGCATTACAAACAAAATTCTTAACGGGCAGCGACCGGTTGAAGAAAATAGCAAGCGATTTTTGTATAGTGTAGGGTGTTCCCTATATTTGCACGGGTGGCGAACTTTGATGCCCAGTGGATGTAATGTGTGCAATCACCGTAATAGCCTAGCGTTAGTTGCTTGCTTATTTATTTCCTCGTAGTCATCTTTTTCCTCGGTTTGTTAGTGGCCGCAATAACCATGGGCCACATACGGCCTGTGGTAACCATGGGCCTGCTACCTGCTGTAGTGCCCAAGGGCCATCTACGGGCCGTAGGATCTGTGGGCCAAAAGCGGACCGCATTATGGGTCGTAAACGGGCCATAGTGGGAATGGTCCGTTTAAGGGGCCGTAGCATAACGGGCCGTTAACAGGCCGAAAGTCATCACAGGCTTAATTCTATCGACAGTCATAACGGGTCATTAATGGGCCGGAATACATGACGGGCTGAAAATGGCCCAATGGGTTAACAGACCACAAACGGGCCGATTGTAACCACGGGCTAAATCTGGCTCATTAGCATAACAGGCCAGTAACGGACCGTAAGTAATCGAGGGCCGGAAATGAGCCCAAGATTTTATGGGCCCTTAGAAGGCCGAAAGAAAACACGGGCTGGAAACGGCCCAACTAAATCATGGGTTGTTAATGGGCTCAAAGCCGTTTACTTTTCATGATGGACCAGAATCACCACGGGCCATCAATGGGCGCAGAGAAACAAAAGGCCTAATATGGGCCGAAAGACGTCACGGGCCATAGATGGGCCCAGAGAAACAAAAGGCCTAATATGGGCCGAAAGACGTCACGGGCCATAGATGGGCCGAAAGTGACAACGGGCTGAAATCATAAGGCACGGCCCACATGGCGCTACTGGGCCAAATTTTGAAAGGCCATAACGGGTCGTGAGTACCCGGGTCGTAAATAGGTTGTATGCGAACAGGCCGTTAACAGGCTTTCCTTGGGCCGGCCCGCTTACTTTTGACCAAGTCAAACGGGCCGGCCTTTTTAACGTAAATGGGCCACTATTGGGTCGTGCCATGTGTCGACGTATCATAGGTGTCTCACGTCCAATGAATGGATGACATCTGTCCCAACGCCGAGTTGACACGTGGTTCCGCCGGCGAATGAGAAATTTACATGTGGAAAATCGTCATTGATCAGGGCTGCTAACGGCTTATCATATCCAAACCGGAACCCGATAGCTTAATGGCGACCCGTTACGATGAATGCCATGTGTCGGTTACCCTTGACGAAAACACTTCCATGACGCGACATTTATCGTCATGGAAGTGGACACTTCTATGATGATAATTTCAGTATTGTCATGGAACACTTCTACGACAGCATAGGTATGACTATCTTGATTCTGTCATAAAATTGTCACGGATGTACAAGCATGACAGAAAACTTGACCTACTGTGACAAAGACGTATCATCATTGAAGTGTTTTTTTGTTGTGAATCCCACTATCTTGGAAGATTATAAAACTTTTATGCATGTGGATCATGAAGATAATACTTTATATGATAGCTATATTGTTGAATTTTATTATGATCCTACATGTAATTATTATGAGAGAGGCAAGTATGGTTATAGGAATTTTCATGTCACTCAATTACCTCTCTTGATGTTGAAATTATTAATGTTTCATTCTTCCTATTTGCATATGCTAGATGTTGTTTGTCTTGATAACTTGCATTCCTATAAAATGCCTATGCATAGGAAGAGGGTTAGACTTAAATGTGTCAATTTCATGCTATATGATGCTCTCTTTGTGCTTCAATTCTTGTCTTTTATGTGAGCATCATTATTATCCCAAGCCTATCTTAATGGCTATAAAAGAAAGAGCTTGTTGGGAGGCAACCCAATGAATAAAATAAATTTTTTGTTTTACCTTCTGTTTTTGTGTGTTTACACAATTCTAGCCTCTGTTATGATTGTGTTTTTATATTTTAATTAGTGTTTGTGCCAAGTAATGCCTTTGGGATGATTTGGAAGATAGTATAATTGATGCTGTTTGAAAACAGAAACTTTTGTGTCCAGTGCTGGAATTTTGATTTTTTTTCTGGGCAGTCAGAACCTTCTGAATTTTTTACATGATATTGATATATGAATTTCAAACGTTATCCTATTTTTCAGAATTTTTGGAGTTACAAAAGTATGACGTTAATTCAGATCTTTACAGACTGTTCTGTTTTAGACAGATTCTGTTTTTGTTGCATAGTTTGCTTATTTTGATGAATCTATGGATCGTATCGGGGGGTATGAGTCATGGAGAAGTTGGAGTATAGTAGCATTATGCCAATATTAAATATGAATCAATTTACAACAGTACCTAAAGTTTAAGATTTGTATGTTATACTAACGAATCTCACGAGGTTTCTGTTGAGTTTTGTGTGCTGAAGTTTTCAAGTTTTGGGTGAGACTATGATGGATAAAGGAATAAGGAGCGGCAAGAGCCTAAGCTTGGGGATGCCCAAGGCACCCCAAGGTAATATTCAAGGAAGACTCAAGCGTCTAAGCTTGGGGATACCCCGGAAGGATCCCCTCTTTCGTCTACAATCTATCGGTCACTCACTTGGAGCTATATTTTTATTCATCACATGATATGTGTTTTGCTTGGAGCATCTTGTGCTATAGTTTGTTTGATTTTGTTTGCTTTTTAGTTTGTCACAATCATCTTTGCTGAACACACCTTTTCGAGAGGGACACACATTATTCGTCATTTGTTAGAATACTCTATGTGCTTCACTTATATCTTTTGAGCTAGGCAGTTGCTCTAGTGCTTCACTTATATCTTTCAGAGCACGGCGGTGGTTATATTTTAAAGAAATAGTTGCACTCTCATGCTTCACTTATACCTTTTTGAGAGTCTAATGACTAGCAATGGTAATATGCATGGGTTATGAATTTGGTCTTAATATGATAGTTATTCAAGAGGGATATAATAAAAACTTTCATGTAGATCACTGAATATGATAAGTTTGATTCCTTGCAATAGTTTTGCGATATTAAGATGGTAATATGTGGGAGGTGCTAGTAGATAATTGTGGTTTAGTAAGAATATTGGTGTTAAGGTTTGTGATTCCCGAAGCATGCACATATGGTCTGTCGTTATGCTAAGAAGTTGGTGCATGATTTATTATTGATTGTCTTCCTTTGTGTGGCGGTCGGGGGCGCGTGATGGTTAACTCCTACCAACCTCCCCCCTAGGGGCATGAGTAGTAGTACTTTGCTTCGAGGGCTAATAAACTTTCGCAATAAGTATGTGAGTTCTTTATGACTAATGTGAGTCCATGGATTATACGCACTCTCACCTTTCCGCAATTTGCTTGCCTCTTCGGTACCGTGCATTACCCTTTCTCACATCGAGAGTTGGTGCAAACTTCGCTGGTGCATCCAAACCCCATGATATGATACGCTCTATCACACATAAGCCTCCTTATATCTTCCTCAAAACAGCCACCATACCTACCTATCATGGCATTTCCATAGCCATTCCGAGATATATTGCCATGCAACTTCCACCGTTCCATTTTTTTTATGACACATATCATCATTGTCATATTGCTTTGCATGATCATATAGCTGACATAGTATTTGTGGCTCAGCCCCCGTTCATCATTTTCATACATGTTATGCTAGTATCATTGCACATCCTGGTACACCGCCAGAGGCATTCATATAGAGTCATATTTTTGTTCTAGTTTTGAGTTGTAATTTTCTTTTGAGTTGTAAGTAAATAGAAGTATTATGATCATCATTATTAGAGCATTGTCCCACCAAAAAGAGCCCACAAAAAAGGGAAAAAAAGAAGAAAAGAAAAATGAAATGAGAGAAAAAGAGAGAGGGGCAGTGTTACTACCCTTTTCCATACTTGTGCTTCAAAGTAGCACCATGTTTTTCATATAGAGAGTCTCCTGTTTTGTCACTTTCATATAGTAGTGGGAATTTTTCATTATAGAACTTGGCTTGTATATTCCGATGATGGGCTTCCTCAAATGCCCGAGGTCTTCATGAGCAAGCAAGTTGGATGCACACTTACTTAGTTTTCATGTTGAGCTTTCATACACTTATAGCTCTTAGTGCATCCGTTGCATGGCAATCCCTACTCCTCGCATTGACATCAATTGATGGGCATCTCCATAGCCCGTTGATTAGCCGCGTCAATGTGAGACTATCTTCTTCTTTTTGACTTCCCCTTATGTAGGATCGAAAGTATGTCTAGAGGGGGGTGATTAGACTACTTGACCAAATAAAAATCTATCCTTTTCCCAATTTTAGTTGTGGGCAGATTTTAGCAAGTATGACAAGTCAAGCATCACCCTACACATGCAATTCTAAGAGTGTGGCAGCGAAAAGTAAACAATTGCACATGTAAGTAAAGGAGGGGATCGGAGATTTCAAACGCAATGAAGACACGGTGATTTTTGGTGTGGTTCTGATAGGTGGTGCTATCGTACGTCCACGTTGATGGAGACTTCAACCCACGGAGGGTAACGGCTGCACGAGTCCACGGAGGGCTCCACCCACAAAGGGTCCACAAAGAAGCAACCTTGCCTATTCCACCATGGCTTACGTCCACGAAGGACTAGCCTCACTCGGGGTAGATCTTCACGAACTATGCGATCTCCTTGCCCTTACAAACTCCTTGGTTCAACTCCACATCATGTCGGAGGCTCCCAAGTGACACCTAACCAATCTTGGAGACACCACTCTCCAAAAGGTAATAGACGGTGTGTTGTTGATGAACTCCTTGCTCTTGTGCTTCAAATGATAGTCTCCCCAACACTTAAACAACTCCTCACAGATTTGGCTATGGTGAAAGAAGGATTTGAGTGGAAAGCAACTTGGGAAAGGCTAGAAATCAAGGTTCAAATGGTTGGATTGGAATGTCTTAATCTCAACACATGAGTAGGTGGTTCTCTCTTAGAAAATGTATGGTGGAAGTGTAGGCACGTTCTGATGGCTCTCCTTACTGAGTAAGAAGGGGTGGAGGGGTATATATAGCCTCCACACAAGATCCAACCGTTACACACTTTTGACCCAACTCGGTGGCACCGATCAGAAATCTCGGTGGCACCGACCTGTGTAAAAGATATGAACGTTAGGAATCTCGGTGGGACCGACTGGAACAACTCGGATGGACTGATGTGCAATGGTTAGGGCAAACCTCATCTCGGTGGCACCGATTGCATCAACTCGGTGGGACCGAAGTGAAGCAATAAGGCAACAGAGAGTTGGCAAGCCATCTCGGTGAGACTGATTTGCAAATCTCGGTGGGACCGAAGTAATTGCAAACGATTCCAGAGAGTTGGCAAGGCCATCTCAGTGAGACCGAGATCCATATCGGTGGATCCGATTTGTTAGGGTTTTGGCAGTGGCTAAGTCCAGATGAACTCGGTGGCTTCGGATAGGAATTTTTGGTGGGGCCGAGTTGGAATGTAGGTTTTGGACATATTTGGATGGAGAGAGTGGTTGAGGGTTTTGGAGCACAGTCACTAAGCACTTGAGCAAAAAGACCATTAAGCAACACATCATCCCCTTTTAATAGTATTGGCTTTCCTATGGACTCAATGTGATCTTGGATCACTTAACAAAAAATGTAGAGTCTTGAGCTTTTGCCAATCCATGTCCTTAGCATTTTAAGGGGTCCACATCTCTAGTCCTTGCCATGCCAATCATTGAACATCTTGAAATCTTTATCTTGAATGGACATTAGTTCAATGAGATATATATTGTTACAAATTACCAAAACCACCAAGGGAGCAAATGTGCTTTCAATCTCCCCCTTTTTGGTAATTGATGATAACATATAGATCAAAGCTTCGACAAATGATTAAATGAATGAAGTACATCGTCGCTTTGAGAAGTATGTGATAAGCAAGAGCTCCCCCTAAATTTGTGCATTAATAATTTGCATTTGAATGCAAATGCACAATCGATTAGGATCATGGGTCACTCTTCCATGTCACATACAACTTGGTGGAGCGCACAAAATGATATGAATGGAATAGTAAGCACGCATCACCAAAATCACAAGTGAATGATCATACAAGATAATGATAAGGATAAGCATTAATGCATTAATCATCACATGAAGCATAGTATGATCCATCACACATATAGTATCTCACAAACATAACGATCAAAGTATCTCACACACATATCAAAGCAAATAGAAATAGTAGCAGAAACTCAAGAAAAACAATGAGCAAAAAAGCAAGACACTCTCTCTCGAAGCCTAATGATCTATACAAATTCTCCCCCTTTGGCAACAAGTACCAAAAAGTTCGAATAGGTATAGGACTATGCGTCTCTCAAGGCATGATCCTCGGAAGCTCCTGAAGGTGATCTCCGGCTGGCAGCTCCGGTGTGCGTAGATGGCATTGAGAGAAGTGCATCCACGAAGGCTTCAGCTGATGTCTGCTGGGCTGGAGGGGTAGAGACTAGAGGTGGTACTGTAGCAGCAGCAGCAGGTGCATAGACTGTAGTCCTTGTATCTGCAACAGGCACTGCAGCAGACCTGGATGCCCTAGGCACTGTCTGGAATCTCTCAATTGTCGGTCTGTCATCTCCACTATCATCAGTAGCAGCCCTGGCTGCGTCAACATCATCTTTCAGCTTCTCCACGATAGTCTGAACGTCAGTGATCTTCACATCAAGATCATGAATCTTTGTCTCGACTATCCGCTCTAGGCTCGCCTGGTTCTTGGTGAGGTTGGCCAGACTTTGCTCAATCCTTAGGGTGGCTTCTAGCAGATAAGTCATCTGGTCATTCTTTGTCTTGAGGTTAGCAATAGGTGCATTGGGAGCAGATGCCTTCTGGGCTTCTTTTGCTACCTCAGCTGCCCGGATCCTTTCTTGAGCTTGGGCAGATGTAGGGTGTGAAGGGTCCATCACCACTACATTGTCCTCGAACTCTGGACGCAATGGGAGATGCTCACAATCAAGTAGATAAGTGCTCGTTCCAACCTTGGAGTTGATGAGCATCTGAATGTGTGGAGCATATCTGCAAGATCTCTTCTGGTCAGCTGCGGTTCTCTTGATAGTTTCAACAATAAGGCTCATAACTTTGAACTTCTGCGGTGTGTCAAACAATTGTATCAGGTTGATGGAGTGGCCACGTATCATCTTGTCATCTCCAGACTTGGGCAAAAGAGTGTGCCTCAAGATTGTGTTAGTGGTGACCAAACCAGGTAGCAAGTGCTTCACTGAGCCTAGCTTGTGAGTCTCAATATCTTTCTCAGGAATTGCTGTGTACATATTTGCCATGGAATTGTGGTCCATCTTGAGCTTGGCATATATATCAATGTCATCTTCTTCTTCCTTTGGAGCACCAAGAAGAGCAGCCCACTCAGAGATGGTTGGCTGGTATTTGGATCCCTCAGTCATCAACACAATTCTACCATCTGGATAGGATAAAAGTGTGCTGTCAAATAAAATTGCATGATCATCTCATCATTCCATTTGGTAAGCTTCTATCCAACGAAATCATCAACACCAGCAATTCTGAAGCTTTCATGAACATGGGGGAAATAGTCTTCATTTGCAACAATATATTTCCAATCCACCCACTTCATATCACTGACAATAGGCTTCTTGTCAAGCAACACAGTCTCATAGAAATCTTGTTGCTCTCGTGTGTGAAAGCGGTAATCACAAGCAGTCCTCCTCCTTGCAGCATATGGATCTGATAATCTCCACTGATGCAATCCTTTGTCCTTCCTGAGCATCATGTTCTCTGCAACTGGATGAGCATTGTCATGATCTAGAATCTTGGGTTTCAACTTTCTGAGCACTAGTGGATCCTCATCAGCATCAACTTCAGGCACTGGGGCCTTGTTCTTCTCAGTAGCAGGGATGTTTCTTGTAGATCTCTTGGGTGCTGGAGCTTTGGGCTGGATTTGGTGGGAGCAACAGACCTCATAGCGTCAGACATGAGCTTCTGAGTCTTGGCAGGAGGTGCATCAGCTGCTGGTTCCTCCTCTTCCTCTTCAACAACCATGGAGGGTTTGCCTATAACACGAGCAACTGTTTTCCTTGGCCTCTTCTTCTTTCCTGCAGCAGCTGCCTCTGTATCACTTGGTTCCTCAAGTGTAAATGCCATGGTTTTCTGTGGCACTTTCTTCACTGTTGTCTTCTCTTTGGTGCTAGCAGTGGCCTTGGAACTTGCTGCAGTTCCATACTCTTTAGCAAGAACAACTTTCTTCTTCTTTGAAGTGGCCTCACTAGCCACAAAATCCTCATCCTCATCATCTGAGGTTCTCTTCTTTCTTGCCCTAGTAGCTGCTTTGGGCAATTCTGGAGAACTCCTCTCTCCCTCATAGTAGCTGCCCTCAGGGCTAGAGCCTGAACTGAGATCAGTGTGTGCTTCTGAGACATTTTGACTATCACTGGCATCTGACATCTTGCAAAGCTGACCCTGTGAATAGATGGGTATGGGCAGAGTAGATGAGTCATCACAAAAAGCAGACATTTTTTAAAAATTGAGTTCAAATCTTAGTTTCAAGTTTTCACAGAAGGCATTTCGGATCCACCGAGTTGATAATCTCGGTGATACCGAAGCACTCAACAGAAACAAAACACTCCATTTCAGTCAGACCGAGATGTGGTTCGGTGTCTCCGAGATGCTAGGGTTTCACCGAAATGTTACTTTCGGTCTCACCAATTCGTACTACTCGGTGGCACCGAGATGTACTAGTGCAATGGCCTGGGGCCAAATCGGTGACTCCGAAAATCTCAATTCGGTCGGTCCGAGATGCTTACGGCAGAAACTTAAACCTAAAATTTTTGCTCGAATCTATTCTACGGAATTTATTCGTGGAACATGCATTGCAATCTGTGGCAAGAATAATGGCAATCCATCCGTGTATTGAATCAGAAAGAGGAACACGGAGGGGGGTCGAATCTCACCCTAACTTGGTGGAGATCCTCTACGGCGGCAACGGCAGGGAAGATTCCCATAGACGGCGACGGATTCCGGCGGCGAGGGCGCGCTGGATGCAACGAAGAAGTCCGGAGACGAGGGCGACGGTAGAAGAGGGGGTGCGGGAGTCGTGACGTTTGAGAAATTTCAACCGTACGAGCCCGCTGAGTATATATACCCAACTGCTGTCGGTGGCTCCGAGTGGAACAACTCGGTGGCACCGATATGTGTACCTGCAAGCAGTATAGCAAATCGGTGACTCCGAAACGTTCAACTCGGTGACACCGAGATTGAAACCTAGATCAATCTAAATGATTTCGGTTTGACCGAGTTTGAGTGAATTGGTCCAGCCGAAATGCATAAAGAAGGTTTTGGAGGTTCAGCCCTTTCAGATCGGTGACTCCGAGTGCGCCTCACCCGGAGGGTCCGAAAATGACTTGTTCAATTTTTGTGATGTAGCAAGAATAGAGTTTGAGACAAGAAAGCATAGATAGCTAGAGAAGGTACTTAGGCATTCTTGTACATTACTTGGCCAGAAAAACCAAGACAATCAAAACAACAAATGGATGTCCTCGAATGAAGAAAACATGCAAATCAACATGCTCACACAATGAGATAGCAAATGAAATATGTGTCAAACATGCACAACCAATTCTAGCATCTACCAAGCAATGGCGATGACTAGGTCATCTATATATGAGTATATTGACTTAGGAGTCAAATGAGAACATTTGATCATAGGTCATACTAATCGTTTAAGCACAAGTGGGGTTGCCACTTTTACATAAAGCATTGATGTGTTCACACCATTAGAGTTGCTTTAGCTCAAGTCTTAGAGCAAAGCTCCCCCTAGATGTGATATCCCCCCAAAGAGGGATGAACTAACCTTGGGTTTTGTCGATGATGACTTCATGTAGATGTTGAAGATGTGGATGCTCAATGTTGATGTAGACCATCAAGAGTTGGGAGCAATCCTTTGGAGTTTTGTGCTTTCAATACCTACATGGGTTAGTCCCACACAAGGAACATACAAGAATATCCATAGACATAGATTGAAATGCACATATGATGATGTTCATGAATGCAATGACTACCTTGTCCCTTGCCTTACCAACAAGAGGGTTTGTGACTCCATGAACTAGTGCAAGATGTGGAAGTTGATTGCATAAGTTATTGCCATAAATGAATGTGAGTGAAGTTTGTTGACGGAGTCACCCTCAAGAACTCTCTAGTTCTTCTTCTTTTGGACCCACATCAACTCGATGGGAATCCTTGGAGTTGTAGTAGCACTTGATGAAGTCTTGGGAACCCACTTGACCAAGGCTTGAGGTGCTTCTTCAAATGAGTCAATCTCTTCTTGAACCATGTCCTTTCCTTTTAGCTTGTGGTCTTGTGGTGGAAGATCTTATTGAGCTTGTGTTCCCTTGAAGGAAGTAGGATCATACTTCTCTTGTTGAGGAACAAACTTTGTCTTGGGGTATTGATCTTCTTCCCAGTCAACTCCATTGGCATTGAACTTTCGTTCAAAACCAACACCTTGGTTCTTCCGGTGCCTTCCTTGCTTGCGTACAATTTCCTCAAATTGCTTACTCCCAGCAAGGCTCTTGTAGACACCTTTTTCTATAATTCCTTTCAATAGATTGTTTTCTTGCTTAAGTGTAACTTGGCTAAGAGAATCATTAGTGGAATGAATAGAACTACTAGAAGCAACAACATTGGATATAGCATTGTTATTGTTACTACTAGAGGTAGAACCCTTTTTACCCTTGTTACTAGTTTGCTTAGGTTTAACTTGTGGCATAAAGGTAGACAAGAGTAAACATTTGGCAAGATATGAAGAACTCTTCTTTCGAAGATCATCATTGATAGCTTTAAGAAACTCAAGCTCTTGCTCTAAATTTAGCTTCTCGAAGCGTAGCTTCTCATGAGTTCTTAGAAGTTCTCTATGATCCTCTTGAGTTGTTTCATGAGCTAACTTAAGAGCATTTAGTTCTTTAGTTAGACGCTCAATCTCCTTCATAGCATTGTCATTTGTTTCCTCTTGACTATCATGATTACTAGCATTTTCATTATAGCTCACATCACTAGCCTTATCAACAAGTAAATCATCGTCACCAAGCAAATCATCTTCATCACTATTGAAATCAAGATACTCGGGGTGTGATACCTTGGGGCCTTTTGCCATGAAGCATCTTACAATTCCTTCATTTGGTGAGTCAAATAGATCATGGGAGTTGGATGACACAAGAGCAAGTCCGGCAACACCTTCATCTTGACTATGGTCGGAGTTGGAGTGATAGCTTCTCTCGGAGTGGTTGTCGGAGTCGGAGCCGGAAATCCATTCACCAACATGAGCTTGATGTCTTCTTCTTGTGTAGCTCTTTGATGACTTGTCCTTCCTTTCCGAATCCTTGCTTCTTCGAGAGGGTCTTCGTTCATAACGATCATCTCTATTCCTTCTCTCCTTATGAGGTGATTCATCTCTTCTATGTCTTCCTCTTGGTGATTCATCTCTTTTCTTGTAGGGAGCCGTACACTCATTGGAGTAGTGTCCGGGTTTTCCACAATTGTAGCAATTTCGGTCACGACTTGATGATCTTCTCTCATAGTGTCTTGAGCTAGAGCTTCTTTCTTTTCCTTTGTTCTTGTAGAACTTGTTGAATCTTTTCACCATTAGGCTTATCTCTTCATTGGATACTAGCTTGTCGCTTGAAGTTGTGGGAGCATCGGTTGAGGCTTTGTAAGCACCACTTGATTTGTTGCGTAGCTCCTCTTTGTCCTTGAGTGACATTTCATGAGCAACAATCCTTCTAATGACTTCCGTGGGCTTGAGATCTTTGTAATTTGGCATCATTTGGATCAATGTGCAAACGGTATCATATTTTCCATCCAAAGCTTTAAGGATCTTCTTGATGATGAATTTGTCAGTCATCTCTTCACTTCCTAAGCTGGCAATCTCATTTGTGATGAGAGCAAGCCTAGAGTACATTTCAGCGACTCCTTCACCATCCTTCATCTTGAACTTGTCAAGTTGACTTTGAAGCACATCCAACTTAGATTCCTTGATGGACTCGGTACCCTCATGCATATCAACCAAAGTATCCCAAATTTCCTTTGCATTCTCGAGGTGGCTGATTTTGTTGAATTCCTCGGGACACAAACCGTTGAAGAGAATGTCACAAGCTTGAGCATTCTATTGCAACATCTTTAATTCTTCCGCGGTTGCTTCACGATCCGGTTCCTTGCCATCCTCAAAAAATTCACCTTGCAAGCCAACACGAACAACAGCCCAAACGGCGGGGTTATGACCAAGAATATGCATTTTCATCTTATGTTTCCAACTAGCAAAGTTTGTACCATCAAAATATGGACCTCTACGGTGATAATTACCCTCACTAGACGCCATACTCTCCTAGGTTGTGAAACCAAGGCTATGATCACCAAAGCAATGGAAATCAAGCCTTACGGAGACCAAAGCTCTGATACCACTTGTAGGATCGAAAGTATGTCTAGAGGGGGGGTGATTAGACTACTTGACCAAATAAAAATCTATCATTTTCCCAATTTTAGTTGTGGGCAGATTTTAGCAAGTATGACAAGTCAAGCATCACCCTACACATGCAATTCTAAGAGTGTGGCAGCGGAAAGTAAACAATTGCACATGTAAGTAAAGGAGGGGATCGGAGATTTCAAACGCAATGAAGACACGGTGATTTTTGGCGTGGTTCTGATAGGTGGTGCTATCGTACGTCCACGTTGATGGAGACTTCAACCCACAGAGGGTAACGGCTGCGCGAGTCCACGGAGGGCTCCACCCACAAAGGGTCCAGGAAGAAGCAACCTTGCCTATTCCAACATGGCTTACGTCCACGAAGGACTAGCCTCACTCGGGGTAGATCTTCATGAAGTAGGCGATCTCCTTGCCCTTACAAACTCCTTGGTTCAACTCCACATCATGTCGGAGGCTCCCAAGTGACACCTAACCAATCTAGGAGACACCACTCTCCAAAAGGTAATAGACGGTGTGTTGTTGATGAACTCCTTGCTCTTGTGCTTCAAATGATAGTCTCCCCAACACTCAAATAACTCCTCACAGATTTGGCTATGGTGGAAGAAGGATTTGAGTGGAAAGCAACTTGGGAAAGGCTAGAAATCAAGGTTCAAATGGTTGGATTGGAATGTCTTGATCTCAACACATGAGTAGGTGGTTCTCTCTCAGAAAATGTATGGTGGAAGTGTAGGCACGTTCTGATGGCTCTCCTTACTGAGTAAGAAGGGGTGGAGGGGTATATTGTCACGCCCAATATGCGGTCCTATTCTCAAGGGACTCGAAAATCCCACTAAGGATAGAAGCGCATATCGGAGACGCTTCGCAAGGTGGATATCGTTACATCATACCATGTACTGAACAGATGAGAATACCAGATAAAGGCTTACACTTGCCACAAGCTACAGCATTAATACATGAATACAACAGTACATAGCAAACATCATACAGAAGAGCAGGATCCGACTACGGATGAAATCAAACGAAAAAGAAGAACGATGTCCACCCTGCTAGTCCCAGGCTGCCAACCGGGAACCCATCCTATGATCGATGAAGAAGAAGAAGCAGAAGAAGAACTCCAAAAGAACAAGCATCGCTCTCACGTCAAATCATCGTGTTACCTGTACCTGCATCTGTTGTTGTAGTAATCTGTGAGCCATGAAGACTCAGCAATCCCATAACCATGGGTATCAAGACTAGCAAAGCTTAATGGGTATGGCATGGATAAGTGGTAAGGTTGCAGCAAGCACTAAGCATTGTATGGTGGCTAACTTACGAGTACAAGAATAAGAAGAGTAAACTACGCATAAACGGTCGCAAACTAATAATGATCAAGAAGTGATCCTGAACACCTACTTACGAGTCAAACATAACCCCACCGTGTTCTCTTCCCGAACTCCCTCGAAAAGAGATGATCACGGTTACACACGCGGTTGGTGTATTTTAATTAGAATTAGTGTCAAGTTCTCTACAACCAGAGGTTATAAATTTCCAAATCACCACATAACCGCGGGCACGACTTCGCGAAAGATTTAACCCTGCAGGGGTGTTCCAACCTGGTCCATCACAAACCAACACAAGCTGCGGTGGAAAGACCTCAACCTCAAGAAAACCCGATCAACCTCGAGTCAGCCCGAAGTATCCTCGGAATCCCGGTGCACAAGACATTTCGACAATGGTAAACAAGTCCAGCAAGACCTCCCGGCGTGCCAACACCCTGATAGTAGCCGCGCGTATCTCGTCTCAGGCCACGACCGGATGAGTGAAGCGTACAGTAACTGACGTCCCGAGTTGCCCCAGGTAGCCCGCACGGTGCTCTAGTTCGGACCAACACCATCGGCACTGGCCCACCTGTATTATGTTGAATTAAGAATCCCCGGGGACGCGGCCCCCTATGCAAAATTAATTAATTAATTCAGCATTATTATGTTGGCAAATGTTAAAACCAAAGTTGGGCCTTATTGGAAGCGTTTATTCAAAGCGAACTGTCAAGAGGGTCCCATAACCCCTGAGCATGTTAGGAACGCTAATCAAGGAACATAACACCGGTATTATGGAAACTAGGGCGGCATGAGTGGAACAAAACACTAGGCAAAAGGCCGAGCCTTCCACCCACAACCAAGTATATAGATGCATTAATTAAATAAGAGATATTGTGATATCCCAACATATCCATGTCCCAACATGGAACAACCTGCAACTGCACCTGCAACTAGTAGCGCTATAAGAGGGGCTGAGCAAAGTGGTAACATAGCCAAACAACGGTTTGCTGGGTAAGGGTGGTTAGAGGCTGTATCATGGCATATGGGAGGCTGACATATATGTGGTAGGAAGCGTGACATAGCGATAGCAACGAGACAACTAGCAAGCAAAGATAGTAGAGATATCCAAGGTAATGGTCATCTTGCCTGAAATCCCGCCAGGAAGAATACCGAATCCATGAAGTAGTCGAAAAAATCCTCACTCCAAAACGTTACCGGGAACTATCGATAAGAAGCACAACCGGAAAGAAGCAAACAACATGGTAAACAAACATAATCATGGCATGATGCACAACCAATCAAATGCTACATATTAAGTGAAGCTCAATATGCAACGGGTTGCATATTGACGAAACTTCACAACAATTATGTCATTCACTCCCGTTTAGCTACTCAACAAGATTAAATGTTGTTAAACATGGCAAGAGATGAAGCATAAATAATCTATCTATCTAGGCAATTTAAATGAGGCCGGAAACAACAAACAACAATTCCGGAAAATCCCCATATGTAATTTTCGAAGTTGGTACTGTTCTGACTAAAACACAATTTTAAAGTTGTTAAACATGCAAATTAATAGCACCATGTTAATCTACACATTTTTCTAGACCATTTACATATAAAGTTCATTTAATTCGGAGCTACGGTTATTTAGTTATGAAATAAATCATTTTAGCATGTCATTTATGCAAATTAATGCTAACAGCAATTTTAAATATTTTTAACATGGATGAAAGTTGCAAATTGTGAAACTACATGAAATTCTAAGCATTTTACATATATGACATGTTTTATTTGGATGCATGGTTATTTAATTATGAGCATTGCAAATTAATGGCATTTTTCTGTAATTATGCGGTTTCTCGAAAAAAAATGTTAAAATCGCAGGTAGGAAAAAAATATATGCACTGGGCCGGAATCTGGATCGAACTGGGCTGTTCACCACAGGTCACTAGACCGGCTCAGGGCGGTTGCTGGTGGCCCAGGAGGCGGAGGAGCTGGGCTGGCCGCGACCAACGCTCGAACAAAACGAGCGTAGCGAGCAGAGGAAGTCAGCGGCAGCGCGGGATGCAGCAGATGCGAGGTCCAGGGCGGCAGCAGGCGGTGGATCCGGGTGGCGGCGGCACGGCTGGGACTTGAGGCAACAAGGGCATCGCGGGAAAGAGCTCCGGTGCGGCGGCGCAGTCCCTTGGCGTGAAGATCCTGCAGGCGTCCATGGCGGCTGCTCGACGAGCTCCTGCAGGACACGGGCGTGAGAAAGGGTCAGGGAGGAAGAGTGTGGCGCCCCGCCTGAATACCACTGTAGCCAAACAGTCACTGCACACGCCAGCCCAGGAAATCACACTGGCGCGTGCCTTTACAACAAGTATCATGAACACAGACATTTCTATTAATGGATATATCAGTCTTACAAGATATGATACAAGGGTGATGGCAGCGGAAAAGCTCTATCTAAGGCAGCATGGTCTTGGTGCGGCTCCAATCCACAGGGATCTGACTGGGTTACTCTTCTAGCCCACGAACACTCCGGCTCCTCGCTAGAGGTCGTCGAATCCTTAGGTGAACCTGGCCACATTGAAGGCCGCTGAGTACTTTTGAATGTACTCGCAAGCAAACCAAACCAACATATACACCAAGCAAAGCATTCCATGGCATTCAAGCATGCATTTATTATCTTAATAGTATTAACTATTATATTATGACAGAATCATCTAGCAAGATTAATCATCTAGCAGCATTAATCATCATGTCATGGCAAGATTATCTAGCATGATAACTATTGAAGTAAATGCAGTAAAGTAAAGCATATCAAGTAAATAATCCATACTCCGAATATTCTCACGATTCAAATCCGATCCAAACTTTGCGGTCATCCAACCGCTCATCTCATAGCCATCGCATGGCCAACATTCATACCCCTGACATCCTCTGATGTCCAGGCATCCGTACTGCAAGTCTGACAAATCATACCTTTCTCTGGTTCAGTCTTAGCAATAACATTATATAGTTTGTTCCTCCAGACTAGACACAGACCAAATAGGGGCCTACACGAACTGTCCATGACCGAGAACGCGGCTATTCGAATAGATTTACACTCTGCAGAGGTTGCGCACTTTACCCACACCATGGAGCGCCTGGCCTCGTACTTTAGTACATGTTCCCATTCGGGTGGACCAGTGCTGCTCCAACAAAACCTTGTCTATTGCCTGGCACTCTTACGGTCCCACCGACAATCATACCCTCCCAGGGTCATGTCCTGGGTGGCCCCTGTGTCACCCCGTGACACCTGCCACCGTCGTGGCCAACTAAACTGTCCCAAATGGGGACGCCGGCAAAATAACTCAACTGGGCTCACAGGATTATCGTCGCCTACCGGGCCAGGGTAGCACGCACGCATAATCCTCCCTAGTTTGGTGGTACCGGCAAGAGGCAAGACAATAGACCAAGTCAGGGCCGTCCCATACCGGCAAATGTGGTTGCACTGGTAAGTCCGAATAGGTGACACTATGACTCGATCCAGCCGACGGAGGAGGTTGTTGTAATTATATCAGATTCTTTTATTACAATACAATAGTAAAGCATGATGAAAATATAACAACCTATCTCCATACAATATCACAACGAGTCACTAGTGCTATAATATGATGAATACTAGTAAGTAATGTAAATAGCAAGTTCAAACTAGCAGGAGTTTAACTATTTCTAACACAGGCATAATCATTAATTAAACACGCAAGAATAACACAGAGCAATTCTTTAGGGCATATATCAGATGGTCGGCTTGCCTGGGGGTGAAGGAATACTCCGGGAAGAAGTGCGATCGCCTCGCGGAAACATCGCCGGAAAGGGTTCTCTCTCGGAGGGGCTGATATAGGGTAGGGGCAAAATGGTCATTTTCACAATGTGAAAACATTATGAAAATGATACCATCGGAACGGGCTCGACGAACTGAAGAAGTGGGCTTTGGATTCACCTCGATCGGAGTTACGGTCGTAAAGATATTGACGATTGACTGCTAGGGACCTTTCTGTAAAACTTTTATTCGCATGTGGGTCCCTGAACAGTTTTTCTGCGAATAAAAAGAAGAGGCACTGTGCAGCTGGGCCGCTCTGGGCCGAAAGCGGCGGAGACGTTGGCCTCGGCTGCACAGCACGGCCGTCGCTGCTCCACTAGGCCGGCCCAGCGGCTGCCGCTCCTTTAAAAAAACGGTGGGAGGAGATGGGTCACTGGCGAGCCGGGCCCACCTGCAGGTCGTCCCTCTCCTCGCGCGCGCACCTGACCGGGGGAAGAGGAGGACTCCGACAGCGATTGCCGGCAGTGTGGGCCACCTCTGGCGACGCCCGGCCTACCGGCGTGTCCAGGGGATCGAGGCGGACCCGTCCCTGGGTGGCGCGGTCGCCGGGGAGCTCGGAGACAAGCGGGACGTCACCCGCGGCGGACGGCGGCGATGGCGATATCGGACCCGAGGCTATGGCGGCGGAGAGACGAGGAGGGAGTTGGGCAGGGTTCTGAGGTGGCCTTGAGGACTCTCTGGTGGGGAGAGAGGTGGAGGAGGGGCCCTGGCTTGCCCTAATTTAAGTGGAGACCGGCGGCGGTGGCTCGGCCATAGGAGGGGCCAGAGAGCTCTTCGAGCTCGGTTTAGAGCTTGGGTGGAGCTAGGAGGGAGAGGGAGAGCTGGTGGTGAGGTCGAATGGCTCGGGGGTAGCCTATTTATAGGCGGGGGAGCTCGCCGGATAGGCTCGGCCGCCATGGCTGGCTTATCCGCGCACTGGAGCTTGAGGGTGGCGTGGCTGGCTGGCTACGGGCATCGGGGAGCGGCCAACCTGACGAGGGGCAGAGGGAGGCGACAACTCGAGGAAGAAGAGGCCAACAGGGAGGAAGACGACGGCGGATCACGGGGCGGACAGAACCTTGGCGGCGACCGCCGCGGCGTGGAGAAGAAGAAAGAAGAGGGGAGAAGCTACGGGAGAGGGGCACGTGGACTTCGCGAACCCACTAGACATGGCCGGACAAGCCGGGGTTGGCCGGAGTGAGCTACATGACGAGAACAGTGCCGCAGAGCGCCGTTTCTGCCTGCTGTCCACGCGGTCACCACGTGCACTACAAGCTCTGGCACTCTCCTGCCTGTCCAACCTTGTCAAACAGCTCCCTCACTGCTCAAATGGACAAGATGGGTCATTGGATGGACTAGGATTGCTCTAGAGTGGCCGAGGTGATCCAGAACAGTTTCTGGTCAGAAACTTGGGGAGGAAGCTGAGGTCAAACAGAGGTGCCAATGAGCTGGAAAAGTTGTCACGGGGAAATGTGGTAGGAAGGACTAGGTGCTGGAAAAAAATTGAAGCCATTTGGACCAAGTTTGCATATACTTCCTTTGCAATGCCAAATCTGGTCCAAAAACTTGACCTTGAAGCTGCACTCATCTGGCTTGATGAAATGAGCTTAATTTTGGTGTATGGGGATTATTTGGAGATATGAAGATACTGGAAAATTTTCAGCTCAATTGGAAATGCCAAAGTGGTACTTCCTTCACAGAGCTTGAATCTGGACAGAAACTAGATGGAATTTTTGGGAGAAGTTGGCTAGGTAAAATGATGTGAACTTTTGCATGCTCACATCATATATGGAGTGTGAGGTCCTGGATTAATTTGAGAATTTTTGAAGCAATATAAAATATGGTTGTTTCACAACCTCAAAATAAATCCAGAAACAAGAATTGGATGATGCTCTCAAAATTTGAACTGTGGAACTTGGGATCTTGATGGAAATGGTGAAGATATGGATAGGAGAAGCTCCACAAATTATTTGGGATTTTTCCTGGATACCAAAATGGTAGCTCCTTTGGAAAGTGCCCAAATTGCAATATTGGCTATAAATAGGAAAAGGCAATTTCCCTTATTTAATTATTGCCAATATTTTTATGGGAGCTCAATATAATCACAAAGAATATCTCCACAAGTTTTCATGAACTTTGGAGATGGATAGATATTTTCCTGGATTTAATTCCTTTAACTGGCAGAAAAAGGAATTAATTTTAAATGAAAAATATTGCAAATGACTTGGCAATATTTTTGCATATCCAGGGTTTAAAAAGATAGGATGATCACTGGGAGAAATTTGGGAGGCAAAAGATCAAAGGAAATTGGGGTTCCTTTGTAACTAGAGGAATTAGGGTTTCCCTTCGGTAGACCGGAGAGTAGGGTTTCAGTGGCAAAGCATCGAGAATATAACTTGGGTGGCAAGGTTGGACTGGAGAGAATCTCTGGTGGGATAGGGAAGGCAAGACTAAATGACCATCGTCATATACCCAAAGGCAAGAGAAAATCTGATAACATAAAAAAACGGGAGTCAAATCTCGCAAAGGAAAAAAACAATGAGCGAAAACCAGGGTGTCACAAAGAGGGAAAAAGAGAAGGAGGAGCAGGGGCACAGGGCGACCTGCGGGGCTCCGGCCGGCGGTGGAGCTAGCTGGAACGGGAGGAGCTTGAAGCGGTGGTGGTGGCTTGAAGCTTGCATCCATGGCGGGGTTCCTGTGACAGCGAAACAGAGAGAGCTTGAGGGACCAGAGGAAGGAAGGAAGGAGAAGGAAGGGCTCGGCAGAGGGGCCTGCTGAAGGTGGTCGCCGGCGACGTTCACTGGAGGTGAGGTGGCCGGGGCGGCGTGGCGCACTGAAGAAGAGCTCCGGCGAGGTGCTCGAGGGACTCGGGGAGCTCCGGGCGCGGGGTACAGCTGCTGCTAGCGGTGGAGGCAAGCTCCATGGTAGAGGACGCCCGGTGGCTGCTCCCCTGCTCGGGATCGAGCGAGGACGAAGAGGCTGGGTGGATCGGGAGCTCCTCTCCCGTCCAAGCGTGAAGGAGGGCGGTGCGAGGATCCTGGACGAGGAGGAGGCTGCGGCCTCGGGCATGGATGCACTGGGAGCTTCTTGCGATGGGGATCGGGCGCTGCTGGATGGCTCGCTGCCAAAAACGAGGAGGAGAAGGCGGCGGCTTTGGGTTGGTGCGAAGGGGATCCCGAAGTGGGAGAAGATTGCGGCGGTGGGGAGGATGGGACATCTCCCTAAAATTTAGGGTTGCCCACTATTTATAGCACATAGTGTTTTAAGGGATAGCTTCGAGACATTCCATCGAGATCGGACGGTCGAGATAAATAGGCTAGAGAAGTCCAAACAGAGAACCGAAGATGTTTGGGGTATTTTAGGATTGATCAGGACCCACCGGTCACGACCGAGCGGTTCGGGTTCGGGGAAGTTTCGGACTAGGCTGCGACGGGTATGCAGGCTGTGCAGAGATGCTAGGCGGTCAGACAGAAGCAAAAGGAAAACCCGGTTGGTCAGCAAAAGGTCAACGGACGCAACGGGGAGAACCGGCAACTACGAACGGATGCAAGTCTTTGAAAAACATGCGGATGCAATGCGCATGATGACATGATGCAATGCAACAAGCCAAATAAATCACACGGCGACAACGAAATAATTGGAAGGCATCTGAAGCGTCGGTCTCGGGCTGTCACATATATATAGCCTCCACACAAGATCCAACCGTTACACACTTTTGACCCAACTCGGTGGCACCGATCAGAAATCTCGGTGGCACCGACCTGTGTAAAAGATATGAACGTTAGGAATCTCGGTGGGACCGACTGGAACAACTCGGATGGACCAATGTGCAATGGTTAGGGCAAACCTCGTCTCGGTGTCACCGATTGCATCAACTCGGTGGGACCGAAGTGAAGCAATAAGGCAACAGAGAGTTGGCAAGCCATCTCGGTGAGACCGATTTGCAAATCTCGGCGGGGCCGAAGTAATTGCAAACGATTCCAGAGAGTTGGCAAGGCCATCTCGGTGAGACCGAGATCCATATCGGTGGATCCGATTTGTTAGGGTTTTGGCAGTGGCTAAGTCCAGATGAACTCGGTGGCTCCGGATAGGAATTTTCGGTGGGGCCGAGTTGGAATGTAGGTTTTGGACATATTTGGATGGATAGAGTGGTTGAGGGTTTTGGAGCACTGTCACTAAGCACTTGAGCAAAAAGACCATTAAGCAACACCTCATCCCCTTTTAATAGTATTGGCTTTCCTATGGACTCAATGTGATCATGGATCACTTAACAAATAATGTAGAGTCTTGAGCTTTTGCCAATCCATGTCCTTAGCATTTTGAGGGGTCCACATCTCTAGTCCTTGCCATGCCAATCATTGAACATCCTCAAATCTTTATCTTGAATGGACATTAGTTCAATGAGATATATGTTGTTACAAATTACCAAAACCACCAAGGGAGCAAATGTGCTTTCACCTTATTAATCTCTATCACCACGTCCTATTCCACCCATAGTGCTATATCCATGGCTTGCACTCATGTATTGCGTGGGGGTTGAAAAAGCTGAAGTGCGTTAAAAAGTATGAACCAATTGCTTGGCTAAAACCGGGGTTGTGCATGATAAATACTTTGTGTTAAGAAGATGGAGCATGACAGGATTATATGATTTTGTAGGGATAACTTTCTTTAGCATTTTTATTTTGAAAGACATGATTGTTTATTAGTATGCCTGAGTATTATTGTCTTTATATCAAATTATAGACTATTGCTTTGAATCATTCCGATCTTATTATTCATACCGTAAAAGAGATTACATGATGAAACATGTTAGGTAGCATTCCACATCAAAAAAAATGTTTTTTTCATTTACCTACTCGAGGACGAGCAGGAATTAAGCTTGGGGATGCTTGATACGTCTCCAACATATTTATAATTTTTTGATTGTTTCATGCTATTATAGTATCAATCTTGGATGTTTTTATATACAATTATATGCAGTTATATATCATTTTTTGGGACTAACCTATTAACCAAGTGCCTAGTGTTAGTTGCTGTTTTCTGCTTGTTTTGGTTTTTCAGGAAATCAGTACCAAACAAAGTCCAAATGCCATGAAACTTTTTGACGATTTTTTTCTGGACAAAAGAGACCCTGGAAGCTTCGGGGAAGCCAGAAACCTCACGAGGAGGCCACAAGGCAACAGGGCGCGACCCCAGGGGGAGCGCCCTGATGCCTTGTGGGCCCCTCGTGGCTCCTTTTGACCTAATTCCACTTCTATAAATTCTCAAATATTCAGAAACCATCAGAGAGCCAGAAAAGAAAACCCTACCACCGCCGCAAGCCTCTGTTCTTACGTGATCACATCTGGAGGCCTTTTCCGGTACTCTGCCGGAGGGGGAATCGATCACGGAGGGCTTCTACATCAACTTTGCTGCCCTTCTGATGATGTGTGAGTAGTTTACCACAGACCTACGGGTCCATAGCTAGTAGATATATGGCTTCTTCTCTCTCTTTGATCTTCAATACCATGTTCTCCTCGATGTTCTTGGAGTTCTATCCGATGTAATCTTCTTTTGCGGTGTGTTTGTTGGGATCCGATGAATTGTGAGTTTATGATCAGATTATTCATGAGAAATATTTGAATCTTCTTTGAACTGTTTTATGCATGATTGTTATAGCTTTGTATTTCTCTCCGATCTATCGATTTGGTTTGGCCAACTAGATTGGTTTATTTTGCAATGGGAGAGGTGCTTTGTGATGGATTCAATCTTGCGGTGCTCAATCTCAATGATAGAAAGGGACATGACATGTATTTGTATTGTTGCCATTAAGGATAAAAAGATGGGGTTTAATCATATTGCTTGAGTTTACTTTGTCTACATCATGTCATCTTGCTTAAGGCGTTACTCTGTTTCATACTTAATACCCTAGATGCATGCTGGATAGCGGTCGATGGGTGGAGTAATAGTAGTAGATGCAGGCAGGAGTCGGTCTACTTGTCTCAGATGTGATGCCTATATACATGATCATTGCCATGAATCCATCATAATTATTTGCTTTTCTATCAATTGCCCAACAGTAATTTGTTTACCCACCGTATGTTCTGCGCTCGAGAGAGAAGCCTCTAGTGAAAATTATGGCCCCCGGGTCTATCTTTATCATATATTAAAATCCAAAAATACCTTGCTGCAATTTATTTACTTTTATTTTATTTTGCAATTTATATTTCTATCTATCACTATCAGAATTAATCCTTGCAAATAACCGCTAAGAGGATTGACAACCCTCTTATTTGAGTTGGGTGCAAGTGTTTGCTTTTGTGTGTGTAGGTGCTGCTAAAGGGATTTTGTGTGGTTCTCCTACTGGATTGATAACCTTGGTTCTTAAGTGAGGAAAATACTTATCTCTACTATACTGCATCATCCTCTCCTCTTCGGGGAAATACCAACGCAGTCTACAAGTAGCACTATGCTATGCTTGGAATCTATGTGAAATTTATGATTTTACTTGTTGCTCAAAGAACCCTAAAAACACCTTCCGTACCTATGTGAGTTTAATGATAATGAAATCTTATCTTCTTATGCCAAGGGTGTTTATAGTTACTATGATCACTACTGCAGGCGACCGCTAACGCGACACATGAATCAGAGACCCCGCAACCAAACTGTGTGCGATGCATGAATCGCAAACGGTGTCGTAATAAAACTGCCGCCAATAAGACGAACTGTGTGCGATGCCGGAGACATCAAGCATGATTCAGATTAGAGAAGCATGTGCGATACATGGCATACAGTTCATCCATACGAACTATTTGCGATGAGACAGAACAACAGAAATGGGCAGCCAGTTCGAGGTGTGTGCGATATACGGCATACAATTCACTCAGATGAACTGTTTGCGATGAGCCAAAACAACAGAAATGGTTCACCTTAAGAAATGTGTGTGTGAAAGCACATTTGCTCCCTTGGTGGTTTTGGTAATTCATAACAACATATATCTCATTGAACTAATATCCATTCAAGATTAAGATTTCAGGATGTTCAATGATTGGCATGGCATGGACTAGAGATGTGGACCCCTCAAAATGCTAAGGACAAGGATTGGCAAAGGATCAAGACTCTACATTTTTGGTTTAGTGATCCAAGATCACATTGAGTCCATAGGAAAGCCAATACTATTAAAAGGGGATGAGGTGTTGCTTAATGGTCTTTTTGCTCAAAGTGCTTAGTGACAGCATTCCTAAACCCTCAACCACTCACTCTACCCAAATATGTCCAAAACCCAAATTCCAACTCGGCCCCACCGAAATTTCCAATCCGGCCTCACCGAGTTCATCCAAGACTTAGCCACTGCCAAACCCTAACAAATCGGATCCATCGAAATGGATCTCGGTCCCACCGAGATGGCCTTGCCAACTCTCTGTAATCGTTTGCATTTACTTTGGTCTCACTGAGTTTGCAAATCGGTCTCACCGAGATGGCTTGCCAACTCTCTGTTGCCTTATTGCTTCACTTCGGTCCTACCGAGTTGATGCAATCGGTGCCACCGAGATGAGGATTGCCCTAAGCCATTGCACTTCGGTCCATCCGAGTTGTTCGTATCGGTCCCACCGAGATTCCTAAAGTTCATATCTTTTACACAGTTCGGTGCTACCGAGATTATCGTTTCGGTGCCACCGAGTTGGGTCAAAAGTGTGTAACGGTTGGATTTTGTGTGGAGGCTATATATACCCCTCCACCCCATCCTTCTCAGTAAGGAGAGCCATCAGAACGTGCCTACACTTCCACCATTCATTTTCTGAGAAAGAACCACCTACTCATGTGTTGAGATCAAGATATTCCACTCCTACCATTTGAACCTTGATCTCTAGCCTTTCCCAAGTTGCTTTCCACTCAAATCCTTCTTCCACCATAGCCAAATCTGTGAGGAGTGATTGAGTGCTGGGAAGACTATCATTTGAAGCACAAGAGCAAGGAGTTCATCAACAACACACCGTCTATTACCTTTTGGAGAGTGGTGTCTCCTAGATTGGTTAGGTGTCACTTGGGAGCCTCCAACCAGATGTGGAGTTGAACCAAGAAGTTTGTAAGGGCAAGGAGATCGCCTACTTCGTGAAGATCTACCCCGAGTGAGGCTAGTCCTTCGTGGACGTAAGCCATGGTGGAATAGGCAAGGTTGCTTCTTCGTGGACCCTTCGTGGGTGGAGCCCTCCGTGGACTCGCGCAGCCGTTACCCTTCGTGGGTTGAAGCCTCCATCAACGTGGACGTACTATAGCACCACCTATCGGAACCACGCCAAAAACCGTCGTGTCTTCATTGCGTTTGAAATCTCCTACCCCCTCCTTTACAGACATATGCAATTGCTTACATTCCGCTGCTATACTCTTAGAATTGCATGTGTAGGGTGATGCTTGACATGTACTATTGCTAAAATCTGCCTACAACTAAAATCTGGGAAAAGGTTAAGTTTTATTTGGTCAAGTAGTCTAATCACCCCCCCTCTAGACATACTTTCGATCCTACAGTGTGATACGCAGCAAACAGGTCAGTAATCAGAAATGTGTGGGAAGACCAATAACAACACAGATGATTCCGGCTAATAAGCCGTGTGTGTTGTGGGCAAACGGTTGGTGGTAAATAATTGTCAGCGATTGATGAAATCATCACCGACGGGTTTTGTAGTTTAGTCCGTGTGTGATATGATTTGCTCTGTCTGCACAACATCTATGCTCTGTCTACAGAACAACAACATATATACTTATAAGAACATGATTGCATAACCAAATTAAACTTCCAATTACATAACTGACTACAGATAGCGTTTGCACATCTAAGTAAACAATTACATGCATAATAAACTAGGAGAAACGATCATCATATCAACTACTTCTTGTTGTGACGCTTGCCTCCAATGCTCTGCTTGTGGCTCGATCCCTCGTCGTCTACAAGAAGGAGGCACCACCTCATGTCAACGATCTGCCTGTACATCTCGTAGCATGTGTACGCGTCCATGGCTGCGTACTTAAGGTGATCTTCATCCAGTATCTGGCGAGGAAGGAGGGAAGGTCACCTCGCCTAGGATGCATGCCCAGCGCCGCCGCTGCAGCAAGTTGGGCAATTTGGCTTCTTCTACCGCCCATCTGAACAGCCGCACCGGGTTCGTATACCATTCCGCAGGCATGCGTGTTCTCTCCTCTGTTGTCGACTCCGTGAATATGATCTCTGCCATTAGCGCCAGCTCCAAGTTGGCGCGACGTTGCCAGATGCTGACATCCCTCAGCATCTCTGCCCTGAGATCGACTTGCGCCTCCGCCTTGTGCTTTGCCATGCGAAGCTCCTTCGAACATGTCTCCAATCCATGCCCCGCTTCCTCGATCCGACTTGCCCTTACTGCCCACCACCTCCAACGCAGCCCCGGCATGTCCTCCGGCGCCACCGATCTGTGAGTCCAGAGCAATGGATCCCCTCTGATAGATATGTGGGTTTCGCTCAACGGCGGCAGTGTCGCGGGCCACAGCGAGAGGGAAGCCCACAGGATGCTGGGATCTAGGGGAATATCCATGGCGATATCCGATGGGTGAGGCGGGGAGGTGAGCGCGAAAGGCCAGATTTAGGGGCTGCGAGAGGAAAGAGACGATAGAGAGCGAAGGAGGAGCAGCGCAACCAAGGTGAACAGGGAGTGGGCGAGGCGAAAAAATTGACCGCGCCAAATTGCCAATGAACACATCCCATTAATTAGGTTATTATAATTGCCAGAGTAGAATCATTGCCCACTTCCTTATCGTTTTCCTCTTCCACCACGCATGCATGCAAACATAATTAAATTTTGGAGGTAGTTGGTTGGCTCATACGTGGGAGGGGAAAAACTAAAAACTAAAAACACATTTAACGATGAGAAAAACAATCGGACAATTGGTGCTAATTAAGAAAGGGTGACTAAAATTCTTGGAAAAATCAGAATTCTCTTAGGCGCCCTATGGACCTGGATGTTTCGTGTGCGATTATGTGTGTACAAAAACCTTTGAAAATGCAAATGAGTTGTTTGCGATGGTAGGAGCATCGCACACGATGCGTGGTGCGAGTACTCGTGAGTGATGATTTGTAAGTTACACATACGTTTCCTTAGGTTAACACGTGTGTGATAACACGTGACACCGCATACGGTTGTGTGCTGGGAATTGTGTGCTCCACTTAGTCTTCCCACGCTCCAGCGATGCCTTCCCACACAAGCGCCAGCCACAGGGGTAAATTGTAAATCCCCAAACCCCTAGCCGGCCGCTAGCTAGCTATAAATAACCACAACAATGGCTGGCGGCGGCGACTCACTACTGATCCCCTTGCTAGCTAGTAGTTACCCACACATACTGGCATACCCGACCCCAATGGCCGACGACCGGATGGAGTTGGGCGATAGCGGAATCGAGGCTGCCGGCGCGATGGTCAGCTTTGCGGTCGACGGCCATGCCACCGCCTCTCCCGATGACAGCCATACGAGGTAGGAAACATGCTACGAGCAAGCCACAAGGTTAGCCAGGGTCGTCCTGAAAGCGGCTAGGGATTGCCAGCGGGCAATACTGTGGGCTTGGCGCAGAGTGTGGCAGATGGTGCGGGCAGCAGAGCAGGAACCGCCACGACGCAAGGACAACTATGGCAGTGGCGGCCGCCGCACGAGGCGCAGACTTATGTCCCAGATGGAGGAGGGCGCAGCGCCGGGCGTCGCCGGGGCGGGCCTGGGGGCAGTGACGGCAGCCCTGGCAAGAGCCAACGTCTCGTTGGCCACCGGGGCGATGTACGCCGAGCCGGCGGTCGCGGCAGCCCTGGTGAGAGTTGCGCCCGAGGAAGTACCGGCGATCGTCGATGTCGAGGCTGCCCCAGCCTCGATTGATCAAGGTGGTCATCGACTTGGCGACCTCCTCTCCTCCTGAGCCAAGCAGGATAGACACGATGATGGACGATGGCAGCTGTGTGTGCTGGGTCCGCGTCAGGGGCAGTAGCTCTTTTTGTGCGCGCGCGGTTCGTTATATTGATGTAAATTAGGGAGCTAATAATGGTTTGTAAATTACTCCTCGAACTAGGCACTGGACCAATTTGAGCATATATATGCTCGATTGATTATTTGTTCATGCATGTCAAATATGTCAATTGTATGGGTTGGCCTATCTATATATTATCTCATTTTGCAATATGGAAAATTTAAGAACCTGAAAAACAACATTTGAGTAACATATAGTGGTGACACTATTTAACAAAAGGTGATACTAATACTTTCCATGAAATGAACAATTTTGACAACCATATGGTCCATATCTACATACTTAAGATAGGCCAACAACCACAACTATTCGCTGGAAGCAGCTTGATGACGGCGACTCGGCATCTCGTGAATGAAAAGGAAGATCCCTCCTGTGCCTTGGTAGAGCATGAGTATAACAGTGTCTCCAATTTTCAAATGTTGATGCATTGCCAGGACAACCGAGAACCTATTAATTTGAATGGTTCCATTTGTGTGGGAAATGCAGTACCTTGCAATCACTTTGGCGTTCTTAGCCGGCACAAGTGTAATACGACCACGCCGGGAAATCAATTCAGGAACAGCTGCAGCGGGCAATTTCTGTTGCAATGAAGAACAAAAACCAATAGTAACATATTGATACGTCTCCAACATATCTATAATTTATGAAGTATTCATGCCATGTTTGCAATAATTTTATATGGTTTTGGTATGATTTGAATGGAACTAACCCGGACTGACGTTGTTTTCAGCAGAACTACCTTGGTGTTGTTTTTTGTGCAGAAATAAAAGTTCTCGGATTGAGCTGAAAATTTACGGTGATTTTTTATGGACAAAAAGAGACCCCTGAAGCTTCGAGGAAGTGCCAGAAGAGCTACGAGTGCATGACAAGCCTCGGGGGCGCGCCCACCCCCTAGGGTGCCCCCCCCTAGGGCGCCCCCTCCCCCCGAGCTTGTCGCTTCCTCGTGGACCCCCCTGGCGTGAATCCAACGCTGAAAAATCCTATAAATACCAGAAACTCCAAAAGGAAACCTAGAACTTCCACGCTGCCGCCGCAAGCCTCTGTACCAAAGAAATCTCATCTGGCACTTTGCCGGACGGGAACCAGAGAAGAAAACAGAGAGAGAGATCCAATCTCAGAGGGGCTCCCGCCCCTCTGGGCGCCATGGAGGCCAAGGACCAGAGGGGAGAACCTCCCCCCATCTAGGGGGAGGCCATGGAGGAGCAAGCAGGAGGGGGAGCCTCTCTTCCCCTCTCTCTCGGTGGCGCCGGAGTGCCGCCGGGGGAACCATCGCCGCGGTGATCGTCTTCATCAACGTCACCGTCTTCATCACCTCCCTCATCTCTTTTCAGCGGTCCACTCTCCCGCACCCCGCTGTAATCCCCTACTTGAACATGGTGCTTTATGCCACATATTATTATCCAATTATGTGTTGCCGTCCTATGATGTTTGAGTAGATTTCTTTTGTCCTTTGGGTTGATTGATGATTTTGATTGGTTTGAGTTGTATGTTTTATTTTGGTGCTGTCCTGTGGTGCCTTCCATGCCGCGCACACGTGGGGGATTCCCGCTGTCGGGTGTTGCAATACGTTCATGATTCGCTTATAGTGGGTGGCTAGAGTGACAGAAGCTTACACCCGAGTAAGGGGGTTGTTGCGTATGGGAGTAAAGGGTACTTGATACTTAATGCTATGGTTGGGTTTACCTTAATGATTTCTAGTACTTGCGGATGCTTGCTAGAGGTCCAATCAAAAATTCATATGATCCAAGTACGGAAAGTATGTTAGCTCATGCCTCTCCCTCATATAAAATTGCAATAATGATTACCGATCTTGTTAACAATTGCCTAGGACAATTGCGCACATCGATCCATCATTATTCCACACTCACTATTTGTAATATATTGTAATATATTCTAACTTTATTTAGGCAGCACCTATTTTTATGTTTTAGTTCTCCGATATCATGCAAAGCTATCCTCTTTATACCCACAACGTAGTTTTATTTCTCATTTCTAGATAAAAGCAAACGCTCGGTGTACGTAGAGTCGTATCAGTGGCAGATAGGACTTGAGAGAATATTGATCTTACCTTTAGCTCCTTGTGGGTTCGACATTCCATACTTACCACTTCCATCTTTGGAAATTGCTACGATGATTCCTTGCACTTGGGGATTATCACATATCGTTGAAGCTATATATAGTTTATGAACAACAACAACATACAAATAAGACTTTGTACCAGCATTTTGTTCACACAATTGGTCATGTTCAATGTGTGCACCGGTGGTAGATTTATTCCCATCCCAAATCCAGCGTCCATACGATGTGCTAGGTCTTCTAGATTAGCAACAAATTGTATGACATGCACCAACTCTTTCCAGTGAAATTTGGTATGCCGAGTAACATACAGTTTGTTAACTATGCATCCAACATATCCTGCTTAAAAGGTGGAAAGGGACTATTTATTCAGAACATGGCAGAAGAATAGTGGGCATAAATTGGTAATTGGAAGTTGATACTGGCTAGTAACAGAGTCAGAAAATGAAATCCCAATTGGTTGCTCAAATAGTAATCATTTAGCCAGAACAATTACTTTAATTTTGCTAATAAGTAATAAGCCCACATGGAGAAATTTGAAAGAACACTAACCTCGATCAGACTGTGGTCGGCTGATGACGCTGGGGAAGTAAACATCCATGTTTATTTGACCAGAATGTGGTGCACGCACTAGAATTTTATTGCCATCTTTCAGTACAAAAAACTTAGAAAATTTTCTCCAAAGGTCTGCATCAAAATAGGAGTGACCCTCTTTATCAACTTTTACCCTAACTGTCATTGTAAATCTATGTTGCGTGGTCAATATGACATCCATGGAGTCATCAACAAAGTAAAGGCCAAGATTTCCTTGTACATGTGTTCTTGCAAAGCAAGGGATGTACTAAGGGAAATGAAAATTAAGATCATTACACGCAAATATGGGAATAATTGAGAGAACAGAACAATAGCTGAAAGCAAAGTACAAAAATATATATAAACAGATAATGTAACCAAGATAAATATGAGAGTAACTGAAAGAACAATACATCATTTTTTAAGGGAACAAATACAACATTAATTTGCCTAATTTACAAAAAAATCCTCTTTGACGTCTATGAGGCATGTCGCACCTTTTATCCAAATATAGCAATATATGGCATATGTTCATAAAATTGGGACATGCCAACTGTGGTAGGATGAGATTGAACATACCATGCGCTCCCTGAAGTCATCTGGTATGGTGAGATAGAACTTCTTGTCCGACTGGCCGCGACCAAAGTGGCCTGATTTGTGCTTGCACTGTGGACACTAGAATGAAAAACCTTGAATCAGCTATAAGAAAAATGAATCCACGCCGATTTCCGCCGGGTGATTAACAGGGACAGACAGACTGCGATAAGAGATGAGCGAATATTTCTCTAAATTAATTACCTTGTTCTCCATGAGAGAGAGGAAAAAATCCCGGCCCAAGGCCGCGGAAAATCTTGCAGAAAACAACAATTGACCAGATTCGAGAAAGTCGGTGCCGATAGGCGTCGGTGAGGGGAAGAAACCAAATGCGGTGGCGTTTGTTGGTGGCAGCCGGCTGCGAGGGGCGCCGTCGAGATCAAAGATTTGAGCAGACCTGTCAAGAACGAGCAATGACAATGTCTGCTAGAGGCGGTGCAGACAGGCGGCGGCAAGCGGCAGGGGCGAAATCCTGTGATGTTTGGTGCGGGGCCGAATCCCGCCGGCGACAGTCGTCAGCTAAGGGGTGGCCGCAGCGATAGAAGTTGACAGGCAGAGTTGCAGAGAGTGCAGTCCGAGTGAGGAGTGGGGACGAAGGAGGAGGGGTGAGGGTTTTCTTTTCTTTATTGACGTGTTGGTGAGGGTTTTCTACACACAAATAATGTGATGCGGAGGCAGCGTTTCGTAAACACAACCCGTGTGTGATTGATGTTATCAAGATTGGAAGGGAATCCAAATTTCCTTCGTCGTTCGTCCTTGAGTTTTTTTAATACGATCAATATAGACCCTAGAATGCACCTTGTTCACATTTGGCACTTTTTCGGGCTCATTTACTATATTTGAGCCATTATTTGCATTTTCTAGGCATTTAAGCACATAATTCAAATTCGCACAATCGGTGCATGAAAAAGGTGCACAATAACGGTTTGAAAAATCAAGCTTGTGGTATTTAGTAAATTTCCATGCCTTTTACAATGGAATGGGGAGAGATTTCAATGATATGTGTGGCAAGAGTCAACCACAAATGTGTCGTTTAATGGTTTATCAACTCTAGAAAATTGAAAAAGCATGCCTGAAAAAGATGATACCTGGCATGGTGCCATGGTATGACCTCAACATGCCGTGGTAATTTTTTGAGAAGGTTTGGCTAATGTTGTTATACACGCTCTTCATAAATCGAACCATCACAAAGGAAGTTTTGTGGTTTCGGGAGGAAATCACCAAGTTTGAAGGGGAGTCCAAATTTCCTTCATCGTTTGTCCTTGCATTTTTTTGTACAATCAACATACACCCTAGAATGCACCGTGTTCAAATTTTGCACTTTTCCAGGCTAATTTACTATATTTGGGCCGTTATGTGCATTTTCTAGGCATTAATGCACATAATTCAATTTCGCACAATCGGTCCATGAAAAAGTGCACAAAAATGGTTTGGAAAATCATGTTTGTGGTATTTACTAAATTTTCATCCCTTTTACGAGGAATGGGGAGAGATTTCAAGGACATCTGTCGCAAGAGTCAACCACAAACGTGTTGTTTAATGGTTTTTTCAACTCTAGAAAATTGAAAAACATCCCTGAAAAAGATGATACCTGGCATGGTGCCCCTAGTGCCATGGTATGACCTCAGTATTCTGTGGTAAATTAAATGGAAAATTCTGGCACAAGTGTAACGGTAACTCCTTGAAAACAAGAGCATCTCACAAGAAGAATCACTGTTTCCAAAATGATAAAATGGCAATTTGCACTTGAATTACGGTGACTTCATCATTTCGCGTCCAAACTATTTACACGGCGCGCAAGCACCATCAGCCGCTAGATTTGAATTTTTTGCGCATTTCAAGACTCGTTTGATATACTTAAGCACTTTATAGCATTTACCTGACATTTAGCGTATATAAGTCAAATCCCAGCTACAGCTACACGGGTGTAATGGGAGGGATGTGGATTGCCGTTCGATCGCGGTGCATCCTACGGTGCACACGCGTGATATGTCACCAATGTATCTATAATTTTTGATTGTTCCATGCTATTATAGTATCAATCTTGAATGTTTTTATATACATTTACAGCAATTATATATCATTTTTTGGGACTAACCTATTAACTTAGTGCCCAGTGCCAGTTGCTGTTTTTTTTTGCCTGTTTTTGGTTTGCCAGAATATCAGTACCAAACGAAGTCCAAATGCCACGAAACTTTTTGGAGATTTTTTTCTGGACATAAGAGACACTAGAAGCTTCGGGAGGGGACGAGAAGATGAAGCAGTGGCCCACGAGGCACCACGGCGCGCCCCAGGGGGCGCGCACTGGTACCTCGTGGGGCCCACAAAGCTCCGTTTGACCTAATTCCACCTCTATAAATTCTCTAAAATCGGGAAACCAATAGAGGAGTCCACGAAATACTTTTTCCGCCGCCGCAAGTTTCTGTTCTCAAGAGATCCCATCTGGAGGCCTTTTCCGGTACTCCGTCGGAGGGGGAATCGATCACGGAGGGGCTCTACATCAACCTTGCTGCCCTTCTGATGATGCGTGAGTAGTTTACCACAGACCTTCAGGTCCATAGTTAGTAGCTAGATGGCTTCTTCTCTCTTTTTGATCTCCAATACAATGTTCTCCTCGATGTTCTTGGAGTTCTATCCGATGTAATCACTTTTTGCGGTGTGTTTGTTGGGATCCGATGAATTGTGAGTTTATGATCAGATTATCCATGAATATTATTTGAGTTTTCTTTGAACTATTTTATGCATGATTATTATAGCTTCGTATTTCTCTCTGATCTATTGATTTGGTTTGGCCAACTAGATTGATTTATCTTGCAATGGGAGAGGTGCTTTGTAATGGGTTCGATCTTGCGGTGCTCAATCCCAGTGACAGAAAGGGACATGACACGTATGTATCGTTGCTATTAAGGGTAAAAAGATGGGGTTTATTCATGTGTGAGTTTACTTTGTCTACATCATGTCATCTTGCTTAAGGCGTTACTCCGTTCTTTATGGACTTAATACACTAGATGCATGCTGGATAGCGGTCGATGTGTGGAGTAATAGTAGTAGATGCAGGCAGGAGTCGTTCTACTTGTCTCGGACGTGATGCCTATATACATGATCATTGCCTTGGATACCTTCATGATTATTTGCTTTTCTATCAATTGCCCAACAATAATTTGTTCACCCACCATATGCTATTTTCAAGAGAGAAGCCTCTAGTGAAAACTATGGCCCCCGGGTCTATCTTAAATATATATTGAAAATCCTAAAAATACCTTGCTGCACTTTTACTTTATTTATTTTATTTTGTATTTTTGTTCGATCCATTTATCTATCACCATACAATTTAATCTTGCAATTAACCGCCAAGGGATTGACAACCCCTTGTTCGCGTTGGGTGCGAGGATTTGTTGTTTTGTGTGCAGGTACTGCTAACGAGTTGTTGTGTGATTCTCCTACTGGATTGATAAGCTTGGTTTCATAATTGAGGGAAATACTTATCTCTACTGTACTGCATCATCCCCTCCTCTTCGGGAAAATCCCAACGCAGCTCACAAGTAGCAGGAAGAATTTCTGGCGCCGTTGCCGGGGAGACATCATCAACATCTATCAAGTACCTACGCATAAACTTTCATCTCCTTGCATTTATTTTATTTGCCTTTGCCTCTCGTTTTCATCTCCCCCACTTCTAATTTTTTTTTATTTTTTTTGCAAAAACACAAAAATATTTTATTTGCTTGCTTGCTTTTATTGCCATGTCAACACACAAGAACAAAAAGTAAAACAAAAATTTAAGATCACTATGGATCCTCATCCACTGCTAATATTTTCAAAAGATCCAATTATTATGAACCAATTGCTAGTGATTTGAGTGCTCTTGATTTTCTCTATGAAGTTTTGCTTGAAAATCATGAATCTGAAAATTGTGATGAAGTGTTAGAAGAAGAAATTTATAAAGTGATTCATGATAGCTCCTTGATTGAAAAGCATGATTGCAATGATGTTACTATAAATTCTATTAGTGTGAATTGTGCTAATAATATGCAAAACTACAAGCTTGGGGATGACAATTTTGTCATGTCCACTACTTATTGCAATGATCATGATTGGGGTGATAATGCTTCTTATGATCTTGAAAAATTATTTAAGCCTCATGATGAATATGTTATTGATAATAATGTTTGCAATACTATTAAAAGTGGGTTTGGAAGAGCGTCAACTTTAGGTAATAATGATCCCATTACTTTGGAGAATTATCAATCTTATGAAAATTTTGATAAACTAGGTAATTGCCCGTGCGTTGCAACGGGAGCATGCATATTTTATTATCCAATATCAGTCATGTCTACCATATATATTTTTAGGATCCTCGTGTATATCAAGCGGTACTATTTACGGTGTATTTCCACCCTATTGAGCGTCGGACCATAAGCTTTCCCTACTTTTCCGCCTTGTGCAACTGACTTCTCCAGCCTCTCCAATCTCCTGCGTCAATTAATAAAGTGTCTAATTACCAACCACGTTGTTATAGGCCCAGCCGTCGCAACTTGTCTAACTGTCCTCCCCTGCCACCCATGGGCAGGGTCGCCTCACCACCCCGTCCAAGCACCACCTCCACCCCGGTCATCCTACTAACACCCCCCTTCAATGGCGCCAAGACCCGATGATCCGACAAGCCCCCCTCCCCCTATTCCCGCACTCGCACCATCAACGCTCAGGCTCGGTTCCTCCGGTGACACCATAGTAGGTTGCATTGTTTCGTCTACGACTTGGCTATTTTCTCAGTTGCATGTTCCCTATAAGATACTTCTTGCATAACTCATGGTTTGATGAACCACTCCCTCAAAACATATCTAATATCATATATTTCGAAATTATATGTTTCAGAACATTTAACTACCTTAAGTAATGCAAGAAAACAGACTCATAACTATGTAAGATAAACAACACAACAAAGGAGTGAAAAAAGGATAATGAGATAGTCCACGATGCACGATGCACGGTATTCACATTCCCATCCATTATAATAGATATATAGCTATATGTGCGATGAAAATACATACCACATGAAGAAAGCAGCATATTTTTTTGCATGGGCGGAGGCCTGATGTACCAGCATGCTGGATCTCGAGCTAGGCCCGACATGAAATTGATTAAGCCAAAACGGCAGAAGGTTCAACATGCAGGATCTTGAGCTTTACAACTCCACTGCACATTTGACAAAAAGCCAAAGAATCAGCCAAGGAGAACTCCATGCATGTGGTTAGCACGTAAAAGCCTATGTTCTGCACTGCTTGCGAGTGGTACCTCAATGAACCATGCTCCCGTATAGGTGTAGCTAGCCTCGCCCATGCGCCCTGGTCAATACTGTGTGCCATCGGCCAACTTCTCACTAAGTAGGACGGCGCTCGACGACACATAGGAGGCGGTTGCGTGAGCAGCAATGGGTGGGCGGAGTGGTCGATCACAGAGGGCCGACGACGCGAGTTGCACAACAACAGAAGTGCGCCTACAAGATAGATGGGCATCGACTGGGTTGGAACAGCGTCAGCGGCGGTGGCCTCGTGCTTCGTCGTCGGCCTGGAATTGTACTTGCGGCCAAAGGCAGTGGCGGTCTATCATCTCTGGGGTCGCGTGAGACAACAAACATGCTGCGCTGGCATCCTCCACAGCCGGCCCTCACGTCCGGCCGCCGCCGCCGTAATCCTGTCGCTGATGCTGCCCCGGCTGCCGCTTGATCTCTCACGCCGTCGCAGGAGAAGAAACGAGATTGCAGAGGGAACGGAGTTTCTCCGGATTGCTCAGCGGGATTTGCTACGTCCCCGCTGAGATGGAGAGGAATCTGGGACTTGAATCAATCGTAGGAAAAATATAATCACAGTATTACGTAACGGAAAAACCAGACGAGAAGACGTGGGGGCAGAGGGTATCGTACGCCAAAAAAACGATGGGAAAATGCCCCAAAAAACGGAGGTGGGGAGCGCTCAATGAAACGAGCGGAACGCCCAGGAGCGAAATGGGAACGCTACGCATTTTTTAGGTAGTGTAGAAGTGGGTTTGGAGAGGTCATGACTTTAGTTGATGTTAATCCCACTATCTTGGAAGATTATAAAACTTTTATGCATGTGCATCATGAAGATAAAATTGTATATGATAGCTATATTGTTGAATTTGATTATGATCCTACATGTAATTATTATGAGAGAGGAAAATATGGTTGTAAAAACTTTCATGTCACTAAATTACCTCTCTTTGTGCTAAAATTATTAATGCCCCATTCTTCCTATTTACATATGCTAGATATTGCTTGTCTTGATAATTTGTTTTCTTATAAAATGCCTATGCATAGGAAGTATGTTAGACTTAAATGTGTTTTTCACATGTTACATGATGCTCTCTTTGTGTTCCAAATATTATGTTTCATGAGAGCACCATTGAAATCTCAAGCCTATCTTAATGGCTATAAAGAAAGAGCTTGTTGGGAGACAACCCAATAAAATTTTTATTTCTGTTCTTGTGTGTTCACATAATTATGATACTGTTATGATTTTGTTTTTATGTTTTAATTAGTGTTTGTGCCAAGTAATGCTTTTGGGATGATTTGGAAGATAGTATAATTGATGCTGTTTGGAAAACAGAAAGTTTTGCGTCCAGTGCTGGAATTTTAGTTCTGTACTGCAGCATCAGAAAAATCTGAAATTTTTACACAGTATTGGTATATGAATTGCCCACGTTTTCCTAATTTTTCAGAATTTTTGGAGTTACATAAGTATAGCTTTTAAATAGATCTTTACAGACTGTTCTGTTTTAGACAGATTCTTTTTTCGTTGCATAGTTTGCTTATTTTGATGAATCTATGGATTGTATCGGGGGGTATAAGCCATGGAAAAGTTGGAGTACAGTAGAATTATGTCAATATTAAATATGAATCAATTTACAACAGTACTTAAAGTTAAGGATTTATTTTGTTATACTAACGGATCTCACGAAGGTTTTGTTGAGTTTTGTGTGATTGAAGTTTTCAAGTTTTGGGTGAGATCACGATAGATGAAGGAACAAGGAGTGGCAAGAGCCTAAGCTTGGGGATGCCCAAGGCACCCCCAAGGTAATATTCAAGGAAGACTCAAGCGTCTAAGCTTGGGGATGCCCCGGAAGGCATCCCCTCTTTCTTCTACCAACTATCGGTAATTTTACTTGGAGCTATATTTTTATTCATCACATGATATGTGTTTTACTTGGAGTGTCGTGTGTTATATGAGTCTTTGCTTTGCTTGCTTTTTAGTTTGTCACAATCATCTTTGCTGGACACACCTATTTGAGAGAGCCACACGTTAATCATGATTTGTTAGAATACTCTATGTGCTTCACTTAAATTTTTTGAGCTAGGCAGTTGCTCTAGTGCTTCACTTAAATCTTTTTGAGCACGGCGGTGGCTAAATTTTGAATAAATATTTAAACTCTCATGCTTCACTTATATTATTTTGAGAGTTGATAAGATTGAAATTTTGAAGAAATATTTAAACTCTCATGCTTCACTTATATTATTTTGAGAGTTGATAAATTTTGAAGAAATATTTGAACTCTCATGCTTCACTTATATTATTTCGAGAGTTGATAAATTTTGAAGAAATATGTGCACTCTCATGCTTCACTTACATCTTTTTGAGAGTTGATAATAGTAATGGTAATTTGCACAAGATATGAATTTGGTCCCAAAGTGATGAATATTCAAGAGGGGTATAATAAAAACTTTCATATAGATCATTGGATATGATAAGTTTGATTCCTTGCAATAGTTTTGCGATATGGAGATGATAATATGTGAGTCATGTTAGTGAGTAATTATGATTTAGTAAGAATATTGGTGTTAAGGTTTGTGATTCCCTATGGATGCACATTAAGTCAATAGTTATGCAACGAAATTATATCCTACTTATGGTGCATTATTCGGTGTTAGTTATGTTCAATGCATGTTTATGACCGTTTTCACTTTTTGGTTGGTTGCTTCTCAATCTATTTGCTAGCCTTCATTTGTACTAAGCGGGAATACTGCTTGTGCATCCAAACTCCTTAAACCCAAGTTGTGCCAAATGAGTCCACCATACCTACCTATATGGGGTATTTCAATGCCGTTCCAAGAAAATTTGCATGTGCCAACTCTATTTTTTTCAAAATAATTTTCCGTTTTGTGTGCCCGTACCGCTCATGAAGCGGCAGGGGGTGGCCAATATTTTCCATGTTAGGTGTGTTATTCTCACGATGAGTGTTTATTCACTTGTCATTGCACGAGAGAGTGGCAGGTAATACGGATGCCAGTCCCACAATGAATCAAAATTAATAATAACAAATTCCTTGGAAAGTGTTGGTATGGAAGGCACCCGTGGATACGGCTAGCCATGGATTGTGAAAGAATGGTGTAAAGGAAATAAACTTTATTTTCTGTTTGGGAACCGCCTATGATGTGTCTAGCATGGAAGATATTGGGAATTCTCGGTCGTTTTCGTTGACAGGAAAAGCATGCCTCTCAAAATAATTTTATCTCTCTAATTTAAGCTTTGAGCTCTGGCACATTTGCAAATCTCTGCTTCCCTCTGCGAAGGGCCTATCTATTTACTTTTATGCAATTTTTATTTTTATTTGAGTCTTCATATTCTCTTACAAAGCACCAACTAGAGAGCACTATTGTCATACTTGTGCATTGTGTGTAGCTAATATTGAGTGTGTTTCATGAATGGATCAATGATTGAGCATAATGGGCTATGGATAACTTTCTTTAGCGTTGATATTTTGAAAGACGTGGTTGCTTGTTAGTATGCTTGAGTATTTATATCTTCATGTCAAACTATAGACTATTTCTTTGAATCATTCAAGTCCAAATGTCCATGCTACAAAAGAAAAGAATATATGATGAATATCATAGGTAGCATTCCACATCAAAATTTCTGTTTTTATCATTTACCTACTCGAGGACGAGCAGGAATTAAGCTTGGGGATGCTTGATACGTCTCCAATGTATCTATAATTTTTGATTGTTCCATGTTATTATAGTATCAATCTTGGATGTTTTTATATATACTTACAGCAATTATATATCATTTTTTGGGACTAACCTATTAACTTAGTGCCCAATGCCAGTTGCTGTTTTTTTTTGCCTGTTTTTGGTTTTCCAGAATATCAGTACCAAACGAAGTCCAAATGCCACGAAACTTTTTGGAGATTTTTTCCTGGACATAAGAGACACTAGAAGCTTCGGGAGGGGACGAGAAGATGAAGCAGTGGCCCACGAGGCACCACGGCGCGCCCCCTGGGGGGCGCGCCCTGGTCCCTCGTGGGGCCCACAAAGCTCCGTTTGACCTAATTCCACCTCTATAAATTCTCTAAAATCGGGAAACCAACAGAGGAGTCCACGAAATACTTTTTTTGCCGCCGCAAGTTTCTGTTCTCGAGAGATCCCATCTGGAGGCCTTTTCCGGTACTCCGCCGGAGGGGGAATCGATCACGGAGGGGCTCTACATCAACCTTGCTGCGCTTCCGATGATGCGTGAGTAGTTTACCACAAACCTTCGAGTCCATAGTTAGTAGCTAGATGTCTTCTTCTCTCTTTTTGATCTTCAATACAATGTTCTCCTCGATGTTCTTGGAGTTCTATCCGATGTAATCACTTTTTGCGGTGTGTTTGTTGGGATCCGATGAATTGTGAGTTTATGATCAGATTATCCATGAATATTATTTGAGTTTTCTCTGAACTCTTTTATGCATGATTATTATAGCTTCATATTTCTCTCCGATCTATTGATTTGCTTTGGCCAACTACATTGATTTATCTTGCAATGGGAGAGGTGCTTTGTAATGAGTTCGATCTTCCGGTGCTCAATCCCAGTGACAGAAAGGGACATGACACGTATGTATCGTTGCTATTAAGGGTAAAAAGATGGGGTTTATTCATGCGTGAGTTTACTTTGTCTACATCATGTCATCTTACTTAAGGCGTTACTCCGTTCTTTATGGACTTAATACACTAGATGCATGCTGGATAGCGGTCGATGTGTGGAGTAATAGTAGTAGATGCAGGCAGGAGTCGTTCTACTTGTCTCGGACGTGATGCCTGTATACATGATCATTGCCTTGGATACCGTCATGATTATTTGCTTTTCTATCAATTGCCCAACAGTAATTTGTTCACCCACCGTATGCTATTTTCAAGAGAGAAGCCTCTAGTGAAAACTATGGCCCCCGGGTCTATCTTAAATATATATTGAAAATCCTAAAAATACCTTGCTGCACTTTTACTTTATTTATTTTATTTTGTATTTTTTTTCGATCTATTTATCTATCACCATACAATTTAATATTGCAATTAACCGCCAAGGGATTGACAACCCCTTGTTCGCGTTAGGTGCGAGGATTTGTTGTTTTGTGTGCAGGTACTCCTAACGAGTTGTTGCGTGATTCTTCTACTCGATTGATAACCTTGGTTTCATAACTGAGGGAAATACTTATCTCTACTGTACTGCATCATCCCCTCCTCTTCGGGGAAATCCCAATGCAGCTCACAAGTAGCAACGCGCGATCCGCTTGGCTGGGGTTCCTGCCAATCAGAACGCATCGCATGATAGAGTCAGCCCACACGGCTTTCATAAGTAGCAAAAATGAAGCGTGTGCAATAATAAATCACCAGGATTTCAAGGGAATCCAAATTTCCTTGGTTGTCCTTCCTTGTTTTTTTTCTACGATCTACATAGACCCTAGAAAGCACCGTGTTCAAACTCGGCACTTTTCCGGGATCATTTACTATATTTGGGCCATTATTTGCATTTTCTAGGCATTTATGCACATAATTCAAATTGGCACGATAGGTGCATGAAAAGGTGCACAATAACAGTATGAAAAATCAAGCCTGTGGTATTACTAAATTTCCATGCCTTTTACAAGGGAATCGGGAGAGATTTCAATGATTGTGTCGCAAGAGTCAACCACAAACATGCCGTTTATTGGTTTTTCGACTCTACAAAATTGAAAAACATGCCTGAAAAAGATGATACCTGGCATGGTGCCATGGTATGACCTCAGCAAAGCGTGGTAATTTTTTGAGAAGGTTCCACTAATGTCGTTGTACATGCTCTTCATAAACCGAACCATCAGAAAAGGAAGTTTTGGTGGTTTCGAGAGGGAAATCACCAAGTTTGAAGGGGAATCCAAAGTTCCTTCGTCGTTTGTCCTTGAGTTTTTTTTTCTACGATCAACATACACCCTATAATGCACCGTGTTCAAATTTGGCACTTTTCCGGGCTAATTTACTATATTTGGGCAGTTATGTGCATTTTCTAGATATTAATGCACATAATTCAATTTCGCACAATCGGTCCATGAAAAAGTGCACAAAAACGGTTTGGAAAATCATGCTTGTGGTGTTCCTAAATTTGCATGCCTTTTACGAGGAATGGGGAGAGATTTCACGGACATGTGTGATACGTCTCCAACGTATATATAATTTATGAAGTATTCATGCCATATTTATAACAGTTCTATATGGTTTTGGTATGATTTGATTAGAACTAACCCGGACTGACGTTGTTTTCAGCAGAACTACCGTGGTGTTGTTTTTTGTGCAGAAATAAAAGTTCTCCAAATGCAGCGAAACTTTTTGACGATTTTTTTGGACCAAAAGAGACCCCCGAAGCTTCATGGAAGGACCAGAAGCCTCACGAGGTGCTCACAAGCCACCATGGCGCGCCAGGGGGGGTGGCGTGCCGTGGTGCCTCGTGGGACCATCTTAGCCCATCTTGACGTGATTTCAACGCTGAAAAATCCAATAAATAGATAAACCCCCAGAAATAACCGTAGAACTTGGACTCCGCCGCCGCAAGCCTCTGTACCCTCGAAATACCATCTGGAGCCCCGTTCTGGCACCCTGCCGAAGGGGGAAATCATCACCGGAGGCCATCTTCATCATCCCGGCGGTCTCCATGACGAGGAGGGAGTAGTTCACCCTCGGGGCTAGGGGTATGTACAAGTATCTATGTGTTTGATCTCTCTCTCATGTTCTTGATTTGGCACGATCTTGATGTACCGCGAGCTTTGTTAATATAGTTGGATCATATGGTGTTTCTCCCTCTCTATCTTGTTGTGTTGAATTGAGTTTTTACCTTTGAGGTTTCACTATTATCGGATTGAATATTTTTATGGATTTGAGAACACTTGATGTATGTCTTGCATATGAATACCCATGGTGACAATGGGTTATTATATTGATTCACTTGATATATCTTTTGGCACTCAACTCACGGATTCCCGAGGTGACATTGGGGTAATCAATGCATAGGGGTTGATGCACGTTTTCGTCCTACTTTCTCTGGTAGAAATCTTGGGGCACTCTTTGAAGTTCTTTGTGTTGGATTGAATATTATGAATCTGAAGTTGTTTGATGCATATCATATAATCAACTCACTGATACTTGTGGTGACATTGGAGTATCTAGGTGACATTAGGGTTGGTTGATGTGTATCATATGGTGTTATTCTAGTACGAACTCTAGGGCTGTTTGTGACACTTATAGGAATAGCTCAATAGATTGATCAGAAAGGATAACTTTGAGGTGGTTTCGTACCCTATAACAATTTCTATCTTATGTTCTCCGCTAACAGGAACTTTGGAGTGATTCTTTGTCGCACGTTGAGGGATTGTTATATGATCCAATTATGTTAACATTGTTGAGAGATTGCACTAGTGAAAGTATGAACCCTAGGCCTTGTTTGAGGTGGTTTCGTACCCTACAGAAGTATTAAATATGCAGAGGCATTTAGTATGCAATGTTTAATTATAATTTTAGTGATTTGCTACAGTAGAGAATGTCAAGGTTTTGAGTTGATTTATACTAACTTATCTCACGAGTTCTTGTTGAGTTTTGTGTGGATGAAGTTTTTAAGATTTAGGAGAAACCATGATATGAGAGGAATTAAGGAGACACAAGAGCTCAAGCTTGGGGATGCCCAAGGCACCCCAAGATAATATTCCAAGAAGTCTCAAGCAACTAAGCTTGGGGATGGCCTATTAGGCATCCCACCTTTCTTCATCAACATCTATCGGTTAGCCTAAGTTTTTACTTGTTCACATGATATGTGCTATTCTTGGAGTGTCCTTTTATTTTCATTTTGTTTGCTGTTTCAATAAAATTATCAAGATCTGAAATTTTTATTTGGAGAGAGTCTTCACATAGCTACTTAATTGTTTGACTACTCATTGATCTTCACTTATATCTTTTGAAGTAGTTTGTCATTCATTCTTGTGCTTCACTTATATCCTAAAAATGAATTGTTGAGTGAATTGAATATCATAAATCTGAAATTATATATGTTCCATATGCTTAGTAATATTTCACATTGGGTTTAGAAAGTAAAATCTATTGAAATTTGACAATCATAATATTGGTCATCCAAGCAATTCATGAATGATAAGTTTATGGAAGAGAACTTTCACATATAAATATATTATCTTGGACATCTTTTATGATTGAATACCCATTAATTATTTTCAAACTTGAGCAAATTAGTTGAAATTGGACAAGGAAGACAACGTAATGAGTTATGTTTGGGTATATTTGCAGAGAAGTTATATTGTTATGGATCCTCCAACATGTGGTGCTTGTTTAGAATCTTTTGCTAGCCTAAATTTCTGTACTAAGCGGGAATACTACTTGTGCATCCAAAATCCTTGAGCCAAGTTTCTTCCATGAGTGTCCACCATACCTACCTATATACGGTATTACCTTGCCGTTCCAAGTAAATTTGCATGTGCCATCTCTAAAACCTTCAAATAAACATCTGTTTTGTGTGCCCGTACCGCTCATGAAGCGGCAGTGGGTGGTCAGTATCTTCCATGTTAAGCGGGTTATTCTTAGATGAGTTTTTATTCACTTGTCATTGCACGAGAGAGGGCGGTAATTGGGATGCCCAGTCCCGCAAAACAAAAATATATAATTAAACAAACTCCCTCGGAAAGTTGATTGTATGGAGGGCACCCGAGGATTCGGCTAGCCATGGCTTGTGTTTGAATGGTTGAGGGGGAGTAAACTTTACCTTCCCGCTTGGGAACCGCCTATAATGTGTTTAGCATGGAAGATATTGAGAACTCTCGGTCGTGATGTTGACAGGAAAGGCATGCCTCTCAAAATGTATTCATCTCTGTTTTAAGCTATGAGCTCTGGCACCTCTGCAAATCCCTGCTTCCCTCTGCGAAGGGGCATTCTATTTACTTTTATGTTATTTACTTTCATGCTATTTATTTTTGTTGAGTCAACTTCTTATTCCAACCTATTCTATAGTTGGCAAGCATCATGTGGTGGGGATAGATCCAGGCACATATATCCATTCAAATATATTTGATCATGAATTATTATTGTTGACAATTATCTCTATGATAAATAAGTTGGGAGGCGAAACATTAACCCCTATATTTCTCTGTGTTCGATGGATGCTATTTGTTCTAAAAATATGCTTTGAGTACTAGAAATCATAGAAGACTAAATGATAATTGAGTATGTGGAGCTCTTACTTAGACTTTGTTGAAGATAAGTTGAATTGCAATTGTTTGGTGACTAAGAACATGGGTTGTTAAGTTTCAAGAGAATGCATTGTTAGAACCATAACATGTGAATTGATTGCTACTTTATCGTGATGAGTTTTATGAGAAAGAGTTGATGTTATGATGCTAGGAAAAGTGATTGAAATTATCATTGATCAAACTTATGCACTATGCTAGCATTCACACTTCATAAATTATTTCTTTTATCATTTACCTACTCGAGGACGAGCAAGAATTAAGCTTGGGGATGCTGATACGTCTCCAACGTATCTATAATTTATGAAGTATTCATGCCATATTTATAACAATTCTATATGGTTTTGGTATGATTTGATTAGAACTAACCCGGACTGACGCTGTTTTCAGCAGAACTACCGTGGTGTTGTTTTTTGTGCAGAAATAAAAGTTCTCCAAATGCAGCGAAACTTACCAAAAGAGACCCCCGAAGCTTCGTGGAAGGACCAGAAGCCTCACGAGGTGCTCACAAGCCACCATGGCGCGCCAGGGGGGTGGCGTGCCGTGGTGCCTCATGGGCCCATCTTAGCCCATCTTGACGTCATTCCAACGCTGAAAAATCCTATAAATAGAGAAACCCCCAGAAATAACCGTAGAACTTGGACTCTGCCGCCGCAAGCCTCTGTACCCTCGAAATACCATCTGGAGCCCCGTTCCGGCACCCTGTCGGAGGGGGAAATCATCACCGGAGGCCATCTTCATCATCCCGGTGGTCTCCATGACGAGGAGGGAGCAGTTCACCCTCGGGGCTAGGGGTATGTACAAGTAGCTATGTGTTTGATCTCTCTCTCGTGTTCTTGATTTGGCATGATCTTGATGTACCGCGAGCTTTGTTAATATAGTTGGATCATATGGTGTTTCTCCCTCTCTATCTTGTTGTGTTGAATTGAGTTTTTACCTTTGAGGTTTCACTATTATCGGATTGAATATTTTTATGGATTTGAGAACACTTGATGTATGTCTTGCATATGAATACCCGTGGTGACAATGGGGTATTATATTGATTCACTTGATATATGTTTTGGCACTCAACTCGCGGATTCCCGAGGTGACATTGGGGTAATCTATGCATAGGGGTTGATGCACGTTTTCGTCCTACTTTCTCCGGTAGAAATGTTGGGGCACTCTTTGAAGTTCTTTGTGTTGGATTGAATATTATGAATCTGAAGTTGTTTGATGCATATCGTATAATCAACTCACGGATACTTGTGGTGACATTGGAGTATCTAGGTGACATTAGGGTTGGTTGATGTGTATCATATGGTGTTATTCTAGTATGGACTCTAGGGCTGTTTGTGACACTTATAGGAATAGCTCAATAGATTGATCGGAAAGGACAACTTTGAGGTGGTTTCGTACTCTACAACAATTTCTATCTTATGTTCTCTGCTAACAGGAACTTTGGAGTGATTCTTTGTCGCACGTTGAGGGATTGTTATATGATCCAATTATGTTAGCATTGTTGAGAGATTGCACTAGTGAAAGTATGAACCCTAGGCCTTGTTTTCAAGCATTGCAATACCGTTTGTGCTCACTTTTGTTACTTGCTACCTTGCTGTTTTTTTATTTTCAGATTACAAAAACCTATATCTACTATCCATACTACACTTGTATCACCATCTCTTCGCCGAACTAGTGCACCTATACAATCTACCGTTGTATTAGGTGTGTTGGGGACACAAGAGATTTCTTATAATTGGTTGCAGGGTTGTTTGAGAGAGACCATCTTCATCCTACGCCTCCCACGGATTGATAAACCTTAGGTCATCCACTTGAGGGAAAATTGCTACTGTCCTACAAAACTCTGCGCTTGGAGGCCCAACACGAGTCTACAAGAATAAGTTGTGTAGTAGACATCAATGTGTTGCAAGAGTCAACCACAAACGTGTCGTTTATTAGTTTTTCTACTCTACAAAATTGAAAAACATGCCTGAAAAAGATGATACCTGGCATGGTGCCATGGTATGCCCTCAGAAAAGCGTGGTAATTTTTTGAGAAGGTTCGGCTAATGTCGTTGTACACGCTCTTCATAAACCGAACCATCACAAAAGGAAGTTTTGTGGTTTCGAGAGGGAAATCACCAAGTTTGAAGGGGAATCCAAAGTTCCTTCGTCGTTTGTCCTTGAGTTTTTTTGTACGATCAACATACACCCTATAATGCACCGTGTTCAAATTCGGCAGTTTTCCGGGATAATTTACTATATTTGGGCAGCTATGTGCATTTTCTAGGCATTAATGCACATAATTCAATTTCACACAATCGGTCCATGGAAAAGTGCACAAAAATGGTTTGGAAAATCATGCTTGTGGTATTTACTAAATTTGCATGCCTTTTACGAGGAATGGTGAGAGATTTCAAGGACATGTGTCGCAAGAGTCAACCACAAACGTGTCGTTTATTGGTTTTTCAACTCTAGAAAATTGAAAAACATGCCTGAAAAAGATGATACCTGGCATGGTGCCATGGTATGACCTCAATAAAGCATGGTAATTTTTTGAGAAGGTTCGGCTAATGTCATTGTACACGCTCTTCATAAACCGAACCATCAGAAAAGGAAGTTTTGGTGGTTTCGAGAGTGAAATCACCAAGTTTGAAGGGGAATCCAAAGTTCCTTCGCCGTTTGTCCTTGAGTTTTTTTCTACGATCAACATAGACCCTATAATGCACCGTGTTCAAATTCGGCACTTTTCCGGGCTAATTTACTATATTTGGGCCGTTATGTGCATTTTCTAGGCATTAATGCACATAATTCAATTTCGCACAATCGGTCCATAAAAAAGTGCACAAAAACGGTTTGGAAAATCATGCTTGTGGTGTTTACTAAATTTGCATGCCTTTTACGAGGAATGGGGAGAGTCAACAACAAACGTGTCGTTTATTGGTTTTCCAACTCTAGAAAATTGATAAATGGCAATTTGGACTTGAATTTACGGTGACTTTATCGTTTCGCGTCCAAACTATTTACACGGTGCGCAAGCACCATCAGCCGCTAGATTTGAATTTTTTGCACATTTCAGGACTCGTTTGATATATTTAAGCACTTTATAGCATTTACCTGACATTTAGCGCATATAAGTCAAATCCCAGCTACAGCTACACGGGTGTGATGGGAGGGATGCAGATTGCCGTTCGATCGCGGTGCATCCTACGGTGCACATGCGCGATCCGCGTGGCTGGGGTTCCGGGCAATCAGAACTCAACGCACAATAGGGTTAACGCACACGGTTCTCATAGGCAATCAGATCTCGAGTGCTCTAAAAAACCACCGCACTATACGGTTGTCCGGCCACTCCGTCTCAGAGCTCTCTCCAAGCGTCACCGTCCATGCCACCACGCCGCACACTAACTGGTAAGGAAGCGATGGCATCCCGGCGCGCCGAGTTCATCGCCGCCCGCGACCGCACACTATCTGGTAAGGAAGCGATGGCATCCCGCCGCGCCGAGTTCATCGCCGCCCGCGACCGCACACCTACGTGGGCGTACTTTGAAACTGCCATGGCCGAATGGGCGGTGGAGCAAGAGGAGGCCAAATTCGCACAGAAGGAGCGGAAAAGGCAGAAAGCACTCAAGAAAAGAGAGTCCCGCTGCCGTAAGAAAGAAGCGGCCGCATGCGCTGCTGAGGAGAGCCGGGCGGAGATTCAAGCACGGTGGGCTGCTGCCGACAAGGCCGGTAAGGAGTATGACGGCGTGTGGGGCTGGCCAGCATGCGAGAAGTAGTTAGTGTGTGTGTGTCAACCGTATGTTTGTTTAATTAATTATGAGCATCTACTACTACTACTTAATGAAAGAGATTTTTAAATTTGCAGGCTGTGGGTCTACATGCTGATAGATATTTTAATTTTTAGGAGACCACAAAACACACGGTTGCTACGGCGTACCGTGTGCGTTAATGATCCATAAGTCGGTTAGAAAACATCGCACACGTACCATCACGATCGCCCGTGACTGATTTAATCAACTACACATGTACAATATTTTGAATGCGGGATCTGCCAATTTTCTCTTTTCTCGCACACGAGTATATTACACGCTTCGTCTGCGTTGTGTGTTTCGCCCGCGTAAGTTTCAAGTTTCGCAGCAAAATTTTCAGTAGGCGCGGGATTTCAGAATTTATCCCCCCCACCCCCATCCCCACCCATCACATTTCCGCACTATCTCCCCACCCTCCCCCCCCCCCTCCCGGCAGCTCAAACTGCCGCCGCCGCAACCACAGCTTCAACCACATATACGTTCTGCCCGAGCCTCGTCGATCCAGTCAGGTAACCCACCGATCTCCATCACCACCCCGGCCTGATTGCTTAAATGGCGCCTACGAAACATCCTCATGCCTCCAAATCCCCACCCCCTACTGCAGAGCATCGCCGCTTAAGCGTAACCACATATCACGTGGGAGGTCGAGGAGCTGATGGCGGTCGATGGCGCGGTGGCCGCTGTGCGTGTCGACCCGGAGGAACACCTCGCCTCCGCCGCCGCCGACTTGGTGCGGGCTCTGGCCCAGATGAAATGCCCCAGCAACTACCCCTCGGGATTTACCAAGTATGAACTGTCCAGTTCAATTTTACCAATACTAGTTGCAAGGGCTATGTTTTGTACGGTTGATGTATTAAGCCTGTTGTAATTAACATGCCTAACCATTCTTAGCTATTTTCCCTACCTTTTTATAGACAACTGGGCCATTCTCTTCTCTAGCAGCACTTGCCTTGCGATGTTTAACTCTGTCAATTTCAATTTCATCAGTACCAATTTCAATGGCTATATTAGGTTGTCTGTACTTAACACATGCCATGTTTATTTCAGTGATGTACACTGTCATGTTGAAGTATGAACTGCCCAGTTAAATTTCATCAATAATAGCTAGAAACTTACAATGCCTGACTTAGGTTGCTATCAAGCCTGTTGTAGCAAACAGTTCTATCCATTTTTTAATCTATCCCTTTACTACCGTGCTACTCTACGCAATGAAGATATCACTAGAGATGTTGTCGTTTTATTACCATTTTCTATTTTTGGTGGATGTTAACCCTGTTGTAGTTAACATGCCTTTCCATGTACTTACACAGGGCCACAATGGGAAATGTTGTTGTTTACCGTCGAGGTTAGTTCCATCCCAATGTCTTATAGTATTTTACATCATTTGTGCAGTTGCAGTTTAGCTTATTGCATTTACGTGCTTCTTGTAGGTACACATGTCAGCGGCACTGATCCACGCTTCAACCCGGAGGAACATCTCGCCTCCGCCGCCACCGACTTGGGGCGGGCTCTGGCCCACATGAAGTGCCCCACCAACTACCCCTCGGGATTTACCAAGTAGGAGCTGTCCAGTTCAATTTTACCAATACCTGTTGCAATGGCTATGTTTTGTACGGTTGATGTATTAAGCCTGTTGTAGTAAACACGCCTAACCATTCTTAGTTATTTTCCCTACCTTTTAATAGACAACTGGGCCATTCTCTGCTCTAGCAGCACTTGCCTTGCGATGTTTAACTCTGTCAATTTCAATTTCATCAGTACCAGTTTCAATGGCTATATTAGGTTGTCTGTACTTAACACATGCCTTGTTTATTTCAGTAATGTACACTGTCATGTTCAAGTATGAACTGTCTAGTTCAATTTCACCAATACCAGCTAGAAACTTACAATGCCTGACTTAGGTTGTTGTCAAGCCTGTTGTAGCAAACAGTTATATCCATTTTTTAATATGTCCCTTTACTACCATGCTACTCTTTGCAATGGAGATATTGCTAGAGATGCTGTCATTTTATTACCATTTGCTATTTTTGCTGGATGTAGTTAACATGCCTTTCCATGTACTTATGCAGGGCCGCAATGGGTGATGCTGTTGTTTGCCGTCGAGGTTAGTTGCATGCCATGTCTTATAGTTTTTTACATCATTTGTGCAATTGAAGTTTAGCTTCTAACATTTACTGGTTGCTTGTAGGTACATATATCAGTGGTACTGATCCACGCTTCGACCCCTTTTTCCTATGGGGAAATGAGATATTCATGAACAAGCGTCAAGTCAGGAAACTAAGAAAGATTGTTAGGCGGAAGAGACGGGTGATGAGAATTAAACTCTTTATTTACACTTTATCCAAGACTTCAGTGAACTTTAGGATGGTAAGTAATATGTTGCCTTTTCCCCCTGCCCACAATGAGTTACTCTATTAGACATGAATTTCTGAAAGTTTTCTCTTTTCAGTGGTTTCCGAAGCAATTTACTCATGATTTCCTTGCAAACTACATGCCGGAGTGGAGGCAACTAAGGTTAATGTATATAATTCATACTACCATGATAATGGTCTAGAAGACTTCCTAAAGGCGGTGAAGGATGGGAGGGCGATCGTCACAAGGGGTTGGACAAAAGTTGTGCGTGCCTTTGGCATGGAGGAGGACACATTATGGGCATTCCACTTCTATAACACTATCGGCAGCCAAAATGATTTACACTTCTATCTTCACCTTTACCGCCTCTAAATATTGTGGTTCATCATAGTTAATCTGCTGCCAAATTTTGTAATTACTGAACACATTGTACTGAGATTTTGATTTATGGATTGGTTGTTGAACCATTGTGATGAGAATATGAAATATTTAAATTCCACAGTATTCAAAATTTCAAAATTTCCAATTTGAATAATAAATTACAGGAAAAAATAAAATTAAACAGCAGGTATTAAAACACCATACACATGGTTAGAAATAAAACAGCATGTGCGATGGTAAAATAAAGAACACACGGTTCTTTCACAGAAAACGTGTGCGATACTCAGCGGTCGAACGCACGGTTTATTCTCATACATGTGTGGGATTACCATAAGTATTACACACGTTTCCGTACGATGTGCGTGTGCGATTCTTGGATAAAAAGAAGACAGATCACATTTGGAGACCGTGTGTGATAGGTACCTATCACACACAGTTATGAAAATGGACACATTGGCGATAGTAGAGACACCGCACACATTTTATATTTTTTAACTGTGTGTGATAGTGTACGCATCGCAAACAGACTGTAGAAATAAATGTTTGTGATATTGTGGCGCCCCGCCTGATTACCACTGTAGCCAGACGGTCGCCGCACACACCAGCCCAGGAAATCACTCTGGCATGCGCGTTTACAACAAGTATCATGAACACAGGCATTTCTATTAATGGATATATCAGTCTTACATGATATTTTACAAGGGTGGTGGCAGCGGAAAAGCTCTATCTAAGGCAGCATGGTCTTGGTGCGGCTCCAATCCACAGGGATCTGACTGGGTTACTCTTCTAGCCCGCGAACACTCCGGCTCCTCGCTAGTGACGTTGGATCCTTAGGTGAACCTGGCCACATTGAAGGCCGCTGAGTACTTTTGAATGTACTCGCAAGCAAACCAAATAACATATACACCAAGCAATGCAATCCATGGCATTCAAGCATGCACTTGTTATCTTAACAATATTAACTATCATGTTATGGCAGGATTATCTAGCAAGATTAATCATCTAGCAGCATTAATCATCATGTCATAGCAGGATTATCTATCAATATTACTACTGAAGTAAGAACAGCATGACGAAGATAAAGCATATCGGGTAATAAATTCATACTCCAAATATTCATGATCTAATCCAAGTCATAACCAAATCCAGTCTAACTCTTGCGGTCACCTGACCACCCATCTCATAGCCATCGCATGGCTGACATTCATATCCCTAACATCATCTGATGTCCATGCATCTGCACTGCAAGTCTGACAAGCCTTACCATTCTCTGGTTCAGTCTTAGTAATAACATTATATAGTTTATTCCTCCAGACTCGACACAGACCAAATAGTGTGACCTAGTACGAACTGTGTCCCATGACCGAGGACGCGGCTATTCGAATAGATTTACACTCTGCAGAGGTTGCGCACTTTACCCACACTATGGAGCTCCTGGCCTCATGCTCCCATTCGGGTGGACCGGTGCTGCTCCAACAAAACTTGTCTATTGCCTGGCACTCTTACGGTCCCACCGACAATCATACCCTCCCAGGGTCATGTCCTGGGTGGGCCTTGTGTCACCCTGTGACACCTGCCACCGTCGTGGCCAAACAAAACTGTCCCAAACGGGGACCGCGCGCAAACAAACAACTGGGCTCACAAGGTTATCGCCGCCTACCGGGCCAGGGTAGCGCGCACGCATAACCTTCCCTCTTTGGTGGTACCGACAAGAGGCAAGACAGTAGACCAAGTTAGGGCCTTCCCATAAAGACAAGTGTGGCTGCACTGATGAGCTCGGTTCAGTGGCACTATGACTCGATCCAGCCGACGGAGGAGGTTGTCATTATTAAGTCACATTCTTTATCATTGCAATGACAATGGTACTGCATGATGTAATCACAATGAAAACATAACAACCTATCTCCATATGCATTACAATGAGTCACTAGTGCAATAACATGATGAGCATTAGCAGGTAATGTAAATAGCAAATTCAACCGAGCAGGAGTTTAATTATTTCTACATAGGCATATTCATTAATTAAACACGCAAGAATAGCACAGAGCAATGCTTTAGGGCATATATCAGATGGTCGGCTTGCCTAGGGGTCGACGGATTCACCGGAGAGAAGTGCGATCACCTCGCGGAAAAATTCGCCGGAGAAGATTCCCTCTCGGAGGGGCTAAATATAGGGCAGGGGCAAAATGGGTATTTTCAGAATGTGTCAACATGGTGAAAGTGATGTCATCAGAACGGGCTCGACGAACAGAGAACGTGGGCTTTGGAATCACCTGATTCGGAGTCACGGTTAAAAAGTTAGGGCCGTTCGTTCGTTAGGCAGAAAAACAAACAAAAACTGAGCTTTTCTGCTGCTAACGGGCGAACGCCCGCAATTTAACCTTTTTGGCTGCCTGGCTGAGACCAAAAGCAGTTTTCAGAGAATACGCTTTCACTGAAGTGAACGCGCGTTTAGTACTGAAGCTGCGAGGAAATACGCTTTCGCTAAGCAGAAAGCGCATTTCCCCAGAATGCGCCTCCACTTATTAGCGCGGGCCCGGTGGATCGGTCACTTGCAAGCGGGCCCCACTGGCATCTTCTCTCGCCTCCCTCTCTCTTCTTCCTCTGGACAGCACGGGGGCGGGCCGGTCGCCGTGATTCCGGCCGCCGGGGTGCTCGAGAGGGCCGACCGAGAGGCGGAATGGATGAGGCGCTCGACGGCGAGCCCGTCGGTACCCGTGGCGGTGGCGGGGATGCTCTGTGGTGGCCGGACAGCGGTGGTGGCGGAGCGCGGCTACTGGTGGGACTTGGGGAGCTCGCCGTGGTCGTGTAGAGGAGGGGATGGAGGGTGGTGGGGGCCTCTGGTGGTGGTGGTCGGCTGGTGTAGTGTGTTGTAGCAATGGGGGCGGGGGCGGTCGGAATTTGACCGGGGCCGAGCTGCGGCCATGGTGGTGGTGGAGGCATAATGGGGAGCTAGAGCTCGGGCTTCGGCCGGGGGAAGGTCTAGGAGGGGGAGTGAGCTGCGGTGTGTGCTCGAGGGGGCTCGGAGAAGGGCTATTTATAGCCAGCCGGCCGGAGTGGATGAGCACGGCCGCGGTGACGTGGTGGCCACGGCGATGAGCTGGGCCGCGTGAGGAGGGGACGCCTTGGCCGGTAGCGGTGCCGACCTGACCGCCACTGCTGCGACGCGGTGCGAGGAGGAGGACAGCGGGGAAGGGGACGACGGCCGGTGACACGTACGCGTACTGGTTCGTACGGCCACGCTTGTCGCCGTCCGGCGAGGCAGAGAACGGAGGGGGAAGGAGCTGGAGAGGGGGTACGTGGACGCCGCGAAACCGCTGGACATGCCCGGACAAGCCGGAGCTGGCTGGGGCTAGCTAGCTGACGCGACGACCACGTAGAGCACAGTCTCTGCTCGCTGTTCACGCGGTCACCACATGCACCGCCTGCTCTGGCACGTTCCCGCTTGCCACACCTTGTCCAACAAGTCACTCGTTGCTCAAATAGATGAGGTTTGCCACTGGAGGGATTGGGAAGGGTCTGGGTTGATCAGAAGGATCCAGAACAACTTCTGGACAGAAACTTGGGGACCAAGCTGAGGAGAAATGGCTTAGTAAGTGAGATTAAGATGTTGTCAAATTGAGATGGGGTAAAAAGGAGTAGATGCTGGCAAAATTTGAGACCATTTGGACCAGTTTTGCATATACTTCCTTTGCAATGCTAAATTTGGTCCAGAAACTAAACTATGATGTTGTACTCAACTGGCTTGGTGAAATGAGCTTAATTTTTGTGTAGGGAAGTTATTTGGGTGTATGGAGATACTGGAAAATTTTCAGCTCATTTGGATATAGCAAAATGGTACTTCCTTCACAAAGCTTCCTGCTGGACAGAAACTAGATGGAATTTTTGAGAGAAATTGGCAAGATGAAATGATGTGAATTTTTGCATGCTCACATAATATAGGGAATGTGAGGTCCTGGATTAATTTCAAGGTTTTTTAAGCAATATAAAATACAGTTGCTTCACAACCTCAAAATAAGTCCAGAAACAAGAATTGGATGATGTGCTCAAAATTTGAACTATGGAACTTGGGTTCTTGATGGAAATGGTGAAGATATGGATAGGAGAAGCTCCACAAATTATTTGGGATTTTTCCTGGCTACCAAAATAGCAGCTCCTTTGGACAGCGCCCAAAATGCAATATTGGCTTTAAATAGGAAAATACAATTTCCCTTATTTAATTATGGCCAATATTTTTATTGGAGCTCAATATGATCACAAAGAATATCTCCACAAGTTTTCATGAATTTTGGAGATGGATAGATATTTTCCTGGATTTAATTCCTTTAACTGGCAGAAAAAGGAATTAATTTTAAATGAAAAATATTGCAAATGACTTGGCAATATTTTTGCATATCCAGGGTTTATAGATGTGGTATGATCACTGGGAAAAGTTTTGGGAGGCAACAGAGCAAGGAAAATTAGGGTTCCTTTGTAACGGAAAGAATTAGGGTTTCCCTTCCGGTAAACCGGAGAGTAAGGTTTCGGTGGCAAAATCTTGAGAATACATCTTGGGTGGCAAGGTTGAATCGGAGAGAATCTCTGGTTGGATAGGAAAGGCAAGGCTAAATGACCATCTTCATATACCCAAGAGCGAGAGAAAATCCGATAACATCGAAAAAAAACAGGAGTCCAATCCCGCGAAGGAAAAAAAACGAGGAGCGAAAACCAGGGTGTTACAGATATCCACCTTTTGCACACGTAGATATCTAATATATCGTTTCGGATGTCTTGCGGATCACAAATGTAGTGCCCTTGTCTAACGTGTGAGATAGTCCGCGACTTTGCATACGATAACTTTACGAAAATCGTCAGTAGTGGGTCGCCCAATCGCAGACGTTTTCTGGGTCATGTGGGAAGAACCCCCCCCCCTATCGCACACATAGGCGAGGCGACGGTTTAAAACTCTGTCGCGGAAAGGGGGTAAAAACCGTTTGTATAGCACATAATAGTACCAGTGGATATCAAACAAATTGAAGAATTTGTTGCTTTTAAGGGTGCTTATGAAGTTGCTTCTTTGATTGAAAAGTATGATGCTATGATACATCCAATTTGCATCATGATTTCCTACTATTATTTATAATGTATTTGGTCATTATTTCACTTTATGATGCAATTCTTATGCCTTTTCTCTCTTAATTTGCAAGATTTATATAAAAAGAGAGAATACCGGCAGCTGGAATTCTGGACCTCAAATAGCTACAGCAGAGATACCTATTCTACAGAGCTCCAAATGACCTGAAATTTCACGAGGATTTTTGCCTTGTCAGGCCCACAGCTGGCCTCTGGCCCCCTCCTTCTGCTATATGAAGCCATTTGCCCTAAAAAATTAGGAGGAGGACTTTCGGGATGAAGCGCCGCCGTTTCGAGGCGGAACTTGGGCAGGAGCACTTTTGCCCTCCGGCGGAGCGATTCTGCCAGGGATACTTCCCTCCGGGAGGGGAAAATCGAAGCCATCGACATCACCAATGATCCTCTCATCGTGGGAGGACCAATCTTCACCAGCACCATCTCATCTCAAACCCTAGTTCATCTCTTGTATTCAATCTTTGTCTCAAAACCTCAGATTGGTACCTGTGGGTTGCTAGTAGTGTTGATTACATCTTGTAGTTGATGCTAGTTGGTTTATTTGGTGGAAGATTATATTTTCAGATCCTTAATGATATTCAATACCCCTCTGATCTTGAACATGAACATGATTTGTGAGTAGTTACATTTGTTCTTGAGGACATGGGAGAAGTCTTGTTATAAGTAATCATGTGAATTTGGTATTCGTTCGATATTTTGATGATATGTATGTTGTTGCTTCCTTTAGTGGTGTCATGTGAACATCGACCACATGACACTTCACCATACTTGGGCCTAAGGGAAGGCATTATGGAGTAATAAGTAGATGATGGGTTGTTAGAGTGACAGAAGCTTAAACCCTAGTTTATGCGTTATTCCGTAAGGGGCTGTTTTGGATCCATATGTTTCATGCTATGGTTAGATTTATCTTAATTCTTCTTTCGTAGTTGCGGATGCTTGCGAGAGGGGGTAATCATAAGAGGGTTGCTTGTTCAAGTAAGAACAGCACCCTAGCACCGGTCCACCCACATAACAAATTATCAAAGTAGCGAACGCGAATCAACTAAACATTATGAAAGTAACTAGACGGTAATTCACATGTGTCCTCGAGAACGCTTTGCTTTATATAAGAGACCGTTCCGGCTTGTCCTTTGTTGTAAAAAGGATTGGGCCACCTTGCTGCACAATTGTTACTATTGTTACTTGCTACTCGTTACGAATTATCTTGCTACAAAACTATCGGTTACCGCTACTTTCAGTGCTTGCAGAAAACACCTTGCTGAAAACCACTTATAATTTCCTTCTGCTCCTCGTTGGGTTCGACACTCTTACTTATCGAAAGGACTATGATTGATCCCCTATACTTGTGGGTCATCAAGACTCTTTTCTGGTGCCATTGCCGGGGAGTGCTACTTGTAGTCTGCGTTGGTATTTCTCCGAAGAGGAGAGGATGATGCAGTACAGTAGAGATAAGTATTTCCCTCAGTTAAGAACCAAGGTTATCAATCCAGTAGGAGAACCAAGCAAGATCCAGTGAACAGCACCTACACATAGAAAAGCAAACACTTGCACCCAACGCGAATAAGAGGGTTGTCAATCCTCTTAGCGGTTACTTGCAAAGATTAAGTCTGGTAGAGATAAATAGATAAACTAAAATACTAATAAAAATAAAAGTAAATAAAATGCAGCAAGGTATTTTTAGGTTTTTTATATGATAAAGATAAACCCGGGGGCCATAGTTTTCACTAGAGGCTTCTCTCTCGAGCGCAGAAACATACGGTGGGTAAACAAATTACTGTTGGGCAATTGATAGAAAAGCAAATAATTATGACGGATTCATGGCAATGATCATGTATATAGGCATCACGTCCGAGACAAGTAGACCGACTCCTGCCTGCATCTACTACTATTACTCCACTCATCGACCGCTATCCAGCATGCATCTAGAGTATTAAGTTAATAAAAATAGAGTAACGCCTTAAGCAAGATGACATGATGTAGAGAAGCAAATTCAAGCAATATGAATAAACCCCATCTTTTTATCCTTAATGGCAACAATACAAATACATGTCATGTCCCTTTCTGTCACTGGGATTGAGCACCGCAAGATTGAACCCATCACGAAGCACCTCCCCATTGCAAGATAAACCAATCTAGTTGGCCAAACCAAATCGATAGATCGGAGAGAAATACAAGGCTATATTTAATCATGCATAAAAGAGTTCAGAGAAGACTCAAATATTTCAGAGAAGACCCCCTAGGCCACGCCACGTTGCCTTGTGAAGCCTCCATGAGGCTTCTGGCCTCCTCCCGAAGCTTCCAAGGTCTCTTTTGTCCAGAAAAAAATCTCCAAAAAGTTTCGTGGCATTTGGACTTCGTTTGGTACTGATTCTCTGAAAAGCCAAAAACAAACAGAAAACATCAACTGGCACTGGGCACTAGGTTAATAGGTTAGTCCCAAAAAATGATATATAATTGCATATAAAAACATCCAAGATTGATACTATAATAGCATGGAACAATAAAAAATTATAGATACGTTGGAGACGTATCAATCATCCCCAAGCTTAATTCCTGCTTGTCCTCGAGTAGGTAAATGATAAAAACAAAAAATTTGATGTGGAATGCTACCTATCATGTTTCATCATGCAATCTCTCTCTTACGGTATGAATAATAAGATCCAAATGATTCAAAGCAATAGTCTATAATTTGATATAAAGACATCAATACTCAGGCATACTAATAAACAATCATGCCTTTCAAAATAAAAATGCTAAAGAACGTTATCCCTACAAAATCATATAATCCTGTCATGCTCCATCTTCTTCACACAAAGTATTTATCATGCACTACCCCGATGACAAGCCGAGCAATTGGTTCATACTTTTTAACGCGCTTCAGTTTTTTCAACTCCCACTCAATACATGAGCGCAAGCCATGGATATAGCACTATGGGTGGAATAGAGTGTGGTGGTAGAGGTAAATAAGAGAAGTCAAAAATAAGAACATTGTCTCACATCGATGAGGCTAATCAATGGGCTATGGAGATGCCCATCAATTGATGTCAATGCGAGGAGTAGGGATTGCCATGCAACGGATGCACTAAGAGCTATAAGTGTATGAAAGCTCAACATGAAAACTAAGTGGGTGTGCATCCAACTTGCTTGCTCATGAAGACCTCGGGCATTTGAGGAAGCCCATCATCGGAATATACAAGCCAAGTTCTATAATGAAAAATTCCCACTAGTATATGAAAGTGACAAAATAGGAGACTCTCTATATGAAAAACATGGTGCTACTCTGAAGCACAAGTGTGGAAAGGGATAGTAACATTGCCCCTCCTCTCTTTTTCTCTCATTTTTTTCATGGCTCTTTTTTGCCTCTTTTTTTTTAGAATGGTCTCATGGACCTCATCCCCACTTTTTCGAGGACTCATTAGTCTCCACCATTCTTTCCTCCCTGGGACAATGCTCTAATAATGATGATTATCACACCTCTATTTACTTACAACTCAACATTACAACTCGATACTAGAACAAAAATATGACTCTATATGAATGCCTCTGGCAGTGTACCAGGATGTGCAATGATGCTAGCGTAACATGTATAAAAATGATGATTGGTGGCTGAGCCACAAATACTATGTCAGCTATATGATCATGCAAACAATATGACAATGATGATATATGTCATAAAAACGGAACGGTGGAAGTTGCATGGCAATATATCTCGGAATGGCTATGGAAATGCCATGATAGGTAGGTATGGTGGCTGTTTTGAGGAAGATATAAGGAGGCTTATGTGTGATAGAGCGTATCATATCACGGGGTTTGGATGCACCGGCGAAGTTTGCACCAACTCTTGATGTGAGAAAGGGCAATGCACGGTACCGAAGAGGCTAGCAAATTGCGGAAGGGTGAGAGTGCGTATAATCCATGGACTCACATTAGTCATAAAGAACTCACATACTTATTGGGAAAGTTTATTAGCCCTCGAAGCAGAGTACTACTATGCATGCCCCTAGAGGGATAGATTGGTAGGACAAGGTCCATCGCTCATCCCCGACCGCCACTCATAAGGTAGACAATCAATAATAAATCATGCTCCAACTTCTTAGCATAACGACAGATCATACGTGCATGCTTCGGGAATCACAAACCTTAACACAATTATTCTTACTAAACCACAATTATCTACTAGTACCTCCCCCATATTACCATCTTAATATCGCAAAACTATTGCAAGGAATCAAATTTATCATATTCAGTGATCTACATGAAAGTTTTTATTATATCCCTCTTGAATACCTATCATATCAGGACCAAATTCATAACCATGCATATTACCATTGCTATCATGAGACTCTCAAAAAGATATAAGTGAAGCATGCGAGTGCAACTATTTCTTTAAAATATAACCACCGCTGTGCTCTAAAAGATGTAAGTGAAGCACTAGAGCAACTGCCTAGCTTAAAAGATATAAGTGAAGCACATAGAGTATTCTAACAAATCACGAATAATGTGTGTCCCTCTCAAAAAGGTGTGTTCAGCAAAGATTATTGTGACAAACTAAAAATCAAACAAACTATATCACAAGACGCTCCAAGTAAAACACATATCATGTGATGAATAAAAATATAGCTCCAAGTGAGTTACCGATAGATTGTAGACGAAAGAGGGGATGCCTTCCGGGGCATCCCCAAGCTTAGACGCTTGAGTCTTCCTTGAATATTACCTTGGGGTTCCTTGGGCATCCCCAAGCTTAGGCTCTTGCCGCTCCTTATTCCTTTATCCATCGTAGTCTCACCCAGAACTTGAAAACTTCAGCACACAAAACTCAACAGAAACCTCGTGATATCCGTTAGTATAACAAATAAAGCTTTAACTATAGGTACTGTTGTAAATTGATTGATATTTAATATTTGCATAATGCTACTGTACTCCAACTTCTCCATGACTCATACCCCCCGATATGATCCATAGATTCATCAAAATAAGCAAACTATGCAACAAAAACAGAATCTGTCTAAAACAGAACAGTCTGTAAAGATCTGAATTATGGTCATACTTCTGTAACTCCAAAAATTCTGAAAAATTAGGAAAACGTGGGAAATTCATATATAAATACTGTGTAAAAAATTCAGAAGGTTCTGACACTCCAGAGAAAATTAGAAATTCCAGCACTGGACGCAAAAGTTTCTGTTTTCAAACAGCATCTATCATACTATCTTCCAAATCATCCCAAAGGCATTACTTGGCACAAACACTAATTAAAACATAAAAACACAATCATAACAGAGGCTATAATCATGCAAACACTCAAAAACAGAAGGTAAAAGCAAAAATGTATTTTATTCATCGGGTTGCGTCCCAATAAGCGCTATTGTTTTATGCCCCTAGCTAGGCATAATGCATAGTTTCAAGTGTTGTCATCCTTGGTTTCCAACTCCTCAATCACACATCCATTTTTTCTAGTAGATTTAACATAGGATTTTCTCATCATCACACTTCTAGGCACAAAATCAAGAATTTTACTTTTATGGATAGGTTCCTTAACTACATCAATGAAATTGGGGTGCACGCTAATCATTTTAAGATCCTCACTCCCTTTACCAGAGGTAGCACCCTTGACCTTAGGAACATATATAAACTTGCAATTTTTATTTGGAGGAGTCCTATCAATGTTTTTAGTGGAGGAAAAGGCGGAACCTAAGTTATTGATAATCTCTTCCAACTTGTCAATTCTAGCGGGGCTTTGTTCTATCCTTTCGTTAATTATCGGTTCCTTTTCCTTTAAAGTTTTCAAAGCAATTCCCACCTTAGAACCAACTTGAGTAATATGATTGTGGACCTTTTTGTCTAAATTTTCAAGATGTTCAATAGTAGGCATTTTATTTTCTATAGCTTCTAACCTTTGCATAACATGCTCCAAAGACAATGTCGTTTCATTAATAATGATAGGGGGTGAACCCACTAAATCTCCCATAGCATTGAAAGCATCCAAAGTGGGACACATCAAGAAATTCCCTCCGGTAATAGTGTCGAGCACAAATCTATACCAAGTAGTAATTCCCACATAAAAATTTCGAAGAAGAACGGTAATGGATTGCTTATGAGTTGATCTATTTTGAGCATCGCAAATCCTATACCAAGCATCTTTTAAATTCTCTCCTCCCATTTGTTTAAAATTAAGCACTTCATTTTCAGGTGTAATAGTAACAAGCAAAGAACTGACCATAATGATGAAGCGAACAAGCAAACTAGCAAACAAGCAAATAAAATATTTTTGTGTTTTTGTAAAAAAAAATAGAAGTGGGGGAGATGAAAACGAGAGGCAAATGCAAATAAAAGGCAAATAAAGTAAATGCAAGTGATTGATAGTTTGTGCGGAGGTACTTGATAGATTTTGATGATGTCTCCCCAGCAACGACGCCAGAAATTCTTCCTGCTACTTGTAGTATGCGTTGGTATTTCCCTGAAGAGGAGAGGATGATGCAGTACAATAGAGATAAATATTTCCCTCAGTTAAGAACCAAGGTTATCAATCCAGTAGGAGAACCAAGCAAGATCCAGTGAACAGCACCTACACACAGAAAAGCAAACACTTGCACCCAACGCGAATAAGAGGGTTGTCAATCCTCTTAGCGGTTAATTGCAAAGATTAAGTCTGATAGAGATAAATAGATAAACTAAAATACTAATAAAAATAAAAGTAAATAAATTGCAGCAAGGTATTTTTAGGTTTTTTATATGATAAAGATAGACCCGGGGGCCATAGTTTTCACTAGAGGCTTCTCTCTCGAGCGCAGAAACATACGGTGGGTAAACAAATTACTGTTGGGCAATTGATAGAAAAGCAAATAATTATGAAGGATTCATGGCAATGATCATGTATATAGGCATCACGTCCTAGACAAGTAGACCGACTCCTTCCTGCATCTACGACTATTACTCCACTCATCGACCGCTATCCAGCATGCATCTAGAGTATTAAGTTAATAAAAACAGAGTAACGCCTTAAGCAAGATGACATGATGTAGAGAAGCAAATTCAAGCAATATGAATAAACCCCATCTTTTTATCCTTAATGGCAACAATACAAATACATGTCATGTCCCTTTCTGTCACTGGGATTGAGCACCGCAAGATTGAACCCATCACAAAGCACCTCTCCCATTGCAAGATAAACCAATCTAGTTGGCCAAACCAAATCGATAGATCGGAGAGAAATATAAAGCTATATTTAATCATGCATAAAAGAGTTTAGAGAAGACTCAAATATTTCTCATGAATAATCTGATCATAAACTCACAATTCATCGGATCCTAACAAACACACCGCAAAAGAAGATTACATCGGATAGAACTCCAAGAACATCAAGGAGAACAAGGTATTGAAGATCAAAGAGAGAAAAGAAGCCATCTAGCTACTAGCTATGGACCCGTAGGTCTGTGGTAAACTACTCACACATCATCGAAAGGGCAGCAAGGTTGATGTAGAAGCCCTCCGTGATCGATTCCCCCTCCGGCAGAGTACCGGAAAAGGCCTCCAGATGGGATCGCGGAAGACAGAGGCTTGCGGCGGCGAAAAGGTTTTCTCTTCTGGATCTCTGTTGGTTTCCCAATATTTGAGAATTTATAGAAGTGGAATTAGGTCAAACGGAGTCACGTGGGCCCCACAAGGCAACACGGCGCCCCACCCCCTGGGCCACGCCACGTTGCCTTGTGAAGCCTCCATGAGGCTTCTGGCCTCCTCCCGAAGCTTCCAAGGTCTCTTTTGTCCAGAAAAAAATCTCCAAAAAGTTTCGTGGCATTTGGACTTCGTTTGGTACTGATTCTCTGAAAAGCCAAAAGCAAGCAGAAAACAGCAACTGACACTGGGCACTAGGTTAATAGGTTAGTCCCAAAGAATGATATATAATTGCATATAAAAACATCCAAGATTGATACTATAATAGCATGGAACAATAAAAAATAATAGATACGTTGGAGACGGATCAGGGAGTGAAGCGCCTTTGGTAAGTGGAATTTGGTAAGGAAACACTTTTATTACGTGCTGATATTTACTATCACTTTTCACTATGGAAAGTAATCCTTTGAGGGGTTTGTTTGGGGTATCTTCACCTCAACCGGAAGCGTTAAGAGTTGCCCCTCAACCTACTGAACCTACTGAAAATATTTATTATGAAATTCCTTCGGGTATGTTAGAGAAACTGCTAGCTAATCCTTATGCAGGAGATGGAACAATACATCCTGATATGCACTTGATCTATGTGGATGAACTTTGTGGATTGTTTAAGCTTGCAGGTTTTTCTGAGGATGGAGTTAAGAAGAAGGTATTCCCTTTATCTTTGGAGGGAAAGGCATTGACATGGTATAGGCTATTGGATGATACTGGAACATGGGATTGGAACCGGTTGAAGCTGGAATTTCACCAAAAAAATTATCCTATGCATTTGGTTCATCGTGATCGGAATTATATATATAATTTTTGGCCTCGTGAAGGAGAAAGTATCGCTCAAGCTTGGGGGAGGCTTAAGTATATGATGCACACATGCCCCAATCATGAGCTCTCAAGAGAAATAATTATACAAAACTTTTATGCTCGGCTTTCTCGTAATGATCAATCCATGCTCGATAGTTCTTCTACTGGTTCCTTTATAAAGAGAACTATTGAATTCAAATGGGATCTTCTTGAAAGAATTAAACACAACTCCGAAGATTGGGAAATCGACAAAGGTAAAGAGTCAGGTATAAATGTTGAGTTTGACTGTGTTAAATCTTTTATGGAAACATATGCTTTTCATAAGTTTAGTACTAAATATGGACTTGACTCTGAGATAGTAGCTACTTTTTGTGAATCATTTGCTACTCATGTTGATCTTCCTAAGGAGAAATGGTTTAAGTTTCATCCACCCATTGAAGTAAAGGAAGAACCTATTATAGCTAAAGATGAAATAATTATTTATAATGTTGATCCAGTTGTGCCTACTGCTTATATTGAGAAACCTCCTTTCCCTGTTAGGATTAAGGAACATGCTAAAGCTTCAATCATGGTTAATAAGAGTAATATTAAACCAATTAAACCCTCTGAAAAAATTGAAGTATAACCTAATATTGCAATGGTTAAAGATCTTTTGGTTGATAACATTGATGGACATGTCATATATTTCTGTGATGAAGCAACTAGAATTGCTAAGCCAGATCCACGAGATAAAAATAAACCTGTTATTGGCATGCCTGTTGTTTCTGTTAAAATTGGAGATCATTGCTATCATGGTTTATGTGATATTGGTGCTAGTGTGAGTGCTATTCCATTTTCTCTTTATCAAGAAGTTATGAATGATATTGCACCTGTTGAGATTGAAGATATTGATGTTACTATTAAGCTTGCAAATAGAGATACTATTACACCACTTGGGATTGTTAGAGATGTTGAAGTCTTGTGTGGTAAGATCAAATACCCTACTAATTTTCTAGTTCTTGGATCACCACAAGATGATTTTTGTCCCATTATATTTGGTAGACCTTTCTTGAATACGGTTAATGCTAAGATTGATTGCAATAAAGAAACGGTCAGTGTTAATTTTGGTGATGCATCTCATGAATTTAATTTCTCTAAGTTTCGCAGACAACCTCATGATAAAGAATTTCCAAATAAAGATGAAATTATTGGTCTTGCTTCTATTGTTGTGCCTCCTACTGATCCTTTAGAACAGTACTTGTTAGACCATGAAAATGATATGCATATGAATGAAAGAAATGAAATAGATGAGATATTCTTTAAACAAGCACCTATTCTTAAACATAATTTGCCTGTTGAAACTTTGGGAGATCCTCTTCCACCTAAGAGTGATCCTGTGTTTGAATTAAAGAAATTACCTGATACACTTAAATATGCTTACTTGGATGAAAAGAAGATATATCCTGTTATTATCAGTGCTAACCTTTCAGAGCATGAAGAAAAGAGATTACTTAAAACTCTGAGGAAGCATCGTGCAGCTATTGGACATACTCTAGATGATCTTAAGGGCATTAGTCCCACTCTATGTCAGCACAAGATTAATATGGAGCCAGATGCTAAACCAGTTGTTGATCATCTAGGACGTCTAAATCCCAAAATGAAGGAGGTGGTAAGAACTGAAATATTAAAGCTTCTGGAGGCAGGTATAATTTATCCTATAGCTGATAGTAGATGGGTAAGTCTTGTTCATTGTGTCCCTAAGAAAGGAGGCATTACCGTTGTTCCTAATGATAAAAATGAACTTATCCCACAAAGAATTGTAACTGGTTATAGGATGGTGATTGAATTCAGGAAATTAAATAAAGCTACTAGGAAAGATCATTACCCCTTGCCTTTTATTGATCAAATGTTAGAAAGATTATCTAAACATACGCACTTTTGCTTCCTAGATGGATATTCTGGTTTCTCTCAAATACATGTATCAAAAGAAGATCAAGAGAAAACCACTTTTACTTGTCCTTTTGGAACTTATGCTTATAGGCGTATGCCTTTTGGTTTATGCAATGCACCTGCTACCTTTCAAAGATGTATGACTGCTATATTCTCTGACTTTTGTGAAAAGATTGTTGAGGTGTTCATGGATGATTTTTCCGTTTACGGAACTTATTTTGATGATTGCTTAAGAAACCTTGATCGAGTTTTGCAGAGATGTGAAGAAACTAATCTTGTCTTGAATTGGGAGAAGTGACACTTTATGGTAAATGAAGGTATAGTCATTGGGAATAAAATTTCTGAAAGAGGTATTGAAGTAGACAAAGCTAAAGTTGATGCAATTGAGAAAATGCCATGTCCTAAAGATATCAAGGGTATAAGAAGTTTCCTAGGTCATGCTGGTTTTTATAGAAGGTTCATAAAAGACTTCTCTAAAATTTCTAGGCCTCTTACTAATCTCTTGCAAAAAGATGTTCCATTTGTTTTTTATGATGATTGCTTACAAGCCTTTGAAACACTTAAGAAACCCTTAATATCTGCACCTATTGTTCAACCACCTGATTGGAACTTGCCCTTTGAAATTATGTGTGGTGCTAGTGATTATGTTGTTGGTGCTGTTCTAGGACAAAGAGTTGATAAAAATTAAATGTTATTCATTATGCTAGTAAAACTCTAGACAGTGCTCAAAGAAATTATGCTACTACTGAGAAAGGGTTTTTAGAAGTTGTGTTTGCATGTGATAAGTTCAGATCTTACATTGTTGATTCTAAAGTAACTATTCACACTAATCATGCTGCCATTAAATATCTTATGGAAAAGAAAGATGCTAAACCTAGACTTATTAGGTGGGTTCTTTTACTACAAGAATTTGATTTGCATATTGTTGATAGAAAGGGAGCTGAAAATCCAGTAGCTGATAATCTGTCTAGGATGGAAAATGTTCTTGATGACCCACTGCCTATTAATGATAATTTTCTTGATGAGCAATTAGCTGTGGTAAATGCTTCTTGCAATAGTCCTTGGTATGCAGACTATGCTAATTACATTGTTGCTAAATATATCCCACCTAGTTTTACATACCAACAAAAGAAAAGGTTCTTCTTTGATTTAAGACATTACTTTTGGGATGACCCACATTTATATAAAGAAGGAGTAGATGGTGTTATTAGACGTTGTGTACCTGAGCATGAACAGGAACAAATCCTACGGAAGTGTCACTCCGAGGCATACGGAGGACACCATGCGGGAGACAGAACTGCACATAAGGTATTACAGTCTGGTTTTTATTGGCCTGCTCTTTTCAAAGATGCACGTAAGTTTGTCCTATCTTGTGATGAATGTCAAAGAATTGGTAATATTGGTAGACGTCAGGAAATGCCTATGAATTATTCACTTGTTATTGAACCATTTGATGTTTGGGGTTTGATTATATGGGACCTTTTCCTAAATCCAACGGGTATACACATATTCTTGTTGCTGTTGATTATGTTACTAAGTGGGTAGAAGCTATTCCAACTAGTAGTGTTGATCACAACACCTCTATTAAAATTCTTAAAGAAGTTATATTCCCGAGGTTTGGAGTCCTTAGATACTTGATAACCGATGGTGGTTCACATTTTATTCATGGTGCTTTCCGTAAACTTCTTGCTAAATATGATGTTAACCATAGAATTGCATCACCTTATCATCCTCGGTCTAGTGGTCAAGTTGAATTGAGTAATAGAGAAATAAAGTTAATTTTGCAAAAGACCGTTAATAGATCCAGGAAGAATTGGTCTAAGAAACTTGATGATGCATTATGGGCTTATAGAACTGCTTATAAAAATCCTATGGGTATGTCTCCATATAAAATGGTCTATGGAAAAGCATGTCATTCACCTCTTGAACTAGAACATAAGGCATATTGGGCAATTAAAGAACTTAATTATGACTTCAAACTTGCCGGTGAAAAGAGGTTGTTTGATATTAGCTCTCTAGATGAATGGAGAACCCAAGCTTATGAAAATGCCAAGTTGTTTAAATAAAAAGTCAAGAGATGGCATGATAAAAGAATTCAAAAGCCGCAATTTAAAGTTGGTGAGTATGTTCTATTGTACAACTCTCGTTTCAGATTCTTTGCTGGGAAACTCCTCTCTAAATGGGAAGGACCGTATATCATCGAAGACGTTTATCGCTCTGGAGTTATCAAAATCAACAACTCCGAAGGCACTAATCCGAGAGTGGTTAATGGGCAAAGAATTAAGCATTATATCTCAGGTACGCCCATTAATGTTGAAACCAATATTATTCAAACAATGACATCGGAGGAACACAAAAGAATCCTTCTGGAACGCTCCAGAACCCTGAAAAGGGGTAGGTATGTGATACGGTAAGTAAACCGACTCCAAAAATTTCATAAAAATTATTTCTGTCTGTTTTGGAATATTAGAAAAAATACAAAAATAAGAAACGGCCGAGGAGACCCACGAGGAGGTCATAAGGCAACTGGGCGCGACCCCCCTGGGGCACGCTAGGTTGCCTTGTGGGCCCCTCGTGTGCCTTCCCGACTCCGTTTTCCTCTCGTATGCTTGTTTTGCAAGATAAAAATTCTCCATATATACTTCCGTACGTTTTGACCACCGTATCGCAAGTTTCTCCTCTGTTCTTGTTTCGGGTTGTTTTTCTGACAGATCTAGATCCCCATGGCTCCCCGAAGGCTCCGCACCAAGCACCGGATCGTGCAACCTTCGCCTGGCAAACGTCCTTTCAGCGAGGTCTATTATGAGTGGTCGTCAGGAGAGGAGGACACCGGCATGCAGGAGGAAGCTGGAGAGGTCATGGGAAGCCAGATCCAAAGAGAAGAAGATCAAGCCACGCACACAGGAGAGGCAACAGAAAAGGGAGATATATTGCAAACCCTTTATCATAATCTTCCTCCATCTGAAATCGATACATTAAAGGTTTTTGAAGCAATTTGTGCTCAGAATACGTCGCTCACTCATGAAGTTATTTTGGTGGAAGAGCAAAATCGTGCCCTTCAAAGGATCAATAGCAAACTGGACTACTTACTGAAGCTAAAGGACAAGCCCATCACTTCATCACCACCATCACCGAAGAAAGACACTTGAGTACACGGGTATGGGCACCACCCTTGGCTTGTTCCAAGCTTGGGGGAGGTGCCCCGGTATCGTATCATCATCACCTTTTTATCATCATTATCTATTTTAGTTCGATCCTTAGTTATTTCGTGATCTAGAAGAATAAAGTTTTAGTATGATCTAGTTTCGAGGACTTGTTTTGTGATCTATCTATCTATGTAATCGTGTTTGAGAGTTATATAATAAATACTAGTTTGAGTTTTGCTTCTTTACTTTTATGTTTCAATCTTAGCAATGAAAGAATGAAAAAGATCATATGCTAATCCCATGAGGAAGTGATGACTTTACATAAGAAAAGTATAGTTGATAAAATTTATTGGAAGTTAACAAACATAGCATTCGTCATTGATGCAATTCATGAAAAAAAAATAAAGGAAGAGAGGATTCATATATAAATATACTATCTTGGACATCTTTTATGATTGTGAGCCCCCATTAAATATTCTATGACAAAGAGTTGACGTTGGACAAGGAAGACAACGTAATGAGTTATGTTTGTTTACATTAACATAGAAGTTATATTGTCGTGGATCCTCTAACATGTGGTGCTTGCTCACTATCTTTTGCTAGCCAAAATTCCGCACTAAGTAGAGATACTACTTGTGCATCCAAAACCCTTGAACCCAGTTTCATGTCATGAGAGTCCACTATATCTACCTATGGATTGAATAAGATCCTTCAAGTAAGTTGTCATCGATGCACAAAGCAATAAAAATTGCTCATAAATATGTATGAACTTTTAGTGTAAGGGAAAATAAGTTTTGTACGAACTTGTGATGGTGAAGGAATAAAAGCGACAGACTGCATAATAAAGGTTGCTATCACAAGGGGCAATATAAAGTGACGTTCCTTTGCATTAAGAGTTTGCACACCCAAAAATAAAAAGCGCATGACAACCTCTGCTTCCCTCTACGAAGGGCCTATCTTTTACCTTTCTGTACTTACTTTTATGCAAGAGTCAATAGTGTCCCTCTTTATTACGTTTTTATTTTTTCTCTTCGCAAGCATCATGTGGTGGGGAAAGATCTAGGCATATATATCCAGTTGGATGTAAGTAATCATGAGTTATTATTGTTGACTTCACCCTTGAGGTGAATTGGTTGGGAGGTGAAGCTATAAACCCCCATCTTCCTTTGTGTCTGACTGAAGCTTTCGCCCTATAAATATGTCGTGAGTGTCAGCAATCATAAAAGACTAAATGATAGTTGAGTATGTGGACTTGCTAAACAAAAAGCTCTTACATAGACTCTTCCTGAAAATATGATGAACTGTGATTGTTTCATTGACTAAGAACATAGTTTGTTAGTTTTCAAGAAAGTTTAGGCTTTATACTTCGATGTTGTAATGAATTATTACTTGTTCATGAGAAGTACTATGATAATATATCGCTGCTATGAATTCAATCATGCTGCTTTCATGTCCGTATTTTGTTTTTATCGACACCTCTCTCTTTAAACATCTGGTCATGATTATCGATTTCGGCTTTCGCTTGAGGACAAGCGAGGTCTAAGCTTGGGGAAGTTGATACGTCCAATTTGCATCATGATTTCCTATTGTTATTTATAATGTATTTGGTCATTATTTCACTTTATGATGCAATTCTTATGCCTTTTCTCTCTTAATTTGCAAGATTTATATGAAGAGGGAGAATATTGGCAGCTGGAATTCTAGACCTGAAATAGCTACATCAGATATACCTATTCTACAGAGCTCCAAATGACCTGAAATTTCACGAGGATTTTTTATAGAATATATAAAAATTATTGGTGAAAAGAAAGACCAGAGGGGACCCACTAGTTGCCCACAAGGCAACAGGGCGCCCCCCCCCTAGGGCGCACCAGGTTGCCTTGTGGGGCCCACAGCTGGCCTCTGGCCCCCTCCTTCTGCTATATGAAGCCATTTGCCCTAAAAAATTAGGAGGAGGACTTTCGGGACGAAGCGCTGCCGTTTCGAGGCGGAACTTGGGCAGGAGCACTTTTGCCCTCCGGCGGAGCGATTATGCCGGGGATACTTCCCTCCGGGAGGGGGAAATCGAAGCCATCGACCAACGATCCTCTCATCGTGGGAGGACCAATCTTCATCAACATCTTCACCAGCACCATCTCATCTCAAACCCTAGTTCATCTCTTGTATTCAATCTTTGTCTCAAAACCTGAGATTGGTACCTGTGGGTTGCTAGTAGTGTTGATTACATCTTGTAGTTGATGCTAGTTGGTTTATTGGTGGAAGATTATATGTTCAGATCCTTAATGATACTCAATACCCCTTTGATCTTGAACATGAACATGATTTGTGAGTAGTTACGTTTGTTCTTGAGGACATGGGAGAAGCCTTGTTATAAGTAATCATGTGAATTTGGTATTCGTTCAATATTTTGATGATATGTATGTTGTTGCTTCCTTTAGTGGTGTCATGTGAACGTCGACTACATGACACTTCACCATACTTGGGCCTAAGGGAAGGCATTGTGGAGTAATAAGTAGATGATGGGTTGCTAGAGTGACAGAAGCTTAAACCCTAATTTATGCGTTATTCCGTAAGGGACTGTTTTGGATCCATATGTTTCATGCTATGGTTAGATTTATCTTAATTCTTCTTTCATAGTTGCGGATGCTTGCGAGAGGGGGTAATCATAAGAGGGTTGCTTGTTCAAGTAAGAACAGCACCCTAGCACCGGTGCACCCACATAACAAATTATCAAAGTAGCTAACGTGAATCAACTAAACATGATGAAAGTAACTAGACGGTAATTCCCATGTGTCCTCGAGAATGCTTTGCTTTATATAAGAGACCATTCTGGCTTGTCCTTTGCTATAAAAAGGATTGGGCCACCTTGCTACACTATTGTTACTTGCTACTCATTACGAATTATCTTGCTACAAAACTATCAGTTACCACTACTTTCAGTGTTTGCAGAAAACACATTGCTGAAAACCGCTTATCATTTCCTTCTGCTCTTCATTGGGTTCGACACTCTTACTTATCGAAAGGACTACAATTGATCCCCTATACTTGTGGGTCATCATGTTACTCTCCACAAATCTGAAAAAAATTCCATACTTAAATATTGCTATGAATACTATGCTCCTAATGCCTATGATAATGAATTTATTGAGAGAATGTCTACTGCTTTGGAAGAAAATAATGATATGCGGGAATCTATAGATAATCATGATCCCATTGATTTAGTTGAAATATCCCCTCTTGATAAACGTGATGCTTGCTATTCTTATGGCCATGATGCCAATATTAATGATTCTTATGGAGATGAACTTGCTATAGTTCCTTATGCTAAAAATGAAATTATTGTTATTGCACCCACACTTGATAGCTCCTTGAATGAAAAGCATGATTGCAATGATGCTATTATAAATTCTATTGTGCTAATGATATGCAAAGCTACAAGCTTGGGGTGATAATTTTGTTATGTCCACTACTTATTGCAATGATCACGATTGGGGTGATAATGCTTCTTATGATCTTGAAATTTTATTTAAGCCTCATGATGAATATGTTATTGATAGTAATGTTTGCAATAATATTGAAAGTGGGTTTGGAAGAGTGTCAACTTTAGGTAAAAAGAATCCCACATATTTGGAGAAATTTCAATCTTATGAAATTTTTGATAAAAGTGGGTTTGGAGAGGTCATGACTTTAGTTGATGTTAATCCCACTATCTTGGAAGATTATATGATTTGCATGCATATGGATCATAAAGAGAATGTTTTACATGATAGTTATATTGTTGAGTTTGATTATGATCCTACATGTAACTATTATGAGAGAGGCAAATATAGTTATAGGAATTTTCATATTACTAAATTACCTCTCGTTATGTTGAGATTGTCAATATTTTATTCTTCTTCCTTGCATATGCTAGATAGTTCTTATATTGATAATTTGTTTGCTTATAAAATGCCTATGCATAGGAAGTATGTTAGACTTAAATGTGTTTGTCACATGCTTTATGATGCTCTCTTTGTGCTTTAATTCTTGTCTTTCATGTGAGCATCATTGAAATCTCAAAAACTATCTTAATGGTTGTAAAGGAAGAGCTTAACCTTACCTTTTATTTTCTATTTTTTGTGTTTGCACAATTATAGCTACTGTTATGATTGTGTTTTTATATTTTAATTGGTGTTTGTGCCAAGTAATGCCTTTGGGATGATTTGGATGATAGTATAATTGATGTTGTTTGAAAACAAAAACTTTTTCGCCCAGTGCTGGAATTTTCATTCTGTACTGGAACGTCAACAATTGCTGAATTTTTTACACAGTATTGGACTCCAAATTTTCCATGTTTTCCTAATTTTTCAGAATTATTTGAGTTACATAAGTATGATTTTAATTCAGATCTTTACAGACTGTTTTGTTTTAGACAGATTCTATTTTCTATTGCATGGTTTGCTTGTTTTAATGATGCTATGGATTATATCGGGGGGTATAAGTCATGGAGAAGTTAGAATACATTAGGTATATGCAATATTAAAATATAAATCAATTTATAACAGTACCTAAAGTTTAAGATTTGTTTGTTATACTAACGGATCTCACGAGGTTTCTGTTGAGTTTTGTGTGCTGAAGTTTTCAAGTTTTGGGTGAGATCACAATGGATGAAGGAATAAGGAGTGGCAAGACCCTAAGCTTGGGGATGCCCAAGGCACCCCAAGTTAATATTCAAGGAAGACCCAAGCGTCTAAGCTTGGGGATGCCCCGGATGGCATCCCCTCTTTCGTCTACAATCTATCGGTAACTTGGAGCTACATTTTTATTCATCACATGACATGAGTTTTACTTGGAGCGTCTTGTGCCATAGTTTTCTTTTCTTTGTTTTATTTTTGGTTTGCCACAATCATTGTTTGCTGGACACACTTTTGAGAGGGACACACATTTGTCGCGAGTTGTTAGAATACTCTATGTGCTTCACTTATATCTTTTGAGCTAGGCAGTTGCTCTAGTGCTTCACTTATATCTTTTAGAGCACGGCGGTGGTTATATTTTGTAGAAATAATTGCACTCTCATACTTCACTTAAATATTTTTGAGAGTCTAATAAATAGTAATGGCAATTTGCACGTGTTATAAGACTAGTCCAAAAAGGATAGGTATTCAAGAGGGTTATAATAAAAACTTTCATGTAGATCACTGAATATGATATGTTTGATTCCCTGCAATACTTTTGCGATATTAAGATGGTAATATGTGGGTGTATTAGTGGATGATTGTGATTTAGTAAAAATATCGATGTTAAGGTTTGTGATTCCCGAAGCATGCACGTATAGTCTCTAGTTTTGCGATGAAGTTGGAGCATGATTTATTATTGAGTGTCTACCTTATGAGTGGCGGTCGGGGACGAGCGATTGTCTTTTCCTCCCAATCTATCCCCCTAGGAGCATGTGAGTAGTACTTTGCTTTGAGGGCTAATAGGCTTTACAATAAGTATGTGAGTTCTTTATGACTAATGTGAGTCCATGGATTATACGCACTCTCATCCTTCCGCAATTTGCTAGCCTCTTCGGTACCGTGCATTGCCATTTCTCACCTCGAGAGTTGGCGCAAACTTCGCCGGTGCATCCAGACCCCGTGATATGATACGCTCTATCACATATAAGCCTCCTTATATCTTCCTCAAAACAGCCACCATGCCTACCTATTATGGCATTTCCATAGCCATTCCGAGATATATTGCCATGCAACTTCCACCGTTCCGTCATATGACTTGTGTGTTCATTGTCATATTGCTTTGCATGATCATATAGAGCTAACATGATATTTGTGGCACAGCCACCATTCATCATCTTCATACATGTTACGCTAGATCATTGCACATCCTGGTACATTGCCAGAGACATTCATATAGAGTCATCTTGTATAGTTTTCATCGAGTTGTAAGTAAATAAAAGTGTGATGATCATCATTATTAGAGCATTGTCCTAGTGAGGAAAGGATGATGGAGACTATGATTCCCCCACAAGTAGGGATGAGACTCCGGATGAAAAATAAAAAAAAAGAAATAAAAATGAGAGATAAAGAGAGAAGGGGCAATGTTACTATCCTTTTACCACACTTGTGCTTCAGAGTAGCATCATGTTCTTCATATAGAGAGTCTCTTATTTTGTCACTTTCATATACTAGTGGGAATTTTTCGTTATAGAACTTGGCTTGTATATTTCGATGACGGGCTTCTTCAAATGTCTGAGGTCTTCATGAGCAAGCAAGTTGGATGCACGCCCACTTAGTTTCAGTTGAGCTTTCATACACTTATAGCTCTTAGTGCATCCGTTGCATGGCAATCCCTACTCCTCGCATTGATATTGATTGATGGGCATCTCCATAGTCCGTTGATCCGCCGAGTTGATGCGAGACTTTCTTCCTTTTTGACTTCCCCTATTGATCCCTACCACCGCATTCTGTTTCACCCATAGTGCTATATCCATGGCTCGCGCTCATGTATTGCGTGAAGTTGAAAATGCAGAAGCGCATTAAAAAGTATGATCCAATTGCTTGGCTTGTCATCAGGGTAGTTCATGATTAATATTTTTATGCTAGGAAGACTAAGCATGATGGGCTATATGATCTTGTAGGGATAGCGTTCTTTAGCATTCTTTATTTTGAAGGGCATGATTGTTTGTTGGTATGCCTGAGTATTGATATCTTTATGTCAAACGATAGACTATTGCCTTGAATCGCTTGTATCTTAACATTCATACCGTAAAAGAGATTACATGATAAACATGTTAGGTAGCATTAGCATTCAACATCAAAAATTCTGTTTTTATCATTTACCTACTCGAGGACAAGCAGGAATTAACCTTGGGGATGTTGATACGTCTCCAACGTATCTATAATTTTTGATTGTTTCATGCTATTATATTATCAATCTTGGATACTTTATATGCAATTATATGCTATTTTATATCATTTTGGGAATAACCTATTAACTCAGTGTCCAGTGCCAGTTTCTGTTTTTTTCTGCTTGTTTTTGGCTTTTCAGAAAATCAATATCAAACGAAGTCCAAACGGAAAAAAAAATCTTTGGATTAATTTTTTCTGGACAAGAAGGGACCCTCGAAGCTTCGGGAGGAGGCCAGAAGAGATACGAGAGAGCCACAAGCTCGAGGGGGGCGCCCCAGGGGGTAGGCGCGCCCCCTGAGCTTGTGGGCCCCACGTAGCTCCGTTTGGCCTAATTCCAAGCCTATAAATTCCCAAATATTCCCAAACCAACAAAGAGCCACCCGAAATAACTTTTCCGCCGCCGCAAGCTTCTGTTCTTCTGCGATCCCATCTGGAGGCCTTTTCCAGTACTCTGTCGGAGGGGGAATCGATCATGGAGGACTTCCACATCAACCTTGCTGCCCTGCCGACGATGTGTGAGTAGTTCACCACAGACCTACGGGTCCATAGCTAGTAGCTAGATGGCTTTTTCTCTCTCTTTGATCTTCAATACCATGTTCTCCTCGATCTTCTTGGAGTTCTATCCGATGTAATCTTCTTTTGCGGTGTGTTTGTTGGGATCCGATGAATTGTGGGTTTATGATCAGATTATTCATTGAAAGTAATTGAGTCTTTTCTGAACTTTATTATGCATGATTATGATTGCTTTGTATTTCTCTCCGATCTATCCGTTTGGTTTGGCCAACTAGATTGATTTATCTTCAGTGAGAGAGGTGCTTCGTAATGGGTTCAATCTTGCGGTGCTCTATATCCCAGTGACAAAGTAGGGGACAAGACACATATTTGTATGATTGCCATTAAGGATAAAACGATGGGGTTTATTCATATTGATTGAGTTTACTTTGTCTACATCATGTCATCTTGTTTAAAGCGTTACTCTGTTTGTCATGAACTTAATACCATAGATGCATGCTGGATAGCGGTCAATTGGTGGAGTAATAGTAGTAGATGCAGGTAGGAGTCGGTCTACTTGTCTCGGACGTGATGCCTATATACATGATCATTGCCGTGAATACGTCATAACTATGCGCTTTTCTATCAATTGCCCAACAGTAATTTGTTTACCCACCGTATGCTATGTGTTCGAGAGAGAAGCCTCTAGTGAAAACTATGGCCCCGGGGTCTACTTTAAATATAAAAAGAAAACTAAAATACTTTGCTGCAATTTATTTCCTTTTTTTTTGTTTTGCACTTTATACCTCTACCTATACAAGATTTAATCCTTGCAATTAACGAGTTCAAGGGGATTGACAACACTCTTGCCCGCGTTGGGTGCAAGTATTTGCTTTTGTGTGTGTGCAGGTGATGTTCATGACGGTTTGCGTGATTCTCCTATTGGTTCGATAAACCTTGGTTCTCACTGAGGGAAATACTTATCTCTACTGTACTGCATCTCCCCTCCTCTTCGGGGAAAATCCCAACGCAGCTCACAAGTAGCAGGGTACAGTTGGACTTGTAACTAGAACCAAAATAATTTTCTAAAAAAACTTGGAAAAAAATGCTTAGACCAGAAAAAAGACGACACCCAATTTGGTGGTAGACATTAACTGACACCAACAACTTTTTTTATGAATTTTACATAGAAATAATAATACAAAAAATAGTGATAAAGAAAAACAAAAAAAGGAAAAAAATCATGAATTTGAAAAAAATCATAAATTTGAAAACAAATAAAAAAACGAAAAATAAGAAGGAAACGAAAAAAAGAAAGCGAACAAATAGAGCAATTCCGGTCTAAAAAATTTTCATGAATTTGAATGTTGTTCCCACATTTCAATCAATGTTCCGAATTTAAAAAATCATGAATTTGAAAAAAAATTGTATTTCAAAAAATGTTCTTGTGTTTCAAAAAATCACGCATTTGAAAAAGTTCCCAAATTTCAAAAAATACTCCCGTGTTTCAAAAATAGTTCCGAAAAATAAAAAATGTTCACAAAATAAAAAATTGAAAACAAGAAAAAGGAATAAAGATAATTAAAAACTAAAAAGGAGAAGAAAAAATGGTTCATGGAATATTCTAGAACCTTCTTAATATCCATTGTATAAAAGCTCACTATAACTAGAATATGGGTCTGCCATATACAGCGCAAGCGTTTTTGGGGGTACTCGGTACCTGGCTATTCCGCGACCTGTGCGGAAAATAGGATTCGTCGTCGATAAGTGAACCCGCGCGCATCCCTGTCAAAATCTCTTCATTTGGCCCGGGATTAGATCATATCGTCACGAGGAGTGGGTTTTGGAAGGAAAGCGAGCACAATAAAGCGATGTTGTGGCGGCCCACCTCCTCTGCAGCGGGGTCGACGAGGCAGTGGTCCCACTCTCAAACGTCATCCCTACTCCACATCTCACAAGTACATCTATTTGCTCTTCTTCATCGCCTTTTCAGAGATGTTTTTGCTTGTTGATAGCTAGGGCTAGGGCTCGATTCTTGATGAGCAACTTGTGATGTAACAAACAGTGGCGGATGAACGAGTTGATTCATTGGCAGGTGCAGCATCATCCAACGTTGTGGGAGGCGAATGATGACCGCTGAAACCAGCCGTCTGTAGTGGTCGCCTTTATTTAGATTAAACTGTTTTATTTTTATGTAATTATAATTTATATTTCCAACATGCGAACTTAACCTATACACTTTTCTATTATAATTAGAAACTACTCCCTTCGTCCGGAATTACTCGTCGCGGAAATGGATAAAAGTTGTATCTAGAACTAAAATACGTCTAGATACATCCATTTCTCCGACAAGTATTTCCGGATGGAGGGAGTACTTAATAATATAACTAAATGTTAAGATATCACATTTTTTATTATGTAATTTTAACATCGGTTGGGAAAAGCAATTTCGGTAAATTTTAAAGATATATCAGAACGAGTGTGACGTAGTTAGTTATTTTAGAGATACTAACTGTTTCTTTTTAATCGAATTATGCTAGATCTTAGAAAATGGAACATACCAAATCATAAATATTTACCGACTTAATTAGTGTCTCTTAAATGAATTGCAAATATACGTTGTTGTTTGAGTTTATTTAATTTTCTTAAATATCATGGTTGAGAGCTATAAAGTTGGTCGGGGTTTCTAGAATGCAAGGTTGTCACCTTTGAGTGCAACTAAACAAAGGGATATTTATCTTCATACCAAATCGAAAACTCTAAATATGGACTAAGTGGTTTGTCTTCGAACTGCCACTTTTCATGTTTACTACTTTTTTCCATCACCAAATATGTCTTCCATATTATTGGTTCAACTATCAACTCCCATCCCAAAACTTTGCACTTTATCGTGAATTAGCATTATTCAGCTCAACTCGCATTAAACGCATCTAACTTTTTTCTTGGTTTGATGTGCAATCTGTATAAAAAAGTTTGCTTTGTACTCCCTCCTTCCCATAATATAAGAACATTTTTAAACAGTTTGAAAAACGATTCTTATATTATGGGTCGGAGGGAGTAGTTTATAAAAACATTATCATTTGCAACAGGTATGCATGGATGCATTTTTTTTTCTTGGTTTGATCAGCATTCTGCATAAAAATGTGTAATTCAAAAAAAAATGCACACCTCACATTATATCACTCAAAATCAATCGTAGTCATCAAGATTTATTCAGTAACATTTTGATTTGGAATTTTGTATTTAGATGCACATCCTTTATGTATTTGTTCACTCGACTTACGATAGATTCGACTACCTTCAAACATATAAACTGAACCGTGATTTTGGTGAACCAACCTGTGGTTGGATGGTTAGGAGGACAGTGGTATCCCCAGCCCCCCAGGGTTCAAGTCCTGGTGCTCGCATTTATCCAGGATTTATTTCACGATTTCCGGCGATGCATTCAGTGGGAGAAGACGTTCCCGTCGACTACGAGACGTCTACGGTGACTTCGTAAAATCTTAAGATGATATGCCGGCTCAGTCTCTCGGAGATGCTCATAGGGATAGAGTGTGCGTGTGTGCGTTCATAGGGGTGAGTATATGCGCGTATATATAAGCGCTTGCGTCTCTACTGTGTTAAAAAAAACGCGATTTTGTTTGTGACCGGTCAGCTCACGTCTTTTGGACACATGTGACGATGAATAAGCTTTTTATAGGCGGCTGCTACAAATCAGCCGGATGATTTCTCACCTGTTCAGCCGTCCGATCAGCGTACTGGGGATCGTTGGATTACAGCAGGCAGCAGCGAGCGCGACAGCTTCAACAACGCTCTATTGCAGCCCCGCGTGGAGCTTCAACGCAGCATCGCGGCGTCCCGGTGAGCTCCATTGCAACCCGGTGGAGCTGCCAACGCAGCACCGACGCTCCGGCGAAGCTCCATTGCAACTCCGTCCGAGCTCCATTGCAACCCCGGCCGAGCTCAAACACAGCACCGACGCTCCGGCGAAGCTCCATTGCAACGCCGTCCGAGCTCCATTGCAGCCCCGTCCGAGCTCCGACGCCGGCGGCTTGCAGCATCAGCAGCGCCTCCCCCCGAGGTTGCCTCGTAGCACTGTCGCCATGGACGCGTTGCTGCGTCGCAGCAAAGACGGCGTCGATGAGCCCCCGCGGCGCATCGCCGGCAGCGGCCGCCTCCCCCGCACGATGCGTCGCCCCTCGAGGTTGCAGCATCGCGGCGGTGGCGCACGGGGCCTGTAGCAGCGCGGTGGTCCGTCACTCCTGCTTCGCAACACCGTGCCGGCGCGGGGGGCGAAGTTCGCCATGGGAGCTCTCCTCTCGCGTGACAGAGATGGGGGAAGAGAAAGGCGTGGGGAAGAAAAACGTGTGGAGGAGAGAGGAGTTGAAGAGATAAGGCCGTCTGGCGAAGCGGTGGATGGGCCCAGGGGACGCGTGTCGAGCGGCTTGCGTCGGTTTGTTTTCATCCGGTCCAGTTTGTCAACTCAAAAGAATTTTATAGACATGATCGAAGTTTTTGGGCCCACAAGCCGACAGTACTGCTAGCATACAAGCCACTCTTTGATCCATGCAAGTCGATACATATGTGCACTTGCATTTACCCAGTAAAGATGAAAAAAAAGATTGATGATTTTATAGGAGTACATCCTAAAGACGTATATTTATACAGGACAAAATGAGGAGTGAAATTAAAAACGTAAATTGAACATGTACATGTTAGAATAAACCATACTGCAAATAAACAAAACACACTATTCACAACATTATATAATCACATTTTGTTTTTCTACACAATTGGCAAGCTGTTTTATTTCGTCACTTTTGTTCATCAGTAATAGAGATGAAATTCTTTTTTGAAATTTTCTAAGTGCATTTTCGAAATTATTTGAAAATAAAGAGCAAGCTAAGTAGAGGACATCTTCAACTCACATAGAAAAACCTGTGTCCCGTAGTAAAACTCTTCAGAATTGTACGTAAACATGCATTTGTACGTAAAAATGTGTTGTCCAGGACACACAAGAGGTATTTAGAAATTCATTGCTTCGCTCAAAGAAATTAAATACAGATCACCTGATTATTCATGATTCAGAAGATCACCTAATATAGTACCATGCAATAACAGACCATAACAATGCACAAGCTGCAGAATTCACAGCTCGCTACACATGCATAATTGATGATTGAGAAAAGAACAAACAGGAACACGCTGAACCAAACACATGCTCTCTTGCAAGAACCTAGCTCAATGTTTAGCTCGCAATCTACATGATATCATACCAGTTCATGTGGGCCACTGATTTCACATGGGAGCAATGAAAAGCAGTTCACAAGGAAATACTGATTTCGCATGGGAGATAAGAAAAGCTAACAAAAACTTGTTAAACCTTAAATAGATCAGACAGAGCTGCACTAGAAAACAGAGGTGGTTCCTGTTAAAAGGAGCCAATTGTTGTTACATTAAAGGCTCTTGTGACCCCCCCCTAATTACAGATAATTAAGAAACCATCTTTAAAAGTTGGGCTGTCTCCAGTTCATATGACCAAGCTGCTGTTGTTGATAGGCCCCCACTTGGGGACCTGGTGCAGCCACACCAACTCCAACATTGGGACCAATGGCAGATGGGACCTGTTGATGCACCATGGGATGTGGACTTACAATCGAGGGAGGCTGCTGCGGATGGTACATGCCTGGGAATTGTGCATGAGAGGATTGAGCTGTAGCACTGAAAGATGCATTCCCAGGATTTGGCATATAGGCACCAGGTGTTGCTTGGCCTGATAAGTTATAATATGGGGGACACTGCAAAGTTGGGATCTCTCTATTCTGAATCCAGATATCAGATGTCTCTACCTGTAAAAGATACCAAAATTATCAAATCAAGGAGGCCCCGTACGGAAATTTTGAGAGTGAACTCCCTGAATACAAGTAGAATGTTGTAACAAGCAGAAAATAAGTTTAATCCATATAAATTTCAGACTCGACATCCATGATTTGTACCTGTGGGGTTGGCGCATAAATGTTGTTATCCTTGTACTTCATCCTATTGACATCATCAACACCAACTCCAGCTCCAATAACACCAGGAGAACTAATTGTATAACCAGCTGGATGAGTGTAATTTCCATAACCAGAAGGGTTACCAGCTGGGACTGGTTTATACTGTGAAACTCCATACTTCACTTGGCCTGCAGTTAAATGTGAACCCCCACCGGCCATCTGAAGATAATTATTTCCATTTGCCGGATAAGGGACATTTGCTGAATAGTTTGGCATAGCCATGGGTGGGACATAAACTGGAGAATAGAGAGGATGTCGATATGGCATGAAATTCGGATAATGCTGCACGTGCATTGGAGGGTACATCTGCGCTGCTTGTTGTTGCTGGGACATATGTTGCTGTTGTGTAGACATTGCAATAGGGCTGCTGCTCGCAAGCTGTGAACTTAGGGCCTGCAAAAGCACAACAGATGAAAGATACCATGAGATAATAGTACTTGCAATCAAGACTTAAGTTGCCACAGGTTAGTGAAGTTGAAGAGATTTCGTTTCAGGAAAAAGTAAAGGTGGCAAAATCTCAAGCTCGCAATCTTGTCTGACAAAAATAAGTACAAAACCAAGCTAAGCTTCTCACTTCTATCGCAAGTCAAGTATACAGGAGTTTTGCTTGGATAGATCCGAATGAAGGCAGTAGAAAGCAAAGGGCACAAAAGTTCCATACATAACCCTAAGGTGCAAGAAAAACTCCACCACATAACAAACACTAGGCAACAATATAGAACAGCAACACGCTCATGTAAGAACCTTGGTTGCTTGGCCCACGATAGGGGAGAAAATCAGTGGGTTAGTTATGTTTTCTTCCCTTCCCTGAAGCACAGCCACCAAACATATACTCCCTCCGTTCACAAATATAAGATGTTCTAACTTTTTTCTGAATCGGATGTATATATGTACGTTATAGTGTGTTTGTTCGCCCATTTCAGTCTGTATGTAGTCCATACTGAAATATCCAAAACATCTCATATTTGTGAACGGAGGGAATACCTAACAAGAACACGAGGGAGAGACAAAGGTGAGGCGGTTGGCTATCCCGCCCCCAATGTTACAGATCTGCTGGTGCTACTTCGCTCTTCCTGCAGCATGAGGCGCCTTTGCCTTGCCGGGCCTCATCTTTGCACCTAGGCCTTTTGAGCTTTTATAAGCCTATGTCAGTGTTTTTGCAATTCTGCTCCTAAGTGAGAGCTTTTTGAGCCTTTGACTGTGCTGGTCCTAACACAGCACGCCAAACTACAGGATGCTGGCTCAAGTAGTTAACTCAGTCTAGCTTAACAGTCTAAAGAACTATACGAGATCATTAGATGAGAGAGCAGATCAGAGTGGAATAGTTAATATGGATTTATTTAGCCAGCCCAGCCCTAATCAGCACGATGGTAAGTCAAAACTTCACGGGGAAGAAATAGGAGTCGAACTGCTAGGTGTTGGGCTTTCCTCTGCCGGAGCCTGCATCCCGGCTTTGGGTAACAAGTAATGGCCCTTGAAAGCTAGTGCAGGAAAAGGTACGTTGGAAAATCTCGGTTAGTTAACCCCAATTGATAGCAAGGTGAGTCTCTACCTCAGATGCAGAAGGGAGAACTTGTGAATGAACACTGGATTCTGGCATTCTGAATACTTGCACAGCATTATCTGCTCCTGGATTCACCGAAGTGTACCCCTGCTTACAGAGAGGGAGGGGGTGTCAGTATATAGTAGGTATGGCATTTGTTTCAGATTTTATCCACATGAGAGACCCAAGATGAACTAAACTCAATGGAACATCTACCTGAGAAGATGAAGCCAACACTTGTTGGTGCACATTAGGCTCAACCAGCCCGTATAACTGTGCCTCATTATTAGGATGCATATTCGGATCCTCATGACCATATGCCTGGAAAAAAATGACACAATTATCATTTTAATTCAACGACTTGTCTTAATAATGCAGCAAAATTTCCTGTCTAATAAATAACCTCAGAAAACAAATGGCAGATGAAAAGTAAGTTCAATCATCTCAGCATCAGTGAAACAAAAAAAAACATTTAAGGACACTTTCCAATTGACTTACAGAAAAGGCAGTCAAACTAGAGGTGCTTTGAATATTATGGTCATCTGCTGCACCAAGTGGAGTATCACTCTGAACTAAGCCCAGTCCGTCATCATCCTCAACTTCTTGACCATTCATCTGTTCACTATCCTCAGATGGTGGTAAAGAACTCTCTGCCGCCGATGTGGATATAGTAGTGAGTTGTGATCCAACTTGCTCATCCACTTCGTCATGTTCAGTATCAAACTCATCCTCTTGGACAACCAGTTGAACAGGTTCTTGTACACTACACACACAAGAAGCATAATCGGAATCAGCCTACAATTATCAATTCCAAAAGAACTAGAGCATTACTATCATTACCGTGCAAAAAGTTACAAAACCATCCTGAGGTGAGATCATTTAAGAATATGAAGCCCTAAAGTTATTAGGTCTATCAGAAGAAGCTGGTTCTATCAGCTACATAGGCTTCCTACCACTACGCTATAACTTTTTAATGAAAATTCAATAATCAAGTGCTTTTCAAGGGACAGATAGACGGTACTTATTTTTAAGTAAAATGTCATTGATATTGTCAAGTATCATCAATTCTTATAATTGGCAAAGGTTCACCTAACTGTTCTGGTTGTTCCGGTTCTGGAGAAGTTGAAGTCGGTAATTGGTCTGAATCAAACCCAGGAGAGAAACTGCCAAATCTTATTCTTGTCTGCTCATGCTCAGGCGAATCAAACCCAGGAGTGAAACTGCCGAATCTTAATCTTGTCTGCTCATACTCTGGCACACGGAGATGTTCTGGGATAATCACATGCTCCATCTCATGCACGTTAGCATGAGAACTTTTGTCACACGAGCTGTTCACATCCAGCACATTAGCATTTTCAGCTTTGCTATCTAAAGGAGATGTTACATTTGTCCCACTGTTATCAGCGTCGTTGGCGCAAGACTTATTTGTCGATTTTGGCTTCCATTCCTTAGCTGGTTGTATGACTGCAGAAAGAAAGAAAACAAGTCATCAATTTTGTCACCTCTAGTAGGAGACAAAAGGAGTAAAGCATCCCTTAGCATTTCATTTTTAAGCTTGTAAACCTAAAGAACGTTTGTGACAAAAAGACAAATTACGAAACATATCACATAGCTTCCTTAAAAAAAATCCTACAAATAAGAGAACTAGTGATTCCAAAAGGTAAAACCTAGATATGAGGTACACCACAAACTTTTACTCCCTCCATTCCATAATGTAGTGCGCCCACACTTTTGGAGATTTAAGTTTGACCATAAATTAGACCAATAAAACATAAATCAAGTTACTGAAAAATTATGCCATTGAAAACTTCTTTCAAATACGAATTCAATGGTATCATTTTTATGACACATAACCCGCATTTCATTGGTTAAATTTATGGTCAAACGAAAATCTCGAAAAGCGTGGGCGCACTACATTATGGAATGGAGGGAGTACTATTTATTCGCGTAAATTTGCACAAATTTTAATTTTTAATGGTTATTGAGCTTATACACATAACTTGGTGGTGAAAAGAGAAAAGTATACTCCATTCCTTACAAGTGGTGTTTCTGATTTGTGCACACGTGCTAAGGAAGCAAACAAGATGATGACCCTAACCGTGTTAAGTTTATCTTTAGTTACTTTGTTAAATGTGTTTTCTCTCCTAACCAGCCCATCTCAGTACTAGACTCATAGAGCAAGAGAAAGACGTCCTATGATGGAGCAAAGCATAAAAGAAGAAATGCTTTTATCTCTAACATGTAAAACTCCATCATTCTTAAAAGAACAGAACTTGTTCTATATTACGTCATTCAGAAAACAACAGAGCACAAAATGTCAGACATGACATTGCCAACCAAATGTACAACATTATATCACCAAGAATATTACCTTTTTGGTTGCTAGCAGGACCCTGGTGATACCTGCTGTGGTTTTGGTTACCAAAAGGTCTACCAACAGATCTGCCACGAGTTACTGTGTCTACTGCAGGTCTATGATTGGGTTGAGTGTTTCTAGGCATAAATGATGGGCGGCGAACAGAAGGCCCAGCTGAGGCAAAATTCCCCCTTTGAATATTTGGATGATAAGAATCATTTGGTCCATGAAACTGTGAACCTGGACGACCAGAATACTGTCTCGGAGCATTAGCCACTCCAGCTTCACGTCGATTGGCTCGGACAAATCCTCCAGCCGCTTTGTAATTGGATGAAACATGATGTAGATCAGAATTAGGATACTGGTGTTCATTCTGAGAATTCTTCAGATATGGCCTTGCATGCCTCTGAGCAGTACCCTGAGCATCCCTCTTCATCTGATGCATGTCAGAGTTGTAGCTACTCTTTGCACTTTGATGCGTGATCTGACCTTCTGAGGTTGTAGGTGGAGGGCGATTTCGATCAGATTGAACTACAACTCCACTAGAGAGAGAAAATCCAGTAAGCAAAGTAGTAGACTTGTAAGAATCAAGCATGAAAACAGCTAACGATTATAGATTTATGGCGTGTGCACAGCTAGTGTGCTTTTGTGTGTGTGTGTGTGTGTGTGTGTGTGTGGGGGGGGGGGGGGGGGGGGGGGTGTTAGGTTTTGTCTCTAAGTTAATGGCACATTAATTGATGTACACCCATCAACAACAACAACAAAGCCTTTAGTCCCAAACAAGTTGGGGTAGGCTAGAGGTGAAGCCCATAAGATCTCGCGACCAACTCATGGTTCTGGCACATGGATAGCAAGCTTCCACGCACCCCTGTACATTAATTGATGTACACACATATAACAAAAAAAATAACTTTGAAAAAACAACTGCAGTATTCATGACTATACACATGCAAGTGTCATGATATAAAGACTCAGCACCAACTGGTGAACAAATAAGTACAGTGCACTAATGAATATATATGAGCTGTGATCTGAATGCTGAAAACCAGAATGTAAGAAGACACGCAGAAATGCCCACGGAGAGACTGGCCTGTGGTCATGTCTCTAAGCACCGATATATGCTACTGTAATACAGGAAATAAGAGTAATTTCAAAAGAAATATAAGACAATTATACCTCCTATCAGACGCTTGCATATATGTTGAAACTTTGTGTTGCTCTGCTCCATTTTCCACCGCACTGTGTCTGTTATCCCTCACTACCCGAAATTCTCGATTTGGTCCTGCATCGAGCCATATGTGTCACCAATTAGGGAAAACCTAGTGTATAGAACAAATGCAATCATCATACCAACTAAAATACCAAAGTACAAATGAACCAAAATATATATATGAAATTTGGTGGCCATTCAATGACAACGGTATTTCTAATGTTCAAGAGAGGAAACAAATGCAATAGAAGCCTTCGTAGCAATCAGAAAAATACAATACTTTTCCTATGAACCAAATGGGGCCTCAAAAGAAGGGTTGCGGAAAAAAGAGAGATCAATCAAAAATTAAATAAATTATGGATTTTGTTATGACACCATTATCAAAGTAAACAAAGATTGTACAAGTACCAAATGACTAAAATGCAAGGTACACCCAGAAGAAAACTCAGATAAGTACTACAGCAGTCAATATAACGACATCGGTACACAAGTAGATAGTAGAGAGCAATCTTGAAGGTGTAAATTTCACTTACGGTGACAGAAAAGATGCAGTAAAGTAACAAAATCCCAATTCGGGAACAACTATGTAAGTGCAGTTGCCCTTTTACACCGCAAAAAGGATTGGAAAAATTTGTCCGCGGTAAATTAAACACATCTCTTATTTACGCATGTTATGAGGAAACATATAAATGATGAGTTTCAACTATGGTACCATATGTCTGACCATGATTGTGAGCTCTTCTTTGATCGATCTCAACCCTTTGAGTGTGTGACTTTGTCCGTTGTGTGCCGTGCTCACCTTGTGCTGTGGTCTCAGCAAGGTTCTTCTGACCAGCACTCTGAAGAATCAACAAAGAAGTTTCAGCAAAAGAAAAATAGCTGTAGTAATGCATGTATTTTAAACATAAACAATGAGTTCCCAAAAAAAAAACAGTGGATAAGCAGAAATGCATAAAAATTTCTAAAGTAGCGGTCAATGTTTACGTGTGGTCAAAAGAACAAAGATAGGCTGTCAAGTAGCGACCAAAAATTTGAAGTGTTAAGGCTACAAAAATAGAAGAATGATTCAAAGGGCAAAGATATAGGCCTAAAGAATGCATGATGTTAATGAAGTACTCTATAGGTTTTTCAAGTTTCAACCATCAGTCACAAACCTTCAAGAAGGGAAAAGAGAAGCAGAGCAACAGCAACAGCTACGAGTTATATACGTATGGAACTATGGACAGGCCCTTAATGTTTCTCCTCTTATGCTTCGGCCTAGAGTCTCACAACGCAGCTTCTATTTTTGTTGGCCCCTTAGGCAATTACACTACATTGGCGAACTTAACCCCTTATGTGGAGCATTAGCCTTTCACCACATTGGCGAATTTAGGTGTAAACATATTAAGGCGTAGAAACCATAAAAATCAAATTCAAATGTTACAAAGAAGGTAAAATATACCTCTCTTTTCTTGTCCCTTTTCCGTTTCACTTCATGAAATGGATCTGCAAGTCCAAACATTAGAAGACTAACTACCACAAATAGAATAGGTTCCATAAAGTAACATGACATGTCTATAAATCGACTATAAGTATACAAGTAGATGACACGTGTCAGTAATCCCCCCGTTACTTAAATGTACCCAAAAAATAAAAACCAGGTACGTGCACCAAGATATGCAATTTACTATGGTTGTTGGCTTACAAATATCTCGGATTCAAGGAAAAGCAAACTAGTAGCTGGCAATTTACTATGGTTGTTGGCTTACAGACATGTCTGCTACTATTATCAAGCAAACAAGCCAACAGACATCACTAGGTGCTACCATTAGCCTTGTTTTGGGATCACAGATCATAAAATTACATGCTCCCCCATTCACAAATATAAGATGTTGGATACTTCAATATGGACTACATACGGACTGAAATGAGTGAACAAACACACTAAAACGTGTCTATATACATCTGATTCACAGAAAAGTTAGAACATCTTATATCTGTGAACGGAGGGGGTACTAAATTGTTAACTTATCCTCGTTTCAGTTGTACATCTAAAAGATTAACTGGGATTTACCAAAGTCATCAGGAAGCACAAATCTCTCGTCACTGCTCCAATCAGATAAACAAGTCCACACAAACCTGCCGATATACACCAAGGAAACTCAAACAATCCAGCTGAACAAACGTGAAGTCACTGGCGGCAGCACTGAAACCGCAACAGATCGCATGAGCTCCAAAACCCTAGCCGCGAATCCCAATCCCCCGCGGCCCCGCAAACTACGCTAGCAACGGCGGGACCTACCCAATGCGGTGCGAGCGCACGGACGCCCCAAACCCTAGCTCCCAGCGCGTGGGACGAGATCGAGACGGACAGATCGGCGGGGCGGACCTTGGTTGAGGAGCTTCTGCGCCGTCTCGTTGGGGTCCATGTTGGACTCGCGGAGGGCGTCGTAGATGTCGTCCTCGGAGTGGCCGCCGACGACCTCCTTGATGGACTGGATGGTCGAATCGATCGCCGGGTTGGGCGCGCGCGCCGCCTTGCTGTCGGAGGTGCGGGGCCCGCCGTCGACGCCGCCTGCCATGCCCGCCGGGGGGTAGATCGCCGAACGCTACGCCGGGGGCGGTGGGGGTGGTGCCTTGGATCGCCGCCGGAATCGCATCAAACGACGCGCAGCCCTGGGTTTGGGTCTGGGTTTTGGTCGGGGTGGGGGTGGGGGGTGGTTGGGGTTGGGGGCCAGCTGGGCTGGGTGCGTGCGTGGTTCAAAAGGAAACGCTGGCGAACGCGATATATTTGTCGAATAAAAAAATGGAAACAAAAGACGTTGGGGGTCTGCGCGAGGGGTGGGCTCCGTGCACGAGTTTTACGGCGGTGGCGGCGACCGGCGGGCAGGCGCATGGACCGATGACGTACAGTGTCTACTCCACCCCTACGCGTGAATGAAAAGGCAAATTTTCTAACTTGACTGGCATGTAGCTAAATTTTGAAAAAGTTTTACGGTGATGGTATCTGGCAAACGTTTTCTGGGAGCGAGATCCCAGCGAACGCCCCAAAAGCCACACAAAAGCGGACATCATATGTCGCCATCGGAAGCACATCGTCTACCGAGCCGCTTTAGACGATGAACCCGAGCCACCTAGATCGACCATGCTAACCAGGGCCTCGTCGCAAGAGAAGGCAAGGCCCCACCGCCACCTTCGGTCGGATGAGCTTCGCTCTCCGGCTTTCTCCGACGGTGGCAAGGAGAACAGAGGAGGAGGAGGTGGACAGGGGCACGACGGCTAGGGTTTTCACTCGCGCAGCCCCCCTAAGGATGACACAACACATTTTTCTTCCACGGTTCATTTTATTTTCCGGCTACACAAAATTTTCTCGACCGTTCATTTTATTTCTCTCCATTTGATGTCTATTATTCATCTATTGTATTTTTTGATTGATAAATACTCCCTCCGAAAAAAAATATATAAGAGCGTTTAGAGAGGAAGTACGTTTTTATTGACTAAGAAATACCGCATCGAAGCGATACAAATACAACTAGTTCACACCTACCAATATACACACAATCCATACAGCAAATATCAAAGTCTCAAAAAGGAAAAACCTCCTAGTAAGGTCATTTCTAACCGATCTCCAATAAGGCCGTAAGGGAGGATAAGTATCCTCCCTTACGGCGCACCTAGCCGATCCCCAAAAATGGTTAATGGAGGAAAAATTATCCTCCACCTCCCAATATCCACTCCAATCTCCCTAAATATGCTCACTCCCGCCGCGACCGAGTAAAATTGGCTCCTCCCTCCCGCCGCCGCAGCCACCACGCCCCGCTGCCGCCACCGATGACCCTCCCTCCGGTCGGAATGGATAGGCCGGTCCCTTCCCACACCCCGCCGGCTTGTCGCCGCCGGAAACCACCCACGCATCGTGCTACTTGTAGTTTGCGTTGGTATTTTCCCCGAAGAGGAAGGGATGATGCAGCACAGTAGAGGTAAGTATTTCCCTCAGTTATGAAACCAAGGTTATCAATCCAGTAGGAGAATCACGCAACACCTCGTTAGCAGTACCTGCACACAAACAACAAATCCTTGCACCCAACGCAAACGAGGGGTTGTCAATCCCTCGGCGGTCAATTGCAAGATTAAATTGTATGGTGATAGATAAATAGATTAAACAAAAATATAAAATAAAATAAATAAAAGAAAAGTGCAGCAAGGTATTTTTAGGGTTTTTAATATATGATTTAGATAGACCCGGGGGCCATAGTTTTCACTAGAAGCTTATCTCAAGAAAATAGCATACGGTAGGTAGACAAATTACTGTTGGGCAATTGATAGAAAAGCAAATAATCATAACGATATCCACCTGGGGGGGGGGGGGGCAGGCGCGCCTCCTAGGGAATCTGGCCTTCTCCCGAAGCTTCTAGTGTTGGTTATGTCCAGAAAAAAAATCTCCAAAAAGTTTCGTGGCATTTGGACTTCGTTTGGTATTGATATTCTGTAAAATCAAAAACAAGCAGAAAACAGCAACTGGCACTGGGCACTAAGTTAATAGGTTAGTCCCAAAAAATGATATATAATTGTTGTAAATGTATATAAAAACATTCAAGATTGATAATATAAAAGTATGGAACAATCAAAAATTATAGATACGTTGGAGACGTATCACGTCGCCACCCGCGCCAACTTTGGGGATGACAAAGAACCGGGTCCAAGCTCCTCCTCGAACTGCAACAATGGCCTCCGGGGTGGAGACCACCTCTCCGGCCACGGCTCGCCGCCCTCCCGCCGCTCCTCCTGCGGCCAAACGAGCTCGAAAGCCGACGGCGGCGGCGGCGGCCCTCGCAGAGGCGGCCGCGAAGAAGAAGAAGAAGAAGGAGGAGGAGGAGGAGGAGGAGGAGGCCGTAGTGGTGCCTCGTCCAAGGTCGGCTCCTCGTGCAACCACTCCGGCGCCCCCTAAGGCCACTGCTCCGGTGCAGGCGGCGGCCAAAGCCGGCAACAAGGGCCGCGGCCGCCAAGTGTCTGACGAAATGCCTACAAGGTAAAAACTAAAATGCCAACATTTCGTTCGATCGATGATGTAGTTTCTTTGTTTGTAGCCGACGTGATGTAGCTTCTTTGTTTCGTTGTCGTAGTGCGGAGATGAACACGGCCGAGTTCTTAGCGTCTTTGGAGTCCTCGGCCGCCATTGGACTTGATGAGCTCAACTACGACTCCATTTGGCATCATTCGGAGGCGGCCCAAGACATGGAGCAAGAGGTGGCCGAGGAAGAGGAGGAGGCCGAGGAGGAGGAGAGGCCGAGGAGGTGGCCGAGGAAGAGGAGGTTGTGGAGGTGACCGAAGAAAGCACGCGGGCGTCGAGGTCACACACCGCCAAGTACAACCAAAAAGAGGATCTTGCTCTTTGCGATGTTTGGTGCGCGGTCTCCATGGATGCAACGATTGGAACGGATCAAACCAAGACTATGTTTTGGGAGAGAATTACCGAGCACTACAACAACTCCGTGGACATGCGATCAAGTCGTACACAAGGTTCTCTTGGGCATCGTTGGAGCACCATTCATGACAAATGCAACCAATGGTCCGGTTGCATCAACCAAGTGAATAATGCACCACCGAGCGGGCGTCAAAGTTCTCTTCGGAATGTTGGTGGTGGTTGAAGGGGTGGTGGTGTTGATGGTGGTGGCCGCGAGGGGGTGGTGGTGTTGATGGTGGTGGCCGAGAGGATGGCGGTGGTGATGGTGGCCGAGAGGATGGTGAAGTTGATTTCTTCGCCGAGAACCTCGTTTGAGTGGTGGTGGCCGAGGGGGTGGTGGTGCATGCCATTGGTTGGCTCGATCCACAACATGTACATGCTATGCTTGTGGTGATTTTGGATCGAACATTGTGTTTGAAGTGATGACTTTTCGGTGAACTTTGCATGTTTTTATTCGAAATTCGTGATGATGAAACTATATGTTATGACAGTTATGTTATGCATGTTTTAGTTAATATTCTCATGATATATATTGTGTAGTGTTTGAAGTTGATGCGGCTAGGACACAAAATCTATGCAATTTTAGTTTTTACTCCACTAACTATAGGGGATCGGCTAGGTGCGGCCATCTGAAAGAACATGTGGTGCTCCCATGTTTGGTTTTGGTAATTAATGACAATCTCTATGGACTAATGGTTGCCTTGAGTTATATTTGAAGGGTTTGTCCATAGGCATTACTTGAAGACCATTTGTTGGTTCCAAGGTTATTAGAAGAAGATTATGTGATGACCAAGGTGATATTCAAGGATTTATCCAAAGATTGGTCATGTGAGAGTTGAGCTTATTGCAAACATGTCTTGAAGAAGAAGATTGTGTGAACATTCATGTGTACCTTCAAGACATCATCCTAATGAAGAGAGTGGAAAGATTCAAGGTTGATCAAGATTAAATATAAAGAGTGATTCAAGTGTTGGAAATATGCCCTAGAGGCAATAATAAATTAGTTATTATTATATTTCCTTGTTCATGATAATCGTTTATTATCCATGCTATAATTGTATTGATTGGAAACTCAAATACATGTGTGGGTACATAGACAACACTGTGTCCCTAGTAAGCCTCTAGTTGACTAGCTCGTTGATCAAAGATGGTTAAGGTTTCCTAGCCATTGACATGAGATGTCATTTGATAACGGGATCACATCATTAGGAGAATGATGTGATGGACAAGACCCAAACTACGAACGTAGCATATGATCGTATCAGTTTATTGCTATTGTTTTCTGCATGTCAAGTATCTGTTCCTATGACCATGAGATCATGCAACTCACTAACACCAGAGGAATACCTTGTGTGTATCAAACGTCGCAACGTAACTGGGTGACTATAAAGGTGCTCTACAGGTATCTCCGAGGGTGTCTGTTGGGTTGGCATGGATCAAGACTGGGATTTGTTACTCCGTGTGACGGAGAGGTATCTCAGGGCCCACTCGGTAATACAACATCACAATGAGCCTTGCAAGCAATGTGACTAAAGTGTTAGCCACGAGATCTTGTATTACAGAACGAGTAAAGAGACTTGCCGGTAACGAGATTGAACTAGGTGTAGAGATACCGAAGATCGAATCTCGGGCAAGTAACATACCGAAGAACAAAAGGAACAGCATACGGGATTAACTGAATCCTTGACATAGAGGTTCAAACGATAAAGATCTTCGTAGAATATGTAGGAGCCAATATGGGCATCCAGGTCCCGCTATTGGTTATTGACCGTAGAGGTGTCTCGGTCATGTCTACATAGTTCTCGAACCCGCAGGGTCTACACACTTAACGTTTGGTGACGATTAGTATAGTTGAGTTATTTTGTTGGTGACCGAAAGTTGTTCGGAGTCCCGGATAAGATCCCGGACATGACGAGGATCTCCGGAATAGTCCGGAGGTAAAAAAATTGATATATGTGATAATAGTGTTTTTGGTTACCGGAAGGGTTCCGGAATTCACCGGAAAGGGGTTCCGGATGTTTACCGAAGTGTTCGGGTGCAGCAACACTTTATATGGGCCAAAGGGATAAAGCCCACGAGGTATTGGAAAGTGCAAAAGGAAGTTTTGCTACTGCCTTAAGATGGTAAGGCAGTACTACCGCTACTGTAGCAGCGGTACTACCGCTTAAGCTGGTTAAGCGGTACTACCGCTACTGTATCAGCGGTACTACCGCTTAAACTGGTCAAGCGGTACTACCGCTTATCGTCAGCGGTACTACCGCTTAAGCTTGTCAAGCGGTACTACCGCTTATCGTAAGCGGTACTACCGCTTGTGCGCGGTACTGCAGGGATCCGAGTTGGACTCTTTCCCTGCGGGCCAAACCGACCTTGTGCGGGCAAAACCGACCTGGAGGAGGCTTTTACTCCAAGTTTAGACCCCAAGGCTCAACATATAAATAGAGGGGTAGGGCTAGCACACGAGAGACATTAGATTGCCCCAAGCCGTGTGCCGGCAACCTCTAGTTCCTCCTACGTCATAATTTCAGTAGTGCTTAGGCGAAGCCCTGCTGAAATAGTTCTTCATCAACACCACCACACCGTCGTGCTGCTGGAACTCTTCTTCTTCTCCGCTCCCTCTTGCTGGATCAAGAAGGCGGAGATCGTCATCAAGCCGTACGTGTGTTGAACGCGGAGGTGCCGTCCGTTCGGCGCTGGATCGTGCTTGGATCGAGGGACGACTTGCGATTTGGATCGCGGAGATGTTCGACTACATCAACCGCGTTTCTTAACGCTTCCGCTTAGCGATCTACAAGGGTATGTAGATCCACTCTCCCTCTCGTAGATGCTCATCACCATGGATAGATCTTGTGTGTGCGTAGGAAATTTTTTGTTTCCCATGCAACGTTCCCCAACATCAAGTTGATCAACACACAAAGCGTAGAAGATGTACCGAGTGGAATCAAGTGATCTCACGGTATGGTACGGTATGGTAAGCATTGTCCATTACGCTTTGTGTACTAACCCATGTTCTATGCGAGAGTTCTATGTGGGGTTAGGTATGTTTCCATGGGCTTGCGTCAAGAGGAAGATCTCATTCAACTCATGGAGGATGACATCAAGTGGTGATCGTCATCAAGTTTGCGGTGTGCAAGTTCAAGTGGAGCATCACGAAGAGATCAGGCTTGAAGCTTGCCGTCCATTGTGGTGACAATGGACTTGTGAAGATGTGCCGAAGAGTGGCTCACCCATAGTGGAGTATGGGGGAGCAATCAACTTGTCTTCATCGAGCCAACGCAATCAAGAAAGGTGGTCCAACTTAAGGAAGTCAAGATCGTCATCATCTAGCTCAAGTGGACTATGCGCAAGGCAAAGGTTTGCCCTTGATAGGTTTTCTATTTTACCGGTCTCATGGTGGTAGTTGGGAGACCGGGTTATAGGATCGATAGCCGTACTATCAAGGGGGGCTCTCGGATGAGTAGCTTAATCGTATCTTTCGTAGAGAGCTCAAACCATTGCATTCTTGCATCATCTTTCTTGGTTCTTGTTTGGTGTTTCTCTTTGTGAGTTTTAGAGCTTATGGTCATCTTCATGACAAGCTCGAGTTCATCGAAAACGGAGTTCATGTGCTTCTTCTATGATGTTTTCGATATTGGAGTGTTTGCCGGTTCTTCATTCATAGAGGTCTCACATCTCTATATCTTAGGCATTTCTCTGCTGCCTCTTCTTATTATAACCAGTCGATGTTGGATAGTTCTCGTCGTCGTCTATCCAACAAGCTTGAGTTTGCTCAATTCGGAGCTCATTTGCAGAAGTTATGGCAGTTCAGGTTTTATTGTATCCTCTGTTCTCCGTGGCAGTGTTTTTGCTTGTACCGAGTGGTTGTACCGCTTGTAAAAGCGGTTGTATCGCTTGACCGGTTGTTCCGGCCTAGCACCGCTCCACTATCGGACTCCCTTCTGTAGTGGAGCTGTGGTTGGGCGGTGGTGGCCCGGTAGTTCCCAGACGGCTAAGGCGAACCGGTACTACCGGTGTCTGGAGCGGTTGTACCGCTCCGGACTTAGCCACCACAGGAGCGCTGGTCTGGCGGTTGTACCGGTACAACCACCGCCCCAACTACTGCTATGGGGTGACTCCCTTCTGTTATGAGGCGGTTTTTGGGCGGTGGTGGAGCGGTAGTTCCGGTTGGCTCCGGCCGACCGGTACTACCGGTGGCTCCACCGGTTGTACCGCCTGGGCATTACTGCAGTGGGAACCCGTGAATACCGGTTGTACCGGTGCTTCAAGCGGTTGTACCGCTGCAGTGCAAAAACGGCTGTAACGGTTGGATTTTCCCCTCCTATAAAAGGGGGTATTCTTCCCCCTTGAACCTTATCCTTCTAGCTCGTGTTTGCCCCCCATTGTTGACCTTCTTTGAGCTTGCTATCTCTCAATCCCTCCAATGATTCTTGCTAGTTCTTGAGGGAAAAGAGAGAGGAGATCTAGATCCACATCTCCACCAATCACTTTCTTCTCTATGTGAGGGGAACCCCTTGGATCTAGATCTTGGAGTTCTTCGTGTTCTCTTCTTCGTTCTTCCTCTCATTTTATTCCCTAGCATTAGTTGCTTTGGTGGGATTTGGGAGAGAAGGACTTGGGCACTCCGTGTGCCCTTGCCATTGCATTTGGTGCATCGGTTTGAGTTCTCCACGGTGATACGTGGAAGTGAAAGTTGAGAAGCTTGTTACTCTTGGGTGTTTGGGCACCCTAGAGCTTGTTCCTCTTGGGTGCCTTGGTGCCCTAGACGGTTGGTGTTGTCGGAGCTCAATCATTGTGGTGTAAAGCTCCGGGCAAGCGTCGGGGTCTCCAATTAGGTTGTGGAGATTGCCCCGAGCAATTTGACGGGTACCGGTGACCGCCCCCAAGGGTTGCCAAAGTGTACGGGTTCGGTGACCGCCCCCAAGGGTTGCCATTTGTACGGGTTCGGTGACCGCCCTCAAGGGTCCCTTAGTGGAATCACGACATCTTGCATTGTGCGAGGGCGTGAGGAGATTACGGTCGCCCTAGTGGCTTCTTGGGAAGCATTGTGCCTCCACACCGCTCCAAACGGAGATTAGCATCCGCAAGGGTGTGAACTTCGGGATACATCGTCGTCTCCGCGTGCCTCGGTTATCTCTTACCCCGAGCCCTTTACTTATGCACTTTACTTTGTGATAACCATAGTGTTTCATGTTATATATCTTGCTATCACTTAGTTGTTTATCTTGCTTAGCATAAGTTGTTGGTGCACATAGGTGAGCCTAGTCGATTTAGGTTTTGTGCTTGACAAATTAAACGCTAGTTTTATTCCGCATTTGTTCAAGCCTAAACCGTAATTATTTTAAAGCGCCTATTCACCCCCCCTCTAGGCGACATCCACAATCTTTCACCATCGTTAGTAGAGTAAACATTTACTCCACTAACTTTACTCCGCCGGATACTCCCTTAACTTTTAGGGGATCGCTTAGGGCATTTCTAACCGATCCCTTATAACTGGTTAGAGGAGTAAAAATGCGGTCTTACTCCTCTAACCGGCACCTAGCCGATCCCTTATTCACCGTAAGGGAGTAAAAATTTTACTCCGGCCCCAACTTTCTCCCTAAATATACTCCACCGTTCGGTGCTCGAGTAAAAGCCACGCCTCTCTCCACTGCCTCCCCCTCCCTTCCCGCGCCGCATCTGCGCCAGTGCCGCCCCTCCCACCCCCTACTGGTACCCGCCCGCCGCCGCAGACGCTCCGTAGGCTTCGCCGCTGTCCTCTACCACTTCGATTTGTGCCTCCTCGTCCCATCGCCGGCGAAGAACTGGTGGATCTGCGGCTGCTCCGGCCGCCGCCGGATTTGGCGTTTCCGGCCGGCGGCGGCTGCGCCTTGCCATGGATTGGCCGGGAAGCGGACCGCACAGCCCCGGCAACGCCTCCGGGCCGCATGCAGGTACCGGCTCCTTCTATAGCCACTCGAATCTCTCCCATCAGCGACCCACCGGCAAAGGCACGCCCGACCGTCGCCCGGGCTCGGCGTTGGCCCAACGCCTCGTCGGCTCGCCGGTGCCGGTCATACAGTGCGATGACTGCCCGCGTACGATGGTGCGTCGAGTTTCTACCACGCGCGCAACATCCCGGATGGGTGTTCTTCAAGTGCACAAATGATGGGGTATGTGCTTGTTTTGATTCGGTTGTTCACCGGATTCGGCGCAATTTCGGTAGCTCATTGTTTGCTCAATTTTGTGTGTAGGATGAATGCAACTTTTGGTATTGGTAAGAAGAATATATCGATATATTGATAGCACGAAAAATGATAGATGTTCGTGCACTCGTTGCTAGAATAGAGGCTAGAGATGAGACTAGAGATGACATTATTAGATTCGAAGCACCGTCTACTGCTTTAGAATCGAAGAACAAGGAAGTGTTGAACCTCGAGAAGCCGCAGATCAACAATGAAGACATAAAGAAGATATTAGTCCAACTATTGGGAGCAGTTAGGGAAATTGAATATCTTCTAAAATGTCTAATTGTGGTTCTTGTTTTCTTTGATTTTCTCTCGTAGCAAAGAATTGGTGAATTATGTACTTCAATGTATCAAAATATCGTTGAGTGAAATAAAAAACAAAGAAATGTGTTTCGGTGGCAAAAAATGAAAGGCAAATGAAAAAAAAATATTTCGTTATATATAGGGGATCGGCTAAGTCCGACGAAATTTTAGTGAAGTAAATATACTCCACTAAGCTTTTACTCCGCCGGATACTCCGCTGTTTTTAGGGGATCGGTTAGAGATGCCCTTAGAAATGGCCTAACCGGGTTTTAGCAGAATCCGGACTACTCAAATACACACGTCTCTCTCTGCGAGGAAACATCTGGAGGTAATCCACATCTAGTTCACTGTAATAAGAAAACAAATACAGTATCGGTACATATCGTATATGGCATCCCGAATCTTTGCATGCCACTACACAATTTTGCAAACCCCGTACAGTCTTACTGAACCCAGCATGTGACCAACACAGACGTGGGCTTCTTCAGCTCTCGGCATTCATTTGCACCTCCTCGAGCAACACAGCTAGCCCGAACATTCCCTGTGGACATCGACCAGCCTGTACAGATCTCCTCTACCCTGCGTTTCCAAAGGGAGGTTCTCCCTGCACAGATTTCCCCCTGACGCCTGAGCCCAGATACCAGAACACAAGCCCAAGTACAAAATCAACTGTACAAAAAGATGAGTTTCATACCTGACAGCTTCGATCGAACACAGGTCGACCTCGCCGATGACGGTTGCTTCCTCGCGCCCTGCCGCCGCAAGAACCTCGCCAAACTAGTAGTAGGACAAAAAAGTGGATGCCAACACGGTTAGCTTCAGGCCTTCAGCCTTTGGTTGGAGTCCAAATTATCACAATGGAGCAGTCAGCAGAACTCTGCTTCAATGATGCGTGTGTAGTCTTACTGGTCCGATGAGGCTTGAGTGGCCCCAGACCATGAATTCCGACTGCGAGTTGGGGTCTCGCGCAGGTGAGCAGGTCGCCACGAACAGCTGAAACCAAGACAATACATACAGCTTTTACATGGATTTCAGTAACTGCGGGTCACAGTTAAGTACTTCCTCCGTCCAGAATTAGATGACGCTCAAACGGATGTATCTGGACATAGTAATCAAGTACATGTGCTGGATGATGATCACCTGATTGTCAATAGCCCTGTCGGAGTTAAGTGAGCAGATGCATGGGGTCAAAACAAGGGAGAATTAGCTAACTGTCTGAACAAATACATCATGGTATGTTAAGAATTGGCTGGAAAAGGTGACAGAATAGTTGGAGAAGAGAGGTAGCTGAACCTGGACTTCTGCATAAGGTCCCAGAGGAGCTGCCCGGTGCTCATGTTGAATGCAGAAGGGTAGCATATCAAGTGTGCACCTGAATGTTTCAGAAGGGACGGGATTTTTAACGGACAAGACAGACGCTTGTATTTACTGGCATCAAGAACTAGATTTGTAAGCATACCTCTTGATCGATACAGCATTGCCAGTTCTGGGAAGCGGATATCATGACAAATCCCAATACCAATCCGTCCAACGTCTGTAATGAGACTACAACGATTGGTTATGATCATGCCAATAGATGAGAAGAGAAAATTAAACTGTGCATAAACTTCAGAAAAACGTGTGTGCACACTGAAATATGAGGCTCCAGTGCATTCTATTGACAGGCGCGATGCAACTAGTTTTCAAGCCAAAATATACAGTAATTTTGATCCAGAATTTTCAGTACACACGGTGTGCACACCTGTGTCAACCACGGTGGGTTCTTGCCCAGCAGTGAAGGTATCGGATTCCCTGAAAGTGATGTCTCCGGACTCCGGGGATGTCAATTCCAAACAGATGCAGCTGGAAAATCTCCCTGAAAGTTAGTCACTGCAAGTGACAAGTCAAAAGTTTGATGCAGAAGACGGCATAAACCAGGCTCATTTACCTTCCTGTGCTTGGCCTTGATCTCCCCGTCAGGCCCGACCACGCAGCAGGTGTTGAACAGCCGCCCCGAAGCCATCTCGGGTACGGATCCGCCGACGATGGTGATCTTTCTGGCAGCGGCCACCTCCGACAGCATCGAGACCGACGGCGACCGGCCGCCGTCGATGTCCTCCGCGTAGCTCGGCATGGTCTCCATCGCGTAGGGGCAGTTCCATATTTCCTGGAGCAGAGCAACGTAGTCAGAGAAGCGAGCCTCGTGAGCTTCCGTCAATTCCTGGCTGCTTCGAGGTGAATCTCAGTTCCGTCGCCAGTAAGCAACAGAGGGGGGGGGGGGGCTTGCCGGCGGCCTCGAAGGGGTGACCGGCAGCTGGCAAAGCGCGATCTTGTACTGTGCTACCTGTGGCATGGCAACAGAGATGAAACGAGCAAGCGCTGCGCCCAGGAAGGAGGAAACAGTGATTTACTAGTGAGCAACCGACACAGAAATTGCAGGAGTGAAGTTCTTTAAGAGAGCAACAAGATTGCAAGAGTGAAGTGGGAATGAGAAGTTGGAATAGAACAGTGAGAAGCTGGTTATTGTGCCCTGTTGGTTGGCCTTGGCCTGGGGAGGAGGGAGTGGGCGTGGCGAGAATGAGACTCGATGCACCGAGTGAAGAAAGAGAGGGGGAGTTGATGTTGAAGTGTTGAGGGTTGACTTCGTGCTGTGTGGTTAGAGCAACTCCAACGGCTCACTTATCCGTGAAAAAAAAACTGCCGGAAAATTGGAGAAAAAAACATTTCCAACAGTTCCGGTAAACCATTCAAACTAGGCCCTTTCTTCCCACATGTTTATTGGAAGATGACCTTTTCGTATATTTTTTAAGGGCTAGAAACCGCCTGAACTTCGCCGCGCGCCTTGTCAGAACGTCGCCACCCTGTCGGGACCTCATCGGAAAGCCACCTAGCACCACGCCTACCGCGCCAACGTGCCGTCGCTCGGCGCTACGCCTGCGCCGCCGCCCGCACCGCCCCTCACCGGCGGCCATCATGTGCCCACGCCGGTGGTCGTCACGCGTGTCACTGAGTGGAGGGTCCTAAACCATTATCTATTATTTGTTTAATTAAAAATAAAATAAAAATGAATTTAGGGGAAGGGGTTTACGGGAATTGAGAAAAATAGCTCTCGGAGAAACCTAAATAATACCATCAGCAAGGTTCTTCATAGATGCTTCTTGCATTGTTGCAAGTGCTTCTTTGTTGCCATGAGGATTGGATATGGTCTTCACAAATGCCGCCCACTGAGAATATATACCATCGGCATGGTAGTACCTCATGTTGTAGTGGTGCCTGTTGACGGTGTGGTTGCTCGGCGGCCCTTCCCCGTTAAAAAGTCTCCTGAACAACGAAGATTGCTGGAGCATATTGATGTCGCTGTGAGAACCAGACATGCCAAAGAAAGCATATCAAATCCACAAGTCCCTTGATGCCATTACTTCTAGTATGATAGTGGCCTCTCTTGGTTTGACCTTGATATATCGCGCGCAAACCTTTGGGCAGTTTTTTCCATTGCCAATGCATGCAATCAACTGAACCGAGCATACCTGGAAAAAATTCTTGCCGCTCCAATAGCCATCAACCTTTTTGTATCTTGCACATTTGGTTCTACCAGATACTCTGCTCCAAACACCCGCTCCACGGTGGGAGAAAATCTCACAGCGCTCTTTAGACATGTGCTCTCCCCCATCCGGACCATCTCACCAACGACATTGGCCGAGGTACCTAATGCAAGCATCCTCAAAGCAGCCGCACATTTCTGGTTAGTAGAGAACGAGAGTTGTCCGCAACAATCTACGCTGAGCCTGAAGTAAGGATCATGTGCCTCCACTCCCTCCTCCACGCGCAAGAACAAGGGTTTGCGCATATGGAAGCGTCGACGAAACCATGTATCAGAGAATGTTGGTTCATGCTTAAAGTAGTCCTTGTAGAGCAGTCATGCTCCAGCGACCCTATCCCAGTTCAAAACTCATATCCCTTTGATTGGACCATTGAAGTTTAGAATATGCTCCAACTCCCTGTCCATCTCCTTCTGGATGCTCACGATCATCATCCTCTCGACATCTTCATACGAATCTGGCGAATCGAAGAACTTCTTCTGAATTAATTCATCGAGCTCCTTGTGTTCCATACTCCTCATCCGATGAACCCTCCAAATCTATCGTTTTGCCTACAAAAGAATAACAAAAAAGCCACTCAGACAATTTGTAGAACACATAGAGGGCAAGATACGATCCGAGAATAGCCGAACATACAACAAGAGCAAGGCGGCGCTGAGGGTTTCGAACGACGGTGAAGCTATGATAGTGGCGGAGCTAGGGGAGGGCCAGGGCGAATGAGGGAGAAGAGAGGAGAGAAAAAGGGTTGGTCCAGCAAGGTGGGGGCCGGATTTGGTGGAATTCCTGGTGGGTCCTATCCGTCGGATCCTACGTGGCGGATGTGCCCGAGTGCGTCCTTTTGTTATGTTGTGATCCAAATTCATATATAATATAAATGCTTACTTCTGACGAACGGAGCAGAGGCTGTCACCACTATGTTATATACTAGTGGTTGGGGCGCCACCCGGTGGCGCCGCTTGAGGCGTGCTTGTGCGGTGCCTGGTTTGCTGCCGCCCATTCAACTGGCTTATTTGGTCCTTGTTGTGTGCATGAGTATTTCTTGAAAGCTTAGCAAATAAATGCTATTCATACATGAGCACTTCTAATAAGCATAGCAGATAAATGCTATTCATGTGCATCATAAGTCACATGGATAAGTCTCTACAAACAATCAAGTTAAACAAGCTGATGTTCACCAGACTGATATTTGTTAGGAAAGCTACACGAGGAAATTTTCAATATTCTTGCTCATGTACACAAGAAAGAGTATGTCACATGTAGATGAGTCGTTGTGACCTTGCCATTTCGATGCGATCGATCCGCCGCCTCCGGCATCGAGGCAAAAATCACAGATCGAAACCGTCGTCGCCGCCTAATCCTCCCACCCACTCCTCCCTCAAGGCGACGACGTTGGCGTGGCTGCATGGGAGAGCGGAGCCAGTTCCTCTCCCTCTATTTCTAACTGTAGATTATCCCTAGGGAGCACTTCATAAAGAATGTTCATGATATTCCAAAACAAGAGACGTTTTTACCATATAATCCAAAGGAACTGGATACCTTGTATAGCACAGAAAGAGTTTCAGCAGTTGGATTTTTTTTATCTCACCTATGTGTCTAGTCCAGCTACCTGATATTTATATTTCTCTAACTACTGCCAAATCTAAGTGTAAGGCCATTCTCCCACGTAGGGCATAATTATTCCTGATGGAACCATTGTACATGTAGTAGGCAGGAGCAAGATGTTAGTTCTAGGTTGCGGACTTGCCATAGATAGATTCAGTAGCATACTTTAAGAAGGTACTAACTTGCAACCCCCTATTCTGTGAGAGAAGCGAATAAGAAAACAGTAAGTAAACTATATTGTGTGACTTTTATGTTTTAACAAACAACAATAATTCAAGAAAAGATGTGCTGAACTTCCAGAAAGAAAATATTCATGCATTTGTAAAGGTTCATGATTGAATGAGCTTTCATCCGAAGTGAACAGTGTTTGGTTAACTCTGGACAAAGAATAAATCAAGAAAAGATGTGTTGGATTTCCAGAAAGAACATATTCATGCATTTATATAGTGCAAAAGAGAACCTCCACTGCAATTGCAAATCCTAACGAGGCTATCCATACCATGTTATCGCATTTTTAGAAGAGTAAACACCATTTAGAACCCAGAAATTCCACGACAGAATCTCAAAGGCAAAGGAAAAGGTTTACTTGTCTGAAGATAATACGTCCGGAGTTTGTTCTCGACAAACTGATCTATGACCCATACAAACTCACACAGATGACTACGTGTGTTGGAATATTTGGATCTATATAAACACTTGGTGTGGGTAAGGTGCGCTACTAATTAGGCTACTGTACTTGTTATTTCTTTTTGGCGATGTGGGTATAGCATGTGCATAGCAGTGTTACTGAACTTATTTTAGCGACAAGACAAGCAGTACAGACGAGTGACAGGTCCATGTTGCTGGTTAAAAATATAAGACACGGCAATCAGTTCACATTCAAAAACCAGAGCAAGTGTATGGGTTTCATAGATATTAATAGGTTGCATAAACAGAGAAGCAATAGTTTTACAGGGTAGAAGACTGATCACAGAGACACGAAAAGTGGTTCAAACTAAGGGGTATCAGTCACTTAATTATAGCAAGTATTTTCTCTAACATGGGAATCTGCTAAGAATACAGATTAACCCTGAAGCAAATCGATGGTTAACTTAACTAAAGCTAGCTCCTATTTTTCTGAACTAAATATCAAGTAAAAAGTAGCAGTCACTCATAAATTATTTGACTAAGATTTCTTCATGGGATCCCCTAGTCCAGGGTTGTACCTGATGTTGATGGGGATCGAATTTGGTTGTGTAGCTCCGTGTATTTTTTTTTCCTCACCGGCATCGATCTAGACAGCGGGTGGCGATAGTCTCAATCATGGCGTGCCAGCCCTGGGTGCCCGTGGCAAAGACGACGCCTGCGAGATTGCCGGAGATGCTCTGCTCCTGCCAGAGGCGCCGGTGGAGTAGAAGAAGGCCTTCATCTGCGCCGCCATCATGCCGAACCGCGTCAGGAAGCTGAACTGAATGCCAGCTTGCTTGCCGTGATAACGGCGTCGTCACCTTTGTTACTTTGGGGCTGAAAATATTTTCCGAGGTCTTCCCGTGTAGTTTTTTGACTTTCCAACAACAACCTGTAGTGATATATGATCAAAAGCAAAATTAAATTATTACCCAAAGATAGCAGAGTGATAATGCTTTAGGCTTTAACATTTTCATGAACATTGGGTAAGCATGCTTGTAACCCAAAAAGGGATCAAAGTGAAAGTGTGAAACACTTCTTCATATAGTTATGAATTGTAAGAATGTGGTTAGCATTCAGTAAACTCACTTGGATTGTTCTGGACAATATTTTATCCTTCCTTCCCTAACCGAAAATCCAGCTAATGAAGGGAAGAAAGAAAATCAGTACTGAAAGACTGAAACTTCCAATCCATTTTCTACATCAAATCAGAGAAACAAACAGGACTGTCAACTATAACAATCAGTGAAATAGGAATTTTCTGTTGTTCCTCTTGCAAGACAACATAAGGACATTCAAGTTTAGTAATTTGCGTAGCTAAACAGGAAAGCACATGATGTCCATCTGGTATCTTCTTGATAGAAAGCTTAATAACCCTCTTTTCGACAGACGAACAAAACTTAAAACCCCCGTGGATAAAAGAAATCATAAAGTATCAATAAATGGACAAATCACATTGTTCTTATGATCCTGATGAATACGACAAGATCCACAGCCATAATCCACATCTAAAAACATATCAAATAAATTAATACAGGGTAACAAGTGCAGCAGCATGTTTAAAATGCTTAACAATAGTTACTTGTCTAAATAATCACATACTATGCAGTAATGAAAAAACATATAGAAGTTCCATTTACCAACAGAAGGAACTAATGCTAAATTCGTAAAAGACAATTTATGTAACTCTGGCATTCCACTGAGCATGTAATTAGGATCATCTTGCCAAAGCGAGTCAACTGCTACGATCGTATGATCAACTCATTCACTTGTCAGTCAATTCTAAGCAAAAGAGCTTAAATCGTACTCATTTGGCATCTGAATTAACATCAGGCAAACCAACATCTCAGGTAATAATTCATGAATAAACCAATCCTAAATGATATCATCTGATTAAGCCACCTTACAACAATCAGATAGTAACAACTCACAAAAGAGTTCAGAGGAATTTCCACCCTACCTTGATGAGATTGGTGAAGGAGTCAAATCCGTTGTCGTCGTCCTGGCCGGTCTCAGCCGGTAGCAACTGCAGGTTGTGGCCACTGTAGTGGAGGAAGAGGGAGTCCAGATCAAGTGGCCTCCCTAGAATTATTCAAGCAAAGACCTTTGAGCAGGTAAATACAGACGAACTGCAGCGCATCGATACATGACAACTACACATTTGCATAATCTGCAAGACAGCCATGCTAGCATATCTACGAAGCATGCAACACAATATATGAAATCAAAACTCTTTCTACTGCGCCCTTTCTTCTGCTCTTCCACAGGTAAGTGAATAACCACCACTCATTTCAATTTTCCCAATATTCTAGTAGGAAACTATTCGTAGTTCATCGAGAATTTTTTTTTAAATTAAGTAAAGCTAACTCTGTATAATAAACTATGAATTAAAGACATGTATACCAGTGGGAGATAGAAACAATCGCAATCGCTTGTTCTGTTATCAGGCACTGGACCTGCTACTGCTGATTGTTGGAAGACCAGTTGGCCAAGTTGCCAAAATAAAATTCCAAGATGCCCAATCAACACGAGAGAGGCTGAGCAAGCACACAGTTTACTCACCAAGGCCTTGATGGAGCTCCCATATTTGCTCTGGTTCTGCAAACAACAACAATAAAGTTCAGAATCACAGCTCTGTGATTGCATTTGAGATATGATTCATAAGGAACAACACCTCCTTCGTCTGCTCACTGCAACACGCATCAATAACACACTACTCCACTATTCGTACAACTGAACTACAGAGTTGCAGAAATTTCAGCATAAATTTCACACCCAACTGAACTGAACTGGACTGAACATGTGTGGTATAATGCGTATGAATCAACCAACCAATTCGGCTTTTCCTTGTCCTTTCTGTAGAACACGATGGGGACATTTGATGAAGTTGGAAAGCAGAGTTCAGAGTTCATACTGTAGGTTTAGTCTAACATATCAAGATGCAAATGCAATCACATCAATCGCACAGATAATATGAGTACGATATTTCCTTATGAATAAGAAAAATAAATTACTATGAGTTGTTGTTCAAGCAAATTTTCAATATGGGCAAAACAATGTGCAGGGCAAAATAATGTGCAAGCAAAATAGAGTTATGTGAACAAACCATGAAGGCTACAAGTGTAAGGATAGGATATGCTGTTTCCTCGGCTATGACGGAGGCCAGGTTGGTGGTGACTTTGCTGTTGACCAGCGCGTTCTCCGCCATGCGCTGGTCCAGGCCGAGCGCTAGCAGCGTCTCCAGCTGCATCAGAGGCGGGGCCATCTCCCCATCGACCATCTCCCTTGCTCCTGCGGCCCAGCCTGCTGCAGTCGCCGTACGACTATGCCGTGGCGGTCCGCGCATGGTAGGACGGCGGGTGAGTGATGGCCGGGACGGCGGCGGCGGGGAGCGCCCTCCTACAGGAGGCGTCCTTGGGCGTGCCCGGCTGGATGCGTCGGTGCAGCACCGGGGCCGCGCAGGTCGCCGCTGTCCAGACCGTGCACCACCGCCCGCTTGTTCTCCAGATCGGGCCCGGCCGCGGCGCCGCCATATCGGCACGTCACGGGAGCGGACAAGACGGCCGCCACGGGCAGAGCAGAGCGGAGACGGCGGGGCGTACCGGAACCAGCGCCATGGAGACGCGGGCGGAGCTCGGCGGGCTGGGTCGCGGGCGGCGGCGGCGTTTCTGGGGGAGAGGAGAGGAGAGAAGGCTGTGTGATTCTGGCTACAAAAGAGAACACATACTAGTTATAGTATATCCAGAAAAAGGTATATATGAACTCACTATGCAGATAATTAGGAGGTACCCTCTTGTCGGTTCGCATATATGTGTGTGCCCTCTCAAGAGTCCACAGGTCCATGTTATTATGCAATATGTTTTAGAATCATATACTTCCGGATACATGTGAATTTGCATGAATTTTCTAACAAGCTGACCTCTAGATTCTTTCTGGATACACCAATACTTATATTGAAGAATATGAATTCTTAGTGGGAACTATTAATATTAGAAGTTACCGATACATAACACAGTCACTACTCAGTATAGGATAAAATATTGCATTGGAACTATCTTCTATCTTTTTTTAGTTTCCTATGATCCAAAGCAGCCGCTGGAACAAAGTAAATCTCGAAACACTTATGTAGTAGATTCAAAACAATAAGAAGTCATTTAACCGGCAGAACGTAGCATTATGAAAATATATAGCAAAGTGATTTTGTGTATGCTAGTTGCCCCATCGGCACAAAATATATTCTAGCAAACAGACCTCTGTTTGACACATTCTACCACAAAATGCCTGTCCAAAGACTTCGGCACCGTGGCTCATGCAGAAAACTGAGAAATGCCTATTACTATCTTTTTTTCACATGAGGTTCCTCGACATTACCTCAAAATACAAAGCCAAACAAAACCTTGTGTTGTTTCATTTGAGATATCACATAAGATCGATTTCAGGAATAAACACTTGCTAGGAAATTATAGTAGATCCTGAATAAAATGTAAATAGAAAATAGGAAGGTCCTTAGACATGGCCTTCCATCAGTGTATTCATTTATCTTCTATTGACAACCCAAACATGAAATTAAAATAAAACGATGGTTTCTCTTTTGGGTTTCAATAAATTAGATCAACAAATGACAAATAAAAAACAATGTTAATAATTTTGTAAGTGCAATAAATATGGCATCAGGACCAAAAGAGACTCAAATAACATCAATGCCTAAACTGTAGTAGCATGCATATACAACATCTTTTGTCATTTCATAAACCAACGAAAGTTCAGAACATACCATCTTAAATCGGTGAGTGCCTTGGATTGCATCATCTCCTAGTTGACCTGAGCTACAAATTTATTGTTTTGAGTGAGAAATTAGGTAAATAATTTGTGTACTACGAATTTTCAATGTAAAAGCAGCCTAGTAGAAATTAGAGCATAATATCATGACATGTGTAAAAAAACTCAATAAATTAGATCAACACAAGCAAAATGACAGACCAAATACATGATAATATTTTTCCTCCCATGTATATGTTCTTCTAAACAGCTTTATATTAACATCATAAGCATGGGCTGAAGGAAAATTTGAATTAGATCAACAAAAGCAAAAAACTATTGTGTAAGATATCATCTCTTGTAAAAAGAAACTGACTCAAATAGAAAGCAGAAATCTAAAACCATTTAGGAAAAGAGTTAACCGGTTAATCGGTAAAGACAACAATGTAAGATCTCATCAGTTATAAAAATCATGATCAAGGAGCACATAAATATTCCTGCATATAAATAAGTTTAGGGGTGAAAGTATCTACACAAAATAAGCTTCAGAATTCACAAGCCCCAAACGGACATCATCCACATTTATTGCTTGTATCCGGAAGCATAATACATCTACAGGGAAAATAATATCAGGAGAATATAACTTACAACAAGCACACTTGCACAGCTGGTAGCAGATTCTGCTTATGATTCTTTGTCCTCTAGCACCATGTTTTTCGCATCATTGACAGTGGAGGGTCAAAGGGGATATGTCCCTCCGGAGGAGCCTGCGCAGAAGAGACGAAGTCAGCACACAATTAAAAGTCTGAAGGCTTCATGTAACATCATAGGTCTTCATGGGTCTAGAAATCAACATGAGTTTACTGCCTGAAGAAAGGAAAATAGGCATGTACTTTGTCCAAGATCTAGATTGATATGTACGATACGAAAACACTCTCTGCATCTAGTTATGCATATATGAAACAAAATCATAACAATTTTACCCAATCAAGGCAATGAGCTTTCATGAGCACATTCGCTGCTCCTAGCAATTGTCCAGAACCATCAAGCTGCACACGTTCAGGAAGGGGCCAAAAAATTATAAAGCACTACAGCAGCAGCTCACCATGGCAATTCTGGAAAGCAAAGACTTGGCAGTGTAGACGAGGTATGTGAAACCTTCTCTGCCTGATCTTCCTACTCTTCCTCGCAACTGCAGATGAAAAGAAAAGCAGTGAACTTGAGGTCCAGATCTCAGATTTCATACATCCATTTTTTTTGCCAGAAAAGGCAAATGAGAACTAAACCAACTCAGAGGCGTGGAGGAGGGGGGGAGGTGGAGGCAAACTTGAACTGCCTCGGCATCCTTGCTCCTACTCCTGCTGTGCCGGGAAGGAGAGGGTTAAGGGCACAGGAGCTGCGTGGCGTCGCCCACCCGCTGAGGCCACCGCACTGACCCTCTCCCATTCGACGCCGCCTTCCTCTCCTATTTCCTCTCTCTTTCTCCCTCCTCTCCTTCCTTCTTCTCCTTCTCATCTTCTCTCTCTCCTGCAGATCGAATCAAGCACCGCCGCCGTCACCCTTTGCTTGTAGGTTGCTGCTGCCGCCGGGGAAGCGCGCCTCCGCGCCCGCACACCTCGGATCCCGGGGTAGACGAGATGCGGGAGAGGGGGAGCGTGACTGGCGCGGGAGGATGGAGGAGGAGGAGGAGGAAGCGAGCATGGAGGCGGCCAGGGTTCGTGAGGGACGAGAGGATTGGGTGCACAGGGCGTGGGGGGGAATCGGGGCGCGTGGGAGGAGTCATTTTCCCTCTCTCTCTCTCTCTCTCTCTCACCCAATCACTACCGCGTTTTTTTTGTCGTACCTGTGATGACGTGTCTAGCAGGGACGGACCCGGGGGGGCGCGCTGGGGCCATGGCCCCCCATGGTGGAAATTTTTGCAAAGAGACCCTTCAAATTTTCTGAAAAAATTGCAAAGAGACCCTTCAAATTAGTGTTTTGTCCCCCCCTAGAGTTTGGTTGTTTGTGTTTGCCCCCCCCCCCCCCTCCATGGATCCTGGGTCCGTCCTTGGTGTCTAGCGTGAGGGATCGCCCCTTCTGCGTAGCTTATTGTTGTGGATATGTTTGTAAGCCGCCACACAGGATAAGATCATCGTTGTAAATCCTCGGCGTTTATAACCTCTCCCGATATGTGAAGTTTCGTTGGCTGGCGCCCGTGGTTTTTCCTCCTTCATGTTGGAGGGGTTTCCCACATTAAAATCTTGTGTCCCCTGTGATTAATTTCGTTCTTCATCGTTTTTATTATGTGTCGTATCTCTAACACAGGCCTCCTCATATTCGCCCAATTTATGGGTAGAATATGAGGGTGCCGGTCACCCCAGACGTATAGGACTGGTTTAAGCAGTCCGGCAGGGTCACGATTTTGTGACCGGTCATTGATCGGACCGTCCGTCTAGATGTTTAGGACGGTTTGAGAAGCCCGACTGCCGATGCTCTATCCAGCGTGTACACAGGGACAAATTTACTTGGGGTCGAGCTTGAGTTGAGAGAAAGAACTGCCAAATAGGGTCAGGATTGAGGTGGCGTCATGTGTGACCAGTCCAGGCAACGAGCTCACTGTCAAAAAGGTAAGAGCATCTACAGCCCGGGCATCTCAAACCGGTCTGGTAAAAAAAATCAACCCACTCGGGCGCCTTAAACCGGCCTCAAACGTCCGGCCTGTCCGGTGCCCCTCATATCTAGCCCAAATATAGGGTGGATATGGGGCGTGCCCGGGCGAGTCTGCCACGTCAGCCCGGCCCACCGTCGACCTCAGTCCGTCCCCACAAAAACCCCAATCCGAAAACCCTACACCCACTTCGCCCGCTCACGCTCCATCTCTTCTCCTCCCCTTCTCTGATTCGATCCAATCCAATCTCCGGCGAGCATGTCGAGCTCAGCAGCTGCTCCGACGGCTCCGTCGATGACGAGGACGAGTTGGCCTTCCGCATTGTGATTGAGTGTTGCGGGTGGACATGGCACTACTAGGAAAAACACTACCAGTAGCGTAGGTTTTTTGCGTACCAGTAGCGCGGTTTCCCGCGCTACTGCTAAGGTGCTACAGCTAAATTTTAGCAGTAGCGCGTTTTTTACCCCACGCTACAGCTAAAAAGTTAGCAGTAGCGCGTGCCACCCACGCTACTACTATTCCTAACCCACGCTACTACTATTCCTAAGTACAAGTAGCATGCCATTCTTCCCCCACGCTACTGCTAAGTAATTAGAAATTAAAATAAATAAAAGTTAGATGCAATATTCATGGATGGAAATCAAGACACATCCAGTGCAAAATAAACGAAGGTCACAGAACCATCTTAGCACTTGCATTCTTAGCACTTGCATTCTTAGCACTTGCAGCGTTCATGGATACAACATTGAACATCTCAACTCGAAGAGATCACGAGATCCCATTTATACATCAGACGCACACAACCATCACCGAAAGGTAGGTACCTTCCCTAGCGTTCCATCACCAACCTAACCAGACCACTTCTCTAGATGTATCTACCAAGGCGTCGAGGTCCTTCACCTCGTCAACCTCCAGACGGTGGCGTCGAGGTCCTCCACCTCGACGACCTCCGGACGGTGGCGTCAAGGTCCTCCACCTCGGCGACCTCTGGCGTCGCAATCACCTGGACAATCATCTGTGTGACGCGGTCGCCGGGCTTCACGGCGAAGTCCGTCTCCGAGTGGTTGAAGAGCACGACGCCCACCGGGTCGCGGTAGTCCGCGTCGATCACCCCTGCGCCCACGTCGGGAAAGTGAAAACTTGTTAGTTCGCGTCCTTGTGCAGATCCAGTAGGGTATTTTCTTCATTTATCAGTCTCTTTTAGTCTATTATGAATCTTCGAAACGGAAAGACACCTACTAAATGCATACCGTAGCTATACGTGTTCATGCTATCTTGTTGTTTTGGTGCATACAAGAAATTAATACTTGTGTAGCTCTGGTCAACAACAGAAATATTTGACAGGACTCTAAAATGTGCTGAAAGCACTCATAGAATATGTATGAGAAAATTTGTCGAAGTATATCTCTAGCGCTTTTAGGCCTATGTGTTCATTATTACAGTATAGTTTGGTCAAGTTAGGATCATGACATGGATGATATTATCATAAAGAAGAAAGGAACAGAGAAAGAAAAGGCCAAGAACTTTATATTACCTTCTAATTATGTGTGCAACCTTTGTTATTTGATCCAAAGACTATATATGACTGCTCACAATTTCAGAACTGCGTGGAAAATAAAGAAAACGAAAGATGTTCAGCATCCGTATCAGTCAACTATTTGCAGCTGATGGCTTGAAGAAGAAGAGGTATAAAGAAAGTTGCAAGAAAATGCAAAAGGAAAGAAGATCCGTGGCCATCAGTTTGTAAGCTCAAAACGAAATAAAGGAAACAGATAAACTGGATCCATGGTTAGCGAATACATGTAGCCAAAGATCTAACAAACCAGTACCTTTGATCTATTGTAGCATCAGTGGCGCTTGCTCAGAGCGCAGAACAGTGTGCTCTGGTTCATAGAAAATATCCATGAAGTTAGAAAGACCTGGAACAATTTGGCTAATACAGATAGTAAGACGGTAACTATGGTCTATGGTGGTAGATGGATAGGTGTAGCCAGCCACATATATGTCTATAAGATTGATAGGTGCAAATGGGCTCAATCTGAAAGTCATGTAAAGAGAGACCATCCAAAGAAATTAATCAAACAGCCACCAGAATAAGAAAGAGAGCCACCAAAATCCATAACCTGAATTTTTGTACGCAACGCTGAGAGACGATGAACTATTGGACCATTCTAACAAAAAGTGACTTAAGCAAACTTTGCAACCAAAATGAAGCTGTTGCACTGAAACTTTGAACATTTGCACTTCGTCCACGGCAGGTTCTCCTGCAACACATAATAATTCCAATTATTTAATAGAATGCGATACAAATATAAGAGGCAAAAAGACCTATGTTGCAGAATGAGGAAGATTACCACCGTAAGAATCCCAACTAATTAAAATGACAAAGATATGTGTTGTAAAATGACGAAGATTACCTTTGTTTTGCTGATTTGAATAAAATAGAATAAACTTGTAATGGTCAGACTAACAACGCTATTGTTCTCTGCTGTCCATAGAAACTTTAGTTAATAAAATATCCAAAATGAAAGAAAGTTAGCTTTTGAAAAAGAGAAGGGGGGGGGACTCACCTCTGTTTCTAGAATAAATATTTATGTGCTATAGCCCGGGCATTAACAGCCCTCTGATCATTATTTAGTGTGGCACGCAAAGACTGAGATTCTAAAAGTAGAGCATCTTTGTCATATCCCATTTCTTCAACCAACAACCTATTAACACAGTCCTTATTCGTACGAACACATTGAGGAGTGATGTTGAAAGCAACCAAAGATTAACCATTTTCGATGAACATGGAAGATAACTCATCCAATAGGTGATCTTGAAGGTGTCACTCAAATATCTGATATGCAGGATTACCAAAAGCTAAGGATAGTCTATACAATATATATAATCTGCCATGTTGGGCCAATACCAAAAGCTAAGGAAAGAAGCTCCATGGCGTCCGTCGTGATAGTAGCCTGCCTCCCCCTGCTGCTCATGGCCATGACCTGCGTCCTCCTCCTCCACACAACGTCTGCTGCTACTGGTGGTGGTAAAGCAACGACGAGGAACAAATTAGCAAATAGAAGATGCATGCATCTGATTGCTGCAGAAAATTGAACAAGATAGATGCTAGGGTTCGTGTACCTTGAGGAGGAGAGGATCTCCTTGGCGTCGCGCAGGAGAGGGAGGAGGTCTTCGACGGGGAGCACCGTCACCGACGTCGGCTACTGGTCACGGGAGGCGCGCCTGCCCAAATCCCATCCAAATGAACATCCAGATCGGTGTGGGCTTGGCTGCGAATCCCCACTGTGGCCGTCGCGAGTCCTGCTCGATCCGGCGTCAGCCTCGACCTCGTCTACGGCGAGGGTTGTCGACGGTGGCGGCGGATCAGGGGAGGGGGAGGGTTGGGGCGGCGGCTGTGGGTGGGACGAGAGGAGGAGTGTGGCGCTGGTCTCTGGGTTGGGCTACCTGCGGTTCTGTCCCTGTCTACCCATAATACCCATAGTGGTAGCGCTGGGTGCCACACCCACTCTACTACTATCAACTACTAGTAGCGTGGTTTTTATACCCGCGCTACTACTATGGCCTGTCTCGGGTGCACGGTGAGAACCACTTAGTAGTAGCGTGGAGTAGTCGAGCCCGCGCTACTACTATTTTCTAGTAGTAGCGCACTATTTACACCCGCGCTGCTACTACTTAGTAGTAGCGCGGGTCATATAACCCGCGCTACTAGTAAATGGCTACCTATAGGGGTTTTCCTAGTAGTGTGGGGAGCAGTTTCGGATCTGGTCCGTCGCCGTTCGCCCGCCGGCGCAGCATCGACACCGGAGCTGGCCCCTCCCAGCTCCACGTGGGCTGCTCAATCCGCGCCGCCCCTCCGTCGTCCACCTCCCCCGTCGGCCGCTGCTCCGCAAGGGCAGTGGTGGGTTCTAATGCCCGCTCCGCCGGCGCCGTGGACACGCACGCCGTAATCGGAGGCGTGCGCTGCCCGCCGCAAGAGGCAGCGGGCAAGGGAGAGGGAGTCGGTCGAGCAGTTCGTTCGCCACCGCCGCGGGTTGCCGGTGATGCCCGGCGAGGAGGAGCAGCTCCTCGCGTGGATCTACCGCCGGTCACTTACGACGACGAAGACAGACGCTCGCCGGCTTCGGAGCAAGAACGCCAAGGCACTCCGGCTAGTCATTGAGCAGTCCGAGCACGAGGCAGCGGAGACAGCGGTGGAGGCGACCAAGCTCAAGCGGAAGCATGACCGGGCTGTCCGGCGGATAAATTCTAACGAAGCGTCTCATCTCTTAAAGAAGCCCATCAAAATAATTACTCAAAGACAGAAACTATGCAGAGATAAAACTATGGGAGTAAATGACTTAGAGAAGAAACTAGGCAGATCTACTGAGAAATATCCATTAGAACAGAACAGACGACAGAAGAACAACTAGGTAGAAATAAAGGCAAACTACACGAGCATACATGCATACGATCTTAAGTACCGCAAGAGAGAATACAAAATCTAACATGGCTAGCAGTACAGAGATAAATGCAATACAATTGCGAAGAACCGAACACAAAGAACAATCACAAGACAGAGGAACAACTCGAACAGAGACAAATACCGAAAGTAATGCAAGTTGAGATGAAACTAGTGGTGCTCGATGGTAACAAGTAACTTGTTCAACCATTTCACACTTCTGCCAAAGTTCTACATCTGATTCGAGGGACTTGCGATTGAACACACGAGCAAATCTCTCTCCGTCCTATTCTCCTCGACATGTAGTTCCTCGAACTCCACTCGATCTACTCCCGGTGAATTCTTTAAGACAATCTCCACACTTTCACCATTCTTAAAATACATGATAAAGATATATTTTTGTCCTATATTTTTTATGTCTACTTTTTTCCCATACACATTGTACATTTTCTATACACCAGGAATATTTTTTATATACACATTTAATATTTTTCAAATACATGATTAATATTTTTCAAATACATGATTAACATTTTCTTTCGAGAAGAGAGCACCGGCCGATTAGCATGCTGCGCCGTGCAGCTGCGAGCAACGTGCACCAGCGGCGCAATACACGAAGGGGATAAATCACGGCGGACCGCAAGCTAGCTGATCGATCACGATACCTCTGCACACCAGCACGAGCACGCACCTGCACCACAGCAGCCCCCAGCCCTGCCACGAGCGCACGCGGCGGCACAGGCGCCCCTTCGAAAGCATAGACAGAACCAGCAGCGCCATCACCGCCGCGGCGCGCGGCGCGCAGCCTTTCTGTTTGCGGTTTTCCACGCCGCATCGTCCCGTTGCCGTGTTTCGTGGCGGCCTAGTGGACACGACCGAGCAGGGACCGCGTGCGCGCCGTACGAGAGTATCGATGAGATCCCGGGCGGCGGGCGGCGGGCGCCACTCACCACCCGCACGGCGGCGCTCGGGTTTTGCTGGGAGGATGGGAACCGTCGATGGGAAGACGGCGTGGGTGCACGGGCGTCGCTGTACTTGTGGTGTTGGATGTCCATCTCGTGGATCGGCCAGCGAGCACGTCCTCCGCGTCCATCCATTGCCATGCACGTGCACTCGTACGTGCTCTCTGGAGACCGGGAGTAGTACTACTAGCGCTAATAAATTCCTTCCTTAACGCCAGTGTCAGTGCGGAGCAGAGCCAGAGAGATTCAGTACGTAGTATTCAACTTGTGTTCTTCTTCTTCGACGTCAAGCCAGGGATTGTTCAGGAGACGAGGAAGAAAGCTGTTACGATAAGCTTGGGTGTGACTTGTGAGCGGAAACGACGGACTAGTAGTAGACGGAAGAATCAACAGGTAGGCCATTCGTGTTGTCGGAAGCCATGCGATTCAGCTGTAGGTGCCCAGGTTGGTCACGTCGGACAACGGCGCTGTTGTCACCGCCGAGAACAGCCATGGCGCCTTGGCCTCGCTCAGCAATACGATTTGCGTGCACGGGACCTTGATAACGCAGACCTTGAGGTTGGCTGGAGTTGGGATAGCATGTTGGATATACCATGGATTCGAACATTAGTGTGTGTTTGGTTGTAGAATGGAATGATTTCGTCTCCGTGTTTGGTATAGATAATGAGATGGAATGGAATGGAATGGATCGAGCGAGGGTGAGGCAAGGGTCTCGTGTGGGAGAGGGAGAGGCGATAGGAGAGCGACGAGGCATTCCACGTCGTTCCACCGATTTGGAGGAACCTTGTTGTGGGATGGCGGAGCTGCAGCTAGCGATTTTAGTGCTGGAACCAGTTGACGGCGGAACCGCGACCGACTTCGTCGGAGTTTGCATCATCCAGTGGCCACCACAATGAGGGGGGCGGGGGTGGGAAGGAAGAGGAAGGGCGGCCCTGTTGCTCTGTGTGCTGCCAGTCGGGCGATGCAACACAAACGCGAGAGTTTTGATCTGTGAATGTCACGGGGAGAAAGAAGAAGCCGTGCGGGGGAGAAAGGCTCGATCATGCAGTGTTGAAGGCTACCGATCGGGTGCTCCTGCCGGTCGAAACGTCGGCCTGTTAATATGGTATACAATTAATTTTTCGATCAACTGAAACAATAGCAAAATGAGGAAACGATCGACGTTATGTACGTGGAAGAATGTAAGGGCATCTCCAACGCTGACCTGCAAATAGGAGGACCAGTCTGCGAACACGGATGCGGGAGGCGGCCATCCAACGTTGTCTGCATACATTTCAAACCCTGTTCAACTAACCGAACGAAATAGATGCAAACACGGCGGATTTTCATATAACCGGAGCACATTCATTACAATTTGGACATTTTTCATTAAAAAATTGGCCGGACCCTAAACCTATCCTACGGCGGTGTCCGTCGTCCACTTCATTTGTATTCCGCATCAGCGACCACGTCCTTCATCTACCGTCTCCATGAGCGACGACGGGGTTCAAGACCTGTGAAGTGGAGGTGCGGTCTGCGGCGAGAAAGAGTAGAACATGGGTGACGGACCGACCCACTTGGGACACAATGCCCTGCCGCCTCCCATGCCCTACTCATCCTCGGAGGAGTCCGTGACCTGTCCATCGTCGACGCTGGTGGACGTGAGGTCGATGATGGACGTGGACGGTGCGTCACTGTCCACCTGCCACATGCGCCCTCGAAAGTTGGACGGCGGCGCATAGGACGCACAATTGGCGGTGTTGGAGTCCTTGACCGCCTGCGTCGCCAGCGTGTGTGCGATCGCGTCCGCGTCCGGCTACGCTGGCTCTGCGCTACGAGCGGCGCCATGAGCACGTGTGGCCTCGTAGACCGCCCGCTGCTCCGCAACGAAGTTCGGGTTCACCGCGGCCATGGCCTCCTCGCTTGCGCACTCGCCGTAGATTTGGCCCTCTGACAGTCGGTGCTACTCAAGGAGGAACTTGTTGTACCTCTATCATGTGCCTGTCGGAACGACGACATAGGAGCCGGCGCAGGCTGCTCTCCCCCGCCATGGCAACGTCGTAGTGCGCCTGCGCCTGCTCCATGGTCAGGCCGGCATGCACAGGCGCGAGGTCCGGCGCCGTGTCGTCGTCAGAGCCCGTAGGGTTGTCGTCGAAGACCTCGGGCGAGCTGGCCGGTATGCCGTGCTCGATCTGCCAGGCGCGGTGGGTCTGCCAAGCGGCCACCTCGTTCTTCTGCTCCGATGACAAGATCTCCAGCATCGCGCTAGAGCTTGTGGTTATGGTGGATGCGGTGCAAGGGAGGAGGATGTGAAGCGGAAGTGTTGTGTTGTGGAGTTTAGCCGGGTGTGGCCGCCTTTAAATAGCGGATTTCGGTGAGGCTAAGCGTCCGGGTGCGTCAATGCACGGCGTCGGAGTTGGTTCCTCGGTCGGCGAGCCTGCTTAATGACGGCATACGGACGGGCGTTGAACATGCGTGGTAGATATCTGTCCCGTTCCGTACAGTAAACGTCTCTCCGGCATTGAACAGGCGCGGGGGACGCGACGCGGGCGACGCTCTCGGCGGGCGCGCCGCTTCAGTGTCAGCGCCAGTGTGAGGTCACGTCCGCTCTGGGAGTGGAGCGGCCGCTCTACAGCGGCATGAATGCGGGCAGCTGTCGCCGGGCGGGAACGCACGCGGGCGAGGGGGAGGGTTTTGGATGGGCCATGATAGTCAGGAGCGGATGTGGCAGCGATCCCCTTGCTTTGTCCCTGGTTTGCGGAAAAAAATGCGTTCGGACCGGCCTGCGGATCGATACAGGATCGCGTTGGATAGCAAAACACGTGCGGACCGCATGGTTCGGACGGTTGCGGATGGGTCGTGATTCGGCGTTGGAAATGGCCATTGCTTAAACTAGCATTATCTCTTAACATTCCATTGTTCAACAAATTTAGGTCTACCCCGCTTCCATGGGAGCCATCAAGTCATTTTCATGGGATTTCATTATTTACCGAAGAGCTCATGTGGGCTAGCCACGTTCCCCTAATCCGTAAATTGCGAAATAATTTATGCCACAGTTGACCTCTATCTGTGCTTGCTGATAGGATCACCTTTGTTGTACTACCGCACTACAGTACATATCATGTCATGGATCACTGGATTTGAGGCTCACACTCAGTGGGGAGCAACGTTGTAGTACCACCGATAAAATGATGGATCAACTGCTCCCACTTGGGCGATCTAGAAAATGTTCTTCGACACAGACATCGACCACTCGTGTCTAAACTATGCATTCAAAGCAGTGCTGAGCTTTCTTAACTTTCTATCTTGATCTTCTCTTAAAACAAACACTTTTTGTCTTGAGTTAAACAAGTTGTCTTCCAGGCGCTCTTTCAGCATTCTTCTTAGCAATTACTAGGGATAAGAAAACAGCATTATTGATTGACTTTCGAACTCGGCACACTTTTCTAAACTCGGGAAACAAAAGGAGTAGATCCTTTCATACAATGGCGAGGTCTACGGATCTGAATGTAATTTTTATTATTTCTGCCGGCGAGGGGATGAGGAATCGTGAGACCCAGGCGACGGTGTGGAGACTAAATGACGCAAAACTACCACATTTGGGGCAGAGTTGACACATAACTACCTACTTTGCCTCTTTTGTCTGAAAACTACCAACATTGGGGCAGGTATGTGACACATACCACCGTTCGCTCGGTTTAGCTGTTTTCTGACCGGTCGGCCCCACTTTCAGGTCGACGTGGCAACGGACGACGGACACGCAGCTGACGGCCGTTAGGTCTCCGCTCGGGTAGGCGATATAACCGCCGTTCCAGACAGAAACGGTCTCCTCCTCGCTCGCTCACCCGACGCCACCCTCGCAGCCGCCAGGCCCCCCGTCGCCGCCGCCGCCGGGGTTCTACCTCGCCGCCCGACATGGTATCGTGGGGAGACGGTGAGGAATCGTCTGAGGACCACAACAATGCTACCAACGAGGTCAGTCATCATTTTTCTGAATTCTACGGTTAGGGTTTCTCTGATTTGGGGATTTAGGAATTGGGGATTTACGATTTGAGCTAGATCTTCTCTCAGCCGCAATGTACATTCTATTTCTTAGGGCTTAAAGACCCTTTACGACTCAGAGTGGGAAGGGTTAGCTGATGGAGCAGCACCTCCACGTTGTAAATGTGGAGCCATTGCCGCAAAGTTTGTAGGTTGGGAAGGATATGAGACAGGAAGGAAATTTTTGGGATGTGCAGGGCAGGTGTGTGATTTACCTGTGCTTATTCTTTAGTCAATGCTTATTCATCAGTAAATGTAGCAATTCAATTAGGAACTAATGAAATAAAAATGTCCTATGTTTCTGTAGTTTGGGGAAAGATGTGATTATGTTAAATGGGTAGATGGAGATTGGCCATCATCACTGCAGAAAGCTATTGGAAAATTATGGGAGATGTATGGAGAAGCCAAACAAGGAAGAGTTAGTGATGCTCTGTACTGTATGGAGGAAAAGTTCAAGTTTAGGGATGAAATAACCAAGCTCCACCGTGATCTGAAGATTGTCCAAGAAGAAGTGAACAAGACTATGAATGAGAAGCAGGTCACACTTGCTCTGAAGGCAAAGGCTGAACAAGCACCCATTGATGCAAGGGCAGAACTGGAGGAGAAGAAAAGGCTGAACAAGCACTCATTTGTCCACATAAGCAGTGCTAAGCCACTTAGAATTCACTCTAGTGCTAGATGGATCAGTTGGACAAGTGTGTTTCAAGTGAATCTTCTTAATGCAAAATGTTTTCTCATGAGCTATCTTGGAGGCTGTCATATAGAATTGACATCCATATTTTTCCTTCTGCTTACAACACACGATTATCCTATCTGGAGTATTCCTATGGAAATGAAAATTCCTCACTTGTACAATGTGCAGTCTAGAGAGTGCCTCTCTGAACTGATAAACATCTCTAAAACAAAGTTTGAACATGAATTGTTGCTCTGGGCTTTCTCTGTTCTCATCATACCAGACCCTTTCTTTTTGTTTCTTTGCTCTTGATTTTCTTCCTTTAGGCAGCACAAAAGAAAGTGGCTCAAATCCATCATCATCTTCCTCTTTCATAAAACCCACTTCCTCTTCATCATCAGAAGGAGACCAATCTGGAATATCAGGTATCACTACTTGAGAGTGTGATCTCAGTGTAGGACCTGGCCTCTTTACTTTCTTCTTCACAGGCTGCTCTGGTGGAATTTGTTCAAAACATTCATCATCATTGACAAAAATGTCCTCAACATCTGTCTCACCCTCATAGTGCAGCATTGGGTCTTTTCTCTTCCTCTTCATCTCTGCAATAGTTGCCTTCAGTTCCTCTTCCTCTTTCCTTCTCTTCTCCTCTGCATACACTGGATCATACTGTCCTTCATCCCACCAACTGTAGCTATCATCAGATGCCTCTCCATCATCTTCTTCTTCAGGAAAAGGATTTTCATCAATTTGAGTTTGCACATTCTCACATATAACACTATTTTGTGTACTGAACTGGTGAGCACTGGGCTGATCATTGGTGTGCAATGGCTGGTAGCACACACTGTCCCGTGTCTGAACCTGATAAGCAATGGGCTGGTCCTCCCCTGCCTCTAGATCAATGAAACTTGGATATGATTTAGCAATAAATTTCAGAGATTTTTTGCTCTTCATTGGGGAGACAACTACAGCTTGTTTCCTTTTGTCCCTCATCACTGTGAGTACCAATTTCTTGCTGCTATCATACTTCCTAATCATCTCATCCACCTTAACTTGGCTATCTACTAAATCTAGCCCTTGCAGTCCCTCCCCTTCATCTTTAACATAGTACATTGAATCACATAAGCCATATCCTTCCTTCTCCATTATTGACAGCAAATTGAGATATCTAACATCTGAACGTTCCATTGATTTTTGCACAAATTTGGCACCATCAAATTGAATAAACAGCTCCCAAACCTCAGATTCTTGCCTACATTAAATTTACAGAAAGATTCAAACCAAACCCTACTGCCTAAATCCACTAATCTGATGAAGGGGTAAGAAATGGCTTACCCGCCGTCGGAGACGTAGTGGCTGAACGGATTATCGCTGGAGGTGTTGCCCGCCGACGACCAAGCTCTCTGCGATTCGGCTGGCGGGGGCATCGCCGACTGCAGCAACGGGAGCTGCTCTAAATCGACGGCAACACTGCACTGCTCCTCGTCGCCGCCCTCATACACAGGGCCGGCTCTGTGATTTCAAAGGCCCCGGTGCGAACTCCACCAATGGGCCCAATAGAGAGAAAAATCCTATTCGATACATGAACATGTACAATTGCTATAAATTTATAAAACTAATCATTTTTTACTAGAATAAAAAATTTGTTATTTTCCCTGCCTTTGTTCCAAACCAAGTACCATAGAAGTTACAGGAGAAACGAAACGGCAACTGACCAGCAGTGCGGTCGGTGGGCGTGGCTGACAGGCCCTGGTGGTCTCGTGCGTGGCTGCTTGCTGGGCTCAGGGCTAGCTGGGCCGGGGCTGGACGAGAGTCATTCCTGGTTTTTTTACCTCTACTCTGTAATATATATATACTGCATATATACTATGGGCCCCTCTTTAGGCTGGGCCCCGGGCCGTCGCACCTCTCGCACTGGGCCAAAGCCGGCCCTGCTCATACAACAGCCTCTGTCGGACTCGCCCATCGCCGCCTCCGCCGCTAGGGTCGCTGTCGCCGGGCGGGACGCGGAGACGGCCACCACCGCCGCCGCCGCCAGAAGTCGCCATGGTCCGAGAACGCACGGGAGAGAGAGTGGAGCTGGACTAAACTGTTGGGTAAACACTGTCCGAGCGGAGACCTAACGGCCGTCAGCTGCGTGTCCGTCGTCCGTTGCCACATCGACCTGAAAGTGGGGCCGACCGGTCAGAAAACGGCTAAACCGAGCGAACGGTGGTACATGTCACATACCTGCCCCAATGTTGGTAGTTTTCAGACAAAAGAGGCAAAGTAGGTAGTTATGTGTCAACTCTGCCCCAAATGTGGTAGTTTTGCGTCATTTAGTTCGGTGTGGACGGCACGACGACGGGACGAAACGGCACGGACGAGTGAAACCCGGCTCCGCAAGGAGTGCCGGGTGCGCGGCGCAGCGCAGCGGCTGCTTTTTTCCCGTCCAGCCCCGTCTTTAAGCACGAATTTCGAGGAAGAAACGGCCACAGCCCGACGCCCGTCGGTCTCTTCCGTTCCCACACTTCGCCACCCCAGCAGCAAAGCCATCACTCACCCTCGCACCCCCATTCCCTCCTCCGCCGCCGCCGCCGCCACCGCCGCATAAGTTTCCCTCCAGCCTAACCCTAAGCCCTAGCTCATCAGCCCCCGCTGCGACCACCGCCGCGCGCGCACAGCACCCATGGATCCGTCCAACGCCAATGCCAACGGGAAGCCCCCGGCCGGCGCCAACAGCGACGTCGTCCTCATCATGCCGCCCGAGCAGCCGCAGCCGCAGCGCCCCACGGCCGCCGACGCGCCCAAAACCCCCCCAAACCCCGAGAAGCCGCCGCCGCCGACCTCGGCCCCGCCGCGCCCGCATCTCCCGAACCCCGAGAAGCCGCCGCAGAGCCCCGCGCGCCCGCCCCTCCCCCCCGCCCAGGGCGCGCTGCTCCGCCGCCGCTCCTCGCTCTCCAAGCCCAAATCCCGCTTCGTGGAGCCGCCGACCCCTCCGCCCCCCTCCTCTCACCCGTCCCCGGCCCACCCGGCCTCCACCACCCAGACCCCTCGCCCCGCCTCCACCCCGCAGACCCCGGGCGAAGGCGACGACGACGACGACGTCTTCCGCAAGGACGGCGCACCGACCGCCGCCACCGCGGCCAAGTGCCGCCTCAGGGCCTGCATCTCGCTCGAGCTTGCCGTGCTCCTCCTCTTCCTCGCGCTGCTCGTCGTCAGCCTCGTGGCGCGCCCGCTCAAGGGCCACTTCGTGTGGGGGCTGGAGATCTGGAAGTGGTGCGTCATGGTCATCACCGTCTTCTCCGGCCACCTCGTCAGCCACTGGGTCATCGCCTTCGTCGTCTTCCTCGTCGAGCGCAACTTCCTGCTCCGTAACAAGGTGCTCTACTTCGTCTTCGGGCTCAAGAACAGCGTGCAGGCCTGCCTCTGGGTCGGTCTCGTGCTTATCGCCTGGTCTCAGCTCTTCGACCAGGAGCTGGGGCGCCCGGCGAAGACTGCTAGGATCCTCAACTACATCTCCAGATTCCTCGCCTCCGTGCTCATCGCTTCAGTTATCTGGGTGGTCAAGACATTTATCATGAAGGCCATCGCGTCCACGTTCCACCGGAAGGCCTTCTTTGACCGGATCCAGGAGAGCCTGTTCCATCAGTACGTGCTGCAGACGCTCTCGGGCCCTCCATTGATGGAGCTAGCGGAGAATGTTGGGCGCGAGCCAAGTGGGCGGGTGAGCTTAAGCAGGGCGAAGGAGGAGAAAGGAACGCCCAAGGTGATCGATGTCGTGAAACTGAGGAAGATGAAGCAGGAGAGGATCTCAGCTTGGACGATGAAAGGGCTCATCACGGCAATCCGAAGCTCAAGGCTTTCAACAATATCTCAAAGTATTGAGAGCTTTCATGAGTTTGATGAAACGGAACAAAAAGATAAGGAGATAAATAGTGAGTGGGAGGCAAAGGCAGCAGCCAATGCCATTTTCAAAAATGTTGCAAGGCCTGGCTACAAGTGAGGATCACGATTGCCCGTTCTTCTCTGGAAACATATTTCAATATGTGCCATTGACCATTGTTCATCTGTGCAGGCACATTGAGGAGCTGGATTTGCTGAGATTTTTCAACAGGGAGGAGGCAGCCTTGGTCCTTCCGATGTTTGAAGGGGCATCAGAAACGGGGAAGATAAAAAGATCTGCTCTGAAAAATTGGGTGGTAATGGAAATTTTAAACTCAGCCACAATTTCCATTTTAAATATATTTCTGAAGTTATAATGGGCAATTATCCTATGATGTAGATTGATTCAAGTGTTTCCTGTTTCGCGTTTCAGTTTGACTTTGGTTGCAGCAGTCATAATCATGTACTACATTCTTTAGTGTCTAAACAAGTCTTGTTTTCCCCTGGTATAAATCATTTAACTTCTTGAGAAGGGAAAGAATACATGCTGCTGCAAAACTGCAAAAGCTGCTGTATATGCTACATTTTGATGCTTTGACATTTATAAAGTTCTATATGTATATGTATATTTTTGGTTTCCTTGCTTGATCATTATTTACTGCAGGTAAGCGCATACCTCGACCGCAAGTCACTAGCGCATTCTCTGAATGACACAAAAACTGCAGTTAGCCAACTTCACAGCCTCATCAGAATTCTAGTACTCATTATAATCATCATTATCACTCTGTTGTTGATGGGCATCGCCACGACCAAGATCCTTGTTGTCATCTCATCCCAGCTTCTAGTTGTGGTCTTCATATTTGGCAATGCCTGCAAGACTGTATTTGAGGCCCTCATATTTGTTTTCATCATGCATCCGTTTGATGTTGGGGACCGCTGTGTCATCGATGGAATACAGGTTACTTCTATACTACCCTGTTTTCAATTCCCCTTTTCACTGATCTTCTGATGTTAAATTCTGATGCTGACATGTATCTATATTGATAATAGATGGTTGTCGAAGAAATGAATATATTAACCACTGTTTTCCTGAAGAATGACAATGAGAAGGTATATTATCCAAACTCTGCGTTGTCCACAATGCCAATCAGCAACTTCTACCGAAGCCCTGACATGTATGACACCATCGACTTTGCTATTGATGTTAAAACTTCAATGGAGAGCATCGCAGCTTTGAAATCCAGAATTAAAGGGTATTATTCTTCAGCTTCTTCTGTGTTTAATTTACTGCATCTTATTCTGGGCATAGTTCTTAAGCAAATCTATCGCCGATACCATGTATATCTAACTTCACTTTCGAGATGTGTTTTCTTTCATTTATGAATACGCAGACCTGCATATGATGTGAATAGCGGATGAGTTATCTGAACTTGGCTTCATTTTTTATTTCTTTCATGTGATCAATTGTCATGGTTCTCTGGGGTTTCAGGTACTTGGAGAGCAAACCTACACGCTGGCACCCTATCCACACGGTAAACCTGAAGGACATCTTGGACGTGAACAAGATCAACATGGCCCTGTGCGCCCAGCACACGATGAACTTCCAGAATATCCGGGAGAAGAGCATCAGGAGGTCTGAGCTTGTGATGGAGCTAAAGAAGATATTCGAGGAGATGTCCATTAGCTACCAGCTTCTGCCTCAAAAGGTCGAGCTTAGCTATGTCGGCACAAACCCGCTGCCCGTGAATGTTTCTCAAGGCAGATAGAGCGTGGGGAAGATTAACAACTGATGATCCCGCCGTCGATGCCCCGGAAATTGACGACTGATGGCTAGTTTAGTTTTGCAGTTTGTACCGGAGCTTTTATCATCCCTGTACATGCTTTGCGCTTGCGAGTTGCGTTTATCTGTACTGGATCACTGGGTAATTATGAATGTGTCACCGTCAGCAGCATATGGGTTGAACTGAGAATTCGGACCAAGTACTGTCGCTCATCGTTGGTCGCTATGGGGAAAGTTATCGTATGGACTTATTATTACATCTCATCTTGTTATGACATTTGAGATCATTCGGCATTTCTGATGCTGAGCTTGAAAGAGCCACTCAACCAGAAGTGTGCCTTGTGGTATTGTACAGGGACACAGTGTCACGGGGGACCAGGACAGGAGGACAGATAATTTTGAGTGATCTGTGTATGGCGCAGAAGTTTCTGAATTTGCACGTAATGCCATTAGTTGGTAAATTTTCATGTAGGGCACGGCTAGAGCACGGCGTGTCATGTGCTCTGTGCGCTGTGCTGTGGTCTGCATCTGCGTGTGCTGGTTGCCTCGGCTGAAGCTGTTCTCCCTTCGTCATGTGCGCGCCGAGTGTGGTCTGCGCCTGCGTGCGCTGAATTTGTTGGATGCTATCTTGTCTCAGGACCTTTGCTTTCTATAAAGCAGGGCCTTAGGGCATCTCCAACGACGACACACAAATTTCCTCTCGCATCCGTCCGAGTGCAGGGGATCAGTCCGCGGACATGGATGCGGGGGGCCGCCATCCAACGCTGCCCGCATACATCCGGCCAACAATTCGAACTAACCGGACGAAATTCGTTCAAACACGGCTGAATTTCATACAAACATGGCGGATTTCATTACATTTACACCAACTAAGCGGCGCTAGTCCAGCTTTGGAGGTATAATTAATACCTAACCAAAATGGTCGCCGGCGCCCGTTCCCACGAGCCTCGAGAACTGAAGCTTCGCCTTCTCCAGCTCCGCCTCGGCGCTCTCCAGGTCTGCCTCCGGAGCCCCGGGAAGCAAAGCTGTCCGTCTCCATGTCGCCGTCAAGTGGCTAATCGGTCGACGATGTTCAGCCCACCAAGCTTGGCTTCAACGCGAGGGGAGGAGCGGTGGCCTTCTTGGGACCCGAGCGGCGGCGACCTACCGTGCACTACTCTTCCTCGCTGCCGGCGGTGCCCGCGGACGTGCCGGCTTCGTGGTCGTGGCGGCGGGGCGTGGACTCGGCGATGTCCTCCTCCTCGTCGTCGGTTTCGCCGAACACCGCCTCGCTCGCCTCGTCGCACTCCTTGTAGGCGGCAGCCACCCGCTGGCGGTACCGTCAGCGGGCGAGGCGGATCTCGCGGGCGGAGCGGTAGGACTCGAGCAGCGCCTCCTGCTCCGCCAGATTCGCGTCTGGCGCGACCGTCCTGCCGGTGCCGAGCTGCTCCTCCGCCTGCAGGTGCTCCTGGAGGAGGTAATGGTTGTAGGCGGCGTCGGCCTGCGCCTCCCGGAACTGCTCCTCCCGCACCATGTCCATGTAATGGGCACGGGCCTTGCTGATGGTCATGGTGCAATGCACCGGCGAGGGGGTGCGGAGGAGGAAGGTGGCGCCGGCTCGTCGTCGGCCGCATCCTCCATTGGGACGTCGTCGTCCTCCGGCTGCCTGCCGGTCATCCATCTCCTTCTTCTGGTCCGGCGTCAGCCCGTCCCAGAGAGCTTTGGCGGGGGAGGAATCCATGGTGGGAGTGGTGCGGAGAGGCATCGGAGGCGGATGACTGCGGCTATGGCCGGGGCAGCGGTTTATATAGCAATGGCGGGCGGCAGAGGCAGTGGCGGATCCAGCCCAGCCCAGCGCCCCGGGCCCCCTTTGTTTACTGTAGCGATCGCTACAGTGTTTTGCTACAGTATAAGGGACAGAATTTGAATTAAGGGACAGAATTTGAAATGAGATATTAATCCACTTTGATTATCATTGCAAATCTCAGATGACTTGGCATTAATATAGTGGATCACTGTAGCTCATTACATAGGGGTGTTACAATTCTCCTCCACTACAAGAAATCTCGTCCCGAGATTTTTAGAGGTGAAGTAAGGGGAAAAGAATTATCTGGCGGATAACTCAGGGAATGTGGCAGAAAGTATCTCTTGAATTGAAACTTAAGAAAACATCGAGAGCGAAGTAAGGAGGTACCATAAGGAGTTTCAAGCGGATAGACAATCGTCCGATGTTTGAAACAGAGTGTGAAAGGGGTTCAGGGCAACCAAGAAATATTGCGTCTGATACTAGAATAGATCACCTCTCAAAAGGTGGCTCGCGGAAATACATACGAAGCCAAGCGCGAGGAATAACTTTGGAAACAGGAATGCACAGGAGAGTCAGGTTTCGATCCTGTGGAACTGGGGTGAGTGTCGATCAAAAGTAGGGAGGACGGTGACATCTTACACGGTCACGATAACAAGGCATGCCAGAAGATAGCTTGTCAGCTATGTCGGCAACTTCGTCGGTACCAAGGGCGGGGAACGAAGAGAACCATTTTCCTGCTCGCAAGGCGAGGCGGACCAATAGGCAAAGTTCTCATCCACCGGCGGTTACCGGAATGTCAACAACAATAGTAACAGGGTCTTACTGACTGAGTTGTACACCGAGGTGTTTACATAAGTAGGGAATTATTACTGCTTAGATCATACCAATCACAAGAAAGGTTAAACAGACGAATGGAAAGGAAAATGTGTTCATACACGAGCATTGGGAGTATATCCTTTCCAAGGAAAAACAGAGCATGATATACATATCAGGACAACAAGTACATCACCATTTAGATAAAGGGGCACGGGAAGTCATGATGTTATCTATACAACGGTGTGTGGATAACAGATCAAGAAACACTTAGCATTGCGCTTCCAATGTTCTTGTTGATGTACTGAGCACCACAGTCATGCTTCGGGGTTGCAATGATATGGTGTCAAGGTAAAGATTGGGTCTGAAGCTTACGAGAAGTTCAAAGGAACGATTTCAGGTATATCAAGGAACGTAAGGTATAACCAAAACATGACCAAGTCTGTGTTGGCAAGAAGTCAAGGATGTTGTCGATGATAACTCAAATCATCGAGGGGCAAGGATGGTATTTTTCAGCATGAGCTCATTTGACATCTCGGAAGAAGTCAAAATGTTGATGGTGATCACGACACATTTTGCCGAGAGGTTTTCAGAAAGATGAAATCGATCAGTAAGATGATCAAGGCAGATGGAATGAAGTTCGAGGTCAACGGAACCACGGATATGACGGTCGGATTCATGTTGTGTAAGCAACATGATACGGTGATGAAAGTTTGACACAGGCTTAGCCCATAGTCAGAAATGTGCACCGGAAAGGAGGACCAGGTGGCACAGTTAAGATTAGCACAACAATTATGTAGCCGATCAGCTGGCAATGACATGGTTGAATACAGAGTCATAAGCCACAAGGATGTAGCAAGAATTATTGAATATGAAGGACACTGTCGGATAATAATCCAATCAAGAGATCAGGTGGTCGGCAATGGATCTGATGTGAGTATCGGCACTCAACCAGAAGAAGAAAGAATGCAAAGGCATCGGATTATAGAAGCAACTGCATAATTCGACGTTTAAATGCAAAGAAATTATGATTTCCGAACGAAGGATCAGAAGCGGACACTCTGATCAAAGATGAGTAAGTTGATTAGAACTAGATGGACAATCAATGGCAACTTGATTGGCCGAGAACCAACTCATGTCCAAAATAACGTCTGAGTCGGAAGGACGAATTCTAGGAAGTAACTGATGATAGGAAGCATTCGCAGCAAATTGAATCAAGGGACTCAAAATGGCAATGACAAGGGATGTCAACGAAGATTACTAGATGTATGGAATTAACCATAATGCAGGTAGGCAAGACTTTCCAAAGCAATAGGTTGCAGAGGATTCTCGGGAGATCAGATAGTATTTCGAAGTATTTTGGGAAACACATGAACAACTGGGGATGACGGATCCCCGGTGAGTGTGAGGAATTATCCGCAGTGCGAAAGAAGCTGCAAGGCAGTAGGCACAAAGGATTCCCGGAATTTCGAAGAGTATTTCGGGGTATCTTGTAGTAGCAAGAGCAACTGGGAATGAAGGTACAAACGGCAAGGATGTGTAGTTATCCATGGGGATTTATCGGTGGTAAGGAATTGCAAAAGCAGTGGGCTCCAGGGTCTCGGGAAACATCGAGGAGTATCTTCGGAATCTTCTGGTGAAGCAAGCTATCATCTGGAATGAAGGGGCTCTCCGGGAGGAAGCGGTTACGAGAACCTAATGTTAGAGTTAGCAAAATCATTTAATCCGAAAAGAAGAGAGATCAGAGTCCCAGAGTATAGAAGAGGAATACAAGATCCTAATACCACCCATTGGCGACGTGGGCCCGTAAGCCACACAGCCATGTTAGTAAAATCGTTTTACAAGTACTAAACTCAACTTCGGCCAAGGAGTTGGAAAGGGGCTTCCTACAGGCAGTCGGCTCTGATACCAACTTGTGACGCCCCCGGCTTAATCGTGCACTAGTCATACACGCATATGCACACGATCAAGCCTAAGGACTCACTTGAAGATATCACAACACAACTCTATAACATAAATAAAGTCATACAAGCTTTATATTACAAGCCAGGGGCCTCGAGGGCTCGAATACATAAGCTTGATGTCATACAAGCATCAGCGGAAGCATCAGGTATCTGAGTACAGACACAATGTTAAACAGATAGGCCTTTAAGAAGGCGGGGCAAAATAAAACACTGGATCGAAAGGCGCAGGCCTCCTGCCTGGGTGCCTCCTAACTACTCCTGGTCGTCGGAGGGCTCCTCGTAGTAGTAGTACCCAGGGGGGTAGTAGTACTGGTAGTCGTCGACTGGGGCAGCTGGCTCGACAGGCTCCTGGGCTCCATCGTCTGTTGCAGCAATCGGGTGTATGGGAAAAAGGGAGACAAAGCAACCGTGAGTACTTATCCAAAGTACTCAGCAAGACTTACATCAGAGCTATTCTACTTATGCAACATTATCAAAGGAAGGCTGTATATGTGGACTGATTTGCAGAAATGCCAGAATAGAGGGGATGGCCTAGCCCTATCGAAGACTAGCATCTTTAGGGTCTTGCAGCATTAGAAGAGGGCAGATTAGTACATAAATATAGTAGTAGCAACAAGTATCAACATCGCCCAGAGATCCTTCCTCGACTCCCTGCGAGAAAGCAATCCCGGAGCCAATATATTCAACCCATTTCTAGTTGTAGAAGATCGGGATATTTTCCGAGCGTCCTGTTACCGTGGACACAGCTATTCGAATAGATATACTTCCCTGCAGGGGTGCACCAACTTACCCAACACGTTCGATGACTCTGGCCGGACACACTTGCTCAGTCGATGCCCGGCCTCGGACTATCGACACGTCGTAGCCCTACCTAGGCTCATCAGAGAGGCCAGCACGCCGGTCTACATCCTAAGCGCTCAGGGGTCTTGGGCCCATCGCCCTTTGCACTCCTGCGCGTTGCGAGGACGGCCGGGAGCAGACCTAGCCCCCTTAATACAAGCGCAGGCTTTCACGGTCCAACCCGGGCGCGTGCCGCTCAACCGCTGACGTCTGAAGAACTTCGGCTGGTACTACGACGCCGAGTACCCATATTATTCCCACGTGCTGGTTAGCGCGAAAAGGTCAGAGGCCTACTCAGATTACATATCCTAACCCATTAGTGCGTTTGGAGCTCGCGGTGACAATCGGCTGCTCCACACTCTGTGGTCCCGTCGCCCCGTCTCGAGGACTTGCGGCAAGGGCCAGGCCCACGGTCCGCCTGCCCGGCCGCGCCTCATAAATATCTCGCGGGTACCCTCCAGGTCAACCCGTCTTCCCATGGGCTGTCGGGATCTCAGGTCCACCTCTACCGGGTGGTACCACCTGTCCCTTCAGTCCCACATTAACAGTAACAGTAAAGGGGCAATAGGTAAGTAACAGTAGTAAAGTAAAGTAACCGTGTGTCTATCACATCAAGAAGGAATCCGAGGAATCACCCTCGTGGGATTCCAACTCGATGTTCCCGTCAAAGTGAACCCAGAGGAATCACCCTCGATGGTATTCACACTAGCGGGGTTGCATGACAGAAGCTTTGTCGGAGATGGGGAAGAGGAATCACCCTCGGTATCCCACAACCGACTAGCTGTACTACAGAGGCATCATCGATGTGAGATAAGAGGTATCACCCTCGGCACTCGATGCCGGCTCTGCAGAGTCGAGCAACTTAGGGGGTGTGGTGTTGTGAAGTTCTCAGTCCATTCGATCACATCGATCGGGACACAGATACTAAAGCGGGGCAACTACAGCAAGGAAGAGGGGCCACATATGGTTCACTACCATGCAACCTATTCTAAGCATTTTGGATAACAGGCAGGTATCAACAACAGTTACAAGGACAGGCTATGCATCAGAATAGGATAAAACAGTAGCAAATTCTAATGCAAGCAGGAGGGAGAGAGAATAGGTGATATAGGCATGCGTCAAGGAGGGTTGCTTGCCTGGAAGCTCTGCGGCAAAAGAGGGATCGTCAGTGGTGTCGTCTGTCTCCTGAGCTGCGTCGGTCTCGGGGGCTATCGGAATAGAATAGGGGGAAGAAACAATAAATAAAAGCAACAGATGCAACACAGAGCATGACATGCTAAGATGCAGTGTAGGGTTGCCTAAAATATGTCTAAACCATTTTAGCTATTTTTAGGATTTAAGTTGGAATTATTAACCAGTATGTATGCACTATTCATCTACCGGAAACGGATGAAAAGTTGCGGGTTTTCCTACGTAGAGGGTCCCGACATGAAAACAGATGGCACGATCTGATTCATGGAATTTTTCTGATCAACTTTCATGTAGAAAGTTTTTTGATCCGAGCTACGGTTAATTTTCTATGATTTTTCAAAGTTTTAAACTATTTCTGAAATTATTTAAATTAACAGAATTAACGGAAATGGAATATGACGTCATGCTGACATCATCACTGCGTCAGCAGTCGACTGACCAGCTGACTGGTCAAACAGACAGGTGGGACCCACCTGTCAGCCTCAATGACTAAACAGAGTTAGTTTTAACCTAAACAGAGTTAATTAGGGGGGTGGACCCCACATGTCAGCGTCTGATTAACTATTAGATTTATTTAAAAAAAACCTATTTAGCTAATTAACCGTGCGGGCCCACTGGTCAGTGTTAGGGGGTGAATAGTAATCCGCGTTGACCGTGGTCAACGCGGTCAAACGCGGTGAGGGTGCCCACTGGCAGCCTCACTGGGCGGGCCCCACTCGGTGCCACGTCGGCGCGTCGCCGGAAAAAGGCTCCGGCGAGCTCCCGCGGCGGCGTTCTCGCCGGAAGGGCTCGGGATTTCGCTACGGGGCATCTTTTCGCGCGATTCTTGCGGCGTTCGAACGAGCATTCCACCGCGCGTTGATCTGCGGCGTCGGAACGGGTGGAGGTGGCCGGTAACGAGCAGGACGACGGCGTCGGGCGGCGAACAAAAACGGCCATACTCGGGCTCGAGCATATGAGCTCGCCCGAGTCGATTTAGCGCTCGCATGCGATGCGCGGGACCTCCAGGAGCTCGGTGGTGGCGCTAACACGGCGTGAGGTGCACGAGAGCGACGGCAGTGAGCTCGCCGGCGGAGACAGAGCACGGCAATGGCGGCGAGCTAGCTAGGGCGAAGCACGCGGCGGCTTGGGGAGAAGGAAGAGGGAGGTGAGGCTCACCGTGCGGCTAAGAAAAGCCCGCGTTAGCTTAGTAGCAGCAGTAGGACGAATCGACGTCGGCGGCGTCTGGTGGCCGGAGATGGGGACGAAAGGGGTTCGGCGCTGCGGGGCCTCCCAGCTCCAACGGCGAGCACCGGGCGAAGTGGCGGAGGTCGGCGGAGCCAGTGGACAACTCGGGAGAACGAACGGGTGCCGGTGGCCGCGGTGGTGATGGGCGGCGAGGTCGGCGCTCGGTGGAGGAAGAGGAAGGCGAGCGAGACGAGCGCTGGGAGAGGGAGAGAGAGGAGAATGGGGGCGAGGCGACCAGGGGGGAAGGCTCGGGGCACCCTTATCCCCTCGCCAACTGCCCCGGCGCCGTGGCAGCCAGTAGCCGGAGTGGTGAGCTCCTGGCCATGGCGCAGGCGACACGAGGGAGGGGAGCAGGTGAGCTGGGCTGGCCTACAGTTGCGGCCCAGAGGCCAGGTAAGTTTTAGCTTTTTCCCTTTTCTGTCCTTTCTCTTTTATTTAATAAACAGAGAGGGGTAATTAAATATTTGGGCAACCAAATCATTTTAGAAAATGTGTGACTTGGCCCATTAAATACTTTGCACTTTTAGGCACTGCCACAATTATTTTGGGAGGCAGAGGAATTCCTTTTGCAATTTTCATAAATGGATTTGCAATTTAAATTGCTGGTATGGCACTGTTAAAAATGCTAATGCTCATCTTAGCAACTTGGTGATGTTTTTTTCAGAACAACAAATTGTTTTGGAATATTTACTAAATGATGAACATTTTTCCAGCAACTTTTGTGCAACTTCAAATTTCACTTGCATTTGAATTTGAATTCAGGGGCAGAATTTGAAATGAGATATTAATCCACTTTGATTATCATTGCAAATCTCAGATGACTTGGCATTAATATAGTGGATCACTGTAGCTCATTACGTAGGGGTGTTACAATGTGGCAAAAACAATGCGGAAGAAACTATTGCGCAGTTGACAACAATGCGGAGTAAGTTTCTAGTGCATCTTTTTTTAACTCCATATAGTGTGTTTTAGCTGGGGAAATACCCAATGGTTCCTGGGTACACATGTATCTTATATTCGGATTTTTTTTAATAATTAAACAAAAAGTCAAAATAGTTAAGAAACTATTTTTAGAATAAACTTGACTTACTTGCACACTAGTATATAAATTTCCACAAAAAAAAAACAACGTTGACTTCACAGCGAAAAAGACAAAATTTATTTGCTATTATATGTCACTATTCATGCTATTTTGACTGAAAATTTGTCTTTTTTGAAAAGAAGTCAAAGAGGAGTTTTCTTTTTTTGGAACTTTTCTCACTAGTACAATGGAAGGTCAAGTTTTTTTCAAAAATATTTTCAGAAAATTTTGACTTTTCGTTGAATTACTATTTTTTTTTTCCATATAGGGTACATATGTATCCAGGAACCAAACGTTCCTGTCCGTTTTAGCTGTATCTTTTCACGTGCTTCAATTGTATCAAGTGTTTAATGATGCTATTTTCAACATCAATTTTGTAACTGTGTTTTTTTCAACTGCATGTTTTTTTTGAACCGCACTGTTTTTTTTTTTTTTTTTTTTTTTTTTGCGACGGAACCGTACTCCTTTTCAACGGTATAGCGTATCTCAACTGCACTCTTTTAAAGCGAGCGAACTGGGCGTAGCTCACATGGTTAGATTCCTTGTAGTGGAACCAACCCATTTTAAGAAAACAAACTACACTCTTTCAACTACATCTCGAATTTCAACTTTCAACTTAACTTCTTTACTGCCTTACTGGAGTAGTTATTAAGAAAGTAACTTTTATTGCTGAGTCGCGTCCAAGACACAAACGATGCAAACATAGGCAGTTAAGCTGGTTAACAAAGCATGGAAGATAGTACTGCCGCATCAATTATGCACGAGGAATACAATGCTAGCAATATTATTCAGCTCGGCATGCAGTACCAAACGCAGCCGCGTGCCGGCCGGCCGGCTAGCCGACAACGGGGGTCCTGACGACGAGGCCCTGGGACTCTTTCGCGTCGAAGAAGACGCGGACGCGCTTGGCGTTGAAACCCTTGGGCACCTTGACGCCGTCCGGGAGGACCTCGATGGCCACGTCGGACCTGTCGTGGTTGATCTTCATCACCGCCGGCGTCGCCGGAATGCCCACCACCTCCGGCCACGACGTCCTCGTGGGGTCAGCGCCGGCCATTTCAGCAAAAGGATCGATCGGACGGTCAGTGAAAGAAGTGCTCGGCCTTGGAGATAGCAGATGCTTGTGGTTCTGAACTTGTGATGGATGCAGGATTTATATGGCGTTGATAGTTGCTTATATACGAATGCGGCCCATGCCGCCCCATGCCGGAACACCTCGGATTTGTCACCCCTGGCTACTCAGCTGCTTGTTTGGTTCTGTATAGTACGTCGATTTTGCACATCCGTCGAATAGACCATAGGAATACGGCAAATGATACGCCCTGCCGGCGAAGTTCTCTCTCTGACCCCGTCATTTCGGGCGACAAGTTCTCCTCAGGCTTTTTGATAACGGACTTGTAGCCCATTCCTATTTCCTTGTGGGCCTTCGCATAAATAAACTGACAGGAAATACTGCAGCCTTTTCTGGCCTTTTATGAAGGCCCATTACTTCATGATTTTGGGCTGACAACATGGTTGACGCGTAAGGAAATGATCTTTTTCCTAAAAAATGATATGTTTTTACCTTTTCTTTTGAGTTGTTTTTTGTTTTGTTTTGTTTTTTAGGGTGTCTTTTTTTTGCGAGAGAAATTTTCAATCTATTCATCAATCATGGCAGTACAGAGAGCACTAGAGGTAATAAAATTACAACCAGATCCATGGACCACCTAGCGACGACTACAAGCACTGGAGCGAGCCAAAGGCGCGCCGCCGTCATTGCCCCTCCCTCACCGGAGCCGGGCAAACCTTGTTGTAGTAGGCATTCGAGAAGTCGTCGTGCTAAGGCCCCAAAGGACCAGCGCACCAGAGCAGCAACCATCGCCGGTGAAGAGAGTTGTAGATCGGAAAGATCAAACCTGTAACCACACGAACGAAGTCGAACAAAAACTGGATCCAAATAGATCCACCGAAGACCAGCACCGACCGAATCCCGCGAGATCCGACGGAGACACACCTCCACACATCCTCTGACGACGCTATTCGCACCATCGGGACAGGGATAGGACATGGGAGACATTATTCCTACTGAGGGAGATCTCCACCACCACACAGCCCCAACCAAGCCGTTGAACCTAACACAAACGAGAATGGGGCCCGTCCCGTCGACGAGAGGCCGAGATCCTCCGCACCTCTACGGCCCAAAGGCCATCGGAGGTGGGGCGGATTGGCGGCGGCGCCGGCGGGAGGAGGAAGAAGACTTTTCTTGAGGAAGAGGAAAGACTCCATCCACTATGGGTGCTTTTTATAGGGTGTCTTTTATGCACTCTTTTAGATAGCTCGCTGCATGTGCCAACTGCCATGTGGTCTTTTATGCTAACTTATTCACTGGGATAGTGCACTGGCCACTGAGGATAACAAAGGTTCAATAAGGTCCATTGCGCCTCAACAAATGGGAAACACAAAAAGCCTATTCTTGCAGTATTATAGAACTCAAATGCTTTGCGCCTGTTTTATTCCGATCCTTGGTCTCAGTCTTGTTGTTTGTGAAGATAATGGTCGACATTGTGGACTTGCTGTTGAAGACCCTTGCATTCCTCTCATTTCAAAGTTTCCATGCAACGAGCATGAGGAAGGAGGCCATTGCTTTTCTCCTGTCCCCTCGGCCGAGAACCATGGCTGCCCACCAAACCTAGACATAAGGAAGCGTCCCAAATCAGCAGTCGTAAACTCTTGCGCGTCAACCCAATGTTTAATTGTGTTCCAAACTATGATGGTGAGCCTGTATATGAGGAAAATGTGTGCCACGGACTCCGGTTCCCACCAGACACGATTTTGAGCTCATATAGTTTGATCGGGTGCTCAAATAACTTGCTAATATGGATATTCCCGTGGAAGAAAGCGGACCTTTTGGCTAGGGTTTCTCGTGCCTCCCGCCGGTCTACCTCGTCTTCTGTGGTCTTAGGGCCATGGAGGCATGGTGGATTCCGGCCCTTGCCGGCAGGAGGGCTCCGTTTTTTCATGCTCTTTTGAGTTTTATTAGGGTTTGTGTCATGCCCAGAGAGGCGAGGCGGCGGCGGTTCTCTGGAGATGGAATAAGGTTCTCCCTGCCTAGTCCCCGTCCCGGTGGTGTTTCTAGCATCGTCGGAGGGCGTGTGGAGGTTTGTCTCTGGCGGATCTCGCAGGATTTGGTCTGCGTTTGTCTTTGGTGGATCCACGTGGATCCTGTCTTCGTTCGTCTGTGTTCGTGTGTCTACAGGTTGGATCCTTCTAATCTACACTTTCTCTTCATCGGTGGCGGTTGCTGTTCTGGTGCGCTGGTCCTATGGGGCCTTAGCACGAAGACTTCCCAACTGTCTACAACAACAATGTTTGCCCGACTCCGATGAGGGAGCAGTGAAGACGGCGGCGCGCCTTTGGCTCGCTCCAGTGCTAGTAGTCGTCGCTAGGTGGTCGATGGACCTAGATGTATTTTTTATTTCTGGTGTTCTTTGTACTACCTTAATAGTTGATGGATAGATCGGAAGTTATCCTCGCAAAATAAAATAAAATATGGATATTCCCAATCTCCACAACTTTGTCCAGCTGAGCTTAACTATCTCTAGCTTTGTACAGTTAATATTTGTTGTCTATGCATGTTAATTCTATACCAACACCCACTTTGTTGGAGCTTACTCCACTTTTACACCGTTGAATATTGGTTTGTGCTACTGAGTTTTGTCGAGTTGGCATTCACACATTTAAGAACGAGTTTAAGTTTGGCACTAAGCTTTCTTATATTACCATTTATCAGAAAAAATTGGGTTCACTTGAGCTAAGCTTGAGCTGACCCTATTGTGAACCCATTTGAAATCGCACAATTGCCTTCCACCTCCCTCTGCATGCTAATGTTACCCTTGTCACCCCTATGTCTTCTAAGGGCATTTCCAAGGGCATTCACCGAATCACCTCCCTAATTATCCAACGACACGTTCGAACCTGTTTGCAGACATCCCCCAACGGCGTCCCCCAATCGTCCCCAAGTTGTTCCCTCGGCCGAGAACCATGGCTGCCCACCAAACCTGTACAGAAGGGAGCCGACCCCAATCAGCAATGGTCAACTACAACGCGCCAACCTAGTGCTTAATTGCATCTCAAACTATGATGGTGAACTTGTATTTGAACAAAATGCATGCTGCAGACTCCGGTCCCACCGGCCTGTGGAGTTCCTATAGTTTGATCGTGATCTCAGATAACCTGCTAATATGCTCTAGCTTTGTACAAGTAAAATTTGTTGTCTATGCCTGTTGTATCTATACCAGCATAGTTGGCTGTGTGCATCATTTGATGCAGAGGCCGGGGTAATCCCCTTTTCGAAAAAAATACCAGCACCCACTTTGTTGGAGCTTGCTCCACTTTTACACCGTTGAATATTGGTGTGCTATTGAGTTGTGTCGAGTTGAGCATTCACACATTTAAGAATGAGTACAAGCTTGGCACCAAGTTCACACTTGAGCTAAGTTTGAGTTGAACCTATTGTGAACCCATCTGGAATTGCACCATTGCTTTCCACCTCCTTCTACATTCTAATGTTAACCTTGTCACCCCTATCTTCTAAGGACATCTCCAAGGGCATTAACCAAATCATGTCCCCAATTCATCTGCGGACATGTTCGGACGTGTCTGCGGACATCCCCTATTGGTCCGCAAAAAATGTGGTACCCAGCGGCGTCCCCCAATTGTCCACATGCACATGATTTATTTTTGGGGGGGGGGGGGGGAGAGTCCGCACTCACCCATTTCTCTCCCCTGCCTGGGATGAATTTGGGGTGTCCCGGACAGTCCAAATATGCGGGGAAGGTTTGGGGAGCCTGATAGATGGCTTTTTTTTGTGTCTGGACATGTCCGGGCTGTCCACACGGATAAATGGGGAAATAGTAGGGGATACCCTTGGATATGTATTAAGCTTGTTAGATTTGCAAGATTTTTCAATTCAAAATTCTACACAAAAAGTTTGAATTGAAAAATCTTGCAAACCAAACAAGTGGAAAGCAGTCGTTATGAACATTATACATTAGATCAAACAACACACACAAGAATGTTACTAAAATATTCCACTCTACATTTTCTATAAAAACATCTTAACTATAAATAGCTAGTTGTACATGTTCATAAAAGAAGTTATCAGTGCAAGACAGGACGCCACTGATCATGCCAAATGGCTTTACCCTTGGGGATCTTTCTATTCTGCAGGAAAAATGTACAAGCATCTCAGAGGCAACTCGAGGGCCAATTCTCTGTTCTGTATGTTATGGAAGAGTGCAGCTATGTTAAAATTTAAGATCTTCTTATAGATGCTGCTATATGACAGAATCAACACAAGGAATTTATTGTATAGGCAATCTTTTTACCTACCCTCTTACTGTTGTGCCATGTGTAATGATACCCAAGAAGAAACACCGCTTCATTTGCTCTGGAACTGCACCTTTGCCCAAGATTGCTGGCACACTATTGTTCCTAACAAACGGAGAGGTATTTTAGTTCATGATGAAATCCACTTAGCCCTTCTGGAACTTCCTATGGAGATTGGTATGGACATCATCATAATGGGATGCTCGAGTACATGGACTCAAAGGAATGACAAAATCTTCAGTAACACAACTCAGAGTATTAATAGTTGGAGATTTTGTCTCAAAGAAGGTTTGCAATTGTCTGCACTCAGAATGAAGCAAATAAAACTGCCCAGCTACACAACTGGATACCATCTAATCTTTTCCAGCTTTGAATCTTTTTTTTGCATGGTAATACGTGTCTCATTTGCAGCACCACAGTCCACAGCAGCCACCAAAAGAAAAAATAACAGATCACCTTCACACCCGAGCTTGATGCGGCTCCATCGCTGATATGCAGCTTTGCGGACCTCCAACATGACTCACCAAAGGCGAAACCATTACCGTTGAATGAATCAGACCGGGGGAACACTCCGGACACGCCATCGAACTCTCCAGATCTAGCACCCCCACACGACTAAGAAAATGTACTGGTTTGCATGGTGGAAAATGTGCGTTCCAAAGAAGAAGGGTGGTATGGGGTTTAGGAACCTTCATAGCTTTAACCTTGCTATGTTAGCAAAGCAGTGCTGGTGACTTCTCCAAAACCCCGATTCTCTGTGTGCACGAGTGTTGAGTGCCAAGTATTACCCAAATGGTGATATATTGAAGGCTGGACCAAAGAAGGGTTCATCGTTTACATGGCAAAGTATTGTCACAGGTATCCAAACCTTCAAGAGAGGGCGCATTTGGCGTATGTTCGGGATCACATATTAATATCTAGGATGATCCTTGGATTCCTACTAGTGAGTCAAGAAAAATTATTACCCCAAGAGGAGGAACAATGTTATCCAAAGTGGAGTAATTAGTCGACCCACACATGGGCCAGTGGGATGGTGAGCTCCTTCGTGATGTCTTACTACCTGTTGATGTGTACAGAATCCTACAAATCTCCTTACATGTCGAAGCTGTAGAAGACTTCGTAGCGTGGCAGTTTACTAGGTCAAGTACTTTTTCAGTACGCTTGGCCTATCATGTGGAGTTTAACCATCAGTTCGGGCACCATTTTGCTCGATCAGATAGTCTTGGGAGGTCTCAAATTAACCTGATTTGGAAAGAGCTGTGGCAACTCCGGGTCCCTGGAAAAATAAAGCACTTTGGCTGGAAGGTACTTAAGGGCGTTTTACCATGCCTTGGTGTTTTAGCTGGCAGACACATTCCCCTAGTTCCTCAATGCCCATTATGCAAAGTCGGCTTGGAGGACATTCAACACTGCATTTTCACGTGTTCTAGGGCTTGCGAGGTATGGTCTGAGCTCAAACTTGGAGAGACTATCATGCATGCAGTGGCATATGACCGGTCTGGTTCCATAAACTTGGAGATCCTCCTACAACTTCGAACTATGATACATGAAATACCGGTAGCGGAGCTGATCCTTGTTGCCATGTGGTACATTTGGTGGTAGAGGAGGCAAGCGGTGAAAGGAGAGCCTGTCCAACCTCCTGATAGAACGGCTTTGTCAATTCGAGTATTGGCTACAAACTTCATCCGAGCACATACTCCGAACCAGCCAATGCAAAAGCTTGACCAAATATGGAAGACACCGGAAATAGGCAGGGTGAAAATTAATGTGGACGCGTCATTTCATGCGGAATCTTTGGCAGGAGCTTGTGGCGCTGTTGCAAGAGATGATCATGGTAACTTCATCGCAGCGGCAACCTGGTCATTGCCTCATGTAGCAACGGCGGTCTCGGCAGAAATGAAGGCTATTCGATATGGATTAATTCTTGCTGCAAATATCGGTTGCACCAATATTGTCATTGAATCAGATAGTACGAATGCTCTGGAGGCAGTTTCGAACCCAGATGACTACATGGCCCCGATGTGCCGGTCATCACCGAAACCACTCTCCTGGCTATGGATTTCTCAAATATTTGTTATGTTCATTGCTGCAGGGAAGCCAATCTAGTTGTTGATTGTTTAGCAAAACACTGTTTTAGTCTGAGTATGTCTGAATTCTTGGACTCTATTGCCCCTGATTTATTCTTTCACAAATTGTAAACGATATGGCTATTGTTTGAGGAATAAAGCTATTTATGTTTTAAAAAAGACGTCGGAGGAGAAAACCATACCTGCCATCCACAAACCACGAACCCAGCACACGATCCATCATCTTCCAGATGACGCCAATGCATATCAAAATCTGCATCTGCTTCTGGACTACCTCCCAAGTTCCGCGCCGGCGTTTCCAGCTCTGAATCTAGACAACCATGTTTTGGCCTAGAGAAGGCATTGGATAATTGTTTTCTCTTTTTTCCTTTTTCTTTGTTCTTTTTCTTTTCCTTTGTATAAATATTTGATTATAATGAAAATTATCGTAGAACGATTGTTCTATGGCTCAGGCTTCAAGAAAAAAATGTAATGAATGTTGTAAGCATGACGTGAGTTTGTCGGCATATAACACGCGCGCATGCTGTGATCGGAGTGACATGCGTGACCCATTCCACGGAGCCGGCCCTAAGCTTCTGCACAATTTCTATCGTCCGTGCGTAGGCATGGCGTATAATCTCCTTGTACAAGATAGTTTTCCAACAATTCATACGCGTGTTGTTGTTGTCAGCGTGAGCTTCACAAGGGACGACGAAACCAAGGCTCCGGCAAAGAGGCGACGTGCCCAATGCCTGCCCGGCCTCATTCAAGACCACGGATACGTACCATGCAGATGAGATGCATCGCCAACTCCAGCGCATATAAATACACACACGACCTAGCTCCACAACCACACACAAGTGAAGCACTTCTCTTGCAGTGCAGTGGTACATACTACCACCTAGGTCGGTCGGCATCGATCTGCTAGCACTTGTTTTCGCGCAGTTTGATTTCTGTCTCTTCACAGCCTGAGTGTGACCATGATCTAAGGTTTTTGCAGACTGATCGAGCTTGCAAGTCCGAGGAGATCAAGGAGGATGCCGTGGGACATGAGCAAGACGTCTTGGCCGGAGGTAGTGGGCTGGCCGGCGACGCAGGCCGTGACGCAGATCAACGCCGACAGACCCGACGTGGCGATCGAGGTGGTCCCCAATGGCACCACCGTCGCCCCGGGGTACAACGCCGAGCGCGTCCGCGTCTTCTTTGACGCCGGCAACGCCAGCGGCCCCGTCGTGGGAACCCCTGCCGTCGGCTAGCTAGCGCCTTACCTTGCCGCCAGCAGGTCAAGGGTTGAAGCTGAAGAAAGGATGAAGATGCAATGAAAGCACACTTGAATAAAGGAAATTCCTAGAGCAACAAGTAACATAAAATCTCGTTTACTTTTGGCAAATTGGCAAAAGAATCATCATCGGGGCATCTCTGATTGATCCCGAAAAATAACTCGTTGTCTACATCCACGAAACACATTTAAGTCCCCAAAAATAGAGGGGGAGCCAAATACACTACCCCCTTCCCAAATATGGGGACAAATGGCACACAGCGGGAAAAAAACACCCTGCCTAACCTGCAAATTTCGACGTGGGATTTTTTTTTTTTTTTTTTTTTTTTTTGCAATCCTCATCGACCGCCGTCGCCGGCCACGCTCTGGTCACGTTGCCGCTTGCCGCACCCATCCTCACCCAGCACCACCTCGAGTGGCCTTGGGGAATGGTGTCGGTGTACTAAAGTGTGGGTCTTTTTAGTACCCCTTACTTGTGCACGGGCAGTTGTAGCCGTACCGTGGCAAGCCTTGCCGGGGAATAGCTAGGAGTAATCACGAGACTAAGACGACAAGGAGACATTCAAGTCAACGATCAGACCAGAAAACAGAAGACCAAAGGGTTGCGGAGGCCCGGCAAGACCCTTGCCGGCAAGGTCTCGCGCCAGACGAGACCCGGTCCCGGCAAGCCCCGGGCCCGGCAAGGATTCGGTCCCGGCAAGCCCCGGGCCCGGCAAGGACTCGGTCCCGGCAAGCCCCGGGCCCGGCAAGGATTCGGTCCCGGCAAGCCCCGGGCCCGGCAAGGATTCAGCCCCGGCAAGGCTCTGCACAGTACAGCGCTATCGCTCCAGTACAGCGGCCAGCCTTGTCGTTTAGGGCTTGTCCTCATGGTGACGTGGCGTAATGCTGGCCACGCGATGCTTAAGCGGTGCTGATGGGATGGCTGCTTTTGCCCATCCCCTGTAAAGCTTTTCCAAGCCCGAGACGCTAAGGGACACCTCGACGGACACCTCACGATGCATTTAATGAGTTTTGTCCTAAGCCGTCAGGGTTAGGTATGATAATACTGTGGTAACACTGTAGTTACTTTCCACCTCATGCCTTATCTTGTACGCCATTGTGGTAGCCCCTTTGACTAATATAAAAGGAGGCCCGAGACGTACAGGGGAGGAGGATGGCCCTTCGAAAGCCCATTATGCATGCGTAGCTGCTACTGTAGCTCCCAGAACTCGGCCAAGAACATCCACAATAATACAATCAAAGCAGGAGTAGGGTTTTACGCATCCGTGCGGCCCGAACCTGGGTAAATCCCCCGCGTGCTGTTCGTTAGTTCTGCTCTTCGTGCAACCCTCTCCCCTTGCCGAACCGTAAGGGATCTCCTTGATCCCATAGGTGTTCGTACTCCACGACAAATGGACACATCGCCTGGCCCCCAATACAGTAGTACGTCATCGTCCAACCACTCTGAACTCGGTGCTGGCAACCAAGCTCGACATTGAGCTCATTTGTAACCACACCGCCCTCGCCATTGACGGGTAAAATGGGACCACCGCCATGGACCCGAGGTAAGGAGACCGCGATGCTAATATGATTTGTTTTTAGTAACGCAGGTCATTGATTTCCACAAATCAATGACATAATTTACTCGTGTTGCTAGTCTTTAATACATCGTAAAACATACATATATGTTTTTATTTTCAATCTTGTATTTTTCCTATTTATATTGAATAATTTATATTTTTTGTAAGCCTCACTAAGAGTAAAAAACATTATGCAACTCGATTTGGTTTGTTGTGTCTTCAACTATAAGTAACCATGCTATATTTTATAGCTTAATGCTCATGTGCATAGAGGATTTCGATCACTTTGAGTGGAGTATAAGTCATTAGGTTTAACCCGTGCTCATCTATTGGATATATGGATCCACCGCATATATAAACTGGTCTCAACATATGTTTATGAATCATGGTCACTGGGGTTGCTCAATTCACATACTTATGCATGTTATTATGCGTCACCGTTTCATAAGAGATGATAATAGTGAATCAGTGAACCCCGCTCTAATTTCATACACCAGAAAAACCGCCAAAACATACTTTATTTGCACCTTTTACAGCCAATTAGTATTTGTTTCGAAAATATCAAAGTATTTTACCTACCAATATCCACTCATAACTTGTTGCAACTACCAATGCTAGCGTGATTGACAACCACATTAGGTTTTTTAGAAAACAAGTAGGTTCTTTATATTATTGCAGTGTTGCTTGAGGGAGAAGATTTCTTGTCACCATTTACTTTGGGTTTTAAATCTTGAATTAACACTTATGAGAAATTTTTCCTCTTTGTCAAAGTAGTCATCTAGGAGATATCAATCTTTCTCCAATGATTAATACCCTATGGGGTGTACTAAAGGCTATCTTAGATAAAGGGATTATATCAATATCAAATAGAGCGCCTCCCGTCGGCGCCGCCGCCGGTCCGCCCCATCTCCGATGGCCTCTAGGCCATGGAGGTGCGGAGGATCTCGGCCCCCCGCCGGCGGGAGGGACCCCGTTCTCGTTCTTATTAGATTCGGCGTCTTGGTTGGGGCTGTGTGGCGGCGGCGATGTCCCTTGGTAGGAATAATGTCTCCCACGTTCTATCCCCGTCCCGATGGTGTGTCTAGCATCGTCGGAGGACGTGTGGAGGTTTGTCTCCGTCGGATCTCGCGGGATTCGGTCGGTGTTGGTCTTCGATGGATCTGTTTGAATCCGATCTTCGTTCGTCTTCGTTTGGGTGTTTACAGGTTTGATCCTTCCGATCTACGATTTTCTTCATCGGCGATGGTTGCTACTCTGGTGCGCTGGTCCTATGGAGCCTTAGCACGACGACTTCCCGATTGTCTACTACAACAAGGTTTGCCCGGCTCCGGTGAGGGAGGGGCGATGACGGCGGCGCGCCTTCGGCTCGCTCCAGTGCTTGTAGTCGTCGCTAGGTGGTCCACGGACATGGTTGTAATTTTTATTACCTCTGTTGTTTTTTGTACTGCCATGATTGAAGATGAATAGATTGGAAGTTTCTCGCAAAAAAAATATATCAAATAGAGCGGATACAAGTCTCAGTGGACTATTGAACCCTTTATGGTGTCGAATCAGAGGCTCCAGGCAAGTTTTCGGCTAATCCTATGGGGCTCATCTATGTCTCGCTTAGTGCGACACAGTAGACGGCATCGCCTGCGAGGAATCGGTAGTGGGCTGGCCCAACAAACACGTGGCCCTGTCATGCTGACATCACACTGACATCGCATGCATATTTTTTTTCCTTTTTAAATTGTGTCTATACTTGTTTTAAGAAAATACTACAGGCATATATTATGGAAAAATAATTTTGCTAATTTTTTTAAAAGTCTTCATCGCACATTTACACAAATGTAAAAAAAATGTTTGCTCAATTTTTAGAAAATGTTTGTACAATTAAAAAAAAATGAACGTGACATTTTAACAATGTTCAAACGTTTCAAACAAATGTATGTGACATATTTTAAATATTATACAATGTAAAAAATGTACTTATAATGAAATAAATATTTGGTACCACTCAAAAATAGTATGTTACATTCAGAAAATCTTCATTTATTTCAAATAAAATGTTTGTGAATTTTTAGGAAAATGTTTATCAAATGTGAAAAATATGTCCACATAGTTAAAAAAATGTTTCGTATGATACAAAAAATATTTTAGCATGTATTGGCAAATGTTTAACAAATATTCGAATAAATGTTTAAAACAAGTTTTTGAAAAAATGTTAATCATAATTTAAACCTTATAGACGTATGTAAAAAATATTTTAGATGTATAATTTTTTTTACAACGTATATGAAAAAATCAGACATCAAAACATATATTTGAATAAAATGTTAGTCATGTATTTGAAAAATGTTAAATGTATATAAAAAATGTTCATGATGTATATTGAAAATGAACATGTGTATGAAAAATGTAGACATGTGTTGAGAAATAGGATATAGAAAAAGAAAATAAACAAAACCGGAGAAAGAAATAAAGAAAACCGAGAAAAGAAGGAAACAAAAAAGGGAAAGGAAAAAAAGGGAAGGAGACTGAAGAAAAGTAAAGCAAACCAAAGAAAAATAAAAAATTGAAAAATAAAAATGGGAAAAACCCAAAGAAAAACAAAGAAAGCAGTGAAAACCAAAATAGTTAGAGCTACAGTAAAGCGCCAGCCCAGTAGAGGTCCAATCAGAGGTGAGACAGAACTCCGCCTCGCAAAGGGCAATATATAGCTCTAGCAAATCCTATGAGCCTAAGTACGCAATCCTTTCTTTGGAAGCCCATGGACTCTTTAACCGATATGTATTATCATATGTTGCGAAACATATGGGTGCAATCACCCCCATATGACCTTAGTCTTAGGCCGGTCCATCAAATGCTACGACACGAGAGGTTCCGGGACCCTCCTACCTGATTTGGGATGCGAGAGCTATATCTCGCTTATAGCAAGACGAAATGTGCTCTCGCCTGAAGCGTCCGTAGTTATGGGCCGACACATTTTCGCGTTTAGCTCGCTTGGTTGTTGCGTTCGGTTGTCGATGCCGCTGTGGATTTGTTTTTTCTCTTGTCACGGTTGCTGCGTTCGGTCGTCGCTGGACTAGTGTTGTTTTATCGGGTTTTGTCCTGTCGTTATTTTTCTTAAGGTTTTCTTTCGTTTCTTCACGATTTTAATTTTTTTTTGTGTTTTTTATATTTTTCCACGGGTTTTCTTCGTTTCTTTCTTGGTTTTCACTGTTTTTTTTTCCTTTTCCTTCCTTTTTCCTTGTTTTTCTTTGTCACTGTGTTTTTCTTTTCTTTCTTTATTTTTCTTTGGTTTTTTGGTTGCTTCTTTCTCGTTTTCATTATTTTTTCTTTCTTTTTCTTTGTTTCTTTCTCGCTTTTTCACCGTTTTCATTCTTTTGCATTGGGTTTCTCTTTCTTTTGGCTTTCCATGTTTCTTTTTTGGTTTTCATTGAATTTCATCGTTTTTCTTTGTTTTTTGTCTGGTTTCACTGTTTCCAATCTTTTTTGCATTCATTTTATTTGGTTTTATTTTCCTTCTAATTTTTCTTCGAATTGCTTTGTTTTTTTCTCAGTTTGACTCATTTTTTTTATTTTTCAGTTTTCATCGGTTAGTTTTTTGTTAAACACATGTCTATTTTTCTCAATATACAATGCACATTTTTGTATACATGTGAAACATTTTTGTTGACACATGGTGAACATTTTTCAAACACATAATGTACTTATTTTAAATACAGTTTCTGAACACATATCAAATACGTGGTCATCATTTTTCAAATACATGGTAAACATTTTTTGTATACATCAGGAACATTTTTGTATACATGTTTAATATTTTTTAAATATGGAATTAATTTTTGTAAAATAAATGTTTTTTATGTCTACTTTTATTTAGTGCACATTGTATATTTTTCGTATACATCAGGAACAATTTTGTATACACGTTTATTTTTAAAAAAAAATAGTAGATCAACATTTTTTTATATACATCTTATATTTTTTATACATGAGAAATATTTTCTCTGTACACATTTAACATTTTTTAAATGCTTGATTAATATTTTTTAAAATACTTGACCATCTTTTTCATACACATTGTATAAGTTTTGTATACATTTTTCGTATACATGAGAAGCATTTTACTATACCGATTTAATATTTTTCAAATGCTTGATTAATAATTTTCAAATGTTTAATACAAAGTGTTTAATATATATACATTTGGAATATTTGGAAGTATAAACCAAAATACAAAAAGATAACAAAAAACTTGAAAAATCAGAAGAAAAAAACTGTGGCCTCCTGCAGGCTGGGCTGCCCTACGACTCATTTTTTAGAAGGTTCTGAACCATTTTTCTCCTATTGGTTTTCCTTTTTCTTTTATGCTTAATTTTTGTTTCTTTTTTACAGTTGTTGTTTTACTTATTGAAACAATATTCACGAAATTTTGTGGAGTTTTACAAACATTTTAAGAATTCATAAAATTGTGAACATTTTTTGCATAGGTTATCAGCTTTAAATTCGCATACATTTTAATACTTACAAATTTTTAGTGGATTTTTATGTTTTTATTTCCCAAATATTTGTAAAATTTGGAAATATTTCTAATATTCAGAAACATTTTCCGTATGCATTAAACAAATCGATATCATGATTTTTTTGAATTTGAAAGCTTTTTGCAAATTCTGAATATTTTCTAGTAAACAAATAGTTTTTCTAATTCAGTAACATTCTTCGAATTCAAAACATTTTTTTAATCCGTGAATATGTTTGGAACACATTAATATTTTCTAGATTATGTAAATGTTTTTGGATTTCACAATTTCTTTTACATTGGTGAACATTTATTAAATTCCTAAAATGTATTGAATTCAAAAACTTTTTTTTGAATTCAAGTATATTTTCCAAATACAAGAAAAAATTAGATTGATGAATTTTTTATTCAAATTCATGAAGACTTTAAAATTAAAATAAGACTCACAGAAAAAAAAAAGTAACTAAACTCACTGGCAGATCTAATGCCTCATGTCTGCGGTAGGTAGCACGCTGGGCACATAGGTATAATTTTCTTTATTACTGTCTTTTAAATAAAATATTGATATCATGTAATTAAAAATATTCGTCACGTTGACTTTTTTTTCATGCATTTCAAAAAACTGCACGTGTCATTTTTGGAAAATGTTTGAAAAACTGCACGTGACATTTTTCTAACTATTAAACAAATGTACGCTACATTTCAAAAAATGTCCACGTGTTTAAAAAATAATCTGTTTTTTAAATTTACACTGCATAGCAATGTTCACATAGTTTAAGAAAAATGCTTAGTACCATTGAAAAAATGATTCAACATGTATTTAAATTTTTTTTAACATGCGTTCTATTAATTTTTCAAAAAATATATTTGAAACAATGTTAATCATGAATTTATAAAATGTTAAACATAGTTTAAGAAATTTATATGTATACGAAAAAATACAATGTGTTTGAAAAATAGACATTAAAACATATATTTGAAAAAATGTGATATGTGTATAAAAAATGTTCAAGATGTACACGAAAATTGTACAATATGTAAAAAAATGTAGACATGTGTTGGAATAGATAAAAAAAAACAAGTTAGGGGATTTGTCTCACTTATATCGAGACAAAAGAACACCTCGCCTCAGGCGCCCCTAAACGGGCCAACCCTTTGCGGTAGGAAGTGTTGGCTTCCTAGCGCCATTCTTTTGGTTTTACTAATTTTATTTATATTATTGAAAATGGGTGCATATTTTATTTAAATCCTAAAACCATTAATTGTTCAATAAAAAATTGTTCATCCAGTTTCACAAAATGTTCATGTAATTTTTGAAACTTCGTGAGATGGATTAGTATGATAAAGAATAAATTATTCACTTTGGTACTGTCAAGACAATATTTATAATTGTTCTCACATAATGTCTACTGTATTCTATCATTTCCACAATTTATAACACTTAATATAATCTATGGAAACTTCAAAACAAGCAAACAAAGAAAACTAGACAGAATTTGTCAAAAAAAGAACAACACGTAAAGATCTAATTTTTTGGTCATACTTCCGTAACTCCAAAAATTCTGAAAAATTAGGACATCGTAAACAATTTGCGGCCCAATACTGTTTAAACATTTCAGGATTTCATGACGTTCCAGTACAGTATGATAATTCAACAACTGGACGCAAAAGTTTCTGTTTCTGCACAAGATCAAATCAACAATCATCCTAAAGGCTTTACTTGGTACTTTATTGAGATAAAAGATACAAAACAAGATTAGTATAGTAGCTTATTCATGTAGACATACAAAAACAGTAAGGATAAATATTGGGTTGTCTCCCAACAAACGCTTGTCTTTAATGCCTTTTAGCTAGGCATGATAATTTTAATAATACTCACATAAAAGTAAGAATTGAAACATATAAGTGAGCATCATGCATCATAAAGCAAACACATTTAAGCCTAGCCCACTTCCTATGCATAGGAATTTTATAAGCAAATAATTTATTGAAGCAATAATCAACTAGTATAAGAAGGCAAAACAAGTGTAGCTTCAAAAAATTTAACACATAGAGAGGAAACTTGATATTATTGAGATATCCATAAGCATATGTTCCTCTCTCATAATATTTTTCAGTACCATCATGAATAAATTCAACAATATAGCTATCACACAAAGCATTATTTTCATGATCCACAAGCATAATTTTTTTATAACTCTCCACATAAGTAAATTTTTTCTCATTCATAATAGTGGGAGTATCATATAGAACTTGAACACTATAAATTGATTCCCCATTAAAAGAGTAATGTTCAGTAAAAGGATATTCATAATTATGAAAAGTTTCACAAGAATAATTGTCACTACTTTTTATAACATAAGTATCATCACAATAATCATCATAAGTAGCAACTTTGTTCTCATCATAATCAATTAAAACTTCTTCCAAAGTACAACATTAAATAAAGTCATCACCTCTCTAAATCCACTTTTATCATTAAAATAAGATTCAACACCCTCCAAAATAGTGGGATAATTATTACCTAAAGTTGACACTCTCGCAAAGCTACTTTCATTATCATTGCAATCATCATAAATAGAAAGCATGCTATCATCATAATAAATTTGCTCATCAAAAGTAGGGGGACTAAAAAGATAATCTTCATTAAATATAGCATTCCCAAGCTTAGGATAAACATAATTTGTAGCAAATACATTCTCAAACATCTTATTCTCATTAAACATAGCATCCCCAAGCTTATGGTTTTGCATATCATTAGCATAATCACTCTTATCATTAATAGCATGAATATCACCAATAGTATAACAATCATTATTATGATATTTTTCCAAGTTGGGGCCAAAAAGATTTTCAAGATCATAAGAAGTATCCAAATTATCCCCACAATCATAGTCACAAGTAGTAGGCATAACAAAATCATCCTCAATAGTTCCTACACACATTGTGCCATAGGAATAAAAAGCAATATCTTCATCAAGTGCATCATCTTCCATAATTCGTGATCTAATAACATTGTATATATCCTTAGGAGCAATTTTTTTTTGGGGGAGATACATTTTTACCTTGGTTTTTCCTTCTTTTCTTCCTCTTCTTCCTCACCACATTATGTGTAAGTTTAATTGATTTTTTTTGAGCTTCTTATTGAGGAGATTGGTTGGCTAGGAAGCTCCTCCTCCTCACCTGATTCATCATGAGAAATAATAGGAGGGAATTGGGAAATCTTTTCCCTTTCATTAGCATTCCTTTTATATTCTATTGGTTTTCCCGTCTTTCTATAATTGGCTATGTAAGCATTCTCATTGCAATTTACCACACAAAACATATAGATTTCTCCTAGATTAATTCTAGGGCATATCTCCTACAGACTCCCACTTGCACTAGAGTCAATAATCTAGTCAATGCTGATGCACTTTACACCTATGGCATACCGGTGTAAAACATGCTTCGCTTGTGGTATAGCCTGATGTCCAACGGATCTGACAACTTCAGCTCCGTGTGTATCTTTGCATATCCTCGCGTTTTCACGCTTTCACAAAATTCATATTTTGTGTGGACTTGGCTTTGTATATATGTGAATCACAGGTCAAACCTTGATTCCTCAGACTGAGCTATGGAGCAACTATCTACAATAGTGTCCCATTGACCAAAGCCATATTGGAACCATACTAAGTTCATGAATGAACTATATGATTCAACATCTTCTATGTCGCTTTGAAAGCGGCAACATACTTAGCCTTTGTTATAGAATTCGCCACAGTAACCTGTTTGGAACGATTTCCAAACACCGTGCCACCATATCGTGTATTACACAAAACCCTTACCTTAAATCGAAAATCGCATGGAGCATTGATGAAGACTGTATCGATGTAATTACTTACAACGAGCACTTCATAATCTCTGCTTGCGAGAAAACATGTCATCAGTGCTACTCCAGTACTCAATGACATTTTTCACTGTTGTCCCATGATCAGTACTTTGATCACTTTGGTATCTACACTCGCAACTCCTTGGGAGTACTGGACATATCTGGTTGTTTTACATACCATGGAATACATGATTAATCCAAACACGAAAGTGTGTGGAATCTCCATCATGTATTTTGCTCATCAGTGTTTTGGGACACCGAGTCTTGCAAAAACCCTTTCCATGTGACTTCGGCAAGAATCACTCCTTGGCGTTTTAATGCTAAACTGTTTTAGCATCTTGTCAATATGTATTTTTGGCTTAGCCTATTAGGCAATTCTATCTCGTAGATAAATATGCCTAATGTCAAGGCTATTTAGCCCAAGCACTTCATCGAAAAACTATTTTTAATGAAGTCCTAATTCGTGTCAAGAAATTTCCAATCAACAATGTGTCAAGCACACAAAGTTTTTAGAAATATTATTATGCTCCCACTTACTTTCTTGAAACCACAAGCATCTTCGTTATCCATTGATGAAATCAAACTCTTTTGACTATTTCATCAAAAACGAAGATTCCAACTCCATTTTGCTCTCTTCTATCCATTGCTGGAACTCTGAAGTTTGCATACTTACTAGCATCCTCTGGATTGACAAAATACCTTGGACTGCACCACATGCAAGTCCTAGGTTGCATTTCCATCACATGGTAATCCTTTTGGCATCCATGTATCATATCTCAAGATTGAAATATGTATTAATTGCTAGTTTAACCCGATCTGATTTTAAGCATCGCTATGGTGAGACAACCTCATCGTAGTCAACTCCTTGAACTTGTTATTGCAACAAGCCGAGCTTTATGGATAAAACATTTTATCCATATCAGTTTATAGTTCCATTAATGTTCGTTAGACTCTAAGTCTTCCGAAGGGTTTATCAAGATATAATATTGAATCATTTATGGAAACTATCTTGGATTATATTGGCATTTAGCCAATTCCGGAGTCAGGGCCCATCAACGCTTCCTTGTGTATCGTAGGTATACTGTTGTCTAACAACAATATCTCGTATGCGCACCTGAGAGGTTTGCACGAGTTTTGCCTACGTGGTTCAGCTGCAAGTTCGACCGAAGTCCATACATCTCATGTAGAGGCTTCCGTATCAGTCGCAGTAGGAAACTCTGGAATCACTTCTAAGGTTCCTTTCCTTTGATCTGATGACGAAGATACTGTTATCTCGTCGAGTTGCACTGTTCTCCCACTCACCTTTTTGCAAGAACCATTCTCTTTTAAAAGCATACCGTTCTTGGTGGCAAACCTTTTGCCTCGGTATAGTGGTGGAGGAATTCCCAATTACTTGGGATAACCTACAAAGTAGTTCTTGTCTGATTTGTAATAGGTTTATAAATATTTTACACAAGCCCCATATTCCAAATGTTAAGAAAAGACAAAGCATGGTTGGGCGTACCATACCATGGCGTCATTTCAACAGACCTGATGGTGCTCTTTTCAGTGTAAAAGCCGCAGTCTCTAAAGCATTACTTTTAAAAGGGATAATGGAAAATTGATTTATGTCATCTTTGATCTTACCATGTCATAAATGGTTTGATTACATCTTCACGGATATTCCACTCATAGTGGTGCTCCGTGAGGTGTAAGTTATGAAACTCTTTTCACAACTCATCAGACATTCGCTAAACTTGTAACTCAAATATTCCTTTCCGCAATCAAATTGCAGAAACATAATTTTCTTGTTATAATAATTTCTACTTCATATTGAAAACCTTATGAATGATTTCAAAAGATCCAGACTTACGTCTCATCAAGTAAATATCCATATATCCACTTGAGTCATTTCTGAAGATAGATAAATCCACTGCCAGCAACAACATTTATTGGACTACACATCAAAATGTATGATCACCAATAAGTTTGTTGCTCGTTCCTTATGGCCTATGAACGGTATTTCAGTCACTTCACTTTTCGGAGGAAAGTTGCAACTGTCAGATGATTTATAATCAAACGACTTCAAAATCCATCATTATGGAATTTCTCCATGCGGGTTTCTCCAATGTGACCAAATGCAGTGCCACACATGTGTGGTATTCTTTTAGTCTTGCGACATTTAGCGTCAGTGTTATGGATGTATCATATTACCATCAATATTCATAACATACATCCCATCCACGATGGAAGCATGGCCCTTATGTTATTCATAACACTGAACAACAATTGTTCTTTTATGAACAACCCTTTTGCAACAAACATTATGCAATGGGCTAGAGTGTGTAAAAACTCTAAAATGAATTATGAAAGTAAATTCGGAGGTAATATATTATTATCAATATTCATAACATACATCCCATCCATGATGGAAGCATGGCCCTTATGTTATTCATAATACCGAACATCAAAAGTTCTCTTATGAACAACCTTCTTGCAAGATACTTTATGCAATGGGCTAGAGTGTATAAAAACTCTAAAATGAATTATGAAAATAAATACATAGGTAATGTACCGAGTATAGCAACTTTTACTATGTTCCCAGCGCATATCTAAACCTCACTCCGGCAAGTCTTTTAGGCCGTAGTAGTCCTTGCATCGAATCGCAGCAGAATGCAATCGAGCGGGTATATTTTGTGATCAACTCACAATACCCAAGAATTAGTGATTAACATGTTTAATCATAATTCCCAAGAACTATTTCTTTGACCAGCCTTCCATACATCTATAACTCGTATGACATTCATACATGAGCTGGATATTCCAGTCTTCACTCTTTTTGCCTTTATACTTCTAATAATTTAACTTTTAGTATTTCTCCTACTCTCAGAAGAAGCACCCAACTTTAAGAGTGGCGTTAGCCCCGGACTTCCTAGGTTTGTAAGTCACACTAACACCCTTTGGACATTTCCTTTCTCTTTAAGTTGCTTGTTTTATTCACCTTCATCACATGATAAGCGTTCTTCTAGATCCCTCTGTTATTAGTCAAATGCATAGTAAACACTTTTACTAAGAATTTGCAAAACAAACATTGCTTTGGATATCCCATATCTTTTAGCCTTTGTTTGTGTCTGAAAATGATTTTCAGTTCCATGAATATCTCATAGCTATCCCAAACTTTTGAAGTCCGGGTCTCATGGAAGCAAACATATTGCACTTGACCGTAACGGAATTCTAGTTTTTGGATCGAAGGACGAGAGTCACATCTTCCATAGCATTAGCGGGAGAATACTGAAAGCATGCGATAGGACAAAGTCCTTCTCGACACTCTTGAGGACAATCCTCACATTACGTTACCAACCATAAAGTTTTAACCAGATATTTAACAACTTATTCAATTTTAACAGGGAAGGTGGAAACGCGAGCCATTATTCTACAACTATTATGCAAATTTCACTTAGACAAAGTTCATAATTAATTGCACTGAGAATTAAGCAAGTTAATTCTACAATGCGCTCCCACTCAAATCAATATCTCTCATAATTGATTGTGAGTGATACAAGACCCGCATTTCAATTGTTCGCCATTGGTGTAACACCACTGATGACGAAAATTTCAATCGGTAGGCCAACTTGCCAATCACATCTATATGTGATTCTTGTTCATCTTTCGATGGGCGTGTTCCGAGCTCATGACGGTCATGCCTGAACGTCAAGACAACCAAGTGATCTCGCTGCGAGGTCTCAACTCACCCGCCTCACACTTCTCTAATCGTTCGTACCCGTGTGACACGGCGCACCCCGAAAAGATAGGTGCCGTGACGGTGCTACACTTGGGTGAACACTAACTACTTGATATTTTTGTGAGAGATCACCCTAATAAAAGCGACTACCGCGCAATCAAGAAGGGTGCATCATAAGGGATAAACATCTCAGGCAATTCATAATAGCATGATATGGTATAGCCCTTTCTGACGGAGAAGTCTTGTATTTCTTCGTCTTCGGCATTTTGCGTCGGTGTTCACCTTCGCGAAGATTGCCACCACCTTGTCGATGCACTAGATAATATTGCTATCTCTATAGCTAATAAAATAAGTGCATTACTTAAAGTTGACACGCAGGTCATTTAAAGTGACAATCATATGGCTCCAGCCATCATGCTGAATCATGACACGCAGGTCATGTTAATTATTTTACATCATATAGTCATCTCATACATAATCAAATTAATATGAGCACTGCTATACCACATCACATGCACATGCAAACCATCCTGCAAAACCAAGTTAGACGCCTCTAATCGGTTTATATAAAATTTCATTTTACGTGGCTTCTAAGGTTTCGAACAAACCGCAGCTACCAACGTCCATCATCAAGTATGATTATTCAAGTCGCTAGATTAACTTTACGGGGTGTATGAAACACGATATAATAAAATCTCAAGCCCCATACTGAACTTCATCATACGCATGACCCCCGTGCAGATCATATCTGCATTGCACTTTTGTCTGCGAAATTTCATCTTTCTCTCTAACTATGGTGGAATTCAATGAACTGTTAGCACTTCGTTGATCAATCAGGATCGCAGATTGCCAGAACTTTGAAATTCCACCATGCTGTTATCAAGATCAGAAATATGCAAATTCCAGGGAAGCAACAAGAACATCGAGTAACAGATTTCATCTGCTACCCGCACAAATAATTTTCAGTAATAGAACTCATCTACTACAAATTATATTGTGCAATACCCATACATCTCTATGTATTCTAGATCGTAACCTGCATCTACGCATAGCACGGCTCATGATGCCACTGTAGGGGAACGCAGCAGAAAACAAAAATTTTCCGACCTACGCACCAGCCCAGGACCACTATGGAGACTGCATACAAGGTTTGATCTTTTCGTTACCGACTCGTAGCGCAGCGGAAGTAGAGTCGATGACGATCGGCGGTGCAGATCCCCGCAGCTAGGATTTTACAACCTTCCAACCGCGAGGATGTACTCCCTCGTCAGCTCACCGGACGGATCTCCGGGCAGCCCTTTGGGAGGCCTCGGGACAGTCCCTCGGATAGTCCCACCGGACGGATCCTCGGACAGCCCTCCGGGAGGCCTCTGGACAGTCTTTCAGATAGTCCCACCGGACGGATCCTCAGACAGCACTCCGGGAGGCCTCTGGACAGTCTTTCGGATAGTCCCACCGGACGGATCCTCGGACAGCCCTCCGGGAGGCCTCTCAGACAGCCCTTCGGGCGGGTCACTCGGACAGCCCTTCGGGAGGACCCCCGAAACTCGGACTGTAACTCGAACAGCCCTTCGGGAGGACCCTCGAACAGCCCCTCGGGCAAAAAGATTGAACCTACGACCTCTCTACGGGGTTGCACACATACGGTGTCATCTATCCGGCAGGGCTTCATCGTCCAGAACTAGTTCCCACCGGAACCCAGACAGCCTTTCGGCTCTACGAAACTATTTCGCGGGGAGGGAGAGAAGAAGGCCAGATCATGCATGGCTTGTGTATGTTGAGAAAGAGTGTGTCTTTAGGCAGCCCCCTCCAACCCTATTTATAGGCCAAGCCCAAGGGTAGCTTCTCCAAGAAGCTAAGGGGAAAAATACCAAAAGGCCCTCAAGGTAGCTTCTCCAAGAAGACACCCAAAAAACACTTTCACTATTCACGGAAACATTTTTCCGCGACCGTTTAATCCGAAAATATTTCTGTGGGTCTTAGAATAATTCCAGTACCCACACAAATGATTTTGGACGCGTTCCGAAACAATTCCGGATTAGTGATTTTCATCTGCGAAAATCAAACAAAGCGGTTCCGACAGCTCCGGAACATTTCCGGTTTTTTTCTCCGAAAAATCCTAGAAGTTCCCAGACCAATTCTGGCACCCTCCAAGAATTTCCAGGCGTGTGCCGAAACCATTTTGACTTAATGGTATACCCTGAAACAACTTTTCAGTTTTACCGAAACTATTCCGGTGCTATCTCTCCGGAACTTTTCCGCTGTCTCCGAAACTTTTCCGGTGACTTTCTCTCAGACTCCCTGTCAAGTATTCAGCAGATAGATGACCCTTAAGCGTGTGACCCTATAGGTTCGGTGAAGTATAGACATGACCGGAACTCTTTCCGATCAATGATCAACATCGGAGCCGTGGACACCCATATTGACCCCTATACCCACACAAATGAATATTCGAGTGAACCTCCAGTTGCCGTGTGCTATTCCTGTTGCTTCGCGATATGTTACAAATACCCGAGGTGAGAATCATCGGCATCCCCGTGGATCAACACTTGTCCACAATGCCAGTTACCTCGTTACCGGTTTTGTTCTCTTTTCTCGTTCCTGTGTTCCGGCATCCCTGTGATCAAATCACAATGTGTCTGGCCAGACGATGGTGGATACCGTAACACCGAGAGGGCCCAGAGATATCTCTCCATCGTCGGAGGAGCAAATCCCAATCTTGAGCTATCAAGTTACTTGACATACTTTTCCATGAACCCGTAAGCCGCCGTAATAGCCACCCTTTTACGGATGACGTTTAACAAACCCCAAAGTTCATAAAGCAAGCATGAAGAAACTCGATACTCTTATGGTCTAAGGAATTATGCAAACATTAACTTTTTCTGTGTTATTAACCATTAACTTGTGACGAATGAATCTCATAGCATAACATCAATTCGGGTCGATTCAACACAAGTGTTCTCCTAACATTGTGCCCTCAAAGTTGCCGGCATAGTCATGCCCATGATTAGGAAAACAGAACCATCATGCAACACTTGAGCTAGTCTTAGAGGCCAGACTAGGAATACTTTTTACCGTTTATTATTCCACACGTGCATATGAGTCTTCCTCCGAGCCTCGTGGTTATTGCAGACTCGAGAACCATAGCAGTTATAGCACGGAATATAAACTTAACTACAAACATGGAGATAAATAATAACACTTATTATTGCCTCTAGGGCATATCTCCTACAGACATAAGGTTTATCAATCCGTGGGAGGTGTAGGATGAAGATGGTCCCTCTCAAATAACCCTGCAATCAAATACAAGAAATCTCTTGTGTCCCCAACACACCCAATACAATGGTAAATTGTATAGCTGCAGTAGTTCGACAAAGAGATGGTGATACAAGTGTAGTATGCATTGTAGATATAGATTTTTGTAATCTTAAATAATAATAAAAGCAAGGTAGCAAGTGATAAAAGTGAGCACAAACGATATTGCAATGCTCGGAAACAAGGCCTATGGTTCATACTTTCACTAGTGCAATCTCTCAACATCATTAGCATAATTGAATCACATAACAATCCCTCAAAGTGCGATGAACAATCACTCCAAAGTCTCTATTCCTATCGGAGAAAGTAGGATGAAACGCGTAGGTAGTAAACCACTTCAAAGTTGTGTTTCCAATCAATCTTATGAACCACCCCAAAGTGTCACGAATAGTTCTAGAGATCGTACTACGACAATACCATATGATACACATCAATCAACTCTAATGTCACCTAGATACCCCAATGTTACCACGAGTATTTTCGAGTGAGACATGCATCAAGTGATCTCAAATCCAAAGTATTCAATCCGATAACAAAAAGACCTCAAAGAGTAAAACTCAATCCACCACAAAAGAGATAGAGGGGAAGAACTTCATATGATCCAACTATAATAAAAAAGCTCATGATACATCAAGATCGTGCCAAATCAAGAGCACGAGAGAGAGAGAGAGAGAGAGATCAAACACATAGCTACTGGTACATACCCTCAGCCCCGAGGGTGAACTACTCCCTCCTTGTCATGGAGGCATCGGGGATGATGAAGATGGCCTCCGGTGATGGCTTTCCCCCTCCGGCAGGGTGCCGGAAAAGGCCTCCAGATGAGATCGTTTCGGAACAGAGGCTTGCGCCGGCGGAAAAACTCATCTAGGTTAACTTTCGAGGGTTTCTGAATATATAGGATTTTTCAGCGTTGGAATCACGCCAGGGGGAGTCCCAAGAGTCCCACAAGCTCACAAGGCACACCCCTATAGGGGGGCACCCCTTGAGCTTGTGACCCCCCTGGGCACCTTCTGGCTCCCTCCCGAAGCTTCGTGGGGTCTCTTTCCTTCCATAAAAAACCACCGTAAATTTTTATCGCGTTTGGACTTAGTTTGGTATGGTTTTTCTGCGAAACAAAGAGATAGGCAAAAAACAGGAACTAACACTGGGCACTAGATTAATATGTTAGTCCATAAAAATAATATAAAAGTGCACCAAAACCATGTAAAACTCATGTAAATATAGCATGAATACTTCATAAATTATAGATACGTTGAAGACGTATCAGCTGTTGCCGCCGACGCGAGCTGGTTGCTGCCGCCGCACGCTGCACGAGGATTCGATTGCTTTTTATTTTTATGTGTGAGGATGTTTTGTGCTATTTTACATGGACTCTTTTGTAAATTCAATTGGTTTATACGGGATCTGTTCTGCCGACATACAAATCATACCGCAAATTCGTTTTAGAAGGAACCGTATACTGTTTTTAGAGGGCACGGTTTTAGCAGATCTGCTAGAGATGCTCTTAACCGACCGTTATTTTCTCTTACTCCCATTGGTTTCATGGAGCACACGTGATATTTCTATGCTAGCATGCATTTCCTAGCTTTACCTAATCGTACCCCACAACCAGCCCTACTAAGGGCATTTCCAACGCTGATCCGCAAATTCCTCCGGTATATGTCTGTTTTTGTGTCCGGACGTGTCCACGGACATGATATGGGAGGGAGCCGTCCAACGCTAATTACAAAGTATCCGGCTAGCAGGAGAAAAAGTAGGGTGGTGGGATATTGTGGTGTGGTGTCTAGTTGGGAGGAGAGAGAGGAGAGGGGGACCATGCATATGTGGAGAGAGAAGAGAGGAGGACCGCGCGGAGGCTTTTGGTTGGTCAAGTGGATGTCCGGACTCCGGTATAGCTCCCCCATGTTTGTCTTCACTTTGCCGGAAAACGGACGTCCGGACCACTTCACGGACCGATGCAGGACCGTGTTGCAAAAGTGAACAAAAGTGTCCGGTCAGACATATACTGAAGTTTTGCAGGTCTCCCTTGAAGATGCCCTAAACAAGCTGTCACGTGCACATACATGCAAGGTTGCACACATGCATCACTTGATTTTCTCGTACACCGATTATTAAATTTGCACCTGCTCTCGGTGGGGGTGTGGCAAATCCAAACTCTAGACATTCGCGGACGCGTCCGAATGGCCTCTCATATTGATTGCCGGGCAGCCATACTCATCAAAGATAAAGCCTTAAATACATATACGTGGATCATATAGCATAAATTCATTACAATTCAACAGTTTAAAAATACAACAAAGCAAAATAAATTATAGTACAACAATTCAGACATGGCAAAATGAAATTCAAGTCTAAGCATGACGGATCAATCGTTGGACGGATCATTCGCCGGACGCCATCCTTGCCGCCTCATCTGTCGCGGCCATCCCTGTCGCCTGCTTTGCCTCCATCTGTGCCGCCTGCTCCGCTGCTTCCATCGCCACTCTCGCCGCCTTGTACTCCTTACGTTCGTTGATCTTCTTCTTCCACCCGATGAGTCATATCTTTCCTTGCTCATCCAAGAGGTTTGCGTCAGCCAATATTATTCTCGAATCCTCTATGTCTCGAGCAAGTTGCAACCTCTACTTCTCAATCTCTATTAATACAAAAGTCCGGACCTTCTCGATCTCCCATTTGAGACACGCCTCTTTCTTCTCCAACTCTATCTTCTGCCACTCAATTTGCCAACTTGTTGCTCTCAATTGCCAACTTGTTGTTCACCCTCTCTCGGTTCTAATCCATCCTTTCTTTCTGGGCATCCAACATGAGCTTGTACCTATCCTCTTTCTTATTCTCCCTTGTGGAAAAATGCCCGTCTATGTGGTGGACATTTTTGTCGCCGCTGTGTCACGGCGGCCCTCCCCTTCTTCCACTTGTTTCCCATCACTTGCCGGTTATTCATTGGCACAGTGGCTTTTCCATTCTCCCCTGCAACTTCTCCCTCTTCTTCATCTAATCCAATTGATTGCTGGGAGCTTGATCCATCATTCTTCCTCTTGCCGGCTTTGAGATCTTTCATAAGTTGTGCCCACTTTGGTTTGCCATTCAGTAGCACCCAATAATGGCCAAAACCGAATGGCTTCTTCTCCATTTGTTGGTACATAGTGCCCGCCACCACTTCTAGGAAACAATAAGTATAACAATGAGAATGCAACAAAAAAACAAGCAATTCGACAAAAAAAAGAAGCAATTCAACTTACGTGAGTTCATACTCCCATCCCACTTTGAGAGCGGCCGATCACTTGTGCATAGTAGCCGACATACTTGTTCACTTCCCCTTGAATGAGCCCCCATCGATGTTGGAGCGATGCCACATTACGGGTGGTCACGATAGGATGTGGCTCCGCATATTCCTTGTGTTCATGATAGTGCTTGTGGACCTTCTCCTAATACCTATTGCCCTTTTGATCCGTGCCACATATAGGGTCCATGCTTGTGGCTAACCAAGCTTTAACCAATAAGATATCCTCAAAGGTTGTGAATGTCAGACCTCTTGCCTTGCTACCTTTGCCTTTCTTTTTTTGTTGGGGTTGGCGTTTGATGTTACGGCAACTTCAAACGTCGAACAATCTGGGCCCCCCAAGTCATGATCCATTTGGGTAGTTTCTTGATTCTCACTGATCATGTCCGACATGAAATTCTCCTAAAATTACCATATTGCAAATAAACTAACAGTGTATGCAACTAATTGATCATGTCAGACATCAGAAGGCAAGGTATTGATCGGAAAGGAGCAAAAAGATATACCGTGTTCTGGTGTGTCATTCCGTCGAACAAGACGTGGCCAGACCGAGTGCCGCCGTTGCCCGTGCTTGTCCGCGCTCGTTGGAGCTGCGACGAGTCACACATGTTGTCCTCCGACGCCTGCGTTGCCGAAAAAACATCCAGAATGGCCCAATCGGCCGTTGGATCGTCTGGCCGCCTTCCTTGTCGGCGGCTGGATGGACGGGGGTCGGGCACGGCCGAGGGGACACATCCTTCTCGAGGTCCACTAGATGAACTCCCTGTGACGCCGCTCCTTCTCGCGCTGCCTCCTTCGCCGGTCCCTCCGGGCGACGTTCTCCGGCTTGCAGGCCGGAGCCAAGGACGAAGCCCCACGGACGAGGCCGAGGAAACATATCCGTGGTGACGGTTGGGGATGTGGTGGACAACATCTAGAGCGGCAGATGGGGCCCGGCGGCGTGGATGGGGGAGAAGGGTGGACGAAGGCGACGGCTCGGACGCGGGAAACGGTGGACGGATGCGGGAGGAGGGCTGTGAATTTGGTGGGCTAGGTCATTTTGGTGCAATTTACGGTGGGTCTGACCTGTTTGGTCCGACATGGCGGACACGTCCGGGCCTCCCTATACCCACCCTAAATTTGAGCTAAATATATATGAGAGGTGCCGGTTAGACCGGACGTATAGGGCCGGGACGAGACGTCCGTCTGGGACCGTCCGCCCGGGCATATAGAAGAAGGGAGTGGGGGGTTTGAAGAGCCCGGCTGTAGATGCTCTAACCGGACGACACGGTGCAGTTTCTCGTAGAGCCAAAGCTGCTCGTGCAACCAACCGACGACATAGCACGTGCTCGATCCGGCCGGTGATGTGTTTCATGCATGGTAGATCCGATTGGTTTGTGCACAAACCGCATGTAACAAAAGTGTAAAGAACCGCATCATCACCGGACATGCAATTAAGGGAGGGACATGCATGGGCCTATTTTCTGCTAGAAAACATGCAAAGATGGCGACGCGCCGTTCGTCGCCCCGCGTGATGGAGCCATGCATGTCTTGTTCTTCACCGCCGCGTCGATCTCACTCTCAGTGGCAACGCCCCATGCATACATATATAGGCCGGCCTACCTATAGCTAAGCCAGCGGCCGTGTACACTAATTGACCGGTGACCACATGCAAGCTTGTTGGCACATGCGTTTTGGGTTGGCCTTCGACTTACCTGCAGTGGCATGAATTTTCGTCGACCGTGTATATGTGTACTTGAGTAGACGTGTTCCCGCGTGGGACCACGCACGCAAGGCTCACGGCTAACCCAATGGCGTTGCTTCAGATTTCTTATCATGACACTGTGCATCTTGAAGAAGACGGCCACGGATGCATTTGTCAATTTTTTGCAAGTCCTATTCAGTTACAACCCACTGTGTATAATATCATCCAAAAGAACTTAAATGCCACATTTGGTCATGTCCCTTGACGTTATACCTTTTGATGCATTTCTCAGAAGATTAACCTCTTTGTTATACCTTACATCAGTAGAAACATTTTATTCTTTGAGAGCCAACTTGTGGTTGGATGGTTAGGAGGGTGGTGGTAGCCCCAACCCACTAGGGATCAAACCACACATGCGTGTCTCATAGGAGTAGGGTGTGCGTGCGCACGAACATAGGATTCAGTATATGTAGTGTATGTGATTGACTGCGTTTGTACTGTATTTCTGAGAAAAAAATGTGTTCTTTTGCTGCCTGCATGCATTCCGTATGTAATAATCTTAATTATGTGCATCTTTTTATGCGCAAGCCGAGAGTAACCTTTCATTATCAGCGAAGTCTCCTGGTATTCTATAGGTTGAGGATTGAGAATTCTATAGGTTTCGTTTGAGTCGAAAAGGAGAGGATTCTATAGGTTTCGTTGGAGTCGAAAAAGAATACCCGCCTTGCCTTCCTTTAAATAAATAATCACGCGGTTCTAGTGGTTTGCTTGTAACTACCATTGCACAAATTATTACTATTTCATTGTACAACGAAGAAAAATCACTATCACAGCATGCAAATTTGGTCCTATATCACATATCTAGTTATAAAATTACCATATAAAAGTCCGGAAATGTTATTGCTTTGAAGATATGATGCTTCAAACACCAGAAAACGACATCTTGCGGAGAGCAGCAAGTACAGTGAGGAAATCTCAGTAGCATATGTTGTTACAGCAAAGTACGTCTCCACCGACGCCGACGTCCATCATCCATCACATGACTTTTTTCTGTTGCGCTGTCGTGCACATGCGAGGAGCGACGCTAGCTTACGTATTTTTCTCCAAACCACGTTTACAGATGAAGTGATGAACAACTCAGTACAGTCGGAACGTACGGGAGCTAGCCGAGCACGTACCGTCGCATACGCGCGGGCGTAAGTACATTTGTACGTATTTACACTGTTCAAGTATACATACAGTTTCCTTTTCGAAAATCGTACGTACAGCGGCGCACCCCACGTACATGTGACTGAACTGGATCGATCACGTGTGAGAGGTTAACCGGCCATGTGCAGGGACTTGAGCCATTCCTCGTCGGACTCGAGGAACGACGCCAGGGCTCTCACGTCGTCCATCCAGTCTCCGCCGCCCGACCCCGACCCCGACGAGCACCGCTCGGCCGACGACGTCTCGGAGCTGCTGCCGCTGCAGGCATCTCCCTCTTCTCCCCCGGCCCGCGTCTCCTCGACGACCGGCGCGGGCGGCGGCGTCTCCCTGCGGAAGAAGAGGCCGCCAGTGCACCTCACGGGCTTGGGCGCCCACACCGCGGCCGGCGACGACGAAGGCGCTGCGGCATGGAGGACGGTGGGGACGGAGGTGGACATCCCAGCCGCGGCGCTCCCCGTAGAGCTGGAGGAGCCGGAGGCGACGGGCGTGGCGACGGTCCTCGCCGCGGCAATGGCGGGGCGGGCGGGGAGCGCCTTCCTGCCGAGCGTGCTGTTCCAGTAGTTCTTAATTTCGTTGTCTGTTCGGCCGGGCAGCCTTCCCGCGATGATGGACCACCTGTTGCCGAGCAGGCCGTGGAGCCTGACGATGAGCTCCTCCTCGTCGTCGGAGATGTTGCCCCGCTTGATGTTCGGCCGGAGGTAGTTCAGCCACCGCAGCCGGCAGCTCTTGCCGCACCGCCGCAGACCTGCATGCAGATTCATTCAGTTAACATGCGTCCCCTCCCGCTCTCCAGTGTCCAGAATTGTTCCGTCTATATACCTAGGGATTAGATCGACGGGTACGTACCAGCTCTCTGAGGGAGCTCCCTCCACCTGCCTTCACCATGGGCCTTGACGTAGGAAGCCAGGATTTCGTCCTCCTTGCTCGTCCACGCCCCTCGCTTCACCCCTTCCTTGGCACAGCACGCCCTCCTCCCCATCCTCCTCTCCCTCTATCTCTATCTCGCCGTGTGTGCTTTGTTAGAGAGGGGTAGTGGCCTGTGGGCAGCAGGGGTTGTTGGGGTATTTATACACCGGCGCCGCAGCGCGCCTACGTGGCCTGCTTAGCACCTTTAAGACAATCCACGGCCATCGGGAGCGGCACTTTCCTCAAGTGTTAGATGGACCAAAAGGCTTCCATGTGTGCATGAACAGGGACGTAACCAGGACGCCGTTATATATCGCTGGCAGGGACGATGATACCCGTCCAAATTCGATGCCATATTTCCATAACAAAGACCTATTCATAGTTGCCTTTTATGTCCAAGTGGCAGAAACATTACTCCCGCCACTGCAATATTAGGGATTCACTAGGGGTAAGTCGACTGAAAATCCAGTAGGTCAGTCGATTCGTTTCAGCCGTTGGATGCAAAACACGCGGTTCAGATTGCTTCTTCAACCTCCGGCCCACATTCTTCTTCTTCCCCAACCGCCAAACGTACCACCGGCCGAACCGCCGGCCACCACCGCCCGCGGCCAGCGGCCCTCCCGCGCAGCCTCGCCGCCTAGCCCTCCCCTCAACCTCCTCCCACCGCCGTGCCGCCGCCGCCCCCGACCATCTCTCTAAACCCGGTGATGACCAATTTTTTCCGGCGAACTTGCACCACCCCAACACCCCTAAGATAGATAATCGAGTCACCTGCCACCCTAAGATAGACCCAGAGGGTTTCTCCGGCGAGCTGGCGGCCGCTTCTTTCTTTCCTCCGCCTGCTGCTTCTTCCTTCGAAAATCGACTGACCCAAATCGCGTTTTCAGGTGACTGAAGCTAAACTGGCAATATTATTGTAAGGGTACCTGCAAATGCGCAGGTCAGCTTACTCATATTATGCTACGTTGGATAATTTGTGATGTGAAAGCTAGAAAATACAACCCACCCTTCTTTAAGATCGAGTGAGATTCTTTCTTAAGATTTAGGGGGAGAGTCGTTGGCCTCTTTTTCTTTATGTGTTGTCGCATTTAATACCCTGAACTATGCTTACTTACAACTCAATAACGTAGAGAAACTGCACAGTTAAGGACTAACTCTATCATTGTTGGCGCTCTAATTGGTTTATGTCATTTCGCGGCGCCTCTCTCAGAAGCTACGAAAAGATATACGAAGCTAAGCCCCATTTAATATATTTTTCTTAAATCATGAGAATAATAATAATAATAATAATAATAATAAGCATAAAATCTGACATCATATATGATATATCACATATAGTCTGCATACACATGTTCAGACATCAAAAAAATCAAGCATTGATCAGTCATCCTTTAGCGGCTTAGAGGGAATTAGCGAGCTATTAGAGTCATTTTAAATTTAGTGTTAAAGTGCATAAATTTAGCGAGAAGGCTCTCTAAAAGCTATAGCGGTGCAAAAGCTATAGCGCCCTATTTAAAACTATGTATATGTCTATTTATTACTTCTAAAAACTTGGTTTCAAAATAATTATATACACGAAAGAAATCAAAAGCACACTTGATGTCATGTTTTTCATTCCCCGAGAAGACTAGTGTTACTCACCACACCTTTCCCATCTATTCTCGAACTCAATGGTACTAAAAAAATGAAACCAAATACCTTAATTCTGATGTGTTCGAAACGCTACTCCGTTAGAAAGAAAATATGAGCAAATTAAACCATACCCCATCAGAAAGCCGAAGTAAATCATGTCGGAGGCTCCACCAAACACTAGTCATATGCATAAAGCAAAGCGCTAGAAGATGTAAATTCGTACACTCTGAATTAAAAAAAGCGTGTTCTTAGAAATGCCAACGATTACTTGATTCCCCTGTTTTCGTCGGTGTAACAAAAGGGAAAACATTACTGGTTGTCATCTGCTAACTTCTACTCCCTCCGTTTCATAATTCTTGTCGTGGTTTTAGTTCAAAAAAAAATTGAACTAAAACCACGACAAGCTTTATGGAACTGAGGGAGTATATCCTTCATGCCATCCATAGTCAATACTAAAGTTGTCTTATATTACTGGTTGTCTCTTATGTTGGCTAGCTATGAGCGAAGACCAAAGAGACCGACCAAAAAAAAATTCATACAGATAAGAGTATTTATTTGCCAAAACTGGTGACATGACACCCTTATTTGGTGCCAATTGCCTAGACACACTATGAAACATGACATTGGCTCATACCATTACAAAATCGATATGGTGATGGTCTGACAAGAAGATTATTCATTGTCTATGTTGCTATGTTTTGTATGTGTGTTCATAAGCGTTACATACTTAGTCTATGCTACAGCAGTATGAGAGTCTGGTCTTAGTGGCGCCGGAATGTACACAGTTAGGGCAGGCGATACGCGAGGTGTTTACCCATCATATGTAAAGGTCTGGGCTCCATATCGAGTGTCCTCCACCATAATAATTTATAAAAATAATTGTGTGCATCATAGTGATACAGAGGCCAGGGTTTCAACCTCCTTTTCAAAAAGAAAAGAAAACATGAAGATGTTAAAATATTTTGTTGTTGTGCCTTCTTAATATGATGATGCGACAATTAATAAAACACTCCATTATAGTAAACCATTACAAAGTGGAGTCCATTTCCATAAATAAAAAAGTCGAGTCCATTTGCCCGAACACATATTCCAGCGATCCAATCATTCAATTGTCATTTCTATGAAGTATCGTGTGAAGATATCTCAGTAAATCGAACTTTGACACACGCCCAAACTTTTCCTCTTCATTTTCTGTCCTCCTCCTCTTCGTGTATGTCTGTTCTGTCTACAGCGATGACGCTGTCCTCCCTGTCCGGAGCTCTTGCTCGTGCCTTGGACAAGCTCCAGCAATGGCGCCATGGAGAAGGTTTCCGGTCGATGGAGATGCATGGGCTCCGGCCTGCCGGCGCTGGATGCTCCGCCACTAGCGTGCCAGCGTGGAGATGTTGACCCCAGCTCGCTGCTCTCGCGCCTTACATCTAGCCGGGGCCACTGTCCCCATGCTGGATCTTGTCCGCGATTTCAATAAGGACTAGCCAGCTATCTCCCCTATAGAGACAAGGAAAGAGCAAGCTGAGGACAAGGATAGGTTATGGACTGATGTGTTCTGTGTTCATGGGTGAAGTCGCTAGGGCCAGCCTAGAAGGGTGGTGGGGCAAAGGGGCGACAGGTCCCAACCCATCATATATACAGGTATCTTTGCCTCAAAAAAATAATTACAGCTATCTATATGTGCTGAGGTAATAAATAAAGCAACTAGAATAGTAGTATATATTTTTGGCACTGAATACTTTCACTCATCCAATTTTATTGGTGGATATATCTCCAAGGGCGTCGATCATTTAGTTTCCCACGGTTTTAAAACTTCTACTATTTTCTTCTCCACTAGACTCCATGAACACTGCATGCACGCATCTCTGTAATTCGGACTTAACATGATTATTATTTTTAGTCTTGAGATGCAATCATTCAATTAAAGTAGATGTAAAACTGTGTCCAGAATTTTCAGTATATGTCTAGTGAGTGTTGTGATGTGTGACATATTGAATATTATTGTGGTGACTAAAACAACAGATACGAGTGTTTTGACGTAAATAAAGGGGGTCCACATAGTTATCTTTCCATGGGCCCTCCGTTGTGTGTCGAGGATCTAGAATTCACTTTTGTATTGGTTATGTATTTAATCAGGAGTCAGTGACAGCACCATTTACTCAATTGGAGCCGGTAACAACATTTCTAGGCTCCTCAACAGTTGTTTTATTTCTCTTTGTTTCTAACCTTGTTTAGAACTTCACATGTATTTGGGTTGTATGTGTCCTAAGAGCTCCAGGGATAAACACTTCAAGATTGTTTTTATTATGCGGCGATGATTAAACAAAAGCTTTTATTATCGAAGAGAATGAGAGTTTGCTCGAAATTTATTCATGGTCAGATCTAGTTGGGTACTGGGAAGGGAGATAGCTAGGTTGAGGTTGAACATGAATCTTACATGTGGATCCTATATGGCAATGAGAGAAGTATGTAGGAGGGGAGTACACATCCAAAGGGCTCAAATGCCATTTTACAGGTATGCTTTGTGGGATGTGCTTCCCCTCCAAGTTTGAAAAGATCAATAGATCTTTTACTACTAATTAGCTGCTAAATGAGATTAGATTAAGTTGGCTCGCCCCTCGTCCAAATAAATCTAGCCCACACGGTGTTCCCGTACGAACTCATATGCTCATCCCTCCCCACGTATGCAACAAGGCTTTCTGCCTAATTCGCTAAGGTTTCTCATCATGAGAAATAGAAGAAAACAGGCCGCGGCCAATCTTCCCTAAGAAGAACGCCAAGGCGCGTCGAAATCTCCTTTGTGTTGCAAAAACCGACTGCAATCTTGCTGATGATGTGCCTTGCTGCGATGGGTCAGGAAGATATGGCCGAAGAGGATGGAATGCAAAGGCAATGGCACGCCCACTCACTTACAAGGCTATAGTTAATTATGAGTTGCCGGCGTTGGCATCGATAAGGAAAAAATGAAAATGAAAACCTTTCAGTCAATCAAACAGTTTGGGTTGATCGAAACAGATTGGTTACCGTCCAATTAATCCCGTAAGTAATTTCATGATTCCTGAATTTTAGGATTTCACTAACACGCGTATAAACTTGGGTTGAGATTTTATATAAAACTAGTAGGTTACACATTCCTTGCACGGGAGAGTAAGTGCAACCGAAACCGATTTATCACGTAATAATAGGCAAACATATAAATTTGGAGTCACATATGGATGGAATATAAGATGTAGGTTTAAGTCTCAATGCCCATTCCATTAAAAATCAAATTATGACTACAAAATATTTGATGACTATGTGGTATATACTATACAAAACAAGTGTGGAATATATAAGAATAGCTAAATACTCAATCTACAAAGACAAGTGGACTTTAGGAAGATGCTGACATATCATCGAACCAAAAGAAACACAAATTATAAAGTAAAAAACACATGTCAATTCTTTTGTAAGAAAAAAACTTGGGAGAAGGGTGTAGAACAAATGAGAAGTGGTTGTATTTTGTGCATATTGTGTAATGTAAATGATATAACAAAAATGAATGACAATTCTCTTAACCGAAAAGGTTGGAGAATTAAAGTATGGAAGAATCTAGAACAAATGAGAAGAGTCTTTGTTTTGAGGTTTGTGCACATTATGAATGTGCCTAAGCTCAAGTAGAATCTTCTAGACAGTACACGTGGCAAAATCTGATGTACTGAAGAGAATATCTGAGGATCAATACTACTCGGATTTGCCACCTTTCAATCGTTGGATTGGTTTCATCCAACAACTAATATTCAAAGTTATTTTTCAGACACTATATAGTTGTATAGATATAGATAAAAGATAGTAGACTATTCCGATTTGTTGTGGGTAAAACCATGATTCATTACTCAGCCAGATTGGCGAGATTGTTTTTTTTACGGGAAAATGGAAATTCCATTAAACTTCACGCACAGCAATGTCACTGGCTAACAGTTTTACAATGCAATTGGGGGCAGAGGCCTCCCAGAAGGAGTCGTAAGACTCAGAATGAACGCCTAGCTTGGCAAGCTCATGGGCTACAGAGTTACAAGTGCGCCGGCTGAACAAAAAAGCATAGGAGTCAAAGTTTAGAATGCATAGGCTTCTAGCTTCCTTCACCAGCACACCAATAGTTGCCTTGTCATATTCGTTGCTCTTCAAAGCATGAACAAGGGTTGAGGAGTCAGACTCGAAGATGATTCGATTTGCCCCAATCCTGATCGCCCCATCAATGGCAGCAAGACAGGCTACAGATTCAGACTGCAAAGCACTTTTCAGGTTCACAGACTTGCCCGCACCAGCAGCGATAAATTCGCCAGCCTGATCACGGACCACATAGCCCCAACCCCCTGCACCTGTTTTTTCATCAAAGGCTCCATCAAAGTTAACCTTCACATGATGCATTGGAGGTTTGCTCCATCTGTGAATGTCCGGTGGCTTAGAAGGCTTGTTCAGTTTTCGCAGGCCCAGGGACTCAATCAGCAGCTTCTCCACACGGTGACAAACCACTTGAGGCTTTGGAGTCGCTTCACCAGCATTGGCCTTGTTGCGGACATTCCACCACTCCCACATAAGGGTCACGGCCTTCAGCTGCGTGTCTTCATCACACCTCCACAGTTCTTGAAGCATGGAGTGGGCTGAATTGCAGAGCATGAGCTTTTCTCGGGTCTCACCCAAATTCAAAATGTTCCAGCATTCTTTAGCTTTCTTGCACTTCAGGAAGGTGTGGCCTCCATCTTCATTTAACCTATGGCAAACAGGACATCTAGTGTCCAAGTCCACGCCCAGCTTTTGAATTTTCATGCGGTTAGCCAGACTATTGTGGGCAAGGCGCCACACAAACATCTTCACCTTGCTAGTGGCCTTCAGGGACCAGATATGCTTCCAATCAAATTTAACAGTGCTGTTAGCAGAGTTTTCCTTAGAGCTTGCAGCGTCTCTTCCCAGCCTTCTATCGCGCAGCATAACACCAACCTTGTATGCAGATTTGACCGAGAAGATGCCACGCTGATCAAAGTGCCAAGCAAAATTATCCTCCATCCCTTCGCAGATGCTAATGGAGACGATGGCCTTCGCGTCTTCCTCCTGAAAGAGATCACGAACCATCTCCTCGTCCCAGCCCCCGGTGTTTGGATTGACCAAATCTGCCACTAGAGTGATTGGGGAGCGCCCAGGGAGAGACCTAGGCCTCCTTGTATCGCCCTCGGGAATCCAAGGATCTTCCCACACCTTGATGCTAGTCCTATCCCCCACTCTCCAGATAATCCCCTCTTTTAATAAGTCCACCCCTTTTAGGATGTTGTGCCATGTGTACGATATGCCAAGGGCGGCAACAGCGTCCAGAAGCTGTCCGTCAGGGAAATATTTAGCCCGCAGCACCCTCCCACATAGAGACTCGGGGTCTTGCAGTAATCTCCAGCCTTGTCTAGCCAACATAGCCAAGTTAAAGATGTGGAGATCACGAAGGCCCAGGCCACCCTCACTTTTGGGCTTCGTTAGACATTGCCAGCTCAGCCAATGATGACGCTCCTCATCTTGATTATTCCACCAATAGCGACAGACCATTGAGCTGATTTCATCGCAGAAAGATTTGGTGATGTCAAAACAGGACATGGCATAGATGGGGATCGCCTGGGCCACGGCTTTAACCAAGATCTCCTTCCCTGCTCTAGACAAGAATTTCTCCTTCCACCCCTGGATCAACTTCCAGATTCTCTCTTTAAGATACTCAAAGGCCTTGGATTTTGATCTACCCAGGAAAATTGGGAGACCAAGATATCTTTCATTGAAGGCTTCGTCTCGAATTTGTAGAATCCTCAGAAAATTCCTTTTTGCTCGCTGAGAAGTTCCCTTTCTGAACATAACAGCGGACTTTTCCTTGTTTATCATTTGGCCAGACGCATCCTCGTAGAGAGCAAGGATCTCTTGGAGCCTTCGAGGACTTGGCTCATTCGCCTTCATAAAGATCAAGGAGTCATCGGCGAAGAAGAGGTGGTTTATCTTGGGCGCCGAAGGGCAAACCTGAACTCCCTGCAGGGATCCATCCTCCTCGGCCCGGCGAAAGAGAGCCGAGAGCCCCTCAGCACACAAAATGAAAAGGTAAGGTGATAGAGGACATCCCTGCCTCAGGCCACGCTGAGGCACCACCACCTCAGTCAGATTCTTGTTCACCTTTACCCTGTAAGTGACCGTGGTCACACAACGCATCACCAGCTGCACCCAGCTATGAGAGAAACCCAGCTTCAACATCATCTTCTCCAAGAAAGACCACTCGACACGGTCAAAAGCCTTGCTCATATCCAGCTTGACAGCTGCAAGCCCATCTCTACCTCCCTTCCTCTGGCGCATGAAATGAGTGGTCTCATAAGCGATCAAAATATTGTCGGTAATCAGCCGTCCGGAGACGAAGGCACTTTGGCTAGGGGAAATGACCACATCAAGCACCTCCTTCATCCGACAAGCAATCACCTTTGTGACAATCTTAAACACCACGTTGCAGAGGCTGATCGGCCGCAACTCCTTCAGGCGGGTTGGATTCTTTACTTTGGGGATCAAGACAATAACCGTCTCGTTCCAGCCCGCTGGAATTTGTCCACCATTCAGAACCTCGAGAATCTCACCCTGCACCATGTCCCCTACCAGATCCCAGAAGCGCTTATAAAAGACCGCCGACATGCCATCAGGACCTGGGGCCTTCAAATCACCCATGGAATTAAGAGCCAATTTTATTTCTTCCATGGTGAAAGCTCTCTTAAGGAAGACATTCATCTCAGTAGTAACAATCGGGGAGACCTTGTCAAGGAGCTCAGCCTCTCGAGTTCCTGCACAAGATGAGAAAAGCTGCTTGTAGTAGTTAGTGATGAAGGTTCTCAGCTCCTCCTCGCCCTCCACCACACCACCCTCGTCATTCTTGAGAGATTTGATCAAGTTCACCCTTCGCCTCTCCGAGGCACAAGCATGGAAGAAGCTAGTGTTTCGATCTCCATCATGCAGCCAATGAGCCTTAGCTCGCTGCTTCCAGTAAATATTTTTTTGGTCCTGCAGTCTCTCAAGCTTGTACCTTAGCATCTGCTCAAGGGAGACTTGTTCCTGGGAGATGGCTCTTTTTCTGCAGTGTTTGAGCTCCTTCTTGACCTTCTTGATACGGTTCTTTAGATCGCCCAAGACCTCTTTGCTCCAGGTGTGCAATTCCATCCCCACTCTTCTGATTGCCGCAGCAATCCCTCGATCACCAGTCAGCATTGCCAAGTGCCAGGCATTGCGCACCACCTCATCGCATTGCTCTTCCTCGAGCCACCTTGCCTCGAATTTTGGTTGTTCAAAAACGCACCCAGTGCTATTGCTCCGGTATTCCGCTTCCAGAACCACAATCACGGGTCTGTGATCGGAGTGCCTTGGATCCCCATTGATTGCCTTGTAGGCCGGGAAGTGGGAGCGCCATTCCAAGTTTGCGACAGCCCGATCAAGCCTCGCCTTAATGTAAGTGTCTGCCCGATGACTATGATTGCGCCAAGTGTAAGGGTCCCCCACAAATCCCAAATCCTCGAGCTCACAGAACTCCAGAGCACTCCGGAATTTATCCATGCAGGCATGAGATCTATCCTGACCCCCCTGCTTCTCACTTGCAAAGTGGATCTCATTGAAGTCACCGAAACACATCCATGGTAGAGTGGACCGACCATGAAGGATGCGCAAGAGCTTCCAGGTCTTCTCTTTCTGCCCGTGCTTCGGCTCACCATAAATGCCAGTAAGCCTCCAGACGAACCCATCTTCCCCAGTGACGTCGGCGTCGATGTGGTAACGCGACATCCCGGGATTCACTTTGACATTTACATCCTTCTTCTAGAGAAGGGCCAAGCCACCGCTTTGCCCCTCACAGTCCTTTACCTCCATGTTGGGCATTCCCAACAACACCTTAAGTCGCTTCATCCTCTCCCTGTCCAGCTTTGTTTCTGACAGGAATAGGATGTCAGGGTCTTCAGCCTTCTGCAACTCCAGAAGGCCCTCGACTGCCGGCTGGTTCCCAAGCCCCCGGCAGTTGAAAGCAATGACCTTCATTGCTTGCTGCAGGGCTGAATAAGCAGCCCCACGTCTGTGCTTGTTGCAACTTGATCTCTACCCACCACCTTTTGGTTCCCCTGGCTTTGGAAACAGAACTGATCGTTCTTGTGCTTTTTTGTCAGCTCCCCGTCCTCGTCCAAACCAGCGAGCAGGAGACCGGGCCCTCCCACTGAGCCCTTGCCCGCAACGACCAGAGAGAGGTCCGAACCTTGCAGGGGAGCTGCAGAAAGCTTCCCCTTAGCAGCCCTACCTCCTTTACTCCCAGCCCTAGATTCCGGTTTTCTCTTGCGTGCGGATTTTTCTGGCACCTCCGGGACCGTAGAGAATAATTTCTTCGCAATCTCAGAAACCTTGTTTCTTCCTGGAACAGGCTTGTTTTTTGCAAGTGGTGAAGTCGCCTCTTGCTCGCCAGGCTTTGCAGTCTCATTCGCTCCCGTCTCCCGAGATGTTCTGCTCGTGGCAGAGCCAGGGAAGGAGCCACGGCTCCCTCCTCCTCTGTCCTTGTTATCACTACTCCAGGAAGCCGAAGCGGCAGCCTGCCCAAAGGATTGCAGCCGCCTTCTTTTCTCCTCTGGGGCTCTCAAGCCTCTATCAAAGGGGAGCTTGCCAAACTGGTCACGGTCCGCTGGGGACTGACATTCTAGCTCACTATGCCCAATATGGCCACAACTGAAGCAGTAAAAGGGGAGCTTTTCATACTACAGGTCATATTTCACATCCTCGCTGCCCTTCCTGATCGTTACCCACCGGCGCAAGGGCTCTTCAACAGGGATGGACACCCTGGCTCGCAGGAAGGTGCCCGAGGCATCGCCACACTCGTCCACATCCACCGTGCAGTTATTGTCGATCAGTTTTGCAATCTTCAGGCCCTTGCGATTGTTCATCCATTCAAAAGGAAGGTTCAGAATTCTAACCCAGATAGCCATTGAGTCGAACCTGATATCTGACGGATGAAGCCGGGGGTCGTAGTCTTGAAGGAGCACCGCATGTTTACCCACCATCCATGGCGTCCCCTCTTGAGCCTTGTCTCTGTCGTACTTGTTCGCGAAGTCAGCCACGAACACATTGTCGCGAACGTTCCTGATCTTGAGCCCCCTCGGATTTCCCCAGGCCGGGCGCATTGCCGACGTGGTGGTGCTGACATGAATCCCAGTGGGCGAGAGAATCTTCCCGAGCAGCGACCACTTCACCGGCGTCGAGCATTCCCCTTCCTCGTCATCACTCATCTCCACAAAATCAGTGTCATCCGCATGGAGGTTCAGGCGCCCCATCATGGAGTCCACCCCTTCCGCCTTCTCCGCAGGCTCCTTCCCCATTGCGGCGTCCTGCTTCTCCCCCAACGGCATCTTGCTGGCACCACTTGACATGCCCAACACACCCTTCAGCCAGATGCAGAACCACGGAAATAGATCCTCTCGATACAGCCAGCCCGGGCACCTTCCAATGGTTCAGGCGGGAGGTAAGGAGCAGATAAAAGGGGGCCACCGCCGGTCAAACCAGAGAGGCAAATTGCTGCAACAACTCACCGGAGTGGGGAGGCAGAAGATAGATCCAGCCGCTGCCTGGAAAGGGGATGCTTGCGGGAGCAGCTAGAGAGGGGTAGCCATGGGGAGAGAGGCGACCACCCACCGTAACAGGAGCGGCCGGGAGCTGAGCCTACGGAGGAGGCCGGCGGCTGCGGCGGCGGCCGTCAGGGCAGGTTCGCCCGAAATCGCCAGTCGCAGGAGGTGGTCAACGGTCAACCATACGTTTTTTTCCGCGAGCCATCGGTCGCCTTGCTCGATTGGCGAGATTGTTACACACAGTCGTAAAACCTCCATAAGTCCAAAGCGCCCGATGCTAGTAAGGAGTGGCTCCGGGGTCCGGGCTATGGCTGGCACCCTCCTGACGTGGAATATGTCAAGACTAATACTGATGGTGCCATGACAACGAAGGGGCTGCTGGTGGCGTTGCAATATCAACTACAGGCTACAGCCTTTTTGGGTGCATGGAGTAAACTTCTGGGTGGTGTTACCGATCCCCTGATCGCTGAAGCCATGTCCTTGAGGGAAGGTGTCCTCTTTGCAAGGCTTCAAGGCTTAACAAAAGTGACGATGAAAACAGAGATTGCGAATCTTTGGAGATCTCGTCACAACTCACGTTCTGATGTCGCACCCCTCTTATCAGAACTCTGAGAGCTAGCTTCGTGTTTTACTTCTTTTATATAATACGTAATTCAACATGTAAACCGTTATGCTTACCTTTTGGGTCATTTTTGTGCTATAAGTCAGCTTGCACATTGCAAGTCACCGATAGTTGGCTGGATGAACCTCCTAAGAGCATATACAACCATGGTTGGCTAATTTGGATCCCCAAACATCCGCGGACGTGCCCGGTGTGCATGCATGCAACCATGTCCCCCACATCCTCCCCAAATTGTCCTGCCAAATGCATGTGATTGGTGAGGGTGAAGAGAGAAAGAGAAAAGAAAGAATAAAAAAAGAGAAAGTGGTCCGAGGTGGCTCACATCCTACGTGGAGGGCATGTCCAGGACATCCCATATCCTCTCAATATTTGATGTGGATACGGGGATTTGTTGACAGCCTGGTCATATGAAGACAAAGTGAGGAGGTCTGGTTGGGTGACTTTTTTTTCTTCTCTTTTCAGTTCGGACAATGATCGGGCTGTCCTCCTAGACGTATTGGGAGAATTTGGATGGTCCGGTTGTAGATGCTCTAACTTCCTAAGTTTGAGTGAAGCTCTCTAATTTCCCCATAAAAAATAATAAAGAATTAACCTCCCGGGGAACCAAGGACGGCTGAACCTGACGCTGGCCGTGAAGAAGCCGCTTAATCTCCGCAACATTCTTACTGCTCCCTTAAAAATTCTTTTAGGTGAAATATACTCCGATATTTTACGGAGACGAGTATACTTTTCTTTGATGCTATGTTTGGAGGGGCACGTTGGAGTGGAAAGCGACCCCGGAGACAATTGCTTAATGGTGATCAGCACGTGCACATGTGGTTTTGTATCACCATTGTAGCTATCCGCCATCACTGACAGGGACCCTCGTTCCATTGTACGCCATACAAGTGCAACATCGGTGTGCAGGCCATGTCACGTGCAGAAGTACATTTTTTATTCCAGAATAAAAGTAGTACTACAGTAGGATTTGAATAGTGCTGTTGGTGCCGACTTGTCCCGAGTTATCACTGCACAGTTGAAAAACCCACCCCAATATACCCCCACCCTTAACAGTAGTACTTTTAAAAGAAAAATTCAGAACTTTTAGAACTAGTACATGTGCGTTTGACACGGACATGGAGTTTCTCAGCACGAGCTGAGCTCGGGTGAACAGTAAAAAAATCTAACTTCTTTTTGTGACAAACATTGACAAAAGTTCTAAGAGCTTGCAAAATTTCATCATGAATTCACATTTGTGGAAGGCGTGGTAAAAAGAAAAAATCGCTACTCTGAAAATGCAACTTTCGAAAGCATTTTGAATCGAGCAAAGGGAAGCAGGTGCTCGCTGGCGATCCAGCAGGCAAAACAACAAGTAGTTCATCTTCGAACACTGATCTTAGGTGGTCTCCACCAACACACGGCTGGGTCAAACTAAATGCTGCAGGATCATATGGGCCGAATGGCGAAGCTGGTGCGGGCATGATCCTCAGGACGAGGAGGGTATCATCATATTTTCATCTTGTAGGAGGCTTTACTCTTGTCGAGAGGCTCTTGAAGCTAACTTATACGCCTGCAAGGAGGGCCTCGCTATAGCCATGCAGAGAAGTGACCGGCCTGTCCGCGTTGAGGTGAATTCTGCTATTGCAGTGAAGCTGATCCAGAACGAGGAAGATGACAGATCTGTTTATGCTTTCTTAGTTCGTGAAGTTAAGCAGTTACTTAGGAGTAGTAATTCTTGTATTACTCTTGTCTCTAGCTCTCAGAATAAGGCTAGTATTTCTTTGGCGAATTTTGCTAGATTTGGTGATAGAACAATGACCTGGCAAATGTGATTTGAAGATGAAAATTTGCAAACTGTTAGAACTTTTGTCAATGTTTGTCACAGAAAAAATTCAGAATTTTTTGATTTTTTTTGTATTTTACTGTTCACCCAAGCTCAGGCTGAGAAGGTTACTCTCGGTTTGACACGGTATTTTCAAATCTTCATAGACCATTCATTTGAAGCTGCACAGAAACGCCCTTACAGTGAATGCCTTTGCTGCTACATCTCAAAGTTTTAGCAGGTTTGTTTTTCGAGTACGAAAACGCATACCTTTTTTTTGTGAAAGGCAAGCATGCATAAAATACAGAAGATCTCTCTTGTCGACAAAGGACTATAAGAAAGAGTGAATACAATAAATTAGAGTGGAAAAAAGACTACTGGAAAATGGAAAAATGGACCTTGCCAACGGCCATTCCTGAAGCTCTTTTAAGATACTCCACACACTGACGCTCGCAACACGTCAGCAAAGCAACTGCATCCCGTACAACTGAATATGCTGCGCCAGCACAAGACTGGAACGGACCACCTGCAATGTCAGCAGCCCTGAATAAACGGACACGTTTAAGCAGGCTTACGTTTACTCGTCAGCCCTGGATAAAAGGACACAGCGGCATCAACGTGGACAGGTGTATGCCGCAACAAGTGCAACACTGCCTGGTTTACTATTAATCTGTAGTCCACTAGCTACTACTCATGGGCAAGTGTATGAGACCACCTAATATGGAACATGCACACTTGTACTAGCTCACTGCTACCTTCATAATGAAAGTCGTCTTAATGACATGACCATGACAGTAATTGGAAAATGAAAGTCGTCTTCCATGACAGTAATTGGAAAAAGGAAGAGGACAATGCAATCCTTGGAAGAAAGGTTAACAGGTAAGCATCTTGCAGCAGGGGCGCAGCCAAAGAAAGAACATCACAGCACTGTCGACGATGCCTACAAGGAACCAGAAGACGGGTTTTCACTGCCAAATGCAGATGTGGAAAACGATCTTTTCGTTATTGCCACTACGTTGGACATCAAGGTGCACGAAAGAGGTTTCGCTTGAAGCTCGGTTTGAAGTGCTCAACAACTGGTGACTGTCTTAATGGCACGATCAAAGATGAAGAATAAAGATGGTAGATTCAAGGAAGAGAAGAAAATTCAAGTAAGCATCCCGCTACAGACAAAACAATTTAATTTTTTTCCAGCAATGGTAGCCGTACAACACCAGAGGTCTCTACCAGGGAAGAAAGACGTCTCAGGTTTTCACTGCAGATGGAAATAATGTGGAAAACGATCTTGCTTTTGCCATTATGCTGAATATCACGTGAACGAAAGAGCTTCCGTTTGAAACTTAATTTGCTGTGCTTTACATTAACAGTGCCGTGAAAAGTTAATTTTGTAAGCAAAAGGGTTTCCTATGTTTGCTAAAGCTGATTTCCAGCAAGTTCACCTTTTACCCCCATGCCATGGATGATGCGTAATTGACCACCAGCTGTCCATCGATTCCAAAGTTCTGCCACGTAAAAGGAAGCAAAATGTTTAACCACCATTAATCACATATCAAATTTCAATTGCTGCTACACTAAGATCAGGTGACTGAATGATCCGTGCTAGTGCTTAGATTGTCTACTAGACTAGCAAAAAGAATGAAGTGTGAACTTTACAAGCATAATGTTTTTGTACTTCTCTTCAAAGCCAATAAACAATCAGAATAGCTGAAGGCTATTTAATTGACATTACATTTCAGGGCATGTAAGACTGAAGAGGGCATATAAAAGTAATGAGAGTGTTGGATCTTACATTGTATAAATCAGATATCAACTCATCTGGATTCGGGGAAAATGCACTATTCACATAGAGAAACTGTGGGCAAAACAGAGAGAGGTTATCGATATATTTCCACGTATGTTGATCCACTCCAGATGAATTACAAATCGCGTTCTTACCACTGTGTCCTGGTGAATTTGGCGGCGAAGAAATTCAATCACCCTCGCAAATTTCTCATTTCCACCAATCTGAAAGAGTACAAGGGGGTTAGAAAAGATTACCAACCACCAAGGCACTGACTAGAACACAGTGTCTAATTAGATGTTCAAATTGCATGAACCAGAACAAAGTACTACATTTGTAGCATACATTCATTCATTCACTTGTTGAAATAAGGAGTAGCATATACCACTAGATGACGGACTTTAGGGAGAAAATCTACTAGTGAAACCAGGGCCTTCCGTAACTTGAGCACATATGATAGTATCCGTAAAACTAACAAATACTGATGCATCTAAAGCTATGACGGGTTCTAAAACTTAATACTGTAACCCTCTACAGCCTACAGTGAATAACCGTAAGTTTCACACCAATCTGACAAGCTCAAAAGTAAACAATTACAAACACCCGCCAAAATAATCTGACAGGACGTCTTAAGGAAACATTGTCGAATTACACCAGGTTTTTGTTTTCGGAAAACAACTACTTTTCGAAGAAAAACATCACATCTACTGCACATATTCATAAATTTATTGAAAGTGTATGTACAGAAATTTGCAACTATCAAAGAGGTATCTATCCAAGTGGGGAGTGAGGAAATGTTCTGGGTGAGTCCTACTGACATGGACATGTCAAGATCCTGATGTCTTTGGCATACACATTTTTCTTGTTGGTGCAATGACATCAACTGGAGACTTGATGAGGCAAAGCCAAGCATGCCCTTCCCCATCACAGCAGTCTTTTTCTCCTGCTGGCTACAGGCCTACAGCCAAAGACACGTTGCTGCGACGGCCCCGGGCAAACAACAGACCAGTACGGCACTACTTCTAGGCTACGGCGCTGTTGCTTTGTTCCCCCAAAATAGCACTAATTCCACTCTTACCCAAAAATAATCGATGTTCTGTGGCCGCAGCTAACTGCCGATTTGGTCGGGCAAGACCAAAATTACCGCTCAAATCGCCCAAGCCAGACAGGCCAGCAACCTGCGTCAATGCGAGATCTCTCACGGGATAGTGACCCGAGGCGGATTGCTGAGCTTGCTGGTCGCGTAAGGCAAGCAACGGCGAGAAAAAGTGCCCGCACCTTGAACTTAGACTGCCGCAGCTTCGGCGCGTTGGCGACCGACTGGAAGTTCACCACGACTGCGGATCAGGAGCCACAAGAGGAGTGAGCGGAGAACGGACGGAAGAAGAGGAGGAGGGGAGTGGGAAAGGGATCGAACCCTTCTTGTGGTTAGGGTCGGCGGCCATCGCCGAAGGGGAACGGAAACGAGGGAGGGAGGGAGGAAAGAGGAGGAAACTTGCGGGGAGGCCCTCGTGAGAAGGACTCTGTAGGATGCGACCCTTACAGACGGTTTTACTTTTTTTTAGTCTATAAACACACTCTTTATTGATGATCAAAAACAAGGTTCATGAACTCTAAGAAAAACAAGGTTCATGGGATACAATTTAGATCAGGAGGATTAAGGAGCCACAGATGGCGTCCTAAAGATAAACCTAAAATATGTTTAGCGAGGCTATGAACCTCAATGTTGGTCTCTCGTCCTTCAAAAATAAAGTAACAACTCGCAAACTGTTGTGCAGTTGCTTTGATCTCCTTGATAATGCTTGCATAAAGGCCACCAGTATCTTGATCGCTGTCGCAGAGCAGGCAACGTAGGATTTGGATTTGGATGGATTTGGACCGGTTTGGCAAATCCTATTTGCCATCCGCGGGTGGGCCGGCCCAGTTAGGGCACTGCGTGCTGCGCGTTCGCTACTTGATTTTTTCGTCCGTTTTTCTGTTGCTTTTTTTTAAGGTTTTTTCTGTTTGGTTCTTTTCATGTTGGTTCTAGTTTTTTGTTTGTATGGTTTTTTCTTTCCTTTTTCTTTTTTTTCTGTTTTTTATGCTGTTTTTCACTTTTCCGTAAATTCAAAATTTTCAAAAAATGTTTAAAATTTCAAGTTTTCATTAAATTTTCAAAAAAAAATCAAAATTCCAATTTTTCTTCATGATTTCAAAAATTGCTCATGTATGTCAAACTTTGTTCGTAATTTCAAAAAATAGTTCATATTTTTGAAAAAAAATCATGTTTCAATAATTGTTCATGTTATTTAAATATTTTTGCTTTTTAACATTATGTTCACAATTCAGAAAAAATGTTTGGTATTCAAAATTTGATCATGATTTCGAAAAATATTCGCATTTATGAAAAAAGAATCATCAAATTTTGTTCACTTTTAAAAAAAATCGCAATTCAGAAATTTGGTCAGAATTCGAAATCTTTTAGCAATTTTCTAAAAAAATCACCTTTTTAATAAAATTGCTCATGTTTTTCAAATTTTGTCCACTTTTTAAAAATTGGCGAAGAACAATTTTTGGTTTCAAAAAATTGGTCGAATTTCAATATTTTTGCTTTTCAAAAAAATATTGACAAATTTGAAAAAATGTTCATGTTTTTGAAAAATTGTTTAGAATTTCAAAAAGTGTTCATGTTTGTCAAAAATTGTTCGGAATTTTCAATTTTTTGTTCAAAATTTCCATGAATTCTTCAAAAAAATTCAAAAGAAGTTCGGTTCTACCGCAGCAATTGGTTCTTAAAGTCTCGCGTTGCGAATCAAGCACTTGAACTCATCAGGTTGATTGGTTAGTAAGAGCATCTCTAGAAGATCCCATAAAAGGCCGCTAGCCCAGAAAATTCCGGCCGATATGCGGGTTTAGGGATTTTTGTGGCCTGAACAGATCCCGCATATCAACCCGGCCCATAAAAAAATTAGGGTGACCCAGAAATTCGTCCCCTCCGACGCTATATACACATTACCGAGGGGGGGGGGGCTTTTAGGGTTAGCCTCCCGGATCCCCTCCACCGCAAGCCCTAGCAACTCTGGCGAGAAATTCACTCCGCCTTCTCCTTTGTTTTTCCCCTCCTCGATGGTCGGTGGTGCTGGTGGAAGCCGTGGCGGCCGCGTCGGGTCGGCTCCACCAAGCGCGCACGACACGACGCGAAGGCCAGCAGCTCCAGCCGTGTCGTGGAGCCATGGCGGTCGAGGCAGGCGCGGGACTGCGACCGACTCTCCCGCAGCAGCGGGCGAAGCCCTTGGGCTAGCTTTGACGTGCTCAACGAGCACGTCTTTCCGCACATCCAGAGGTGCCGGGATGTCGATGAGGAGCTCGTCGTCGCGAAGAAAGCGGTGGCGGCCGGAGAAGAACGTGTTGGCAACCGCCCCGCCGCCACCAAGGAGGAGCATGGCCTCGCCCACGCACTCCGCAAGTCAGCCGCCAAGTTCTACCTCGACATCGACGAGTGAGGACGTCGTCAAACTAGGCTTTAATTTTCTAGTGCGAATTACGTATTCGTATGTATGCACTATGGTGATGAACATGTTCTAGTGCAAAGTTTTTATTTTAAATTTGCAGTAGCAATTTATGTGATCTTTTCTCCCAAAGCGACCACGTTCCCTTAAAAAGGATTTTGCGGTATACCACAAATGATTTTTGCGGCAGGCCGTCTTGTGGGATTGGCTAGAGATGCTTTAACACATGTTCACCTGTGGGATGTCTCGAGTTCGTTAGCTTCAAATGGGCCTCCCATTCACACGTGCCTCCAGCGAAGGCTCAATTATTTGTCGCCCGCCACAGATTGGCCTAGGCCGAGCCCATTAATACTTCTGTCGCCCACCCTACGTCTGGGCCTACCTGTTGTCTGTTCATTTTTTTTTCAATCAGTTGGCCGGCACGCCTTGACCACACGCCTCTGACCGTTGAGAGATGACGTCAGTTGTTATCCACGGACCTCTTACCATTGACCATTTACTTTTAAAAGTTCGCAAGTTGAAAAAATGTTCACCAATTTTAAAAAAGTTTGCGAATTTAAGAAAAGTTTATGAATTTGAAAAAAATACAAATTTGAAAAAATTCTGTGGATTTAAAAAATGATCAAGAGTTTCTAAAAAGTTCATGAATTTTTGTTAAAAAAAGTTTGCTAATTTGGAAAATTTTCACGGATTTGAAAAAAGTTTGCTGGTTGAAAAACTGTCCACGAATTTAAAAAAGTTCATGTTTTTTAAAAAAAAATACGAATTTGAAAAAAAGGAAAAAAGAAACACCCAAACAAAACTCATCTTTGAAAAAAGAGGGAAAAGCCGCCCCAAAAGAACCGGTGAAACCTTCTAGAAGGTTCCCAAAATCGGAGAGGAAAAAGATGCATGCACCGATCGAACTAGCGTACATGACATGGCGCCTACGGTGTGAAAAGAAAAAACAAAGGAGCTAAATGGGTCGAGCCCAACGACGTATTGTGGGTGGGTGTCAGTTTACCAAATGAACTGTAACCGGCGCTTAAGGCGCCAAATAGAGTTTGGGGTTTTCGTGTCCGATTGAAAGCCAGTCCGAATAGTTTGATGGATTTCGATTCGAATTAGAACTGGTTGGGGTAATATTTGATTTTCTTCTTTAGATGGGGTAATTTTTTTCACATTATAAGCGGAATCCCGAGGAAAAGAGAAAATTCTATCCTAATGGACTTTTTGGATCGTAGAGCTTTGAGAAGAATTTTTTAGGATGACTTTTTCCAAATGGAAGCCCTTTGAATCTAGTATTAGGGCTATTAAATTCGTATGAAATTCAACCATATGTCCTCTATTCCACATGAGTCTTTCGAATTTAAAATATTAAAACATGAAGCCAACACAACGTAGTTAATAGTAGACAATATTCAATGAATTAAACAAATAATTTTCACAAACAATGGATAAATAGGACAACCTAATTAAGCAAGACAATTCATATTTAGACTAGCATAATTCTCCTTTATACATTAAATACTTTGCTACTTTATAGAATGTAATCAATGAAAATTACTCTTGATTTAATACTTGTAGAATGTTAAAAAGACTCTCTGCTCTGTTCATCTCGAAGGTTATAAAATGATATAAAATTTGTAACCTAGCAGTACAAACTATCTTATGCAAAACAGAGCAAAATTCCATCAGAAACTTAGGGCCCGTTCGGAAGCCAACCCGAACGCTCCTGCTTCAAGAATCCACCTTCACGGAGACGTAAATCCTGTAGTGCAAATCTCTCGGAAACGAGGAGCAGTGCCAGACCTGCTTCACAAAAACCAGAAGTGGGAGTTCATGGAAATTACAAAAAGAATGCCACCCCGAAGTGACGTTGCGTACCGTTTCGATCAGAATAAACCTGCCCGAGCGACCACGCGTCTTGCTAACCCAGACCGAACTGGGCCAATAAAACCTGGCCCAAGCAGTGGCTGAACAGGCCTTAGCCTGGTTTCCAGGGTTACCAGCTGTGACGCCCCCGACTTAATCGTGCGCTAATCATACACGCAAATGCACACGATCAAGCCTAGGGACTCACTTGAGGATATCACAACACAACTCTACACAAAATAAAATAAAACAAGCTTTAATATTACAAGCCAGGGGCCTCGAGGGCTCGAATACATAAGCTCGCGAACAAGCGTCAGCGGAAACAACAATGTCTGAGTACAGACATAAAAGAGAAACAAGAATGCCCTAAGAAGGCGAAAACAAACAACGGCTCTGATCGAAAGAGGCAAGGCCTCCTGCCTGGGAGCCTCCTAAACTACTCCTGGTCGTCGATGATCTCCACGTTGTAGTAGGCTCCTCCGGAGGGGTAGTAGTAGTCGTCGACTGGGGCAGCTGGCTCCAGGGCTCCATCATCTGGTCGCAGCAAACGGGTATGAGGAAAAGAAGTAGCAAAGCAACCGTGAGTACTCATCCAAAGTACTCGCAAGACTGATATCAGAACTATACTAATTATGCATTGGTATCAAGTGAAAAGGCTGTATCCGTGGACTGTATAGCAGCAAAGCCAGAATAGAGATAAAGGCCTAGCCTATCGAAGACTAGCATCTTCCGCGTCTTGCAGCATAAGAAGAGTGCAGATTAGCATATTATTAATTAACAAGCATGTTGAAGCAAAGCCCAGAGATCCTTCCTCGACTCCCTACGAGAAAGCGATCCCGGAGCTTCAATTAATTAAAAGTATCCAGTTCAAGTAGTAGTAGATCGGGATACAACACTGAGCGTCCTGTTACCGTGGACACGGCTATTCGAATAGATAACTTCCCTGCAGGGATGCACTACTGTTACCCAGCACGCTCGATTACATCTGGCCGGACACACTTGCTGGGTAATGCCCGCCCTCGGGTAATCGACACGACGCAGTCCTTCCTAGAGCTAAGCAGAGAGGTCCCCGCCGGTTTACATCCTAAGTGCTCAGGGGTCTTGGGCCATCGCCCTGTGCACTCCGGGTCGTTGTGTGCAGGGTAGACCAGGCACCACCTCTGTCCTGGATGGCGCCGGCCCGACCCGGCCACAATGCTGAACTGGACGTCTGACAGAGCTTTCGGCTGATACATACGACGTAGAGGGTCCCATAACCATTATCCCACGTGGTGGTAGTGCGTATAGGGCCCACGACCCACTCAGATCAATACCCAAATCCGTTAGCGAATTATTAGGAGCTCGCGGTGACGATCAGTACTCCTGTCGTCCCGTCTCGAGGAAGTGCAACAAGGGCCAGGCCCATCCCTCTCTAGGGCGGTCTCTGCCTGCCCGGTCGCGCCTCGTAATTATCTCGCGGGTACCCTCACGGTCAACCCGACTTCACATCTCTCGCGGGTACCCCTCAGGGTCGACCCGACTTTACCCTGGGACTGTAGTAAAAGTAGGGTATCTGTGTGTTCATCATATCAAGGGGGAATCCGAGGAATCACCCTCTATGGATTCCTACTCGATGTAATCCGTCAAGGAGAACCAGGAGGTGTTGGAAATATGCCCTAGAGGCAATAATAAATTGGTTATTATTATATTTCCTTGTTCATGATAATCGTTTATTATCCCTGCTATAATTGTATTGATTGGAAACTCAAATACATGTGTGGGTACATAGACAACACTGTGTCCCTAGTAAGCCTCTAGTTGACTAGCTCGTTGATCAAAGATGGTTAAGGTTTCCTAGCCATTGACATGAGATGTCATTTGATAACGGGATCACATCATTAGGAGAATGATGTGATGGACAAGACCCAAACTAAGAACGTAGCATTTGATCGTGTTAGTTTATTGCTATTGTTTTCTGCATGTCAAGTATCTGTTCCTATGACCATGAGATCATGCAACTCCCTGACATCGGAGGAGTACCTTGTGTGTATCAAATGTCGCAACGTAACTGGGTGACTATAAAGGTGCTCTACAGGTATCTCCGAGGGTGTCTGTTGGGTTGGCATGGATCAAGACTGGGATTTGTTACTCCGTATGACGGAGAGGTATCTCAGGGCCCACTCGGTAATACAACATCACAATGAGCCTTGCAAGCAATGTGACTAAAGTGTTAGCCACGAGATCTTGTATTACGGAACGAGTAAAGAGACTTGCCGGTAACGAGATTGAACTAGGTATAGAGATACCGACGATCGAATCTCGGGCAAGTAACATACCGAAGAACAAAGGGAACAGCATACGGGATTAACTGAATCCTTGACATAGAGGTTCGACCGATAAAGATCTTCGTAGAATATGTAGGAGCCAATATGGGCATCCAGGTCCCGCTATTGGTTATTGATCGTAGAGGTGTCTCGGTCATGTCTACATAGTTCTCGAACCCGCAGGGTCTACACACTTAACGTTTGGTGACGATTAGTATAATTGAGTTATTTTGTTGGTGACCGAAGGTTGTTCGGAGTCCCGGATAAGATCCCGGACATGACGAGGATCTCCGGAATAGTCCGGAGGTAAAGATTGATATATGTGATAATAGTGTTTTGATCTCCGGAAGAGTTCCGGAGTTCACCGGAATGGGTTCCGGATGTTTACCGAAGTGTTCGGGTGTAGCAACACTTTATATGGGCCAAAGGGATAAAGCCCACGAGGTATTGGAAAGTGCAAAAAGTAGTTTTGCTGCCGCGTAAGCGGTACTACCGCTTGGTGAAGCGGTACTACCGCCCGAGCGGTACTACCGCTTGTGTGAAGCGGTACTACCGCCCAAGCGGTACTACCGCTTGTGTGAAGCGGTACTACCGCTTGTGCGCGGTACTGCAGGGATCCGAGTTGGACTCTTTCCCTGCGGGCCAAACCGACCTTGTGCGGGCAAAACCGACCTGGAGGAGGCTTTTACTCCAAGTTTAGACCCCAAGGCTCAACATATAAATAGAGGGGCAGGGCTAGCACACGACACACATCAAGATTTCCCCAAGCCGTGTGCGGCAACCCTAACCCTCTAGTTCCTCCGTCATAATCTCCGTAGCGCTTGGCGAAGCCCTGCAGAGATTGTTCCTCACCACCATCACCACGCCGTCGTGCTGCTGGAACTCAACCACTACTTCACCATCGCTCGCTGGATCGAGGAGGTGAAGGCGTCATCAAGCCGTACGTGTGTTGAACGCGGAGGTGCCGTCCGTTCGGCGCTAGTTCGTGATCGGATCGAGGGACGACTTGCGATTTGGATCGCGGAGACGTTCGACTACATCAACCGCGTTTCTTAAACGCTTCCGCTTAGCGATCTACAAGGGTATGTAGATTTACTCTCCCTCTCGTAGATGCTCATCACCATGGATAGATCTTGTGTGTGCGTAGGAAATTTTTTGTTTCCCATGCAACGTTCCCCAACAGGAGGAATCACCCTCGATGGTCCACACTTGCGGGGTTGCAAGACAGAAGTCTCATCGGAGGTGGAGGAAGAGGAATCACCCTCGGTAATCAACGTCCGATTAGCTATACTACAGAGGCATCATCGGGAGTGAGTTAAGAGGTATCACCCTCGTCACTCGAGGACAACTCTGAAGAGTCGGACAACTTAGGGGGGGGTGCGGTGCGGTGCTGGTCTCAGCCCGACGATCACTTCGATCGGGGCACTAATAACTAAGCGGGGCAACTAGTACAAAGGAGAGGGCCACAGATGGATTTCATCCAACCTATACTAAGCATTTAGGATATCAGGTAAGGTATCAACAGAAGTTACAATAAACAGGCTATGCATCAGAGTAGGATAAAACAATAACAATAGCAAATTCTAATGCAAGCAGGAGGAAAAAGAATAGGTGATATAGGCATGCGTCAAGGGGGTTTTGCTTGCCTGGAAGCTCTGCGGCAAGGGAGGGAGCGTCAGAGGGGTCGTCGGTCTCCTGAGCCGCGTCGGTCTCGGGGGCTATCGGAGAAGAAGAGGGGGAAGAAACAATAAATTTACGGCAAAAATGCAATCACTATGCATGACATGCCTAAATGCTATGCAGAGGTGTTTTACTGCCTAACTAAATGATTTAGTTAAGTTAGGAATTTATTTGAATTTATTTTTATTAACGTTGTGCACTATTCATATACCGGATACGGGCAAAATGTCCCATGTTCGGTAAGTTAAAGGGTTTGGCGGACATGTGGATAGGTTATTCAGATTCTACACATTTTTCTGATCGTTTTACATATATAAATTATTTTCATCCGAGTTACGGTTTATTTTATATGATTTTTCAAAGTTTTAATGAATTTCTGGAATTATTTTAATTATTTTACTCCAAATTATCCAGAATAGTAAATGGTGATGTCAGCATGACGCATTGATGACATCAGCGGTCAACAGTACAGTTGACCAGAGTCAACCTGACCTGTGGGTCCAGTGGGACCCACTGGTTAGTGAGACAGTGGTTAATTAGTTTAAAACTAATCTAATTACAGATTAATTAGAGGTGGGGCCTACTGGTCAGTGTCTAATTACTAATTAATTTAATTAACCGATTTAATTAACGTTTATTTATTTATAAAAATCAGTTTAATCTGGCGGGACCCACATGTCAGCGACAGTGGGTGCCACTTCAGCCGGTGACCGGGTCAACGGGGCCCGCGGGGCCCGCAGTCAGTGGCACAAGCGGTGGGACCCAGCTGGCCAGGTCAACACCGGCACCGGAGCTCGCCGGCGAGCTCGCCCGCGACGGCAAAACTCCGGCGAGCCCGGGTTTCGTCTACGGTGCGCCAAATCGGGCGCCGTTTGTTGCTCTGGAACGGCCACTCGACGGCGCTTCCAGTGGTGGCGGTGGTCGGAGCTGGGGAGGCCGGAGATGACGTCGGCGAGCACGTCGGCGGCGGCGGTTTCGGGCGGTGGTCGGGCACGGCGATACGACGTGCGTTTGGGCGATCTAAATAGCGAGGCAAGGACTACGTTCGCGCGCGAGCAAGATGGGCATGAGCCCGAGACCATTTGGTCATCGGAACCTCGCCGGCGACGAGGCGGGCGGCGGAGCAGTCGGGCACCTCCATTGCGGCAGCTACGGTGAAGAGGAAGCGCGCGAGAGAGAGGGGAGAGATGCGTAGGCTCACCGGAAGGCTATGGAAAGCCGGTGATAGCTTAGTAGCGCAGGGGATCGCCGGAGATCGCCGGAGAAGAAGAGGTGGCCGAGGTCGGGGATGAGCTCGATTCGCCCAGTGCCGGGCCCGTCGTCTCCAGTGGCTGGGCTCAGGCGACGCAGCGGAGGGCGGCGGAGCTTCTCGACATCTCGGCGAGGCCGAACGGTGACGGTGGGCGCGGGATCGACGACGATGACGGCGGGTGTTTGCTGGCGAGCTCAAATGGGAGCGTTGGAGGGGACGAGAGGGGGTTTCGCGGGAGAGGGAGAGGAGCACGGGGGAGCTCTTATCGGCATCGGGGACGGCCTGGATGGTCGACAGCGAGGCAGGCGCCGCCGTGTCAGTGCGGGCGCGTGACACCGCGCGAGGAGGAGGACAACGACCTCCAAACGGGCTGGGCCGGCTACTGTTCCACTAAGGCCCAGCCGCACAGTAAGTTTCTACCGTTATTCTTTTTCTATTTCTATTTTCTGTTTTAATTCTGTTTGCAAATTGTTTGAGCACTACTGGACTTTTATAAAATGTGTGACCTAGCTCATAAACTGCAGTGCATTATTATCTGCCACCAGAAATTGGTTTGGGCAAAATATAATTTCATTTGTAATTCTATTAAATAAAATGGTATTAAAATGTTGCTGGTTGCTACTGTTTTAGGTTGTTGGAGTCACTTAGTGAATTTTGGTGATGTTGTTTTCCTGAACATATTTAGTTATGAATTATTTGTTATTTAATGAACATTTTTATTTCCAGTTTGGAACAACTTTTATTTTTCACTTAAATTTGAATTGCAATTTGAATTGGAATTTGAAATGAGATATGATGCAATGATGGTCAAGCATAGTTAATCATGATGAGTTGGCACTATCAAGAGGTGATCACTGTAGCTGTTACATGGGGATGTTACAATTCTCCTCCTCTAAAAGAAATTCTCGTCCCGAGAATTCAGGAGGTAGAAGGAAACAAATCGGGGTATTCCTCCCGAAGACGATCCTCGCGTTCCCAAGTGGCTTCATCTTCAGTATGATTTGACCACTGCACTTTCAGGAACTTGGTAGTCTTGTGGCGGGTCCGACGTTCAGCTTGATCGAGAATGCGGACCGGATGCTCCTTATAAGATATATCATCTTGCAGATCAAGCATCTCATGATCCACTGCTCGGTGCGGAGATTCCTTGAAGCAACGGCGAAGTTGCGACACGTGGAAGACATCGTGGATGTGAGAGAATTGTGGCGGCAACTCCAATTTATAAGCCACATGTCCACGTCTGGCGAGAATGCGGAAGGGGCCGATGTAGCGAGGAGCTAGCTTGCCCTTGATTCCGAAGCGGTGAGTGCCCTTCATAGGAGTGACATGCAGATAAGCTTGCTCACCAGGTTGATAGATCGATCCCAAGTGTTTACGATCATAATTGCTCTTTTGGCGAGCTTGAGCAGCTTTGAGATTTTCTCGCACAATTCGGACTTGCTCTTCGGCGTGTTGGATAATATCCGGACCAATGAGCGGTCGTTCCCCAGTTTCTGACCAGTTCAGAGGGGTTCGACACTTACGTCCATATAGCACTTCGAAGGGGGCCATTTTCAAACTGGCTTGATAGCTGTTGTTGTAAGAGAATTCGGCATACGGGAGAGATTCTTCCCACTTCTTGCCAAATGAAATAACACAAGCACGCAGCATATCTTCAAGCACTTGATTCACTCTTTCGACTTGGCCTTGGGACTGGGGGTGATAAGCTGAACTCCAGGTAATATGAGTTCCCATAGCTTGTTGGAAACTATTGCAGAAGTGTGAAGTGAAGAGACTGCCACGGTCTGAACTGATCTCCTTCGGAATACCGTGGAGTGATACAATCCTGGAGATATACAGATCTGCCAACTGACTAGCAGTGATCGTCTCCTTGACTGGCAGAAAGTGTGCAACTTTGGAGAGTTGGTCAGTGACGACGAGAATAGCATCATGACCCTTCTGAGACCTGGGAAGTCCAGTGATAAGATCCATTTGCACTTTGTCCCATTTCCATAAAGGAATAGGAAGCGGTTGCAGAACTCCAGCAGGCTTCTGATGTTCTGCTTTAACGCGACGGCAAACGTCACATTCAGCAACATATCGAGCAATATCCTGCTTAATTTTAGACCACCAGTACCTTTGTCGAAGATCACGATACATCTTGGTGCTACCTGGATGAATAGACAGTGGTGTATCGTGTGCCTCCTTCATGACCTTGTCAGTCATCAATTCAAACCGAGGTACCACAATGCGGTCTTTGAAATACAAAGTTCCATCTTCAGCAAGCAAGAAATCTCTGTACTTTTCAAGGTGAAGATCCCTTTTCATGAGGTCAACTTCAGCATCTTTAGCTTGCGCACGCTTAACAACATTCAGAAGATCTGGCTGTATAACAAGGGTATTAAGAGAACCCTGTGGAACAATGCAGAGGTTCAGCCTGCGCAGTTCTTCATACAAATGGGGTTGAGCTCGCTGAACCATGAGGTTGTTGCAGTAGGACTTGCGGCTCAAGGCATCAGCCATCACATTAGCCTTGCCAGGGGTATAAGAAATACCCAAGTCATAGTCAGTAATGGCCTCCATCCATCTTTGCTGACGAAGGTTCAAAGATGGCTGAGTGAACAAGTACTTCAGACTTTGATGATCCGTGTAGATCTCGCAACGGTTACCCAGTAGGTAATGGCGCCATAACTTTAATGCATAAATAACTGCTGCCAGTTCAAGATCATGCGTTGGGTAGTTCTCTTCATGAGGACGCAATTGTCGAGAGCCATAAGCAACCACCTTACGCTCTTGCATTAGGACACAGCATAATCCTTGATGGGATGCGTCACGATAAATGACGAAGTCCTTGCGAGAATCTGGAGGAGCAAGTACTGGGGCAGATGTCAGCTTGTCTTTGAGTGTCTGAAAACTTTCCTGACATTTGTCTGTCCACTCAAACTTAACGCCCTTGTGAAGTAGATCAGTCAGGGGCTTGGCAATCTTAGAGAAGTTCTCGACAAAACGGCGGCAATAGCTGGCGAGTCCGAGAAAACTCCTGACTTGTTTGACATTCTTCGGAGGAGTCCATTCAAGAATAGCCCGAACTCGTTCCGGATTAACAGCAATGCCATCTTTGGAAATCACATGGCCGAGATATGTCACTTCAGACAACCAGAATTCACACTTGGAATACTTGGCATACAGTTGATGTTCACACAGCTTCTCCAGTACAAGCCGAAGATGTTCAGCATGCTCTTCTTCATTCTTCGAATATATAAGAATATCATCCAGATAAACCACGACGAATTTGTCGAGGTAATCCATGAAGATGTAGTTCATCAGTCGAGAGAATGTTGCTGGAGCATTAGTTAATCCAAAGGACATGACAGTGTATTCATATGACCCATAGCGAGTAACGAAGGCTGTCTTCGGAATATCCTCTTTGCGAACTCGGATCTGATGATAACCCAACCTTAAGTCGAGTTTAGAGAACACAGAGTTTCCAGCAAGCTGATCATAAAGATCGTTGATCCTGGGCAGCGGATACTTGTTCTGAATTGTTGCTTGGTTGATAGGCCGATAGTCCTGGACCAGACGATTCGTACCATCCTTCTTCTTAACAAAGAGCGAAGGTGCTCCCCAAGCAGAAGAACTGGGGCGTATGAAACCCTTTTTAAGTGACTTGTCTATTTCCTCCTTAAGCTCAAGGAGTTCATGCGGCGGCATCTTGTACGGGCGCTTCACAATAGGGGTAGTGCCTGGTTTCAAGTCGATGACAAACTCGACAGCTCTAACAGGGGGTATTCCTGGAAGTTCTTCCGGAAAGACGTCCGAAAAATCGCGAACGACTGGAACGTTCTCAATTCCTTCAAGAGGTGAAGCATTCAACGCATTCAGAGTATAAATCTGGCTCTCGGCATCTTGAACTATTCGGGCTGAGTATTTGACTGTCTGGCCAGAAGGATGCGTGAGCTGGACTTTCTTAGAAGCACAGTCGATCATAGCATTATGGGCGGTCAACCAATCCATACCGAGAATGATGTCTATGTCGGAAGGTCCGAGAGCAATGAGGGAAGCAGAGAACATCAACCCTTCAATTCTGATCTGATTGTTGTGACTTACCATCTTGGTTTGCCACCTAGAACGGGGAGTGATAATCTCTAGTGGGGTGGGCAACAACTATAGAGGTAGCTCATGCCGCTGAGCAAATTGTTGAGACACAAAGGAATGTGATGCCCCGGAATCAAAGAGAACAGATGCTGCAACTGAATTAACTGGAAGAGTTCCCATCACGATTTTTGGGGATTCGCGAGCTTCTTCCATCTTGACGTGGGTGACTTGACCACAACCCATAGCAAGTGGCCTGGCATCACAATTTCTGGAAGGATGGTTTCGACGGCCCTTCTTACGGCCAACAGTAGGACGTGATGCATTCTATGGCTGACCCTGGCGACAGTTGAGAGCACGGTGTCCTGGTTGTCCACACTTGCGGCATAAACCATCATTATGGGGAGGAGCTATAGTATTGGGCTGTCCACTTGGGATATTCAGTTGTCGTGGCGGTGGAGGCAGACGAGATGCAACATAAGAAGGCCTCGGTGTTGGAGCGGGGCAGTGAAAAACATTGTGCGGGATCCAGACTTGACGTTTCTGAGCAGGCTGACCCGAAGACGAGCCAACGTCACGAGTGCGCTTGAGCGACTCCTGGTACTTATTCAAAGCAGTTTCAATTCGGAAAGACTGGCTGACAAGCGTTGCAAAGTCTGCAGCTTCATGAGCAGCAAGTGCGAGCTTTATATCAGGATGCAGCCCTTCACGGAATTTCTCCTGCTTGCGAGCGTCAGTGTAGACGTCATCTTCAGCATAGCGGGATAATTCGAGAAATTTCCTCTGATATTCATCCACAGTCATTTTGCCCTGAGTAAGTTTGCGGAACTCCTGCTTCTTCTGGTCCATCAGACCCTGAGGAATGTGCCGTGCACGAAAAGCTGACTGAAATTCCTGCCAAGTGGTTTCTGTCCCAGCAGGCAGCACACGCCTGTGGCTTTCCCACCATTGAGCAGCTGGACCTTTCATATGAAATGCCGCAAAGGTGACGTAACTGTCAGGGGCAACTTTAGCGGACTCCATTTCAAACAAGATATCGCGAAGCCAATCATCAACATCCATAGGATTGGTGGAGTTGCGGTAAACAGACGGGTTGAGGCGCACGAAATCTTGAAGTGATATCGGGCCAGGCTCCCGACGAGCATCGTTGCGTTCCAAATGGTTCACCAGACTTTCATTGAGCTGACGGTTCAGTTCAAACTGCTGCATCATTGCGGCAATATAGGGTGGCGGCGGAGGATCTTCAGCCATTCTGCCAAAACAACAGGGGCAGTTTAGCAAGAACAACTGCATGTGAAAGGAGTTATTCATGACGTAACATGAGCAATGAACAGGAAGTGCAATAGATACTTATTAGTAGTCATTAAAGACATACAAATCTATGCACAGAATTGGATATCAACGGACAACGCGAGTTCGTAAACACACGCAGCTAGACAAACTAGGCGGCGCGCAGGCACGCGGTGAGGAATACACAACGAGACATAGCAAAGGCTACATAACGTCGGAGAAAACTATTGGAGCGAGGAATCTGCAAGGGACAACGTAGGGGGTCCTCGATAAAAGGATACTACGGTCCGTGAACATTGTGCAGCAGAATCCTGGGTCTCATCTTGAAGAAAGGGGGGATAATTCAGAACTCCGGGTGGATGTGATCACGAGAACCTAATGTTAGAGTTAGTAAAATCTTTATCCCGAAAGGAAGAGAAGTTCAGAACCCAGAGTATAGAAGAGGAATAAAAGATCCTAATACCACCCATTGGCGACGTGGGCCCGTAAGCCACACAGCCATGTTAGTAAAACAGTTTTTCAAAGACTAGACTCAACTTCGGCCAAGGAGTTGGAAAGGGGGCTACCTACAGGCAGTCGGCACTGATACCAACTTGTGACGCCCCTGACTTAATCGTGCGCTAATCATACACGCAAATGCACACGATCAAGCATAGGGACTCACTTGAGGATATCACAACACAACTCTACACAAAATAAAATAAAACAAGCTTTAATATTACAAGCCAGGGGCCTCGAGGGCTCGAATACATAAGCTCGCGAACAAGCGTCAGCGGAAACAACAATGTCTGAGTACAGACATAAAAGAGAAACAAGAATGCCCTAAGAAGGCGAAAACAAACAACGGCTCTGATCGAAAGAGGCAAGGCCTCCTGCCTGGGAGCCTCCTAAACTACTCCTGGTCGTCGATGATCTCCACGTTGTAGTAGGATCCTCCGGAGGGGTAGTAGTAGTCGTCGACTGGGGCAGCTGGCTCCAGGGCTCCATCATCTGGTCGCAGCAAACGGGTATGAGGAAAAGAAGTAGCAAAGCAACCGTGAGTACTCATCCAAAGTACTCGCAAGACTGATATCAGAACTATACTAATTATGCATTGGTATCAAGTGAAAAGGCTGTATCCGTGGACTGTATAGCAGCAAAGCCAGAATAGAGATAAAGGCCTAGCCTATCGAAGACTAGCATCTTCCGCGTCTTGCAGCATAAGAAGAGTGCAGATTAGCATATTATTAATTAACAAGCATGTTGAAGCAAAGCCCAGAGATCCTTCCTCGACTCCCTACGAGAAAGCGATCCCGGAGCTTCAATTAATTAAAAGTATCCAGTTCAAGTAGTAGTAGATCGGGATACAACACTGAGCGTCCTGTTACCGTGGACACGGCTATTCGAATAGATAACTTCCCTGCAGGGATGCACTACTGTTACCCAGCACGCTCGATTACATCTGGCCGGACACACTTGCTGGGTAATGCCCGCCCTCGGGTAATCGACACGACGCAGTCCTTCCTAGAGCTAAGCAGAGAGGTCCCCGCCGGTTTACATCCTAAGTGCTCAGGGGTCTTGGGCCATCGCCCTGTGCACTCCGGGTCGTTGTGTGCAGGGTAGACCAGGCACCACCTCTGTCCTGGATGGCGCCGGCCCGACCCGGCCACAATGCTGAACTGGACGTCTGACAGAGCTTTCGGCTGATACATACGACGTAGAGGGTCCCATAACCATTATCCCACGTGGTGGTAGTGCGTATAGGGCCCACGACCCACTCAGATCAATACCCAAATCCGTTAGCGAATTATTAGGAGCTCGCGGTGACGATCAGTACTCCTGTCGTCCCGTCTCGAGGAAGTGCAACAAGGGCCAGGCCCATCCCTCTCTAGGGCGGTCTCTGCCTGCCCGGTCGCGCCTCGTAATTATCTCGCGGGTACCCTCACGGTCAACCCGACTTCACTTCTCTCGCGGGTACCCCTCGGGGTCGACCCGACTTTACCCGGGGACTGTAGTAAAAGTAGGGTATCCGTGTGTTCATCATATCAAGGGGGAATCCGAGGAATCACCCTCTATGGATTCCTACTCGATGTAATCCGTCAAGGAGAACCAGGAGGAATCACCCTCGATGGTCCACACTTGCGGGGTTGCACGACAGAAGTCTCATTGGAGGTGGAGGAAGAGGAATCACCCTCGGTAATCCACGTCTGATTAGCTATACTACAGAGGCATCATCGGGAGTGAGTTAAGAGGTATCACCGTCGTCACTCGAGGACAACTCTGAAGAGTCGGACAACTTAGGGGGGTGTGCGGTGCGGTGCTGGTCTCAGCCCGACGATCACTTCGATCGGGGCACTAGTAACTAAGCGGGGCAACTAGTACAAAGGAGAGGGCCACATATGGATTTCATCCAACCTATACTAAGCATTTAGGATATCAGGTAAGGTATCAACAGAAGTTACAATAAACAGGCTATGCATCAGAGTAGGATAAAACAATAACAATAGCAAATTCTAATGCAAGCAGGAGGAAGAAAGAATAGGTGATATAGGCATGCGTCAAGGGGGTTTTGCTTGCCTGGAAGCTCTGCGGCAAGGGAGGGAGCGTCTGAGGGGTCGTCGGTCTCCTGAGCCGCGTCGGTCTCGGGGGCTATCGGAGAAGAAGAGGGGGAAGAAACAATAAATTCACGGCAAAAAGGCAGTCACTATGCATGACATGCCTAAATGCTATGCAGAGGTGTTTTACTGCCTAACTAAATGATTTAGTTAAGTTAGGAATTTATTTGAATTTATTTTTATTAACGTTGTGCACTATTCATATACCGGATACGGACAAAATGTCCCATGTTCGGTAAGTTAAAGGGTTTGGCAGACGTGTGGATAGGTTATTCAGATTCTACACATTTTTCTGATCGTTTTACATATATAAATTATTTTCATCCGAGTTACGGTTTATTTTATATGGTTTTTCAAAGTTTTAATGAATTTCTGGAATTTCTTTACTCCGAATTATCCAGAATAGTAAATGGTGACGTCAGCATGACGCATTGATGACATCAGCGGTCAACAGTATAGTTGACCAGAGTCAACCTGACCTGTGGGTCCAGTGGGACCCACTGGTCAGTGAGACAGTGGTTAATTAGTTTAAAACTAATCTAATTACAGATTAATTAGAGGTGGGGCCTACTGGTCAGTGTCTAATTACTAATTAATTTAATTAACCGATTTAATTAACGTTTATTTATTTATAAAAATCAGTTTAATCTGGCGGGACCCACATGTCAGCGACAGTGGGTGCCACGTCAGCCGGTGACCGGGTCAACGGGGCCCGCGGGGCCCGCAGTCAGTGGCACAAGCGGTGGGACCCAGCTGGCCAGGTCAGCGCCGGCACCGGAGCTCGCCGGCGAGCTCGCCCGCGACGGCAGAACTCCGACGAGCCCGGGTTTCGTCTACGGTGCGCCAAATCGGGCGCCGTTTGTTGCTCTGGAACGGCCACTCGACGGCGCTTCCAGTGGTGGCGGTGGATGGAGCTGGGGAGGCCGGAGATGACGGCGGCGAGGGCGTCGGCGGCGGTGGTTTCGGGCGGTGGTCGGGCACGGCAATACGGCGTGCGTTTGGGCGATCTAAATAGCGAGGCGAGGACTACGTGCGCGCGCGAGCAAGATGGGCACGAGCCCGAGACCATTTGGTCGTCGGAACCTCGCCGGCGACGAGGCGGGCGGCGGAGCAGTCGGGCACCTCCATTACGGCAACTACGGTGAAGAGGAAGCGCGCGAGAGAGAGGGGAGAGATGCGTAGGCTCACCGGGAGGCTATGGAAAGCCGGTGATAGCTTAGTAGCGCAGGGGATCGCCGGAGATCGCCGGAGAAGAAGATGTGGCCGAGGTCGGGGATGAGCTCGATTCTCCCAATGCCGAGCCCGTAGTCTCCAGTGGCTGGGCTCAGGCGACGCAGCGGAGGGCGGCGGAGCTTCTCGACATCTCGGTGAGGCCGAACGGTGACGGTGGGCGCTGGATCGACGACGACGACGGCGGGTGTTTGCTGGCGAGCTCGAATGGGAGCGTTGGAGGGGACGAGAGGGGGTTTCTGGTGGCTAGGGTTTCGCGGGAGAGGGAGAGGAGCACGGGGGAGCACTTATCGGCGTCGGGGACGGCGTGGATGGTCGACAGCGAGGCAGGCGCCGCCGTGTCAGTGCGGGCGCGTGAGACCGCGCGAGGAGGTGGACGACAACCTCCAAACGGGCTGGGCCGGCTACTGTTCCACTAAGGCCCAGCCGCATAGTAAGTTTCTACCGTTATTCTTTTTCTATTTCTATTTTCTGTTTTAATTCTGTTTGCAAATTGTTTGAGCACTACTGGACTTTTATAAAATGTGTGACCTAGCTCATAAACTGCAGTGCATTATTATCTGCCACCAGAAATTGGTTTGGGCAAAATATAATTTCATTTGTAATTCTATTAAATAAAATGGTATTAAAATGTTGCTAGTTACTACTGTTTTAGGTTGTTGGAGTTACTTAGTGAATTTTGGTGATGTTGTTTTCCTGAACATATTTAGTTATGAATTATTTTTTATTTAATGAACATTTTTATTTCCAGTTTGGAACAACTTTTATTTTTCACTTAAATTTGAATTCGAATTTGAAATGAGATATGATGCAATGATGGTTAAGCATAGTTAATCATGATGACTTGGCACTATCAAGAGGTGATCACTGTAGCTGTTACGTGGGGATGTTACACCAGCCGATGCGTGCGAGCAGGAGCGGCAGCAGCCAGCCGAACGTTTCGTACTCCTTCGAGAAGCTAGCTGCCTAAATGTGGAGCAGGAGCGAGCGATTTAGGGAAGACAGAGAGCTTCCGAACGGGGCCTTAATATACCAATTACAGTGAGCATAGTTTGGAAGATAATTAATTACCTTATTTAGATTGCAATTTACAGCAGTCCCGTCAAAGTATGTTCCTATCATCAAAGAGGCAACCGCGGAATATTCCCCGTGTTTAATATAATTATTAAGTACATAAAACAATCCTTAATATGTTTCAACAAAATTGCTTGCCTCTGCAGTGGAAGGTGTGTTGCGTCAACAAATTTCTTAGACAATCCAATAGTCCAATCAGAAATCCAGATACTGGAAAAACTTTGCAATTGAGTTATACATCGCTCGGTGTATTATGTTCGCACATACTTCATGTTTCTCTTTCATAAATGATGCAGTACCATTAGAACGTTGTGGATCTATAATGTTAATCACCTTATGCTTCGCATCCCGCACGTAAGATGACCAACCTTGCTTCATGGGTATGCGAATGATGAACTGAATTTGTTTGCGTGAAATAAATACAATCAAACTAAGGTAAAATGTTGGGAGAAATAATCTATAACAATCAATAAATTACCATTCTAGTAGAACCAGCATCATACTTCACATTGCTGCCAATCAAAACATTCTGAATGATGGACATCACCTTTGTTATATCAATTTTCGCAAGAGCAAATGTCTGCATTTCACTGTCATTATATTAAAATCTATTTAACATATTCTCCTCTTTAGATAATGTAACATTGTAAAAAATACACTTATAACAAACTCTGGTTCAAGAGACATCCGACTCTGTCGTAAATCACCGAATATTGGATTCTCATCATCCAACTGATTAAGCCTTCGAACACATGCAGTATAAACCCCGTGATCCATAGATTTTCTGCTAATCAGCTGTTCTAGCACAATGCTTCCATTGATATTGATATAACACGGATAAAGATATTTTATCCATGAACTGAGACAAATCAAATATTCGCGATTACTGTCCAAACATTTGTGCTAAACAGTAGAAGAGAAATTTTAGATAAGCATACCATTCAAGTTGTTTTTTACTTGTCATTAACATATATTCCTCATGAAATTCACACTGTTGTTCTCTTGACAGATCCATCCATGAAGATACACTTAACATAGTTGATTCAAACCGAAAAGAATTAAGTTGTTTCCGTGTAACTTCACCATCCATGAAATGAGCAAAATAGTTTCATTTCATCTAGTAATTTCAATGTTTTTACAATGACATTTCACTTTTCTCTACAATCTGTAAAGCAAATTTCTGCACATTCTATTCAATATTTGATATGATGGATATCTGAAATATGTATTTATCAACTGGTTGATCCACAACAACAAAAGTATTGGTTAAGTTATAAGTAGTGTGATTATGAACATTGTCTATGAAAACTATAAAAATTTAAAACTAATGTAAAAAAGAAAAATAGTCGATCATTTATAATTGCAATGCCACTTAAGAAAAATAATTGATTTACCTTTCGATTTCTTGAACATAGATTCCACATTAGCACTATATTGAACATTTTCTTTACATACATTGCAATGCATTATCTTTTGACTTTCCACATGGTTGCATATAGTTAATTCATCCGCTAACCAAGAAGTTCTGAATAACATCATTGGCAAAGATTTTACATTAACTAATCTGGAAAAATAATTGTTACCTTCCGATCCTCCATGAACATCACTCGAATGACTTGGTGGAGTAACAATGCTTGGGAGGATAAAGTACCCGAGAACTTAATATCAACACACATTCTCCAGCTTATATTATGTCCATCCACAATGTAGACACTAACAAAGTTGTTCATGTTCTATACCTCTTGGTCTATTCGATTTTTCCAAGTAGATGGTGCAAGCTCTCTTTCTGTGCAACACATGTAACTCTGGTTTAACAACGAGAAGATTTTATCGATAAATTCAATATCTTCCATAACAATATCATCATTCTTAGTACTCCACTAACAGATTCTTTTCGCATGCCGTAGTTTAAATGATTGGGTTACCATATGGAATGTCTTCAAAGCAATGGCAAAATAGTTAATGTAGTATTTTATTCAATTATGTAGTAACTCAGAACAAACCAAACCTACCATTTTCGGATACGCATCTCTTATATGATCACTGAATTTTTCATTTGAAATAACTTCTACCTTTCTAGAACGGGAAAATAATTGCATGTTCTTTTGATTAACAATGGAATTCACAATATTTTCCACATCTTTTGATGTATCCTTCGACAAATAATTTGTTAAAACATGAACTTTCTCTATTTGCTCACCAATTCTGGCTCTATTAAATTTCACATTCTCAACTTTATCTTTATTTCAATCAAATTTACTTATGTAGCAACAAACAATCTTCGCCCTTTCAATCTACATACATAGGCATTTGATAAAGATATATGCAATTGTTATTTTCAAACCTAATTAAACATTTATTGCAAGTAAAGATTGTACCTTGCATAAATCATATGTCGTTACACCATTAACTATCGTTTTAGAACTATAAATTATATCTTTTATCCTCTTATTACCATAATCGCCAATTCTCGGAAATTGATTATATGTCCTCCTACCACTAAGAACTTGATTGTCAATGAAAAGATCTTCACAAATGTAAACTTATAATAGCGATATATCATTTCAAATACTATGAATCACACGATAAATTACTTGCAATAACAGATGACAACCATAAAAATTTATAGCAGGACTATTTGACTCTAGATGTTACTTCGCGCCGCTAATAGCATCAAAAAGAAAGTTCATTGCATACTCACACCAATTATAATCAGCTATGTATTCAATCCTACAAAGAGTTGTCCAATAGTCAAAAGTTGTGTGGTCCAGTTTTCATGATGGGGTTATCAAGTGCCCATAATAAATATAATATATTCTGCCTTGAACAATGCCTTTTCAGCTTGACTCGATTCTATTGTTAACTCCATTCCCCAAAAAAACTATCAACTTGTTTGAGACTATGACTATAATTTCCAATCATATCGATATTATCCTTGAAAAAATTGATATATGTCTGATCATCATCTACATTGTTTTGTCTTTGTCCACAAGGGATGCCAAACACTTTTTGCAAATCATTAGCATAATAATTGACCTTCCTAGCTTCTAAAAAATGGAACACTGTTCCCTTAGAAGTCACATTGACAAGATATTTAATGTACTTAAGGTTACCATCTGTCAGTTTCGGCAACTTCAACAATCCATCGAAGTTGATCTCTGTAAGTTGTAGGGTTCGCGACAGAAAACAAAAAAAATTGGTACAGCGAGCACGCCCAGGATCACTATGGAGATGTCATACAAGGTTTGATCTGATCCGTACCGACTCGTAGCGCAGCAGAAGAAGAGTCGGTGTAGATCGTCGGTGCAGATCCCCGCAGCTAGGATTTACAACCTCCCAACCGCGAGGATGTACTCCCTCGTCGGACAGCCCTTCAGGAGGCGGTCGGACAGTCCCTCGGACGATGTCATGGACAGCCCTTCGGGAGGACCCTCGAAACCCGAACAGTAACTCGGACAGCCCTTCGGGAGGACCCCCGAAACTCGAACGGTAACTCGGACAGCCCTTCGGGAAGACACTCGAACAGCCCCTCGGGCGAAAGATTGAAACTACGAACTCTCTACGGGGTTGCACACATACGGTGTCAGCTATCCGGCAGGGCTTCGCCGTCCAGAGCTAGTTCCTGCCGGAACCCAGACAGCCTTTCGGCTCTACGAAACTATTTCGTGGGAGGGAGAGAGAGAGAGCCAAACGAGCATGGCATGTGTATGAGAGCTTGGATGAGGTTTGGAGAGCACCCCTCCACCTCTATTTATAGGAAAGCCAAGGGGTAAAGTTAGCATTCAAAAATACCAAAAGTACCCCCACTTTATGCCTTTTCATAAAAGAATAAAGCTAAAAGGGATGGCATGTGGAGCTCCAAGGAGCTCCACCTCCCTTGGCCGGCCACTCTTGCCCCCCCCCATGAGGGGGCTTCCTTGGCTCCCAAGTCCTTCTAGAAGCCTTTTGGAAAATATCCAAAAAGGTGCTTTCCAAAAAATATCCATAAAGCACTTTTACTATTCACGAAGACATTTTTCTGCGTCCGTTAAATCCCAAATTATTTCTGTGTGCCTAGAATAATTCCAGTACCCACTAAAACAATTTTGAACGCATTCCGAAATAATTCCAGAACAATGTTTTTCTTCAGCGAAAAGCAACCAAAGCGGTTCCGGCAGCTCCGGAACATTTCCGGTTTTTATCCCGAAAAATTCCCAGAAGTTTCCAGAACACTTCAGGCATCCTCCAAGAATTTCCAGGCGTGTGTCGAAACCAATTTGACTTAATGGAATACCCTGAAACAACTTTTCAGTTTTACCGAAATTATTCCGGTGTTCTCTCCGGAACGTTTCCGTTTCGTCCGAAGCTTTTTCGGTGATTTTCTCTCAGACTCCCCGTCTAGTATTCAGTAGATAGATGACCCTTAAGCGTGTGACCCTATAGGTTCGGTGAAGTATAGACATGACCCGGAACACTTTTCGATCAATGATCAACATCAGAGCCGTGGACACCCATATTGACCCCTATACCCACATGAATATTCGAGTGAACCTCCAATTGCCGTGTGCTATTCTTGTTGCTTCACGATATATTACAAACACCCGAGGTGAGATTTATTGCATCCCCGTAGATCAACAACTTGTCCGTCATGCAAGTTACCTCGTTACCGGTTTTGTTCTCTTTTCTCGTTTCCGTGTTCCGGCATCCCAGTGATCAAATCACAATGTGTCTGGCCAGACGATGATGGATACCGTAACAAAGAGAGGGCCCGAGAATATATCTCCATCCTCGGAGAAGCAAATCCAAATCTTGAGCTATCTCGTTACTTGTCATACTTTTCCGTGAACCCGTAAGCTGCCGTAATAGCCACCCATTTACGGATGACGTTTAACAAACCCCAAAGTTCACGAAGCAAGTACGAAGGAACTCGATACTCTCATGGTCTAAGGAATTATGCAAACATTAACTATCTCTGTGTTATTAACCATTAACTTGTGACGAATGTATCTCATAGCATAACATCAATTCGGGTCGATTCAACACAAGTGTTCTACTAACATTGTGCCCTCAAAATTGCCGGCATAGACATGCCCATGATCAGGAAAACAGGATCATCATGCAATACTTGAGCCAGTCTTAGAGGCAAGACTAGGAATACATTTTACCGTTTATTATACCACACGTGCACATGAGTTTCCCTCCAAGCCTCGTGGATATTGCAGACTCGAGAATCATTGCAGTTATAGCATGGAACATAAACATTCATTACAAACTCGGAGATACAAATAACTGTTATTACTGCCTCTAGGGCATATCTCCTACAGACTCCCACTTGCACTAGAGTCATAATCCAGTTACATGGCTTCCCTAACACCAATGGCTATCCGGTGCTGCTCATGCTTTGCTCGTGGTAGAGGCTTTGTCATCGGGTCTGACACGTTCAGATCCGTGTGAACTTTGCGTACTTTCACTAAACCCGCTTCGACATGATGTCGAATGAGTTTATATTTGCGTTCAATATGTCTTGTCTTATGGTGCGAACTTGGCTCCCTTGCTTGAGCCACGGCGCCACTATTATCACAATAGATCTCCACCGGATCCAGAGCACTTGGAACCACACCAAGGTCTTCAAGAAATTGCTTGATCCATACCGCCTCCTTGGAGGCTTCTGAAGCAGCAACATATTCCACCTCCGTCGTAGAATCCGCTACAGTCTTTTGTTTGGAACTTTTCCAATCAACTGCGCCGCCGTTCAATATGAAAACATAGCCTGATTGAAATTTGAAGTCATCTGGGTCAGTCATGAAGCCTGCATCAGTGTAACCACTTACAATGAGCTCTTCATCACCTCCGTACACAAGGAGTAAATCCTTGGTCCTTCTGAGGTACTTAAGAATACCCTTGACTGCGGCCCAGTGTTCCAATCCTGGATCACTTTGGTAACGGCTGCTAACACTTAGCGTATAGGAAACGTCCGGTCTTGTACATAACATGGCATACATAATCGAACCAACTGCCGAAGCATATGGAACATCATTCATCTGTACTCGCTCATCGAGTGTCCGAGGACACTGATTCTTGCAAAGCACTGTGCCAGGTGACATGGGGAGTAGGCCTTTCTTGGAGTTCTCCATGTTGAACCTTTTCAACACCTTGTCAATGTACGTGCTTTGGCTAAGCGCTATCAGGCGTTTTGATCTATCTCTATAGATTCTGATGCCCAATACATATGCCGCTTCGCCTAAGTCTTTCATTGAAAAACTTTTCTTCAATGAGTCTTTTATTTCATTAAGAAAATTCACGTCATTTCCAATCAACAATATGTCATCCACATATAAGATTAGAAATGCTTTTGCGCTCCCACTAAACTTCTTGTAAACACAAGATTCTTCGTCATTCCTGATGAAGCCAAACTGTTTGACCACTTTATCAAAACGAATGTTCCAGCTCCTTGACGCTTGCTTCAGACCATAAATGGCTTTCTGAAGTTTGTTTGCATACCTTTCCAGCATCCTTATGGACGACAAAACCTCCTGGCTGTATCATGTATACATCCTCTTTGAGGTTTCCATTTAGGAAAGCCGTTTTGACGTCCATCTGCCATATTTCATAATCGAAATAAGCAGCAATTGCTAGTAATATCCGAACAGACCTAAGCATAGCTACGGGCGAGAAAGTCTCGTCGTAGTCCACTCCTGGAACTTGCGTGAACCCTTTTGCGACAAGTCTAGATTTGTGGATAGTAATGTTACCATCCGCGTCCGTCTTTCTCTTGAAAATCCATTTACAACCAATGGGCTTTACGCCTTCTGGAAGTTCTTCCAAGTTCCAAACTTGGTTTTCGTACATGGATTCCATCTCGGATTTCATGGCTTTGTGCCATTCCTTTGAGCTGGGCCCCGCCATCGCTTCCTTGTAGTGCGCAGGTTCATCGTCTTCAAGAATGAAGATTTCGTTATGAAACCACTCAGGTGGCTGGATAGCCCTACCTGATCTGCGCGGTTCAGTTACAACATTGTCTGAAGTTTCCGCATCACATGCGACAACTTCCGGCTCGGTTGTAGGGATAATTAGCAGAATTTCTTCCGGTTCCTTAGCCATATCAACGGTTGCCGAAGATTCACTATCATCAAGTTGTGCTGTCCTCCCACTTACTTCTTTAGCGAGAAACTCTTTCTCAAGAAAGACTCCGCTTTTAGCGACAAACACTTTGTGCTCGGAGGGTAGGTAGAAGGAATACCCAACTGTTTCTTTTGGATAACCTACAAAGTTACATTTGTCTGATCTGGGACCGAGTTTGGTTGGTTGTAAACGTTTTACATGTACCTCACATCCCCAAATTTTAAGATGCGACAAACTGGGTTTCTTCCCATTCCACATCTCATGTGGTGTCGTCTTAACAGACTTAGACGGTGCTCTGTTTAGTGTGTGAGCGGCAGTTTCTAGTGCGTGACCCCAAAAAGATATCGGCAGATCTGTAAGAGACATCATCGGCCTTACCATGTCTAACAGGGTTCGATTACGTCTTTCCGACACTCCGTTTCGCTGCGGAGTTCCGGGAGGCGTAAGCTGTGAAACGATTCCACGGTCACTCAGATGTTGGCCAAACTCATGACTAAGATATTCGCCTCCACGATCAGACCGCAGAAATTTAATCTTTTTGTCACGATGATTTTCTACCACATTCTGAAATTCCTTGAACTTTTCAAAGGTTTCCGACTTATGCTTCTTCAAGTAGATATAGCCATACCGACTTAAATCATCAGTAAAAGTCATGAAGTAGAAATACCCACCCCGTGCGGTTGTGCTCATTGGACCACATACATCACTATGTATTATTTCCAATAATTCACCCGCCCGTTCAGGATGACCCGTGAACGGCGTCTTGGTCATTTTCCCCATCAGACAAGCTTCACATGTGTCAAATGATTCAAAATCAAAGGACGGTAAAACCCCATCCCTCTGGAGTCTTTGCATGCGTTTCTTTCCGATGTGGCCAAGCCGACAGTGCCACAAGTAAGTGGTGGTGGTATCAGCCTTCTTAAGGCGTTTAGCATTCACGTTAAAGACATCATTTCCACATTCAAGATTTAGTATGAAAAGGCCCCCAACAATGGGTGCAAATCCATAAAACATATCCTTACAATAAAGTGAACAACCATTGTTCTCAGACTTGTACGAATACCCATCGTGTACTAAACATGATCTGAAGATAATGTTTCTACACAATAGTGGAACAAAATAACAGTTATTTAGTTCTAAGATAAATCCTGAAGGGAGACGTAGAGGCATAATGCCGACGGCTTGAGCGGCGATCCCATTGCCGTTCCCGACGCGCATCACGACTTCATGCTTTGCTAGCTTGCGCACCTTCTGAAGTCCCTGTATTGAGTTGCAAATGTGGGCAACCGATCCGGTATCAAATACCCAAGACTTAGAATTTTCGCTAGTAAGCAAAATGTCAATGACATTAACTTGTATAACAATTATACCTTTTCCGGTTTTCCCGGACTTCTTATCTTCCAGATACTTCTTGCAGTTTCTCTTCCAGTGTCCTGTGCCCTTGCAGTAGAAGCACTCGGTTTCATTCTTGGCTCCTCCTTTAGAGTTGCTTTGGGAGCCGGTCTTACCGGCGCCCTTGCCCTTCTTTGGCTTGCCTTTCTTTTTGAAACTGGCGGTTTTATTCACAAGCAACACTTGCTTGAGATTTTTCCGTAGTTTTCAGCATGGCGAGCCCCTCTTCCGGTGTCTTCTCCATCCCACTCATGTTGTAGTTCATGACAAAACCGCCGTAAGACGGGGGGAGTGAAGAAAGCATCATGTCCATCATATGGCCAGGCGGAATTGGAAATTCCGGGGTTTTAAGCCTTTCAGCATAGCCAATCATTTTGACTACGTGTTCGCCAACTGAACTGCCCTCAGCCATCTTGCATTCCATCAAGGTCTTCATGATATCAAATCGTTCAGACCTTGCGGTTTCCTTGTACAGAGCATCCAATTCCCGGATCATATCGCGGGGTTTATGGAATTCAAAACGTTTTGAAGCCCTGCACTCATGCAAGCTAACATGAGGCACTGCACTAAGTTGTGATCATCATCCTTAGTGGCCCAGACATTTTGTTCATCTTCCGGGGCATCGGCCGCCGGTTTAGCTGGAAGAGCAATTTCAAGCACATACATTTTCTTAGCGCTCCTAAGGACAATCCTCAGGTTACGGACCCAGTCTGCATAGTTGTTTCCAGTCGCAGCTAACTTCTCTTTCTCTAACATCGGGCCTAAGTTGAACGCGGTGTTGCGAGCCATTTGATCTACAACGGAAAACACAAGTTTCACTTAGACTTTGTTCATAATGATTTTGGCACTAGTGAATAAACAATTTTATTCTAAAGTGCGCTCCCACTTAAATCAATATCTCTCATAATTGATTTTGAGTGATTCAAGATCCGAATATCAATTCAACGTCATAGAATCATCATCTCATGACGAGGATTTCAATTGGTAGGCCAACTTGCCGATCACATCTCTATGTGACTCTTGTTCATCTTTCGATGCATGTGTTCCGAGCTCAGGACGATCCTGCCATGAACGTCAAGACAACCAAGTGATCTCGCTGCGAGGTCTGACCTCACCCGCCTTACATTTCTCCAATCGTTCGTACCCATGCATCCATGGCGCACCCCGAAAGGATAGATGATGTGACGGTGCTACACCTGGGAGAACACTAACTACTTGATATTTTAAGTGAGAGATCACCCGAATAAAAAGCGACTACCGCGCAATCAAAAGGGTGCATCATAAGGGATAAACATCTCAGGCAATTCATAATAGCATGATATGGTATAGCCCTTTCTGACGGAGAAATCTTTAATTTCTTCGTCTTCGGCATTTGCGTCGGTGTTCACCTTCGCGAAGATTGCCACCACCTTGTCGATGCACTAGATAATATTGCTATCTCTATAGCTAATAAAATAAGTGCATTACTTAAGGTTGAACCGCAGGTCATTAAAGTGACAATCATATGGCTCCAGCCATCATGCCGAATCATGACACGCAGGTCATGTTAATAAATTTACATCATATAGTCATCTCATACATAATCGAATTAATATGAGCATTGCTATACCACATCACATGCACATCCTGCAAAAACAAGTTAGACGCCTCTAATCGGTTTATGCAAAATTTTATTTTACGTGGCTTCTAAGGTTTTGACTTAAACCGCAGCTACCAACGTTTTATCATCAAGTATGATTATTCAAGTCTCTAGATTAATATTCCAGGGTGTATGAAACACGAGATAATAAAATCTCGAGCCCCATACTAAACTTCGTCATACGCATGACCCACGTGCAGATCATATCTGCATTGCCCTTTCATCTGCGAATTTCATCTTTCTTTTGACTATGGCGGAACCCAAAGAACTGATAGCACTTCGTTGATCAATCAGGAGCGCGGGTTGCCAGAACTTTGTGAAATTCCACCATGTTGTCTCGAGATCAGAAATACGCAAATTCTAGGGAAGCAACAAGAACATCGGGTAACAGATTTCATCTGCTACCCGCATAAATAATTTTCAGCAATAGATCTCATCTACTCCAAAATTATATTATGTAATACCCATACATCTCCATGTATTCTAGATCGTAACCTGCATCTACGCATAGCACGGCTCATGATGCCACTGTAGGGGTTCGCGACAGAAAACAAAAAATTTCGGTACAGCGAGCACGCCCAGGATCACTATGGAGATGTCATACAAGGTTTGATCTGATCCGTACCGATTCGTAGCGCAGCGGAAGAAGAGTCGGTGTAGATCGTCGGTGCAGATCCCCGCAGCTAGGATTTACAACCTCCCAACCGCGAGGATGTACTCCCTCGTCGGACAGCCCTTCGGGAGGCGGTCGGACAGTCCCTCGGACGATGTCACGGACAGCCCTTCGGGAGGACCCTCGAAACCCGAACAGTAACTCGGACAGCCCTTCGGGAGGACCCCCGAAAGTCGAACGGTAACTCGGACAGCCCTTCGGGAGGACACTCGAACAGCCCCTCGGGCAAAAGATTGAAACTACGAACTCTCTACGGGGTTGCACACATACGGTGTCAGCTATCCGGCAGGGCTTCGCTGTCCAGAGCTAGTTCCTGCCGAAACCCAGACAGCCTTTCGGCTCTACGAAACTATTTCGTGGGAGGGAGAGAGAGAGAGCCAGACGAGCATGGCATGTGTATGAGAGCTTGGATGAGGTTTGGAGAGCACCCCTCCACCTCTATTTATAGGAAAGCCAAGGGGTAAAGTTGGCATTCAAAAATACCAAAAGTACCCCCACTTTATGCCTTTTCATAAAAGAATAAAGCTAAAAGGGATGGCATGTGGAGCTCCACCTCCCTTGGCCGGCCACTTTTGGGGCCCCCCATGAGGGGGCTTCCTTGGCTCCCAAGTCCTTCTAGAAGCCTTTTGGAAAATATCCAAAAAGGTGATTTCCAAAAAATATCCATAAAGCACTTTTACTATTCACGAAGACATTTTTCTGCGTCCGTTAAATCCCAAATTATTTCTGTGTGCCTAGAATAATTCCAGTACCCACTAAAACAATTTTGAACGCATTCCGAAACAATTCTGGAACAATGTTTTTTTCAGCGAAAAGCAACCAAAACAGTTTCGGCAGCTCCGGAACATTTCCGGTTTTTATCCCGGAAAATTCCCAGAAGTTTCTAGATCACTTCTGGCATCCTCCAAGAATTTCCAGGCGTGTGTCGAAACCAATTTGACTTAATGGAATACCCTGAAACAACTTTTCAGTTTTACCGAAATTATTCCGGTGTTCTCTCCGGAACGTTTCCGTTTCGTCCAAAACTTTTTCGGTGATTTTCTCTCAGACTCCCCGTCTAGTATTCAGCAGATAGATGACCCTTAAGCGTGTGACCCTATAGGTTCGGTGAAGTATAGACATGACCCGGAACACTTTCCGATCAATGATCAACATCAGAGCCGTGGACACCCATATTGACCCCTATACCCACAGGAATGAATATTCGAGTGAACCTCCAGTTGCCGTGTGCTATTCCTGTTGCTTCACGATATATTACAAACACCCGAGGTGAGATTTATTGCATCCCCGTGGATCAACAACTTGTCCACCATGCAAGTTACCTCGTTACCGGTTTTGTTCTCTTTTCTCGTTTCCGTGTTCCGGCATCCCAGTGATCAAATCACAATGTGTCTGGCCAGACGATGATGGATACCGTAACACCGAGAGGGCCCGAGAATATCTCTCCATCGTCGGAGGAGCAAATCCCAATCTTGAGTTATCTCGTTACTTGTCATACTTTTCCGTGAACCCGTAAGCTGCCGTAATAGCCACCCATTTACGGATGACGTTTAACAAACCCCAAAGTTCACGAAGCAAGTACGAAGGAACTCGATACTCTCATGGTCTAAGGAATTATGTAAACATTAACTATCTCTGTGTTATTAACCATTAACTTGTGACGAATGTATCTCATAGCATAACATCAATTCGGGTCGATTCAACACAAGTGTTCTACTAACATTGTGCCCTCAAAATTGCCGGCATAGACATGCCCATGATCAGGAAAACAGGATCATCATGCAATACTTGAGCCAGTCTTAGAGGCAAGACTAGGAATATATTTTACCGTTTATTATACCACACGTGCACATGAGTTTCCCTCCAAGCCTCGTGGATATTGCAGACTCGAGAATCATTGCAGTTATAGCATGGAACATAAACATTCATTACAAACTCGGAGATACAAATAACTGTTATTACTGCCTCTAGGGCATATCTCCTACATAAGCATCAACTTTTTGTAATATGAAAACCCATCAAAAAAAGCTCGTACATGATCAACGTCTAATGTAGATTGTAAAATACACTCATGATCTTTATTATTTGGAACGAAAACTTTTGTTTTGCGACATTACTTTATCTAGATGACATGTTGTGTGAACAACCTAACAAAAAGTAACTAGAAAACATATATTGATCTATTAAGTTTTGTTAAAGAGAACTCAAAAAGATCATTAATAGTGAGATTACCCTTAGTTTGTTAGAAAAATTATTAAATTGATCATAACAATGTAATACACTACATACAATTAATAAATAAATCTTTATATGTACCATGTGACGAAAGTAAATTTATTAGTCTGATCAACTTCATTTCAATCAGAATAATTGCACGACACGATCATTGGAATGTTATTTGTCATGTAGTCAAATGAATAAATTAACTAATGGTTAAAATATATTAAGTTTCATCGATAAGAACTAGCAACTTAAGACTCAAACATTAAGTTCACCATATGTAACTTAATAGAACTTTATTTTACATACATATCTATAGCGCTAGCAGTTGTATTGTCATTTTAGGTTTTGACACTGTAATATTTCATAGCACAGAGAATTAATTTGTCGAACAGATAGATAGTACTCCCTCCATTCACAAGTACAAGATGTTATAATTTTTTCTGAATTGGATGTATATAGACATGTTTTAGTGTGTTCATTCACTCATTTCAATCCGTATGTAGCCTATATTGAAATATCGTAAACATCTTATATTTGTGGACGGTGGGAGCACAAACTAAACAAGCGAGTACACTGTATTTAGTAATCATGAAGTCAAACGAATAAACTAACTAAAATTTGAATGGATTAAGCTTCATCAAGATGAACTGGAAGGTAAGACTCCAAATATTATGTTTCACTCTATGTAACTTAACTCAATTTATTTTTAGATACATGACAACATGCCTAGCAATATTAGGGGTTGTTTGATTTGTGACTAAGGTTGCCTTGATTGTCACATCTAAGGTTAGGCAAGTTTGACCCTCTTAGGAGGGTGTTTGGTTCAAGCCTCACCTTAGGCAAGATGCTTTTTGCCACACTAGGGCCCCACATCACATACACTCAAAAAGTGGCAAGGTTCTCTTAGTCTTGCCAACTTGTGACTCTCATTTTGTTGAACTAACCTTAGGCAGCTTGGCAAAAAATGTGTGGCAAAGTGTGGCAATGCAAGACCTAGAACCAAACAGCCCCTTATTCCCCCTTTAAGATTCAAGATCGTAGTACTTCATAGCATACCGAATTAATATATCCAATAGATAGGTACTACAAACTAAACAACCAAGTTGAATCATACATACCCAAAAGAAAAACATCAACGATGAGATTTATATTCTTTTATCTGAGAAATCTACGGATACACGGACATAACACTAAGTTTCATTGTCTCTGAGTTAAGACAATAATGCTTATATGCATGAATTAGTCCAATCATTTTCTTTTCAACCAGAGTAATTACACGGCAAGACCATTGGAATATTATTTGTCATGGAGTCAAATGAATAAATTAACTAAAATTTTCAATATATTAAGTTTCATCGATACGAACTAGCAACTTAAGACTCAAACATTAAGTTTCACCATTTGTAACTTAATACAACTTTGTTTTTCATACATAACCATCGGCCTAGTAGTTGTATTGCCGTTGTAAGTTTCAAGATTGTAGTATTTCATAGCACAGAGAATTAATATGTCAAACAAATAGATACTACTACAAACTAAACAAGCGAGTACATTGCAATGTTAGTAATCATGAAGTCAAACCAATAAACTAACTAAAATTTGAACAGATTAAGTTTCAACAAGACGAACTGGAAGACAAGACTCCAAATATTATGTTTCACTCTTTGTAACTTAACGCAATTTGTTTTTTGATACATGACAACACGCCTAGCAATATTATTTCACTTGTAAGATTCAAGTGGCCTTTGTTTGGGCTCCAGCTTCAGATTCTGAGATTCTAGGCCTTCTAAAATCAGAATCTCAAACAAACACACCAAATTCCTATCTAGCTTCCCAGAATCTGATTCTAAAAATGAACTAGCAAGCAAGCGATTCTAGAAGCTACGATTTTGGTGATTCCACGGATTCCCCAACTTCCCACAAAAGAAAACGATACGTTTTGAGCCCTTGCCCCTATTTCCAGTCAAAATTACGATAGAATTGCCACCGCTAAGATTCGTTGCCCCTGCCCCTCTCGTGTTCTTCTCCACCCCGAGCCCTTGTCCACCCCGAGCGAATAGAGCGGGAGACTGGAGAGACGACCTAGGATTCCGGCGGATCCACCTGCGCCGCTCCTGCTAGTGCCCAAAGGACGGATCCGCGTGCTTTGGCCCCTCCCCTACCTCCGTCCAGCTTCCTTCGCCTGGCGCACGAGCTCGAGCTGCGCCGCCCTTTGAAGACTACCTCGCCACCAGGTCCGCCGCCCAGCATCCTCCGTCTGGTGCCCGAGCTCCAGCTGCGCCGCCCCTATTGCAGACTGCCTCACCACTAGGTCAGTCGCCCGACACGGCGACCCCTAGCTCTCATGCTGTTGCTCCTTCCTGACCGCGGCGGCCAACATCGAGGGTCGTGCCGCCTCGACTGCCTACTTCGTCGTGAGCAACATCTCGAGAATGGCACAATGGGCTCCACAGGCATTATATACTTTCACATCTCAAAATTTCAATAGCTATCCAAAATCATGGTAAACAAACAATTGGATTCCGATTCTTAGGATCCATAGCTGCAGCTTACTCTCAAAATCCACATCCAAAGCGATTCCAAAAAATATGTAGCCCAAACAAAGGGGGCCTCAAGATCGTAGTATTTCATAGCACCCCAAATTAATATCCAGATAGGTACTACAAACAAAACAAGCGAGTGGAATCATGCATACCCCCCCGCAAAAAAAAAAAAAAAAAAAGAATCATGCATACCCAAAAGAAAAACATCAATGACGAGATTCGACTAGTATTATACACTTCAAATTGTTGTACAAGAATAAACAGCTATGGACCGGAAATATACAAGTACAACAAACCTTTTTTTAGCAAAAAAAAATCGGATAGACGTCCACTCGTGTGTTGATACCCTTGATTTACTTCGGTAGTTGCGAAGATTCTTGTAGGATGAGAGCGAACCAGAAGGACAAACAGGAAGAAAGACGAAAAGTAAGATGAAGGGTCCGAATGAATCGTTTTGCTTGTCGTTGTTACTTGCTCCCCTTTTACTTGTCTACGTTAGATTCACTTATCGTATTAGGCTACCCCACACGAACAGTTACCCGACCCCGGTATACGGCTTCGATTTACAATGACATTACGCACATATACCAAATCTTATACAAGACAAAAACGCTATATATACAAATAGATTTCCGAATCTTGACGCAAATTGACGGCCACAATCTGCGTGCCACAAATCCCTCCCTCCCTCCCTCGTATATTCTTCCCAAGAAATATCAAACTGCCTTCTGTATCTCTACAGTTGGCACGAGAGCGAGCCACGAGCTAGGCGTCCAGACAAGTACGTAGGTGATGGCGATCGAGGTACCCGGCGCGTCAGGCTGCCTGCTGCCGGTTGAGCATCATTCATAGGCAGTGGAATAATGGCCTCACCTGCGCAAGGCAAGGCGGGCCATTTGACCCTGCGCCATTGCCATGCCGCGCCCCGACAGCGGCAACCACGCCGTGGCGTCGTCAGCGAGCGAGAGAGCGCCCCTCACGTGCACGTCGCCAGAGCGCGCGCAGGGTTTCAAGCTCGAACAGGCCTCGCCTTGTTTTTTTCTCCAAAGACGATGACAGGGATTCGTCGCCGCTCACATGCTCTCGTCGCTTGCACGAGAGCATGGCACTGGCACGCATCTCTGAGCAACGTAACCAGATGCATGGGTCATGCCGCGCTGCGCAAAGATGCTGCAGTCGAATCCGCACGCAGACTTGACAAGCCATGGGAGGCAGAGAAGATGAAGTGGTCGCGGCAGGCTGAAGCGTGCAAGCAAGATGATAACGAAATAAAAAGGCACCAGTGCCCTGGCTACAGTAGTACACTAGAGTGACTAGACCTTGCTTGCTGATGAGCTCACATGGCACAAATGAAATCGGGTTGCTTCGGACGTTCAAACGGAAAGATTGCACGGAAACAAACGGCCCTAACATCGACCGGATACAACACCAAACCAGGTACTAGCACTAGGTTTCATCGATCACTTCATATCCTCTGACGGTGCGCAGGAGGACTGGACTGGACTGGAGAAGCAGCGTTCTTGCAGCAGCGGGATACTCCGGTTGGTTGATTATTCATCTGCTCGTGCAGAAAAAATCGATCAGAATAATGTGCTGCATGCAGTAAGCGAGTAGCAGGTAGATCGAGTTCCATCGGTCGATCTTTCACGCGTACGTACCGTTGTGGTGGCGGTAGGCGGCGAGGTCGCGGTGCGAGGCCGTCGTCGTGGGGATGGACATGGAGAGCAGCGTCTCGTCCCGGTGGCCCATATTCCAGGGCCTGCCCTCGACGGTGTTCCCGTCACGCGGCCACTCGTCGAAGAAGCGCCGCAGCGGCTTCTCCTCGGTTGTCGAGGACGCCGCGGTGGCGGCGTCCGGCTTTTCCAGACTCAGGTCGGCGCCGAGAGCCAGGAAGTGCTGCCGCCGCCTCGCCTCCGCCTCCGCCTCCTCCTGCACCTGCTGCCTGCTCGGGAAGAAGGAGCCCCCGTACTGCTGCGCCGGCGCGTACCTGTGGTAGGATGGCGGGGGCGACGGGGTGTCGAGGTGGAGCTGGAGAGGGTTTATCTGGCTCTGAGCAGCAGCTGCGCGGAGGTGGTCGTGGCCGTGGCCGTAGCTGGGCGCGTCGGCCGGCGTGGGGGGCGACATGGAGAGGGTGGTCTGGCGGTAGGAGGCGGCCGGGGAGGAGACCGAGGAGGAGGAGGACATCGGTTCCACAGGCTTTCTTGAACGGTTCTTGCCGCGGTGCATGTGCCTGTCGCAGTACTTGGACTCCCCGTACGCCTCCCTGGAGCAGCGCCACTTCTTGCCGTCCGTCCGCCGGCACCGCCCGGGCTCCGGGTCCTCCGGCTTCCGCGCGTACTGCGCCCCCGCCCCGTAGAGCCCCCACCCCACTGCACACACACACGCAAGCAAAAACACCACCCATGCATGATGCATCACAGTCAGTTACTACTAGATCAAATGAACGGCAGACGACCAGTCAAACGAACGATGCAGGATACTAGATCGGATGGATATATACGTACGGGATGGCTGCGGAGGAGGGAAGCAGGCGAGGGAGGGAGCGGTGTCGATGGCGGCGAAGGCGGCGTCGCGGTGGCGGAGCGGGTGGACCAGCTCGTGGGGCACCTGCGAGCCGGCGGCCATGTACTTGTAGATGAGCGCCTGGTGCTCCAGCTCCCGCCACTGCGACGCCGTGAACAGGCACCTCCCGCCGCCGCCGCCTTGCCCTCCCAGCATCATCTCTCCGGGCTCCGGCCGCACCAACCACAGCACGAAGTGAGTGTTACTTACTACAGCAAGAGCTCACTCGGCAAGGCAACTCGTGCTGGGCTTTAAGCTCGAGGTAGATAGAGGCAGAGCCATGATGGGAGTGAGTGAGGGAGGGGGGGGGGGGGGGGGGGGGGGTGTGTGTGTGTGTTAATGCTTGCCGCGACTAGTGCGGCGGTTGTGTCTGGAGGACTGAGCTGGGCGGTGACACATATGAGGGCGTGACAGGTGGGGGTGGGGTTGGGCTCTGCTGGGAATTAAGTTGAGGTGGTGGCGCAGAGGATGATGGGTCACTTCGGCCAGTGTTGAGGTCAGTCAGGGCGCAGAGCCTGCATGCCGCGGCCTGCAGTCGCAGTCACAGTGGGAGCAGCAGCAGCGCAGGCCGCTGGCACCTGACGCTGCCGCTGCCACTGCCGCTGTTAGACTGTATAGCTTCTGTATACGTATACGTATGTGGTAACATTGTATACCCACTCATTATATATATGTGATAGGCCACCCCTAGAGGGTTGTGCCGGTTCCCCAAAAACCTATTGTCTTACATGGTATCACGCTAGGTTACGTACGCTTCCGCCCAAACCAGAGACCCGACACCGCCGCCGCCGCCACCGCTGTTCCAGCCGATCGCGCCGCCGCCGCCATGTCGTGCGCCGCGGCCTCCAGCTCCTCCAGCGCGGGCTTCTTGCCGGCCTCCCTTGCGGCCCTTCTCTCCCGGCCGCTCGACTCCGCCGCGGCTCAGGTGGCTCCGATCGGGACAAGGAGCGTCGGCTCCTTCCTCTCCACCCTGCCGCCGGCTGCGTCGTCATCAGGGCATGCGTTGGCGATCCATACGTCGGGCGTCTCGTCGCCCGCCTCCATCGTCGCCGATGTCCTGCCCTCCGCGCCCGAGGATCCCGCGTCAGCGTCGGCCTGGATGGCCGGCCTCTCGGCCTCGGGATCGGCGGCGCCGCTCCTTACTGCTCCCGCGGCGTCCGTGCCGCCTGCCCCTACGGCGTACGCGCCTCCGACAGTCTACACGGCGGGCACAGGCTCGCTGCCGCCGCCGCCGTTCCACTTCGGAAATCTCATCACCATCAAGTTGTCGGCCGACAACTATATCTTCTGGCGTGCGCAGGTCCTTCCGCTTCTTGGGAGCCACTACCTGCTCGGCTACGTCAACGGCTCTCTCCCTTGCCCTCCTGCGCTGGTCGACAGTGTGCACGGTCCGGTCTACAACCCGGCGCACCGTGTTTGGACAGGGCAAGATCAGGCGAACCTCTCCTCCATCCAGGGTTCGCTCACCCCGGCTGTTGCTGGGCTCATCGTCTTTGCCAAGACATCTCACGAGGCATGGACTATACTCTAGCGCTCGTTTGCGGCGCAGTCACAAGCTCGTGTCTCCACGCTTCGTCGTCAGCTTGGTGAGTGTGAGAAGCTCGACTCCACGGCCACGGAGTTCTACAACAAGGTCAAGAGCCTTGCTGACACGTTGGCCTCCATTGGACAGCCACTCACCGATTCCGAGTTCAACTCCTTCGTCGTCAACGGGCTCGACGAGGAGTATGATGCTTTGGTCGAGATCATCAACGAGCGGGGCAACTCGAACCCCATGATGGCACATGAGGTCTACTCCCGCCTCCTCCTCACCGAACAGCGTGTCGAGGCACGCCGCGCCAAGGCCAGTCACGGCCCCCTCTCTGCGAACGCCACCACCAAGGGTGGCCGCAACTCGTCTAAGGCGCCGCCCCCTGCATCGTCTTCGTCACCCTCGGCTCCCCCCCGTCCGCAACTCTACCAGGGGCTGGTGGTAAGCGTGTGTGTCAGTTGTGTGGCATTGAGGGGCACTTGGCCTCCAAATGTCACAAACGCTTTCTGCGGAGTTTTCTTGTCCTCGGCAATGACGGCAAGGACACACGCAACTTTGCGCGTCAGGTTGCCATGGCTGATCGTCCGGCGCTGCCAAAGCAACAAGGACACACTCAGTCCTACTCCATCGATCCCCACTGGTACATGGATTCTGGGGCAACGGAGCACCTGACAAGCGAGATGGGGAAGCTTCACACTCGTGAAGCCTATCATGGCTCCGACAAGATTCACACCGCCAATGGAGCAGGTATGCACATCTCTCATATTGGTCAATCATCTCTTCTCACTAGACATGCAAATAGGAGTCTTCAGCTTCGCAATGTTCTTAGAGTTCCATCTGTGACACATAATCTTCTCTCAGTTCCTAAACTCACACGTGATAATAATGTGCTTTGTGAATTTCATCCTTTTGATCTTTTTATTAAGGATCGGGGCACGAGGGACATTCTTCTTAGCGGGCGGTTGTGCCAGGGCCTCTATCGTCTGGAGCATCCTGGTGTCGCTCGCGTTTTCAGTGGAGTTCGGGTATCTCCGTCACAGTGGCATGCTCGTCTTGGTCACCCAGCCACACCTATCGTCCGTCATGTTTTGCGTCGTCATGAGCTTCCTAGCATGTCTAGTAATAAAGATGTAGCAGTGTGTGATGCTTGTCAGCAAGGGAAGAGTCATCAACTTCCTTTTTTGGAGTCTAGTCGTGAGGTGAAACATCCTTTAGAACTTGTGTTTTCAGATGTATGGGGTCCTGCTCAGACTTCTGTCAGTGGTCACAATTATTATATCAGTTTTGTTGATGCTTACAGTCGCTTTACCTGGCTTTATCTTATTAAGCGCAAATCTGATGTGTTTGATATCTTTGTTCAGTTTCAAAAACATGTTGAACGCCTTCTCAAGCATAAGATTGTTCATGTTCAGTCGGATTGGGGGTGGTGAGTATCGCAACCTCAATTCCTTTTTCCACTCGCTTGGGATCGCTCATCGTTTAGCATGTCCACATACACATCAGCAGAATGGTTCTGTAGAACGTAAACATCGTCACATTGTCGAAACTGGTCTTACTCTCTTGGCCCATGCATCGGTTCCCTTTCGTTTTTGGAGTGATGCTTTCACCACTGCATGCTTTCTTATCAATCGCACTCCCACTCGTGTCTTAAACATGAAGACTCCCATTGAACTTCTCCTTAATGAACAGCCCGACTACACTTTTTTCAAAGTGTTTGGGTGTGCTTGTTGGCCGCATCTACGCCCATACAACAAGCGCAAGTTAGAATTTCGGTCCAAAAAGTGTGTCTTTCTTGGCTATAGTTCTCTTCATAAAGGATATAAATGTCTTCATGTTCCCACTAATCGTGTCTATATATCTCGGGATGTCGTATTTGATGAGCATGTTTTTCCCTTTGCCAAACTTCCTGTGTCCACCACTGAACCACCATCTATGCATTCATCCTCCATTGCCTCTGACCAATTTGATGATGTTGCATACTCTCCTGTATTATTGCCTAACCATGGTGCAGGAACTGGATGTGGAGCTCGTTTGGAAATCTTGGAGGCACCATCACCTCCCTCATCGACGTCATCAGCTGATGTTCACGTCGATCATGCCGTGTCTATGCATGGCCTCGGTCCGCGTGCCCATGCACGCCAGGCCGATGTGCCCGTGATGCCAGCGCCCACGGCGTCTGGGCCGGCCTCGCCTCCCGAGCGGCCGGTCACGCCCACTGAGCCTGGGCTGGCTTCCCCTAGCCCCTCGACTGGGCTGCCTCCCTCGCCCAGGAGCCCAGTGACGCCTCCGGCTGGGCCGTCGCCCAGTCTCTCGTCGACTGGGCTGTTTTCGTCGCCGTCACCCAGTCTCTCGTCGACTGGGTCCGCTTCGCCGTCGCCCAGCCCCTCGCCGACTGGGCCCTCTCCGTCGCCTTCTCTCAGTCCCGCGTCGACTGAGTCTGCATCGCCTAGCCCCTTGTCGGCTGCACCTTCGACATCCACGGTTCCTGCTGCTGTTCTACGACCACATACACGCAGTCGTAGTGGCATTGTGCAGCCCAAGCAGCGCACTGATGGTACAGTTGCTTGGCTTGCTGCATGCATGACGGCTGTTCTTGCTGATCCGTCCTCCGAGCCGCGTTCGTATCAAGCTGCTATGAGTATTCCTCATTGGAGAGAGGCCATGGAGCAGGAGTATCATGCTCTTCTTCGCAACAAGACATGGACTCTTGTTCCTCCTCCACCCCGAGCTAATGTTATTGATTCTAAATGGGTCTTCAAGGTGAAGAAGCATTCTGATGGGTCTATTGAGCGCTACAAAGCGCGTCTTGTTGCCAGAGGATTTCGTCAGCGCTATGGTCTTGACTATGAAGACACCTTCAGTCCAGTGGTTAAGCCTACCACCATCAGGCTTCTTCTCTCTCTTGCTGTTACTCGAGGTTGGTTTCTTCGTCAGCTTGATGTGCAGAATGCTTTTCTTCATGGCGTCTTGGAGGAGGAGGTTTATATGCGGCAGCCTCCTGGTTATTCTGATCCTAATCAGCCTGATCATATCTGTCGTCTCACCAAAGCACTCTATGGACTGAAGCAAGCTCCCCGTGCTTGGCATGCTCGTCTTGCTACAGCTCTTCGTGCTCATGGTTTTACACCGTCGACTGCTGACTCATCATTGTTTCTTCTACAGAAACCTGAGGTTACTATGTACCTCTTGGTCTATGTGGATGACATTATTCTTGTCAGCTCATCTCAGCCAGCTGCTACTGCTCTCGTTCGCTCTCTTGGTTCTGACTTTGCTGTCAAAGATCTTGGGATGCTACATTACTTTCTTGGTGTGGAGGTTACTTCTTGTGCTAATGGCCTTGTTATGACGCAGAAAAAGTATTCCTTGGATTTATTGCAGCGGGCTGGGATGCTTAAGTGCAAACCGACGACGACTCCTATGTCTACCACTGACAAGATCACTGCTGTTGATGGTGAGCTTCTGACTTCTGCTGATGCGACGGAATACAGGAGTATTGTTGGTGGTCTGCAGTACCTAACGATCACGAGACCGGATATTTCTTTTGCTGTCAACCGAGTTTGTCAGTATCTGCAGGCGCCTCGTGACACTCATTGGTCTGCTGTTAAGCGCATCTTGCGCTATGTCCGATTCACAGTGTCTCATGGGCTGCATATTCAGCCAAACCCCTCTGGGGTTCTTTCGGCGTATTCTGATGCGGACTGGGCTGGCAGTCCGGATGATCGGCGATCCACGGGGGGCTATGCTGTGTTCTATGGCTCTAACTTGATCGCCTGGAGTGCTCGGAAATAGGCTACTGTTTCACGTAGCAGTATTGAAGCTGAGTATAAGGCTGTGGCCAATGCTACCGCAGAGATTATCTGGGTACAGTCTTTGCTTCAGGAATTGGGTATATCCCAATCACAGCCTCCTATTCTTTGGTGTGATAACATCGGTGCTACATACCTCTCTGCAAATCCGGTATTTCATGCCCGAACGAAACACATTGAAGTTGACTATCACTTTGTGCGGGAACGGGTCTCTCAGAAGCAACTACAGATCAAGTTCATCTCCTCTAAGGATCAACTTGCAGACATCTTCACCAAGCCTCTACCTCTACCACAGTTTGAGTCTTGTAGGCGCAATCTTACCCTTCTAGATTCTTTAGGAAGTGGCTAAGATTGAGGGAGGGTGTTAGACTGTATAGCTTCTGTATACGTATACGTATGTTGTAACATTGTATACCCACTCATTATATATATGTGATAGGCCACCCCTAGAGGGTTGTGCCGGTTCCCCCCCAAAAACCTATTGTCTTACAGCCGCGCGCGTGGGTGAGGAAAGAAACCACTCGCGCGGGGCTCTGCTCTGCTGCTGCTGCTGCTGCTGGCGCCGTGCGAGCGAGCAGGCGCAGCGCACCCGGGCTGGGTGGCAGGTTTTCAACTTTGAAGGAGGGGCTGGGGCTGGGGTTGCCAAAGCGGTGGGAAATGAGACTGGTCAGCGCGAGCCGGGACGGTCAGTCGGCTAGCACGGCAGATGCTCTTTGCTCTTCCTGTTGCCCTTTGCCGCGGTAGCCATGGAACGGAGGCCACGAACCCGTTCACGGGAGGCCTTCTATAGAGTGAGGCAAGTAGCGATTTTTTTTTTCGCAGTTGCTATTCTTCACTTGCCTTGAGAAGGTGACTGGGATGTGGAGTTTCTGCTCCCGAGCTCAAATGCGCCCCGTGAACAGTTAAATTAAAATAAATAGTAAAAATTAAAAATCAACAAACATTGTTGAATGTTTTACGTACACGCAAAGTTTTGTGAAGAAATGACATGACTAATGCTCTGAGAAAGAAATTGATGCTCCAAAAAGACTATTTTTAAATGCATTTTGAAGCGAAAATGCTGAATGGAACTCGGCCTCCATGAAGGCCAAATTTGAAATGATCAAAATTCATATTTCTACGTTTCAGAAAATTTGGGGAAAATACACATACACTTAGAGACATAATGTAGATGTGTGTACATTTTCAGGATGAAATAAGCTAAAATGAGTGCTACACAAAAAAAAAAAACTGTGGCTTTTTTAGTACATGCACTATTCATCCTCAAAGTCCATGACTTTTTTTGCACAAAACGCATTTCAAGGGATTCCATCCTGAAATTTTACACCCATACACATCACATCCTTGTATACTTGTACAATTTTTTCCGATTTATTGAAACTGGGAAGTTTAAATTTTTAATTTTTCAAAAATTTCGGCCTCCATGATGGTCGAGCTCCAAAACACCCTACTCTTTTGAAGTGCTAATTTTGTTATTTTTTTCCTAGACCTTCATGAATGTGATTTCATTACGAAAATTTGCATGCGCATAGAAAACTAAGCAATGTTATTGTAAAATTTCATACTGTCTGGGTTATTTTTCTACTTTTCCCGCTTTTACTGTTCATAGGAGGAGCATTTAAGCTCGGGATTAGAAGGACACTTTTGTTGTGAACATCGATTTCTGGGTGAAGTTTTGATGCTAAAGACAACAACGTCGTGGTGAGCGCCAGCGAAGCGCGGGAAGAAAGATGAAGCCTCTGAAAGGAGAGACGTGAAGCCAACAACAAGGTGGGGGTCGGAGGTTTACATGTGCGGGTGGGGGAGGGGCATATCATTTTGATCCCCTCTCAGATTGGACAGTGCCCGAGCTCGAGCCAATGATGTCATGGCTGGCCGTGGCGTCACTGGTGAGGGCTCGGACGTGACCTTGCCAGAGGCTGGGATAGGAAAGGAGGAGAAGAAGAAACTGGTTCATGCGTTGTTCATCGTGTTCTTGAGGTAGAAGTCGAAGAGGGACGGTTGGATCCTAATCTAACGGGTCTGGGAGAGGGAGGAATTGGCTAAAAGAAATTAGGCGCATATGCTATATGTGCTTCTTTTTTTTTATCATATATCCAAACTAGAGGCTTGAAAATGATTAACAACGCAAGTGGACTCTTTGAATTCTCCGGTGGATGTTGTATCGAGAGTATGGCCTTGTTCATTTGGGCTGCGGCTTCGACCAAAGCAGTTGTAGACTTGTCACGTTGGCAAAGATTTTTATGCTGAGAAAGTGAGTGCGATGAAGGTTAGTTGTATGGCAAAGTAGTTGTGGGAGCAGTTGTGAGGTGGTGAATGTTAAAATGCCCCTAGAATGTAATGTCGACTTCATTCGGTTCATAGCGTGACGAGGGAGCTTTGGAGATGAGATTGAATTGAGGTTGGCTAATCTGAACTCTTAAGGATGGGGCTAACAAGGTGACACGGAACACTCACTTAGGAACTACATTCAGATGACCACGATAAGGTGACGCCGGAATTGGCAGCATCCGATTCATGTCCGTGGATGGCACGGAATGTGGTGCGTAGGGCCAACGATAAAAATGGGTCATGGGATGATGTCTAGGAGGTAGGCGAGATTTAGATAAGTGGGTGAATGCAAATAATTGGAAATTTCTCACCGGCTGCGACATAATCTTGCCATGGTGGGTATAGATAGGATTGAAAAATTGATCCTCCACGGTCTATAGTTCAATCTCTCATTCGACTGAATGGATCCTCCTGATTTACAAGGTTCTGGAGGTGTGATGGTTTGGCCTTGGGAAGTTCGATTCGCTGGTAGCGAGCTCGACGTGTGAGGGTGCATGGTGGGAAGAGAACCGGTGGGGCTCATCTCAAGATGCATGTGAACCGGGGACTAGGGATGGCGATTCTTTGCAAGTTGAATGAAAGGGCAAGGTTATTACTCTAAAACGAACCATAGACATGTGCTTTGAGGTGTGAGGCCACATGTGGTGTATAATAGTTGTTTGTTTTGGGCTATAGTCTTTTCCATCCAAAGTTGCTCATAGAAGCCCAAACAAACATAACCGAGTCAATAGCTACAATCCTGTGAAGGTCACTGATTTAGACGATGATATATCAAACGGCTCAAGGCGTCGACGTACTTACGCATAAGCTAATCTTGTGCAAAGTAGATTATACAAAACCGTGTTGGTTTTCATCTTGTGATTCCTTTTTGGGGAAATTGAGTTCTCGTTATTTGGTACTTCCGCAAAAAAAGGTTATTTGCAAAATTTGTTACGGAATACAATTTCAGTTCTTTTGTATAGATCAAAAGTCGTAGCTGTGATTTCCAGATCTGCTATCTTAGGAGCAATAGAAGGTTTTTATGAAAGAAACATTGAAATTGTTTAATAAAACAATTGGTGACTGATTTTAACTTAACTAGCAGACTGTTATATCATTCAAAGGTTCACGTTTGTTGTTTGGATTTCTGGGAAAAGGAAGGAAAATTGTGCATCGGGTAGGGTTCAAACCGACGCTTACTTCATCTTGCAAGCGAGGATATTACAAGCTAAGGGAGCAGCTGCCCATTCGTCTTGCAAGCGAGGATGTTACTGTCTACGTGACTTGCGTGCGCTGCGTCGCTATGTTTGACCATTCTTGGTCCTGTATCAAACCACTTTTTTCCGTTTACTTATGCCTTTTGCTGCCACTTGAGCCTCAGTTGTAATCTGTAAGGGCCTCGGTTTAAGACCGGGCAAGTGCCTCCATTCTAAAAAAAAAATTTGACTTCAAGGTTAGATCCTTTCTACCACGTGTCGTTGATCACCATGTCCTTTAGAGCATGGTTAATAGTATAGCCAACTGCTGGTTATATGGTGTTGTCATGTCATATATAGCCAACACTTATAGCCACTCATACAATAAGGTTGGCTATAAGAGCACTACTTTTTCTCATCTTCTCTCTATATCTTTCTTTATATTTATTGTACTGGCCTAGGAATCCGCATATAGCTAGGCTCTTGCATGAGAGCCCACTCCCCTTACTTTTTCATGCCTCTCTCCTCCACATAAGCAAAATTGCCATGTAAGCGGGCTATAAGCCTGCTATTGTACTTGCTCTTAACAGCCATTGGAACTGCTAGTGGCACAATTTCAGCTGCCAACTACTCACATTTGAATAACACTTCTCATGTCAATCACACATTTGCCACCACGATCATTATCATAATATTGGCACACCCCAAACCGATTGCCATCACCAATGTCTACACCCCTTCAAATCTGACTCTAAAACAGAACTTCCTAAATGAACTTATAACAATAAAATAAAATGACTGTGTCCTATGGCTAATCATTGGCGACTTCAACCTGTTGTGCTTTTCTTCCCAAAAAATAAAACATCATTTATATAATATGAGGCCAATTCCTTCAGTGATACTATTGATCAACTTGCACTTATAGCTACCTCTATTAGATAGACTCTCTACTTGGTCCAATTCCCGACAATCACCCTTCTAGAATGACTAGATCGAGCCTTCTTTAACCTTGCGTGGAACGATACATTCCATAACACGACCCTATCCTCGGTAACACATTTTACATGCGACCACATTCCCCTGATCGCGCATGTGCACACAAACGTATCACGCTCCCGCCAGTTCCGATTTGAACCTGGATGGGCCGAATCTCTAGCCTACCTTCGGATAGTCCATCGATTCTAGGCCTTGCAAAGGTTGGTTGCTCCCCTTTTCCCTGCCTCTGTGCGACTTTCTCTCACTGTAAAAAGCTCTAGGGCAAGCCTGAAGCAGTGGGCCGCTACGCAGTCCGCCGCCCATTTACATGAAAGCTTCTAAAGGGTAGTCCGGTGTACGTAGCTCCCGCTTGCGCAGGGTCCGGGGAAGGGTCCGACCAATTTGGGTCTTTTGTACGCAGCCTTTCCTTGCATTTCTGCAAGAGATTGTTTCCAGGACTCGAACCCGGTCAGGAGGCAACAACTTTACTGCTGCGCCAAGGCTCGCCTTCACATGAAAGCTACTAAAAAAATCAATTTATATTGACCTAAAGGAGGAAAATCGGCCTCTATGGTCGAGCGAATCAAAACTCAGATTTTTGCGGTCATCCTATAGTCCTATAAAAAAATATCAATTAAGAAAAAAATGGCTTACTAGCGCAAGCATGCAAACATTAAATCAATTATTGATGGCGACGAAAACACGGAATATTTCCACGCCTCAGCCTCCCAGTGCCTAAGAAAAAACACGGAATAATGACAAATTTATCGTTCTCACTTAGAAAATTCACCCATTCTCAAAGACTACTTACAATCATCATTGGCCTAGCCCTGGTCACTACCTGGAACTTCGATATCAATGACATTTTACCATGATCAAGTCTCACAACTATCCTCCTTGGCTCAATCCTTTTCGGAGAATGAAATTCAAGATGATGTCCTTCAAATATATTATTCTTGTTTACTGGAGGTACCGTATATCCCACAGTAAAAGACATAAGAGTCAGTATGAAATAAACACGTAACACATTCTTTCCTCGAACAATCAACAAAAATCGTGTCACTTTGTATTTGTATTACACAAGAAGCTTCAGGATGTCGCGAAGCTTCACTACAAAAAAAGACACATCCGTGACATTATGGCCCGAACGAAAACTTTTTCTGTCATGGTTGTGACACTTCTATGACGATAATTGTGACAAAAACACGTATTATCATAGATGTGGTGGGTTCCTACTTCTATGACAAAAAATTATGACAGAAAATGGGTTTTTCGTTCTGGGCGGGCCAGAGACGCACCCGCATGACATTCTTTGGGCCGTCCATGATGAAAAAAATCGTGGTTGAAGTGAGGGCGAGGAAATTTTCGGGGAGTTCCCAGTTACGGTGGGTGGTCGGGGCCGAGCGATGCAGTGTGGTTTGCGTGTTTCTCTCGTACGCGCGTGTGCGCGAGGCGTTCGCTAACTGAACCCGAGCGAGGCGTTCGCTTACTGAACCCGAGCGATCGATCGATCCCTCGCACTACTACACGTACTGAACCCGAGCGATCGATCCCACTGTGTACTGAAGCCGAGCGATCCCTTCGCTGCTAACTGAACCCGAGCGATTCCTTCACTGCTAACTGAACCCGATCGATCCCTCTTCGCTGCTAATTGAACCCGATCGATTCCTTCGTTGCTTACTGAAGCCTATCGAGCCCCCGTGCGAGACGTAGCCAGCCGGTGTTGGGTTGCCTCTCCATGAACAATGCCCGCTGCCGCGCGCGCAATACGTAGAACGAGTCGAGACTTGCATCGATCGAGCCCCTTGCGTGAGACGTGGTGAGTTGACCCAGCCGGTTGGTTGGCTGTGGATGAACAGTTCCTGTTGCTGCCGCCCGCTCGTACACCCCACCCCAGCCGGTGGGTTGACTGTGGATGAACAGTACCCTGGCTGTGTCAAGGTGGTTGGCTCTAGATGAACAGGACCCCGTGGTAGTAGGCGGTTGCCGATGGATGAACAGGACCCCGAGGAGGCCGCCACACCCCAGCCGGTTGGGGGTGGATGAACAGGACCCCGTGGAGGCTGGATGAACAGTAGCCAATGGAGGCTGGAGGAAGTCGACATTGATGAACAGTAACTGGTGGAGGCTGGAGAGGAAGTCGACGGCGGATGAACAGTAGCCCATGGAGTCCTGTTTTGCAGTACGCCACACCCCTTCCGATGAACAGGACCCCATTTCGACCGTAGGCGCTCGAAGAGAAGTCCGTTTCCTCCGTTTTGCGGTACACCAAACCCCTCCCGATCAGCAGGACCCCGTTTCGACCGTAGGCGGTTGAACAGAAGTCCGTTTTCTCCATTTTGCGATACGCCAGACCCCTCCCGATCAACAGGACCCCGTTTCGACCGTAGGCGGTTGAACAGAAGCCCGTTTCCTCCGTTTTGCGGTACGCCACACCTCCAGTCGATGAACAGGACCCCGTTTCGACCGTAAGCGGTTGAACAGAAGTCCGTTTCCTCCGTTTTGCGGTACGCCAGACCCCGAGTCGATGAACAGGACCCCATTTCGGCTGTTCCGTCCAAGCCGGTTGGCTCCCGATGAACAGGACTCATTCCGGCCCAGTCGGTTGCCTCCCGATGAACACGGCGCTGTTTCTCCGTTTCGACCCAACCGGTAGGCTGCCGATGAATACGACGCCGTTGCTGCCGTCCGTTGCCTCTCCATGTACACGAGCCCTGGCCGTACGTATGCGCGAGTACGCGTTCGAGACCCCGCCCGTATGTACGTACGTGGCCGTATTTTTTGCCGTGTAGTTGTACGTACGTGTACACGATTTAGACGGGACTGTCTGAACTGCTACGTCGGAGGCTCTACTACGAGACGTGCCGCTACTTACTCGGCCACGGTTCATCCTTGCAGAGAGACCGATCGACAAGTATGTACGTACACGTTCGCGACCAGACAGACAACGCTACATATGCTTCGACCGGGTGGGTCCCAGCTGTCAGGGAGGATAAGGAGGCACTTCCTTCCGTGCGAAGATATAGCTGGTGGGTCCCAACTGTCAGGGAAAGGAATCATTTTTCTGTGCGTAATAAGGAGGCACTTCCTTGCGTGCGAAGATGTAACTAGTGGGTCCAGCTGTCAGCCTTACCACGTACAGTCCTCTTCTGATGGCTGTCGTTCATTGACCACGTTGACCACGCCGCACCGAGAGCACCAAGGCGGTGGACGACGGCGAGGCCTAGGAAGGGAACGACCAGGAGATGGGGAAGATGCGACAGTGGAGTCGCAGACGGAGAGGAGTACGACGTACGAGGGTTGACTGGTTCGGTGCGGCCTGGGGCTGCAGTCGGCGGAGAATAACAGGAGGGGTGGAGGGGTGGAGGGATGGCCTGGCCGGCGGTGGGGTAGCACTTTGCAGCGAGGCGTGCGAAGCAGCGCTGCTGGCCGCCGGAGGCGGGAACAGGAGGTCCTGCCGGCGCTGGAGGAAGAAGACGAGAGATTGAAGATGCATGTCGGCCGTTGGATGTACATCCAACGACTATAGATGTCAGAATCATTTGTTGACTAAGTTGACAACGCCTTCTGTAGGCTTCGACCTATTGGCCCACATGTCAGCCTCCTTGCGTGCGAAGATATAGCTGGTGGGTCCTAGCTGTCAGGAGGAGGAATAATTTTTTTCCCCGTAATAAGGAGGCACTTCCTTGCGTGCGAAGATGTAGCTGCTGGGTCCTAGCTGTCTGGGGGAGGAAACATTTTTTCCGTGTAATAAGGAGGCACTTCCTTGCGTGTGAAGATGTAGCTGGTGGATCCCAGCTGTCAGGGGGAGGAATAATTTTTTCGCATAATAAGGAGGCAGTTGCATGCTGCTACTTGTGAGTTGCGTTGATAATTCCCTGAAGAGGAAGGGAGATGCAGTACAATAGAGATAAGTATTTCCCTCAGTTATGAAACCAAGGTTATCAATCCAGTAGGAGAATCACGCAACACCTCGTTAGCAGCACCTGCACACAAAACAACAAATCCTTGCACCCAACGCAAACAAGGGGTTGTCAATCCCTCGGCGGTAAATTGTAAGATTAAATTGTATGTGATAGATAGATAGATAGAAACAAAAATACAAAATAAAATAAATAAAGAAAAAGTGCAGCAAGTATTTTTAGGGTTTTAGTATATGATTTAGATAGACCCGGGGGGCATAGTTTTCACTAGAGGCTTCTCTCGAGAAAATAGCATACGGTGGGTAAACAAATTACTATTGGGCAATTGATAGAAAAGCCAATAATCATGACGATATCCAAGGCAATGATCATGTATATAGGCATCATGTCCGAGACAAGTAGACCGACTCCTACCTGTATCTACTACTATTACTCCACACATCGACCGCTATCCAGCATGCATCTAGTGTATTAAGTCCATAAAGAACGGAGTAACGCCTTAAGCAAGATGACATGATGTAGACAAAGTAAACTTCCGCATGAATAAACCCCATCTTTTTACCCTTAATAGCAATGATACATACGTGTCATGTCCCTTTCTGTCACTGGGATTGAGCACCGCAAGATCGAACCCATTACAAAACACCTCTTCCCATGGCAAGATAAATCAATCTAGTTGGCCAAACCAAATCTATAGATCGGAGAAGAAATACGAAGCTATAATAATCATGCATAAAAGAGATCAGAGAAGACTCAAATAATATTCATGGATAATCTGATCATAAACTCACAATTCATCGGATCCCAACAAACACACCGCAAAAAGTGATTACATAGGATAGAACTCCAAGAACATCGAGGAGAACATTGTATTGAAGATCAAAAAGAGAGAAGAAGCCATCTAGCTACTAACTATGGACCCGAAGGTCTGTGGTAAACTACTCACGCATCATCGGAAGGGCAACAAGGTTGATGTAGAGCCCCTCCGTGATCGATTCCCCCTCCGGCGGAGTACCGGAAAAGGCCTCCAGATGGGATCTCTCGAGAACAGAAGCTTGTGGTGGCAGAAAAAGTATTTCGTGGACTCCCCTGGTGGTTTCCAGATTTATGGGAATTTATAGTGGTGGAATTAGGTCAAACGGAACTGAGGTGGGCCCACGAGGCACCAGGGCGCGCCTGCCCCCCCGGCACGCCCTGGTGGCTTGTGGCCACCTCCTCTGGCGTCTGGTCTTCTCCCGAAGCTTCTAGTGTTGGTATTGTCCAGAAAAAAATCTCCACAAAGTTTCGTGGCATTTGGACTTCGTTTGGTATTGATATTCTGTAAAACAAAAAACAGGCAGAAAACATCAACTGGCACTGGGCACTAAGTTAATAGGTTAGTCCCAAAAAATGATATATAATTGCTGTAAATGTATATAAAAACATCCAAGATTAATAATATAATATCATGGAACAATAAAATTATAGATATGTTGGAGACGTATCAGCATCCCCAAGCTTAATTCCTGCTCGTCCTCGAGTAGGTAAATGATAAAAATAGAATTTCTGCTGTGGAATGCTACCTATCATATTCATCATATATTCTTTTCTTTTATAGCATGGACATTTGGACTTGAATGATTCAAAGCAATAGTCTATAATTTGACATGAAGATATAAATACTCAAGCAGACTAACAAGCAATCATGTCTTTCAAAATATCAACGCTAAAGAAAGTTATCCCTAGCCCATTATGCTCAATCATTGATCCATTCATGAAACACACTCAAATATTAGCTACACTCAATGCCCAAATATGACAATAGTGCTCTCTAGTTGGTGCTTTATAAGAGAAGATGGAGACTCAAAATAAAAATAAAAATTGCATAAAAGTAAATAGATAGCCCTTCGCAGAGGGAAGCAGAGATTTACTAATGTGTCAGAGCTCAAAGCTTAAATTAGAGAGATAAAATTATTTTGAGAGGCATGCTTTTCCTGTCAACGAAAACGACCAAGAATTCCCAATATTTTCCATGCTAGACACATCATAGGCGGTTCCCAAATAGAAAGTAAAGTTTATTTCCTTTCCACCATTCTTTCACAATCCATGGCTAGCCGTATCCACGGGTGCCCTCCATACGAACACTTTCCAAGGAATTTTGTTGTTGTTAATTTTTGATTCATTGTGGGACTGGGCATCCCTATTACCAGCCACTCTCTCGTGCAATGACAAGTGAATAAACACTCATCGTGAGAATAACACACCTAGCATGGAAAATAATGGCCACCCCCTGCCGCTTCATGAGCGGTACGGGCACACAAAACGGGAAATTATTTTGAAAATTTTAGAGTTGGCACATGCAAATTTACTTGGAACGGCATTGAAATACCGCATATAGGTAGATATGGTGGACTCATTTGGCAAAACTTCGGTTTAAGGAGTTTGGATGCACAAGCAGTATTTCCTCTTAGTACAAATGAAAGCTAGCAAATAGATTGAGAAGCCACCAACCAAAAAACGAAAACGGTCATAAACATGCATTGAACATAACTAACACCGAATAATGCACCATAAGTAGGATATAATTTCACTGCATAACTATTGACTTAATGTGCATGCATAGGGAATCACAAATCTTAACACTAATATTCTTACTAAATCACAATTACTCACTAACATGACTCACATATCATCATCTCCATATCGCAAAACTATTGCAAGGCATCACACTTGTCATATCCAATGATCTCTATGAAAGTTTTTATTATATCCCTCTTGAATATTCATCACTTTGGGACCAAATTCATATCTTGTGCAAATTACCATTACTATTATCAACTCTCAAAAAGATATAAGTGAAGCATGAGAGTGCACATATTTCTTCAAAATTTATCAACTCTCAAAATAATATAAGTGAAGCATGAGAGTTTAAATATTTCTTCGAAATTTCAATCTTATCAACTCTCAAAATAATATAAGTGAAGCATGAGAGTTTAAATATTTCTTCAAAATTTAGCCACCACCGTGCTAAAAAAGATTTAAGTGAAGCACTAGAGCAACTGCCTAGCTCAAAAAATTTAAGTGAAGCACATAGAGTATTCTAACAAATCATGATGATCGTGTGGCTCTCTCAAATAGGTGTGTCCAGCAAGGATGATTGTGACAAACTATAAAGCAAACAAAGCAAAGACTCATATAATACACGACGCTCTAAGCAAAACACATATCATGTGACGAATAAAAATATAGCTCCAAGTAAAATTACCGATGGTTGGTAGAAGAAAGAGGGGATGCCTTCCGGGACATCCCCAAGCTTAGACGCTTGAGTCTTCCTTGAATATTACCTTGGGGTGCCTCGGGCATCCCCAAGATTAGGCTCTTGCCACTCCTTATTCCTTCATCCATCATGATCTCACCCAAAACTTGAAAACTTCAATCACACAAAACTCAACAAAATCTTCGTGAGATCCGTTAGTATAACAAAACAAATCACTACTTTAAGTACTGTTGCAAACCCATTCATATTTTATTTTTGCATTATACCTACTGTATTCTAACTTCTTCATGGCTTATACTCCCCCCGATACAATCCATAGTTTCATCAAAACAATCAAGCAGTGCATCAAAAAACAGAATCTGTCAAAAACAAAACAGTCTGTAGAGATCTATTTAAAAGCTATACTTATGTAACTCCAAAAATTATGAAAAATTAGGAAAACGTGGGAAATTCATATACCAATACTGTGTAAAAATTTCAGATTTTTCTGACGCTACAGTACAGAACTAAAATTCCAGCACTGGACGCAAAACTTTCTGTTTTCCAAACAACATCAATTATACTATCTTCCAAATCATCCCAAAGTCTTTACTTGGCATAAACACTAATTAAAAACACAAAACACAATCATAACAGTAGCATAAATGTGAAAACACACAATAACAGAAACAAAAAGCAAAAATTTATTTTATTCATTGGGTTGCCTCCCAACAAGCGCTATTGTTTTATGCCCCTAGCTAGGCATAATGCATAGTTTCAAGTATTGTCATCTTTGGTTTCCAACTCCTCAATCACACACCCATTTTTTCTAATAGATTTAACGTAGGTATTTCTCATCATCACACTTCTAGGCACAAAATCAAGAATTTTACTTTTGTGAATAGGTTCCTTAATTATATCAATGAAATTGGGGTGCACGCTAATCATTTTAAGATCCTCATTTCCCTTACTAGAAGTAGCACCATTGGTTTTAGGAACATATATGAACTTGCAATTTTTAATGGTAGGAGTTCTATCAATATTCTTAACGGAGGAAAAAGCCGGCCCCAAATTGTTAATAATTTCTTCTATCTTATCGATTCTAGCGGGGCTTTGTTCTATTCTTTCATTAACAACCGGTTCCTTCTCTTTTAAGGTTTTCAATGCGATTCCTACCTTAGAACCAAACTGAGTGATATGATTGTGAATTTTTTCATCTAAATTCTCAAGATGTTCAATAGTAGACATTTACTTTCAATAGCCTCTAACCTTTGCATAACATGTTCCAAAGTCAAAGTTGTTTCATTAACAGTGATGGGTGGTGATCCCACTAAATTTCCCATAGCATTGAAAGCATTCATAGAGGGACACATCAAGAAATTCCCTCCGGTAATAGTATCAAGTACGAATCTATACCAAGTAGTAATACCCACATAAAAATTGCGAAGAAGGATTGTGGTGGATTGCTTAAGAGGAGCGGCGGCGGTTTTGGAATGGAAGAGGAGTGGCGGTGGTCTTGGAAGCAAGAAGAGCGGCGGGCGGCGGTTTTGGATTGAACGAGAGCGGCGGCACGCTGTGAGTGGATCCCTCCTAATAACTAATTTACCCCTTACTTAAGAAGCGACCCCACATAAACTTGAGTACTGACCCCACGTTACCTAGTACTACCCTTATCTACCGTTAGATCTAGACCAACGGAAGGTTTATAAAAATACCAACTACCCTAAAACTTTTTTTAGTTTGCATATAAAATTTGGTAAAAGTCAAACTTTGTAATGTTCGACTAACTTGATAGGAAAAAATACCAACATTCACAACATGAAATCAATATTATTAGATGCATCACGAAATTAACTTTCATATACCATATAACTTTGGTATTGTAGATGTTGATTTTTCTTATATAAATTTGGTCAAAGTCAAAAAAAACGGAGGGAGTATTGAAGAGCTTGATAGGGTTGCTACCCCCTGCATCATCATGCCGTGTTTCATAGCTTCCAAGATTCACAACCAACTCATAAGATTCCCATAATAAGTACAACAAAGATGCCTATGCATCTCAATGATTCACAGATCAGAGCCAACATTAACTTTAAAACTAAAACAAAGTTGTGAGAATATGTATAGGTAAAGAAAAATCGATTGATGCTTCTCTCAGAAAAGAGTAATCCCTGGAAAAGTGCCAATATACCCAGCAAACCATAAACCTAATTCATTTAAGCTATTTGATTCAAGGATTTGCTGCAATACTGAAACCAGTCCTGTTTATGGGCACGCATGTCACACACCGGCATATTAACATGTTCTGCATAAGCGGGTCACCAAGAACTTGTGAAACCATCCGAACATTGTTGACACCAGATTTTTGCATTGCCAAAAACATAAGAAAGATGGCCTCTGATGGAAAAATGTTCAACATCAAAGTTGTGCGTCTCGTCGAAACGGTCGATTTTCATATAAAAATTGTCTTCATCCGAGGTTGTATGCAAGAGTTAAAGCCAAAACAATGTTGCTGCAGAAAAATTGGACATGACCCGACTGTCCGAAAATTGGACCAGACTCTCCAGTCCAGATCGTGAAAATCGTCCAAAGCTTCTGTTGGGACCAGACTGTCCAGAAGTTGGAACAGACTGTCTGGTCCAGATCACGAAAATCGTCCAAACCTTTTGTTCGTAACGAACAGTCCGGTAAACAGTCTGGTCCAGATCGGAACTGCCAGTTTTCGTAAGTCTGATCGGTACGGGGACGATTAAGGCCTTAAGATGGAGTCAAATGAAAAAAACGCATAAAATAAAAGCTTTTCGTTTTTTCGAGATGAACAACTTTGCTTTTTACGTGATTCTGATCCGAGGTTGTTTACTGCCTCAAAATCGACCCGCAAGGTGCAGTCAGATTTTTAGCCGAACAGTTTTGGAAAGTTCAACCCAAACCATCCGAATTAGAGTCAAATTGGGGCTTTGGACGTGAATCCAAGTCCTTTCTTGCATGGGAAGTCCAGCCGCCTCTTATATACGTGAGAGGTGATGGCCGATTGAACAACAACACACAATCGCAACGCATCTACAACTTTTTTCATCTACGTTTTGTCTCTCCCTAGTTTTTGCTTCCTCGTTCTTCGTCGTTCTTCATGGAGAGCTGCGAATACCGAGGCTCTAGGGGCGGCTTGACCGACCTAGGGCAGCCCATAGCCGCCGCACTCCTCGACGGGGTTCCTCCTGGGCGTGCTGGGTTTCGGGTCCTCAAAAGCTCTCGCCCGTCGACTTGCGAATCGCGCTTCCGGTGAGACTCCTTCGACGTGAGCTGCGGTGCATCACCCCCTGAGTCGAGGGTACACGTGACGTGTTCATGTGCGAACACACTTTTTGGTGACTCCGCTGGGGAATAAAGATCAATCATCATCATCATCCATCATGTCCGGCAACGACAAGATTCCCAAGCCTTCGGAAATCGACGCCGATAACATAATCAAGCCCAATTTTGAGGAGTTATCGGAGGAACATCGCCAAGTTTATGAGGAGTACAAGAAAGCGCGTGAAGAGAAAGAGATGTAGGAGTTCCTTGCTAAGTTCAAGAAGGATCGTCAAGGCAATATCAGTCCGGTTGGAGAAATCAAGTTTCCTCCTCTTCATGATGAGCAGGTTAAACCCTTTGTGAGTACTACCTTTTCTCCTGAGCATTGGGCTGAAATTGAAAGTCGTATTGCCGATGGTAATAATCTGGTTTATCAAACTTTCTTAGAGAATACTAATGCTCAGGAGAATATGCCTCAATCATCTAGTGATAATGTTGGTGTGCATGCTAGTGTTAAAAGTCCTAATCCGGCTTTACCTATTTCATCGGCGCCTCCCATGTCGATGAATTATTATCCTACCCACACAAACCAGATTGTGACTACACCCGTTAATCCTATCATGAATATGCCAAGTTCGGTGGCAACGCCGAACCAAGCCCTACCTATAGGTGCAAACCCTGCTAGACTGCCGCCGAACTATGGTTCGGCATACACGCCACAATTTGCACCCACAAGTAACCCTACTCCTCCTATGCCACTGCCACAAGCTTCATCGTCCACTATGGATGGTGGTCTAGCAAATCTTAGAGAGGAGATGGCTAAGATGCTCTGAGAGAATTTTGGAGTTGAGTTACCAAGGAACCGGATTTACCAAAAGCCATATCCAGAATACTTTGATGCAATTCAATGCCCTCCAGGATATAAAATTCCAAATTTTGTTAAATTTAGTGGAGTGGGAACAAAAACTACATGGGAGCACGTTCGTCAGTACTTGGCACAATTAGGTGAGGCGAGTTCACGAGATGAGTGGAAAGTACATTATTTTCCTTTGTCCTTGACCGGTACTGCTTTCTCGTGGTTTTCTGCTTTACCACCCGGTTATATTAGTACATGGTTTTGCTTGGAGCAAAAGTTCCATGGCCACTTCTACAGTGGTGACAATGAGCTTAAACTATCCCATCTTACATCGGTTAAGCAAAAGCATGATGAATCGGTCTCCGATTACGTCAAAAGATTTAGAGATACAAAAAACCGATGATATAGTTTGGTGATAACTGAGAAAGACTTGGCTAATCTCGTGCTTAGTGGGTTGAGAACTCACATTAGAGAAAAGCTGGAAGGATATGAGTTTTCGAGTATCAACCAAGTCCTACAAAGGGCTTTGGCTCAAGAAAGCCAAAGCAAAGATCTTAAAGAGGTGCATAGGTATAAAATCGATCGTCCTAAGATGAATATGGTTGAGTATGATAGTGATCATTCAGACGATGAGGTTGAAGTTTATGCCGCTGAATTTGTTTGGCCCTCAAAGGCCAAACCATTTACTTGCAATGATCTAAGGTCGATTCATAAGAATCGTGATGATGAGATGAAATTTACTTTCAACATTGCTAAGTGTGATAAAATATTTGATGCTTTGTTGCAAGCCAAGATTATTCGAATATCTCATGCTTTACCGCCGTTTGAAGAGCTGAAACGGTGTGCTTATTGCAAGTATCATAATTCTTTTTCTCATGCTACTAATGATTGCAATGTTTTTCGACGACAGATACAATCGGCCATTAATGACGGACGATTGAATTTTTCTGAGATGCAAGTTGATAAGCAACCCTTCCCAATGAACACTATGGATTTGGAGTGGAAGAAGATGTTAATTCGGCCCAACGTAGCCGAATCAGCTAATAAAAATAATATTGTCATTGGTGAACCCAGGAAAAGCGAGGGTGACAAGGTCTTGGGGAGACAAGTTGTGCTTGACAAGCAACCCGGTGGCAAGGAGATAATTAAGATCACCATCAAGAATCCTACACTCGGGGGGCAACCACAGGTGCAAGAGAACACTCATGTCAAATTTGTTAAGCCCAAGAGTCCAGAGGTTGGCAAGTGGAAGACGAATGAAGCTAAAGTGCAGCGCAAGAGAATCAAGCCAACTTTTGATATGTTGCTGTCCACATATGCCAATCAAGCGACCGGTTCTAGCTCTAACCGGTCATCAAATTTGAAGCGCTCAAGATCACCTCCCAAGCAAGAATTTCAGCATCACACAAGGCCATATGGGTCGTGGGCACCAGGACCATGGATGGCGCCGCCCCCTATGTGCCATACTACATGGGATAGTTCAATGGAGGATGGGGGCAGCCCCCATGGTCCCTTATGCTTTTCATCCGGGGTGGGCTGAACCAAGGAGTCCCGTTCGTGAGAGGCTTTCTTATCCCACACGAGGCCGTTTGAACAACGGTGTCAATCGGCCAATGCAAGATAATCAAGAAAGGGCCAGCAAGCAAGTGTGGCGTGCTAAATCACCAAGTGCTGAAATTTCAGAGCCTAGCAAGCAAAAGGAGAAGAGTACTAGTGCTGAAACTATTACGATAGGCACTGAAGAATTAACAATCAAAGAGCCGATTATTATTGATAATCCGGCTAACTTTAATAAAGATGTGGCTGCTGTCCAGCAAGGTCCCATGGCTAATGATCATGAAGCTAGCACAAGCAAAGCCAAGTCGAGGGATCCGAAATATACTCAGCCTAAGTGCTGTCCTCCTGGTCTGACTAAGGCACAAAAAAGGAGATTACAGCGTATGAGGAGCCACAAGAAGGTGGAACAAGAAGCGGAGAAGCAAAGGGATAAATTGTTCAATGAAACCCGTCCCATGGTGCCCGCAAAAGAAGTGTGGAAGACTAAGCAAAAGGAAAATGTTGCAGCTTCTACATTAATCATAGCAACACCTACACCACCAACGGAGGACGATGTGGCCGCTATTACATCGTTCACTTCACCTATTACTTCCTCTTCACTTGGAGATATTTCGGAGTCGGTGGACATGCTTGAGGAAGGAAATGATATGGTGGATTATGAGTCTACACCGGTTCATGAAGGTATGGATATCAATATGGTGTATTACTTACCCACTGAATTTCGTGCTATAGATGAAGAAGGGGAAATAGCTCAGTTGGATTTTGGTCCTAAAAATGCTATATTCGAGAAGCCAAAAGAACCGGTGACACAATTGAAGCCATTGTTCCTTAAAGGTCATATTAATGGATCGCCGGTTGCTAGAATGCTTGTTGATGGTGGTGTTGTGGTGAATCTTATGCCATATTCGGTCTTCAAAAAATTGGGGCTGCGCAATGAAGAGTAAATAAAGACCAACATGGTGCTTAATGGATTTGAAGGCCAAGAGAAAACTGAAGCCAAGGGTGTAATGTATGTGGAGCTTACGGTGGGAAGCAAAACTTTGGCTACCGCATTCTTTGTCGCCGAGGTGCAAGGTAACTACAATGTGATATTAGGCAGCGATTGGGTTCATGCAAACCAATGCGTGCCATCTACTATGCACCAGTTTTTAATTCAATGGGTTGATGATGAAGTGGAAGTCATTCATGCGGATAATTCGGCTTGTGTTGCTTTGGCCAATGCATCGGTGGATTGGCAACATCCCAATGCTACTTGCTTGATGGGGCGTGACTTATCGGAATTTGATTTCTTAGCGCTACAAAAAGTGGTTTTGTGCCCATTTCTTTAAAGCTGGTTGGTGGTAATCGGCTCCAAGGTATGATGTATTTAAATGGATTCTAACCCAGAGTGGTTACAAAAGCGTCTTGTAGAATATCAGTCCAATGAGAACGATATGTATGAGTCTATAGAAGAGTTAGATGATATGGATAAATTAGGACAAGATTTTACATCGGCCGATCCAGTAGAGGAGATAGATATAGGGGATGGTTCAATTCCTAGGCCGACATTTGTAAAAAAAAATTGAGAGCCGATTATAAAGCTAAGTTAATCGAGCTGTTGAAAGAATATGTTTGTTGCTTTGCATGGGAATATCATGAAATGCCGAGTTTAAGCCGAGAGCTAGTGGAGCATCGGTTGCGTATAAAAGCCGGTTTTAGACCTTACAAACAAATGGCCAGAAGGTTTAATCCTAAAATATATGACCGGATCAAGGAAGAGATCGGTCTTTTGCTTAAAGCTAATTTTATTAGACCTTGCAGGTATGCTGAATGGATCCCTAATATTGTGCCTGTGGAGAAAAAGGGATCCGACAAAGTGAGGGTGTGCATTGATTTCAGAGATTTAAATAGAGCTACACCCAAAGATGAGTATCCCATGCCCATTGCCGATATGCTTATTAATGATGCCTCTGGACATAAGGTCATTAGCTTTCTTGATGGTAATGCGGGGTATAATCAAATTTTTATGGCCGAAGAGGACATGTCCAAAACGGCTTTCCGATGCCCCGGTTTCGTTGGTTTATTTGAGTGGACGGTGATGACCTTTGGATTAAACAATGCCGACGCCACGTATCAAAGAGCTATGAATTTAATTTTTCATGATTTACTTGGTGTTATACTTGAGGTCTATATTGATGATATTGTTGTCAAATCGGATGCTTTTGAATCTCTTTTAGCCGATTTGTGCTTAGCTTTTGAGAGAATGAAAAAATATGGACTAAAGATGAATCCTTTGAAGTGTGCTTTTGGTGTATCGGCTGGGAAGTTTTTGGGTTTCATTATTCATCAAGATGGCATAGAAATTGATCCAAAAAAGATAGAAGCTATACAAAAGGTGGATGCTCCAACATGCAAGAGAGATATGCAAAAATTCCGTGGCAAAGTTAATTATTTAAGGAGATTCATAGCCAACTTGTGTTGCTTTGGCCGATGCGCGGTTGAATCGGCTCCTGCATGGTTTACGCGGTCGTCGTCGAGGCAGCTCTGGCAGCACGGAGTAAGAGGCACACAGCCCTGTCCCCGACGGCAAACAGACTGCAACTCCGGCATTGGGGAGGAGGGCGGCGGTGAATCAGGTGCGGTGGGGGGCCATGGAGGAGGGGCTGAGGTTTTGCGGCAGGGGAGAAGGTGATTTGGCGCCCACGGTGTATGAATGGGGAATTGGGAGGGGGCCATGTCTTACGGACGCATTTGTCTGAAATGTGAGGGAAGTTACAATTCTACCCCTGTGTTTTGGCTTGTGGGCTTGGGTCTGAGTCTTGAGGGTCGGGGATAGTAGGGTAACTTTGCTTCTCCCAAATAGTGGGCGCCAGTGAGGAGGGCGTGCTTGAAATAGTGGGCGCGAGCGATTTCGGCCGAGGAGAGGGTGTTTTGCCACCCATGGTTTATGAATTAATCGGCGCCTGCGATTTCGGCCGAGGAGAGGGTGTTTTGCCGCCCATGGTTTATGAATTATTCGGTGTCTGTCATTTCGGCCAATGAGAGGGTGTGCTTCGATGAAGTTACAAACCTACCCTCGGTATACAACGGGCCAATTGATGCGGGTCCTAGATAGGCTGGTAATTTCACTTCTCCCGTTTATTTGCTCGGGCGAATTCCACCGAGCAGAGGGTGTTTTAGCAGTTTGTTCAAATTTTGGGAGAACAAGCATCCACGTCTATCGTACCAAGTCGATCCAAATCATATTTAGAAATATTAGTTCTATAGTGTCACGTCTTGCCACTTCTTTTTTAGATGGTGAGATGATGCTCGGGACTAATGTGTATTTACATGCTCATTGCTACCGATTAATTTGACATATAGTTGACCCACTTAAAAACGGGAATCAAACCAGAAATGAAATATCTCAATTCAATGAAATAGCTTTTTGACCCGGTCAAAATTGTGGACTACATCCAAAATTGAACACATTAATTGAATAGCATGTTGTATTATAGTACTCCATGAACATGGTCAAAGTCAAATTAATGAACCTGTTTGATACGCATATCTCCGTTCATGTGTGAATTGCAAACACCATGTTCTCCAATTCAAACATTTGAATACAATTTTATACTGAATCATGGTTTATATCAATCTTCGATGCAAAAACGCGACCTCTCCCCTCTCCAGCACTCCCGTTCTCTCTCTAGCCGACACTCTTTCTTTCTATCGCGCGCACACGAACACAATCCTTATCGGTCTCTCTCTCTCTCCCTCTCTAGGTCTTTCTAGTTCGCATGCACACTCTATGTATAGGTCTCCCTCGCACACAATGTATGACTCTCTGGTCTAGGCTAAATAGCTAGCTATGATGCACTCATAGTACACACACAAATTCTCTCGCTCGTTGTCCATAACTCTCTCATGCACCACTCCGTCGTCTCCCGGCTCCTCTCTCTCTCTCTCTCTCAAACATTCTATCTCCCTAGGTCACACATACACATATCTCACTCGCACTAGATGGACCCATCTAACATTCTCTCTTCCTCGTTCTCTCTCTGTCTCACACGCGCGCACGTGCACACACACACACACACAATCTCCCCCCTAGCTAAGTACGAGTATCGACGCACTCCCCCTAGGTATGTGATACGTCTCCAACGTATCTATAATTTTTGATTGTTCCATGCTGTTATATTATCAATCATGGATGTTTTTATATACATTTACAACAATTATATATCATTTTTTGGGACTAACCTATTAACTTAGTGCCCAGTGCCAGTTGCTGTTTTCTGCCTGTTTTTTGTTTTACAGAATATCTATACCAAACGAAGTTCAAATGCCACGAAACTTTTTGGAGATTTTTTTCTGGACAATACCAACACTAGAAGCTTCGGGAGAAGACCAGACGCCAGAGAAGGTGGCCACGAGCCACCAGGGCGCGCCTTGGGGGGGGGGGGGCAGGCGCACCCTGGTGCCTCGTGGGCCCACCTCAGCTCCGTTTGACCTAATTCCACCACTATAAATTCCCATAAATCTGGAAATCACCAGGGGAGTCCACGAAATACTTTTTCCACCGCCGCAAGCTTCTGTTCTCGAGAGATCCCATCTGGAGGCCTTTTCCGGTACTCCGCCGGAGGGGGAATCGATCACAGAGGGGCTCTACATCAACCTTGCTGCCCTTCCGATGATGCGTGAGTAGTTTACCACAGACCTTCGGGTCCATAGTTAGTAGCTAGATGGCTTCTTCTCTCTTTTTGATCTTCAATACAATGTTCTCCTCGATGTTCTTGGAGTTCTATCCGATGTAATCACTTTTTGCGGTGTCTTTGTTGGGATCCGATGAATTGTGAGTTTATGATCAGATTATCCATGAATATTATTTGAGTCTTCTCTGATCTATAATTTTTGATTTTTCCATGCTATTATATTATCAATCTTGGATGTTTTTATATACATTTACAGCAATTATATATCATTTTTTGGGACTAACCTATTAACTTAGTGCCTAGTGCCAGTTGCAATTTTCTGCCAGTTTTTTGTTTTAGAGAATATCAAGACCAAACGAAGTCCAAATGCCACGAAACTTTTTGGAGATTTTTTCTGGACAATACCAACACTAGAAGCTTCGGGAGAAGACCAGACGCCAGAGGAGGTGGCCACGAGCCACCAGGGCGCGTCGGGGGGGGGGGCAGGCGCGCCCTGGTGCCTCATGGGCCCACCTCAGCTCCGTTTGACCTAATTCCACCACTATAAATTCCCATAAATCTGAAAACCACCAGGGGAGTCCACGAAATACTTTTTCTGCCGCCGCAAGCTTCTGTTCTCGAGAGATCCCATCTGGAGGCCTTTTTCGGTACTCCGCCGGAGGGGGAATCGATCACGGAGGGGCTCTACATCAACCTTGTTGCCCTTCCGATGAAGCGTGAGTAGTTTACCACAGACCTTCGGGTCCATATTTAGTAGCTAGATGGCTTCTTCTCTCTTTTTGATCTTCAATACAATGTTCTCCTCGATGTTCTTGGAGTTCTATCCGATGTAATCACTTTTTGCGGTGTGTTTGTTGGGATCCGATGAATTGTGAGTTTATGATCAGATTATCCATGAATATTATTTGAGTCTTCTCTGATCTCTTTTATGCATGATTATTATAGCTTCGTATTTCTTCTCTGATCTATTGATTTGGTTTGGCCAACTAGATTGATTTATCTTGCCATGGGAAGAGGTGTTTTGTAATGGGTTCGATCTTGCGGTGCTCAATCCCAGTGACAGAAAGGGACATGACACGTATGTATCGTTGCTATTAAGGGTAAAAAGATGGGGTTTATTCATGCGTGAGTTTACTTTGTCTACATCATGTCATCTTGCTTAAGGCGTTACTCCGTTCTTTATGGACTTAATACACTAGATGCATGCTGGATAGCGGTCGATGTGTGGAGTAATAGTAGTAGATGCAGGCAGGAGTCGGTCTACTTGTCTCGGACATGATGTCTATATACATGATCATTGCCTTGGATATCGTCATGATTATTTGCTTTTCTATCAATTGCCCAACAGTAATTTGTTTACCTACCGTATGCTATTTTCTCGAGAGAAGCCTCTAGTGAAAACTATGGCCCCCGGGTCTATCTAAATCATATACTAAAACCCTAAAAATACCTCCTGCACTTTTTCTTTATTTATTTTATTTTGTATTTTTGTTTCAATCTATCTATCTATCACATACAATTTAATCTTGCAATTTACCGCCGAGGGATTGACAACCCCTCGTTTGCGTTGGGTGCAAGGATTTGTTGTTTGTGTGCAGGTATTGCTAACGAGGTGTTGCGTGATTCTTCTACTGGATTGATAACCTTGGCTTCATAACTGAGGGAAATACTTACCTCTACTGTGCTGCATCATCCCTTCCTCTTCGGGGAAAATACCAACGCAAGCTACAAGTAGCAGGAAGAATTTCTGGCGCCGTTGCCGGGGAGACATCATCAACATCTATCAAGTACCTTTGCATAAACTCTCATCTCCTTGCATTTACTTTATTTGCATTTGCCTCTCGTTTTCATCTCCCCCACTTCTAAAAAGTTTTTACAAAAATACAAAAATATTTTCCGTTTGCCTTTTTCTTGTTTTCTTGCTTGCTACCTTGTTTGCTTAATTATGATGCCCCGAGAAAATTATCATGATATCCCTTATTATAAAATTTTGTCCAAAATTGAGAAAAATACTAAAGATTACATGACTACGCAGTTTGAGCACAACAATTTTTTTACTGAGGAACTCAAAGAACACTCTACTTTATTGGATGCTATTGCAAGAAAACTCGATGATGTGAGTAAAGAAGTTGCTAGTCTTCATTCTCAATTTGCTCTTACTGAAAATTTGCTAGGAAAAATTTCTGATGTGCAAGCTATGCTAGTAAATCAAATGGCAGCTAAGCTAGAATCATTAGAACATAGTAATGATGAGGATATTAAAATGATTGGTGTTTCATCAATCGATTCTTTGTTTAGCAATATAAAACTTGATGAAAAGGGGACTGAAGAAGAGTCAACTTTAGCTAGTAGGCGTCCCCATAATTCGGAGGGTGAAAATCTTTATAAGAAAATTGATAAAAGTGGGTTTGGAGAGGTAAAAACTTTAACCAGTGATGTGCCCACTCTTTTGGATTACAAAGATTTTAATTATGATAGTTGTTCTTTGATTGAGTGCATTTGTTTGTTACAATCCATGTTAAATTCAGCCAACGCTTATGAACAAAATAAGGCTTTTACTAAACACATCGTAGAAGCAATGATGAAAGCGTTAGAAGAAAAGCTAGAACTAGAAATTTCGATTCCTAGAAAATTATATGATGAATGAGAACCCACCATTAATGTTAAAATTAAAAATTATGAGTGCAATCCTTCTTGCCCTATAATACTTGGTAGACCGTTCTTACGAACCATAGGTGCCGTTATTGACATGAAAGAAGGGAATATAAAATTTCAATTTCCACTAAAAAAGGGTATGGAACATTTCCCTAGGAAGAAAATTAAAGCACCATATGAATCCATTATGAGGGTCACTTATGGAATCAACTTGAAAGATGACAATACTTGAAACTATGCATTATGCCTAGCTAGGGGCATAAAATAATAGCGCTTGTTGGGAGGCAACCCAATGAATAAAATAAATTTTTACTTTTTGTTTCTATTATTTTGTGTTTCGTATTTATGCTACTGTTATGATTGAGTTTTTGTGTTTTTAATTAGTGTTTGTGCCAAGTAAAACCTTTAGGATGATTTGGAAGATAGTATAATTGATGTTGTTTGGAAAACAGAAAGTTTTGCGTCCAGTGCTGGAATTTTAGTTCTGTACTGGAGCGTCAGAAAAATTTGAAATTTTTACACAGTATTGGTATATGAATTTCCCACGTTCTCCTAATTTTAAGAATTTTTGGAGTTATAGAAGTATGACTTTTAAATAGATTGCTACAGACTCTTCTGTTTTTGACAAATTCTGGTTTTGATGCTTTGCTTGCTTGTTTTGATGAAACTATGGATTGTATCGGGGGGTATAAGCCATGGAGAAGTTAGAATACAGTAGGTATAATGCAAAAATAAAATATGAATGGGTTTGCAACAGTACTTAAAGTGGTGATTTATTTTGTTATACTAACGGATCTCACGAAGGTTTTGTTAAGTTTTGTGTGATTGAAGTTTTCAAGTTTTGGGTGAGATCACGATGGATGAAGGAATAAGGAGTGGCAAGAGCCTAAGCTTGGGGATGTCCGAGGCACCCCAAGGTAATATTCAAGGAAGACTCAAGCGTCTAAGCTTGGGGATGCCTTCCGGCATCCCCTCTTTCTTCTACCAACCATCGGTAATTTTACTTGGAGCTATATTTTTATTCGTCACATGATATGTGTTTTGCTTGGAGCGTCTTGTATTATATGAGTCTTTGCTTTGTTTGCTTTTTAGTTTGTCACAATCATCCTTGCTGGACACACCAATTTGAGAGAGCCACACGTTCATCATAATTTGTTAGAATACTCTATGTGCTTCACTTAAATTTTTTGAGCTAGGCAGTTGCTCTAGTGCTTCACTTAAATCTTTTTGAGCATGGCGGTGGCTATATTTTGAAGAAATAAACTCTCATGCTTCACTTATATTATTGTGAGAGTTGACAAGACTAAAATTTTGAAGAAATATTTGCACTCTCATGCTTTCACTTATATCTTTTTGAGAGTTGATAATAGTAACGGTAATTTACACAAGATATGAATTTGGTCCCAAAGTGATGAATATTCAAGAGGGATATAATAAAAACTTTCATATAGATCATTGGATATGATAAGTGTGATTCCTTGCAATAGTTTTGCGATATGGAGATGATGATATGTGAGTCATGTTAGTGAGTAATTGTGATTTAGTAAGAATATTAGTGTTAAGGTTTGTGATTCCCTATGCATGCACATTAAGTCAATAGTTATGCAAAGAAATTATATCCAACTTATGGTGCATTATTCGTTGTTAGTTATGTTCAATGCATGTTTATGACTATTTTCGCTTTTTGGTTGGTTGCTTCTCAATCTATTTGCTAGCCTTCATTTGTACTAAGCGGAAATACTGCTTGTGCATCCAAACTCCTTAAACCCAAGTTGTGCCAAATGAGTCCACTATATCTACCTATATGCGGTTTTTCCATGCCGTTCCAAGTAAATTTGCGTGTGCCAACTCTAATTTTCAAAATAATTTTTCCATTTTGTGTGCCCGTACCGCTCATGAAGCGGCAGGGGGTGACCAATATTTTCCATGCTATGTGTGTTATTCTCACGATGAGTGTTTATTCACTTGTCATTGCACGAGAGAGTGGCTGGTAATAGGGATGCCCAGTCCCACAATGAAATCAAAATTAATAACAACAAAATTCCTTGGAAAGTGATGGTATGGAGGGCACCCGTGGATACGGCTAGCCATGGATTGTGAAAGAATGGTGGAAAGGAAATAAACTTTACTTTCTGTTTGGGAACCACCTATGATGTGTCTAGCATGGAAGATATTGGGAATTCTCGCTCGTTTTCGTTGACAGGAAAAGCATGCCTCTCAAAATAATTTTATCTCTCTAATTTAAGCTTTGAGCTCTGGCACATTATCAAATCTCTGCTTCCCTCTGCGAAGGGCCTATCTATTTACTTTATGCAATTTTTATTTTTACTTTGAGTCTCCATCTTCTCTTATAAAGCACCAACTAGAGAGCACTATTGTCATACTTGTGCATTGTGTGTAGCTAATATTTGAGTGTGTTTTATGAATGGATCAATGATTGAGCATAATGGGCTAGGGATAACTTTCTTTAGCATTGATATTTTGAAAGACATATTTATATCTTCATGTCAAACTATAGACTATTGCTTTGAATCATTCAAGTCCAAATGTCCATGCTACAAAGAGAAGAATATATGATGAATATGATAGGCAGCATTCCACATCAAAAATTATGTTTTTATCATTTACCTACTCGAGGACGAGCAAGAATTAGTATGACTATCTCTCACACTCTCCATAAGAAACACACGCATTGTCTCTTTCGCTCCCTAGGACTATCTCGATCTCTCTCGGGGCATCTTTCTATCGCACACACACCTTTATCTCTCGATCTCCCACCCATATAGTCCCCTCACGATCTCGAGGGGATCTCTCTATCACAAACACACCCTATCTCCCTCCCCATGCCTCCATTTTCTCCATACGTCCCTCTCGACCTCTATCCCTTGTTTGCCAGACCACTCTTGGACACGTGCTATAGGGGTCTTTCTCTCCGTTGCAAACAACCACACACTATTTGCGTGTATATCCTCACCTCGCTTTCTCTCTCGGAGATGCATGCGTGATATGTTTGCATAAGAGACACACACACTTTCTCTCTATTTTATCATGTGTTGTCCCTTTCTCTTTCAGACACACACTCTTTTTGCACACTCACTCTTTCTCCTTCACACACACTTGATCTCTCTCTACCTAGGTACTTTCTCCGGTCCATAGTATATAGTTTTGTTGAAAAGTCAAACCTCACAAAGTTTGACCAGGTATGTGGAGAAAAACATTTACATCTGGAACGGGAAACATATATCATTAGATTCATCACAGGATGTAGTTTCATATTATATATACATCTTTGGTATTGTATATATAAATGATTTTTTCTATACACTTGGTCGAAGTTTCCAAAGTTTGACTTTTCAAAAATTTATAGGCACTACATTATCGAACGGAGGGAGTATCTCTTTCTCTCTCTGAACTCCCTCACGCACCACTCCGCCGTCTCGGGGCTCTTCTCTCTCTTTTTCAAACTTTCTATCTCCCTAGGTCACACATACACATATCTCGCTCGCACTAGATAGACCCATCTAACACTCTCTCTCCCTCGTTCTCTCTCTATCTCACACGCACGCACACGCCCCCCCTAAGTACGATTATCTCTCACTCCATCACAGGCACATGCACTTCCCCCTAGGTATGACCATCTCTCACTCTCCATCACAAACACACACATTGTATCCTTCCCTCCCTAGCTAGGCATATCTCATTTCTCTTCCGGGGGATCTTTCTATCGCACACACACCTTGTCTCTCGATCTCCCACCCATATAGTCCCCACACGATCTCTAGGGGATCTCTCTATCACAAACACACCCTCTCTCCCTCCCCATGCCTCCATTTTCTCCATACGTCTCTCTCGACCTCGTCTCTCCCTTGTTTGCCAAACCTCTCTTGGCCACGTGCCAGGGGTCTCTCTCCCTCTCTCTCCATTGCAAACAACCACACAATATATCTCCGTGTATCTCCTCACCTCGCTTTCTCTCTCGGAGTTGCATGCGTGATATGTTTTCATAAGACACACACACTTTCTCTCTACTTTATCGTGTGTTGTCCCTTTCTCTTTCACACACACACTCTCTCTTTTTGCACACTCACTCTTTCTCCTTCACACACACTTGATCTCTCTCTAGTCATGTACTCTCTCTGGTCCATAGCATATATACATTTATTGAAAAGTCAAACCTCACAAAGTTTGACCAGGTATATGTGGAGAAAAACATTTACATCTGGAGGGACAAACATACATCATTAGATTCATCACAAGATGTAGTTTCATATCATATATCTTTGGTATTGTAGATATAAGTAAATTTCTCTATAAACTTGGTCAAACTTTCAAAACTATGACTTTTCAAAAAATTATAGGCACTACATTATCGAACGGAGGGAGTATCTCTTTCTCTATCTCTACCTCTCACGGGCCTCCCCTCTCACTCGATCTCTCTTTACAGAGGGATTATACGATCACTGGCTCAGCGTATAGCTCCGTATATTATCTAGTTGACCGGTCAACCAGTCTACATGGTGCCTTGTCAGCTCGTGTTCTCTATGGGTACGCGGGCCCATGTGGCAGTGGGTGAAATTAAATAAACTAGAGGCCCATCTGCCATGGGGTGAAATAAACAAACTAGAAACTACTTGCGATAGAAGCCCGCACGCTACTAAATTGAGTGCACAATTCTTCCTCATTAAAACAGTATTGTAGTACTCCCTCCGTTTTTTTAGCCTGCATATAAAATTTGGTCAAAGTCAAACTTCGTAAACTTTGACTAACTTTATAGGAGAATATCAACATTCACAGTATGAAATCAATATATTTAGATGCAACTTGAAATTAATTTTCATAGCATATAGCTTTAGTATTGTAAATGTTGATATCTTTTGATATAAAGTTGGTCAAACTTTGCATAGTTAGACTTTGACCAAATTTTATATGCGGACTAAAAAGAAACGGAGGGAGTACTAGATTAACACCTTCTTAGACGCCACCACGGATACAAACTATGACAACGCACATACACCACTGCGCGGCATGCACGCAAGGATGCTCTCGCGCACACCCAACACACAATACACACCAGCACACGTGTACACCAGCGTCGCCACCGGCTGAGATGGAGGACGAGGCGGCCAACAAGTGGAGGCGGCTCGTGCCAAAACCACATCCGGTGAGCCTGGACTTCATCAGCAGCCTCCCCGACGACATGCTTTTCATCATCGCCCTCCTCCCCACCAAATCTGGCGTGCGGACAACCCTTCTCTCCCGGCAATGGCGCCCCCTCTGGCACTACGGCCCCCTCAACCTCACCGTCGATAGCTGCCTCTGCGATGGGGATTGCAAACGCATGGCCGCAGTCTCCAAGATCCTTGCATCGCACCCTGGACCAGCCAGACGCCTTGACATCCGCATGTTCAGTACCAACTGCAATGTCCAAGCAAAGTTCGACGAGTGGTTCTTATCCCCTGTCCTAGATCAGCTCGAGGAGCTTAGGTTTGAAGGTGGACGATGTCGCTCTCTGCCGCGCTCCGCCACACGCCAGGTTGAGCTCCTGCTATTTTCCCCAGATTGATGCCGCGCCCGCTCTTCTTCTCCCTCAACTCAAGCAGCTCAGCCTCTTCGACATTGGTATCTCGAAGGAGGCTATGGAGCGGCTGCTCCGCAACTGTACAACGCTCGAGTACCTTTGTCTTCAATAGATCCACGGGTTCATTAGCCTCCACATCGCATCGACGAATCTCCGATGGATTTATGTGTCTTGCTGGCCCCGCAATAGGACATTACTTGGGAAGAGATCAGTTGAGTTGTTTCACGATATGGTCATTGAGAATGTGCCTTTCCTTGAGAGATTGCTTGTATATGATCTAGAAGGTCCAACAAAAATCAGGGTCATAGACACGCCAAAATTGACAGCGTTGGACTGCTCGTCTGCCAAATTCTCCGAACTTGTTATTGGATCCATAACTGTTCAGGTACAACACTCTTCTTCTTCTCGTTCTTCTTCTTGAAATTCACATTTTAATTTTTTCTTGATGTATGTTCGACTGTCATCCAGAAAATGATTTCCACAAGCTTGACCCAGTCTGTGCGCACAGTGAAGATTTTTGCAATAAAATCTATCGGCCCCAATCTGGATCAAGTTGTTGGATTCCTTAGATGCTTTTCGTGCATGGAGAAGCTACTCATCGAGGTGAAACTCCTTTCCTATTAAATGTGAACCACAACGGAGCTCAATTTTTTCGTAATTTTTCCCAAGTTACAATGACAAATGTAGTGTTCAAAGCTGCATCTAGGCACTATACTGAAAGAAATGTTTTTAGTATTTTTTCTCACGTGATCACCTGCATCGTTTTGTTGTTGTTGTTGTAGCCAAGGCTAGTCATAGTGGGAAGTAACTTTATCCTAGGAGCAAGTACTACCTCCGTCCTGGTTTACTAGTCCCCTTCGTATTTTGGAGTATGAAATTTTGACCAAATATTTAACTAACGAAATGTTAATGCATGTCACTAAAAATTATAACGTTGGATTCGTATTTGAACATAATTTCCAATGGTATAATTTTTTGTGACATGCATTGATATTTTGTTAGGTAAATCTATGGTTAACATTTTACACTAAATACGAAGGGGACCTATAAACCAAGACGGACGTAAAGTGAGTAAATGAGAGGAAAGAGAGAGAGAGAGTGAAAATTATCACTAGCCTTACAGCCAACCCTATTGTATGAGCGAATGATATTGGTAGCTCTTGATGACACGACAATCTTATACGGAGTATATCCAGCTGCTCTAATATGTTCTCTTCTTTGCAGATAAAAAAAGACCCAAAAGTGAAAAATGTGCTGCAATATAACAACCTCATCGAATGCCTTGATCTCCATCTTACAGAAATTGATTTGATCGACTACCGAGGCACCACATCCGAGATTAAATTGGTCAGGTTCTTGTTTCTGAAGGCAAGTGTGCTCAAGGTAATGAGGTTTGGCGTTCTCTGGCGCAACAATGAATGGTGTGCTGATCACCGCAAGCGTCTAAAGCTGAATGACAAAGGCTCTGCAGAAGCTGAATTTGTTTTTGAAAGATCAAGTGCCGACAGACGCACAAGTTTATTTGCCGATTAGTGACTTGTCAGGGGCGGTCGATTTTAGTTTGTATGGTAATGTTGTATCCACCTAAAGTAACAAACTTCTTACGTAAACTTCCTAATAATTCCCTCTTCGTAGGTGCAGCATTACTACTAGCATTTGTAATATCAGTTTGAACCTTGTAAAATTATGACTATCCAGCACGTGGTAGTACGTTACGATAATGTTCGCGTGCATAGGTGCTACAACGATGTAGTAACCAATATACCCATTGCAATATATTATTCTAACTCGTGGCAACGCATGGGAAAATATCTAGAACACGGCTTGTTGTAAGCAGGGTAGCTCTACAGCCTTGATGATGGTGACTGCACATGGTGAGGCTGACTTTGGTAACCCGAACACGCCGCCTGCACTCTGGTGTCATCTCCGGCGCAGGGTCTTGTCACTTCACTGTGAGGAGCAACACGTAATAATTTGATCAACAGGTAGTACTTTGGTACTAGTACTACAACTCCCTCCGTCTGGATTTAGTAGTACTGCCACCTCCGTTTGGATTTAGCATTTGACTAACAATATATAGTAATGCATGTCATAAAAAATATACTATTACTCCCTCCGTAAATAATACTACATGGAGTATTGTTTTATTCGTATTTGAGTGTAGTTTTTTTTTGACGGGGCGTATTTAAGTGTAGTTTCCGATAATATTATACACTCTCCCTTCCGGTTGAGGGCTCAAATATGAGATCTCATCAACCACACTAGTACTTGCACCGCATTCGCCCCGCATTAATTGCGCCAGCTTCCAACATAATTGCACGCAGAATTTACCTCAATCTTCTCGTAACTATGCGTGCATGCAGCGAGACAAGGAGCAGTGCATGCATGCGGAGCAGAATTTTAGGCAGCAACAGGCATGCGATACTCTGCAAACGCAAGGACAATTATATCCAGAAAAAACAGACTGAGTCTACCCTTGGTATGCGCGCTCGACCTTAGGCGCAGAGAAAAAAGGAGCGAGGAGTTGATAGGCAACGCACATGTGAATCCAAACGCAGTCTGCACTTCTCATATAAAGGTTCCCCACCAGTCCAATCCATCTACGAAATCCTACGCACCTACGCACCCTAACCAAGGGTAAGAGTGATCACTCCAATCGCAAGATCAATTGACCAGAAGCTAGAGCCATGGAGGCGATGAGCGTGAGCATGAGCCGGCTGTGCCAGATGGTCCACGATGTCAGCCTACGGCTCGGTACCGAGGACCGTCTCTAGGTCGTGCTTGAGGCCGCCAGGGCAAGAGGCCTCTTGGACGACAGCTTCGTCCCCTTGTTCGACGAGGCCCTCGTCGGCTTCCTCGACAAGTTCACTGTCGTCAAGAAGCTCGCGGACGACCTTGACGTACGCCTCCAACCCACACGCCCAAGCTCTGCGATGCCCACCACCCTCACCGGCCTCTATGGCGACAACCTCTTTGACGCACTGGTGGCCTTGCAACTGCCCGCCGTCGCGCCGGAGAATGTCCACCTCGAGGTCGCGCTCGCCGCGCAGCGCCTCGCCCAGCAAGACACCATTGACATAATCACCCGCGTCTACGAGGAAATCGTCCACAAGGACCACTACATGCCAGAGGAGGACGATAGGACGGTGGCCTTCTTGGACCACTGAGCAACCTTGGACGGCATTGTTCAGGAGCACGTTGACCTCGCCACCAACGCCGCTGCTCCTCACCCGTCGGTTGGTGGCCCGACGCACTAGGGCTAGAGGATGTCGTTTATGGATCCGTATGCATATTAATATTGACCTGTAAATTATGGGCTGACATACGTACTAGAGAATATATATATAGCTCGTTGCAATGCTTCGGCAATTATGTACTAGTATTGCGCTAGAAAATATTTGGCCGCGTGGCACCACCCACTCTGATAAATGACTCAGGAGGGAGGGAGGGTTCATCGGTTTTGCGTCCCACAAGTAGTACGTGCAAAAGCTTGGCTCTACGTGCAATAAATCCTTGTCTTAGGGGACGGAGTACTACTAACGTCTTATCTACCAATAAACAAATCAAATGTCCCACTTGTGCACATGCAAGAAAATGGAGAAGGGCAGATGGTTAGGTTATAGGAGTAGTACTTATTTTTTTTAGTGGAGGAGGATCACCCCTGCCCTCTAGAAGCCTCCAAACTTTGCAAGATTTTCCCCAGTACAACTACCAACGTCTGGATTATTAGTCTCATCTTATTTTGGGTCAACGATGGACAAACATACTACTCCTACTACTCCAATGACATTACTACGTAGTAGGAGTATTTGAGTAGCATGTCACACATTTTTTTGTTAGATTCGTATTTGAATATGTTTTCCAATGACATTATATTGGTCACACAATTTTATTAGTTAGATTAAGGGCCAAAATATGACACAAAATACAAGGGGGGCTAGTAAACGAGTACGGTTTCTGAGATGGCTTGAATGCAAAATAAAGTAGAGGGTAGCGGTTCCCGATGAACGGCCATTGATGTTTATCCTCCTTCAATTCACATGCTGAGGGAAATAGTACTACTAAATGGGAGAAGTGGCATGCAGCCAGCAACCTAGCACCATGGGCGTGTTTGGTTGGGTCGCTCGCAAGTTTCATTTGGCCTCATGTAACCACCATTGCATCGCGTTGTCGTGGCCTTGATTCTTACTGTATTGCATTCTCATTCCAGCTGATAAAGACGTGTGTGATCCCTTGCTCAACGCACAGTCCGGTTCACGTATGGTCCCGTTCGCGTCGCACCCCAGACGGTCATTCCGGCCCGCCGCTCAATGCACAGTGGCTAGGCATATCACTTACACGTGGGACCGCATGCAAGCAAAGCGATGATGGCCGAAATTGGCAAAACTCCCCCGCTTATCGCGCGGGAAAAGCCCAGCGCTAGTGTTTTTAATCGTTATTTATAATTTTTGAGGGAAAATTGTTATTTCTATCTATCGGTCGCGCCAAGGAGCAGAAACAAATGTTACAACTTAGAAGTTCAAAAGGAAAAGCCTGACGTGTCAGCGTCGCACCCCCACACGGATGGTGCAGCACGGCACTCAAGGGGGAACGCGCAATGTCTTGCATTTTCACTTACAAGTGGGACCGCAGTTGAGCAAACCGACTATCGGCAAACCCCCACCCCGCCCGACCGCAGTTGAGAGAAACGAGGAGGGAGAAGAGATAGCTGTAGCACGGACTCCAAGAAATATAGTGTCAGATGGGACTCATGGTGGTGGCGTGTGCCATACTCCTGGACGTGAATGCTTGTTCTGGCCCATGCCACCCCACTATATCAAGGTGCTGGTAACATAGAGCAAGGCTAGAGCGAGCACATTAGTAGTATGTCTCCTGGACTACGGTACCACTAGTAGTAGTACTAGTTTTATTAACATATGGCCCACCTCACACTGTCGCCAAATTTCCTGGAGTGCTCGGCCCTCCTCTCTCTCTCTCTCAGCCAGCAAGCAGATGTGCAAAGTGTGCCCATTGTCGGTTTGCTCACATTCGGTCCCACATGTCAGTGAAAACATAAGACGACACACATTCGCTGGGTGAGCGGCGTGCCTGACCCACCGTGTGCTGTGCGACGCGACAGGCTGGAGGTTTAGGAAGATGATCCCGCCATCCATTTTTCATCCAACGGCCCAAGCCAAATTGACTGGCCACAAAAAATATTCAGGCGACTGTCATCTAGCCACGCCAGAAAAAATATTCAGGCGACCAATCATAAATTAAGTAAGTTTATAACATGCATATGCAAATATGCCATTTATTACATACAAGAAGTCCGCAACGCACAACCACAATGAGGATACATTCTAAATACTAAAGTTTTTATCACACAACAAATAACAAGCAATGAAATGAACTTCAGTTCAACCAATCCTCGGCGTTGGAAACGCTTGCTTTGAACCATAAGTGAACCTCTGGGTAGGGCCAGCTATTGTCAACATCGGGAGCAACGCAAGACCCACCATCCAGGCTGAAGCGGCCTATATTAGGAGTATGAAAATTGTGATAGCCAGCGTAGGGAATTATACCAATGTGCGAGGTATAGATACATTTGCTTCCCATAAATGGTAATGTTGTGCCAACAGCCGCCGGATCGCCTTTCACCATAATTTGATAGTTTAGTCCAAGGAAAAGCAAGTATTCTCCAAGACTATCAATATTGAACCAGGGAGAAGGTTTTTGCGCTAGCACACTAGTATCCATTCCGAATACCCTGCAACGGATGTTGGAACGGGTCCGGAGATGACTGCAACCATGGTAGACAATACCTGCTTCCTCTGTAACATCACCAGTACCCTGTATACAGACAAGAAGAGGTGATCCATCGGAATAAGTAGCTAGGCGCCACTGAGTAGGTAGCTACTGCGTGTCTTCATGCTCATGATCATCACCATCGTCATCTCCCCCTTGGTTATAAAAGTTTCCAAGTATCGGTGGGGGGGTGTTGACAGGACCTTGGAAACACAAGAAGGTTAATTAGTACAGGACCCCGCAAAAAAAGGTTAATTAGTATGGGTATAACTGGCATGCATGGTGAATGAAACAATTATAATTACGGTGGAAGACAAACAACATACTGAAACAATCAGGATCCCATGCAAAAACAGTGCCAGAAGTGGTGGCAACAAACACAAAACGATCGTATTGAATTGCATCACAGTACACATGCGTGCCCAGAAACTGGTTTTCAAGCAATATCCATTGAGGCATAGAAGTAAGGACGGCAACAAGCTTGTCGAAGACAGCGACAACACAATAATTCCTATAACCCCAAGAGCGATTGGAAACTCGACAAATTGCTATCTTCTGTAGACGACAGTCACGATAATCGTATTTGAACATACGTAGAGTATCGATGTGCTCAACCTTAGGGCAATCTGAGATTTTTGGAAGTGGAATCCGGTGACTAGTGTACACATTCACAAGCTCCCACTCGCAGTTGTCCCCAATATAAACAACCCAATCTCCATTTGCGCCTGCCCAAGCCTTATGCCGAAGCGATGGCATCTTAACATCACACGGATCATTATTGTCAAGTGGCATCAACTTGCATAACGCGAGCCTTCCGTCGTCCCCGCGCCAGCGAGCAGGGTCATAGCGAAGAAGATAGGGGAGATCAAACCGCGCTTGAACCCTTGGGTTGTTTGTAATGATCTTATTTGTTGAGTCGAGAATGTTCTTGAACGAACCTACCATGCTGGCCATGGTGATGACGTCGCACCGATCAATGATTTCCTCCACCGCGTCATCTGTCAGATTGGGGCAAGAATAACGGGGTCGGGTCTTGCTACTTCCCTCCATCAAGAAGACGAACAATGGCAGAAGGAAGAGTCAAGGCAAATGGAGGGAGGAAGAGCATGCGATAGCAGTTCCAACTCCCAAATCGAGAGGGAAAGGGGAAGAGGCGGTGGACGGTTGCCACGGTACAGGAAGAGGCGAGTGGGGAGTGGACGGTTGCCATGGTACAGGAAGAGGCGACCCGGCCTACACGTCCGTTCGGAAATTATACAAAAGGACTCGTCGTCTTCTCACTGACATGTTGGAACGGGACCCTCTCCAAATCTAAAAAAAGACGGCGGTGGCCCAACGATAACATTTTTAATCGTTATTTCTAATTTTTGAGGGAAAATCGTTATATTTGTATCTATCGGTCGCGCCAAGGAGCAGAACCAAATGTTACAACTTACAAGTTCAAAAGGACCCCCACACGGTTCGCGTCGTACCCCCTCATCATGGTTGGTCTGGCACGCCGCTCAAGGGGGAACGCTTGCTGTCTTGTATTTTGACTAACAAGTGGGACCGCAGTTCAGCAAACTGATTATCGGCAAACCAACTTGTCCATGCTCCCATGATACCGGCTTCTGAGAGCCCTTGGATCTGAGATCGAACGCTCGCATGCCGAGATTCTAGACATGTGCGTAAATATTAGATCCTAGTGGGCTTTTTTGCAAACTTGCAGGAGCTCAACATGCAACCGTTCGATCTCAAATCCAAGGGCTTTCAAAAGGCCGTATCATGGGAGCATAGGTAGCTTCGTATCACCTGAAACTCCCCCCCCGGCCGCCACGCGATGGTTGAGTTAAAGAAACGAGGAGAGAGAAGAGCTAGGTGTAGCACTGAATCCAAGAAATTTGGTGTTAGATGGGACTCTTTGTGGTGGCGTGTGCCGTACTCCTAGACATGAATGCTTGTTTTGGCCCATGCCATCCCACTATATCGAGGTGCTGGTTACGTAGAGCGAACACATTATCTCTCCAACTTGCAGAAAGAAAAACACATTATTTCTTCAGGAGTTCGGTACCATTAGTACTAGGCGGCCCACCTCACACTATCGACAAATTTCCTCGAGTCCGTGCTCGGCCCTCCTCTCCCTCTCTTATCAGCCAGCCGGTAGACGCGCGGAGTGTGCCCATCGTCGGTTTGCTGACATTCGGTCCCACATACTATCAGTGAAAAGTATTTTGCCGCGTCGCAGCACACACTCTGAGAAGTGACTCAAAATCCATTCATAAATTAAGTAAGTTTATCATATGCATATGCAAATATACCGTTCACACTGCATACAACAAGTCTACAACGCACAACGACAACGAGGATATACATTGTAAATACTAAAGTTTTTCTCACACAACACGTACAAGAAATGAAAACGACCTTCACGTCAACCAATCCTCGGTGTTGGTAACGCTTGCTTTGAACCAGAAGCGAGTCTCTGACTAGGGCCCGATGGTATTGTCAATCTTGAGACCAACGCAAGACTCACCATCCGGGCTGAAGCGGCCAATATCAAGAGCAATACTTGCATTGGAGTAGTGAGCAGCAACAGCAATGTCGGTGGTATAGATAGTGTTGCTTCTCATAAATGGCAAGGTTGTGCCAACGGGCGCTGGATCGCCTTTCACCATCATTGGATAGTTTAGTCCAAGGAAAAGCGAGTGTTCTCCAAGACTGTCGATATTGAACCAGGGAGAAGCTCATGGCGCTAGCACACTAGTATCCATCCCGAATAGCCTACAACGGAAGTTGGCATAGGTCCGCAGAGTACGACCATGCGAGACAATACTACTACCTGCTTCCTCTGTAACATTAGCAATGCCCTGTATACAGACAAGAAGAGGTGATCCATCGAAATAAGTAGCTAGGTACCATCTAGTAGGTAGTTATTGCTCGTCTTCATGCTCGTGATCATCACCATCGTCATCATCATCATCATCACCATCGTCATCATCATCATCACCATCGTCATCTCCCCCTTGGTTATAAAAGTTTCCAAGTATCGGTGGAGGAATGTTGACAGGACCTTGAAAATTTTGAAGGTTAATTAGTAAAGGGATAACTCACATGCATGGTGAATGAAACAATTCTAATTAAGGTGGAAGACAAACGTACCGAAGCAAGAATGATCCCATGCAAAAACAGTGCCACAAGTGGTGACAGCAAACACAAGACGCTCGTATTAAATTGCATCACAGTACTCCCTCATGTACAGAAACTGGTTTTTAAGCAATGTCCATACAATCCATCCAGGAGTAAAGACGGCAACAAGCTTGTCGAAAACAGCGACAACACAATAGTTTCGATAACTCCAAGAGCGTGTGGGAACTCGACAAATTGCTATCTTCTGTAGACGATAGTCACCATGATCGTATTTGAACGTACGTAGAGTCTCGGTGTGCTCAATCTCAGGGCAGTCTGAGATTTTTGGAATTGGAATCCGGTGACGAGTGTACACATTCACAAGCTCCCACTCGCAGTTGTCCCCAATATAAACAACCCAATCTCCCTTTGCGCCTGCCCAGTCCTTACGCTGAAGCGATGGCATCTTAACATCACACGGATCATTATCAAGTGGCATCAACTTGCACAAGGCGAGCCTTCCGTCATCCCCGTACCAGAGAGCAGGGTCAGAGCGAAGAAGATAGGGGAGATCAAACCGCTCTTGAACCCTTGGGTTGTTTGTAATGATCTTATTTGTTGAGTCGAGAATGTTCTTGAACGAACCTGCCATGCTAGCCGCGGTGATGACGTCGCACCCATCAATGATTTCCTCCACCGCATCATCTGTCAGATTGGGGCAAGAATAACGGGGTCGTGTCCTGCTACTTTCCTCCATCGAGAAGACGAACAATGGCAGAGGGAAGGGTCAAGGCAAATGAAGGGAGGAAGAGCATGCGACAGCAGTTCCAACTCCCAAATCGAGAGGGAAAGGGGAAGAGGCGGTTGACGGTTGCCACGGTACAGGATGAGGCAAGCAGGGAGTGGACGGTTGCCACGGTATAGGAAGAGGCGACTCGGCCGTACATTGATGTCCGCTCAGAAATTATACAAAAGGACTCGCCGTGTTCTCACTGACACGTTGGAACGGGACTAACACGTCAACGAAACATGGTTTCTCATTTCTCGTGCAAAATGCGATTGGGCCACGTTATTTCTCGACTTATTTTTTTAATGACGTGCCGTTCAATTTTGAAGCATTACTACTACACGTCGTCCCGATTTATTAGGCCGGACGTTACATGCACGCTATCCATTGGGTGCATGCAGGAGAGAGAAAAAGTGCATGCATGGGAGAGAGATCGAAGACCTTAATTTGCCCCATTTATTAGTCATGTTGCTCCGGCTCGCGGGACTTAGAAAACCTTGACGGAGGTACTCTACCAAGTATAATATAGTAGTATATAGGCTGGAGCTTTAGCGCTTGCTTGCTAGGGCTGCCCACTTGCTTCTCACACTATCACCCTCTCCAGATCTAAAAAAGACGGAGGTGGCCACTCTCTCTCCCTCCTCATCGGTGGCCACAGATCCGGCATGATCCCATCCGCCGGGGAAGAGGAGGACGTGCACTGATCACAGGGCCATCTTCTCAGACCTAGCACCGGCGCGAGATGGCCTCCATCCCCAAGCTCGCTGCCGTAGTGTCGGCGAAGGAGGAGGACGACGAGAGAAGCTGCTTCCCGCCGACCCTCTGGTATGCTACCTCTTTTCGAACCATACCCTTGTGCTATTGCCCCATCTGCCAACGTCGCTGCATGCGGTTGTTTTTCCACTGCCCCATCTCCCCAAGTTACTAGCCTCTGCTGGTCATGCAGACGAAAACCTTAATTTGCACTATTAAAGGAAACCCTACTTCATGCAGACTAATCCATGTCTGTGTTGAATAAGGAAAGAAAGGGGGGAAAGTTGTACTGTAGAAGAGACTTGGTATCGAACCTGCATCTTGGTTGAAAAGGGGAAAAGCAGTAGTAGCTGAGGAACTAGTCTCTTGTGTCTTGGTTGAAAAAGGAAAGAAAGGCATGACAACGCAATAGAGAATGACCAGGTCGATAGGCTTTTGTCCTCACATAGGTAAAAGGTGGCTAAAGAGAACAAAAATGGGACGTAATCCAGATATGCTACTTGGATATTTGTTGCTCTGGGCAACCATCCCTGCTTCACCAGTCTATGCGTCCGTGGACGTACATTGTACTTTTTCGACCAAGGGTGGATCTTATTGGCTCAAAACGGAGCATCAAGAAGATACATAACATAGTGAGCACACACCTGGCCTCTGCACAGCTAGGCTGCACACAGCCAACACCATGCTCTTATTGCCACTTTTTTGTTGTTAGTATAACACCACCGGTAAAATTATGCTACTGCTAAAGTGATGCCACTTTTAGCTAATGCCGCAGTCAGTCTAATGCCACCGATAAATTGAAAAAGGAAAGAAAGGCAGGAAAACTACTACCTCTCTTTCAAAATACAAGACGTTTTGGTACATTAAATTGAACTGCGAAAACGTCTTATATTAAGGAACAGAGGGTGTAGAATTCTTCAAATTATGCCGGCAAAGCTAGCCACACCTTTGTTAAAACTAATGTTCATTATGTTATCGGAGGAGGTCTGCATTTTTGTCTATGTTGCCTGTTGATTACATACCTAACATCATCATGTAATGGTAAGTCATTTTTTTTGTACAGTGTCGCCAAAATGTCAAGGCGGTGATGGCATTTTATTTCAGTTGAACTGCACAAAAAATTCTTAAAAGAAGAGGAAAGGTCAGGAATGGTTCAATCTTTCAAAAAATATTATGTATGGCATCATGACATCCGTCACTATTGCCTTCTTTATTCCTTTGAACAGGTGGTTAGAAACTGTCTTGCTACCTTTTCCCATTAAGAAATTTGGAATGCTTAAATTTGTGAGTCTATGCTAACTGTCAACTAGTGCCACTTTTAATCACACTTTCAATATCTGTGCAAACAGGGATGCTCGATTTTAGTGGAACCGCACAAAAAGTCCAGATGGTTCAACATTATGACAATTATTTTCTGCAAACAGTTATATCCAATCGGTGGCACTATGAGTTGTTCATTACCAAGGTTCATGGTTTGCTGCTATCTTGCTACTATCTTGCTTCTGTTTTTGTACTGTCATTAGATAGTAATATTAGTGGTTTGCATGTAAATTTAATGCCAGGGTGGACCTCCATTGGTGGTGCAGGACATGAATCAATGATTGGATGCTCACTTTCGGTTGTATCGATTTCACCTCTTCCATCCCTGCAAACATGGATATCCTTGGTCTGATGAAGAATAGGCACTATATTTCTGCTTTGTACCAGCAAATCAATTCAGTATCAAATTATCCAGTGCAAAACATGACAGATGCTAGGCGGGAACGACTAGCAGAGACGTGGTTAAACCGAAAATACAAGGTGGAGTATATGTTAACTAGCCGCTTGATATTTGTGCAAACAGATGTCTGCTCGTTGCTATTTGGCAAACAAACATAGGGACCTCAATTTTTGTGGAACTGCACAAAAGAATGGGTCTTTTACATCTGTCTCCCTAACTGGAACCCAGTACTCATATGTGCCCCTAATTTCGAAGCCTGCTCAAATTTGCCCCTCTGCCGTTATGTGCACTTATAGAAATGCCCTTCTGTGCCATTACCGTCCGGTCAAAGCCGGTCAAAGACCTTTGACCGTCCTGAAAAAATAGCAAAAAAAATCTAAAAAATCTGAAATTTTGTGGGATCAAAGATACTCAGGTTCGCAAGGTGCGTACAAATTTTCGTGCTGCTTGGACATTCCAGGAGCTCGTGGCGAAGGAAAAACAGTAAATATGTACGCCCGTGAACAGTAAATTCAAAAAAATAGCAAGAAAATTCAAAAAAATATGAGAAAATTTTGGCATCAAAGAGGCTCGGGTCCTCAAGGTGCGTGCAAATTTTTGTTGTGTTTGGACATTGTAGGAGCTTGTGGAGAAAAAAAACAAAATTTGGCTCAGGAAAAAACTTTGGAAAAAATGACTATTTTGTTTTTTTTGCTAGAGCTCCTCGCATGTCATTTGATCACAAAAAATTGCAAGCACCTTGTGCACCCAAGCCTCTTTGATTACAAAAAAGTTCATATTTTTTTTGAATTTTCTTGCTATTTTATTTCAAATTTACTGTTCACAAGCATACAGATTTACTATTTTTCCTCGCCACGAGCTCCTGGAATGTCCAAACAGCACGAAAATTTGCACGCACCTTGCGCACATGAGTATCTTCGATCCCACAAAATTTTAGATTTTTTTTGCTATTTTTTTCAGGACGGTCAAAGCCCTTTGACCGGACGGTAACGGCACAGAAGGGCATTTCTATAAGTGCACATAACGGCGGAGGGGCAAATTTGAGCAGGCTTCGAAATTAGGGGCATATATGAGTAGGTGGTTCGAGTTAGGGACAGAAATGCAAATGGCCCCAAAAGAATAGGATAGTCACTGCATGTAGTGCCATTTAAAAATAGACACAGAAGGATTGGATAGTCACTGCATGGACTGCACAAAAGTAGTACTGAACTATTTATTGGCCAACACTAGGTGCTTCATTGCTCTGGTCTGATTATCCAATGGGCATCATCTTGCCAAACTTAAAGTTGAATTCCAAAAATAGTCTTGCCGTGTGATCGACAGATGACCATAACATATTTCAGTGGATGTTCCTCCATCATGTGTGGTTGATTCTCATGGTTCCATCTATTGGTGAAACCACTTACATTTGCTAGAGGAAATGTAGACTTTACAAACAAATTTGTCATTCACTCTGTACTGAATGTTGGCCCTGAGAAGAATCCATGTTAGTAGCAAGAACAGATATATTGTGTATGATCTGTGAATCATTGAGATGCATAAACATGTTGATCTTATGTATGGGAATCCTACTAGTTGGTTGTGAATTTGGGCTATTAATGTGAACATATTAGTAAGCCAGGCCTGTGAGTCTGGTCTGAACATTTAGAGCGGATCGGCTCTTACTACTGTGCACAACAGTTCCTTTTTTCTCTTCGCTCAGTGTTTTCTTTTTTTTTGAAACGGAGGCAAAAGATTTGCCTCATGCATTAATTAAGAAGGAGTTCACAGTTGCTTTTACAAAGAAAAGCAAGACAGAAATTACAAAGACACTACTCTCCCGGCATGATGTGACCCAAATGTTTTGCGCCCGCGGTGACCCAAAGTTTTGCCTCAGACTGGATGTTGAACAACAGGATGGACGGAAGAGTAGACTTGTGCCGGAACACCCTAGCATTCCTCTCGCACCAAATGGTCCAACATGTTCCTTATTTCTCTTCGCTCAGTGTTTACAAGTTACTGATCGATCACTAGCTAGCCTACTAATACACTCCTGGTAGTTTTAGTTGCGACGCAAGATCCAAGGGTGGTAGTTTTTAGAATAAAAATGCCTTCCTCTGAAGAAACTGACATGCTGTTCTGAAGAAAATGCCATGCGAATCTGAAGAAACTGCCAGCAAAAACGTTCGCAAATGCCTTCTCTCCCAGCGAACGTTCATTAGCTATTGCAATCCTACACGTACACTATCCGACCGACTCGATCCTACATGAATAACCAGCGGATCACGCACGTACCTCATCTGGATGAATGGAGTGCACTCGTTTGACTATCGTGTTGATGTGCGACGTAGCAATGACGGGACGGGATGGGAGTATGGTACAGTCATAATTTCAGTTTTCCCAGTTTTCCACAGCAAGCTGGCGCGCTAAGCCATGCCTGCTTATGCATTGAATTCCGATGTCCGTCGCATTTTCCGCGACACACCGGTTTACCTACCGTCCGCCTATAATTACTGGTTCCCGGCGTGCTCCGGTGGCACCTTCACCCAACGCACCCTATCCTCACAAGACCCCACCGGCCCGACATCGCTCGCCACTTGCCCTCGCTCTCGCCACGTCCGTGATGCCCCCGCATGGCAGCAATAGGCGCTGCCAGAGGTGCTCACCGCCGGAGTTAGTGTTCGGTTTTTCACGGGAAGGTAGACGGAGGGAGGAGGCATTCTGGCGGTCTTTAGATGGCATTGCGGAGTATGAGGATGCCTTGGAGCACGACCGCATGGCGGAGGAGCAGCGTACCGCCGATTTGCGCCGCCAGCAGAGCATGGAGGAGGAGCAGCGCACCGCCGCTCTGCGTCACGAGCAGAGCGCCCGCAACAGGGCCGACTACATGGAGGCCAGCGCCCGGTGAATAGCCCTAGAGGCTATCGGGCAAGCACGCGTGCGCGATGCTGAATTTTACTACCAGCTCGTCAAGTGGGTTTCCCGCTTAGAAGTCGAAGCTTCGGTGGACCACGTCGGCATGGAAAGGGCCCACGGGCGCGAGCAATGATCCCTATCGCACCTCTGCCAAGTCCGGGGCGAGGAGGAGGATGTCAGTCCCGGCGTTTAGCGTGAGCCGCAAATGGCGGCCGGCATCGTCTAGTTAGCTAAGAGTATGTTAGTTGTTCTAAACTCGAGTATTAGTGGGAGTAGATAGATAAGTTGGCTATGATGGTTGTCAACGTGGAAGTTCAGTACTCTATCTTTGAATCAGTCCTGTTACTTTGCTCTGAATGTTGAACTTTCCGATTGAACGTTTGGAATGGGCTGTTATATTTTTAAATGGGCTGTATTTGTCCGCCACGGATTAAGAGGCTGACTTGTGGGCCTGCTAGGTTGACGCGTACACAAGGCTTTGTCAACTTAGTCAACAAACGATTGTGGCAACCTAAGCCGTTGGATGTCAATCCAAGGTCTATCGTACTTTTTCAGTCTCTTGTCTTCTTCCTCCAGGCTCTAGCCGCCCAAACCAAACCAACGCCAGCGGGATCGCCTGCTCCCACCTTTCGCGGCTTGCTGCGCAGCCGCCCACGCATTGTTGTCCCACTGTACCCTAACCGGTGCCAGGCCATCCCTCTACACCCCCACCCACCCACCCCCACCTCCTGTTATTTTTCGGCGACGGCATCCCCACCCCGCACCAACCCTCGTACTCCCCTCCGTTTCCGACCACACTGCAGCGTCTTCCACGGCTCCTTTTCGTTCCCGTCTGAGGCCTCGCCGTCGTCCTCCGCTTTGGTTCCTTCGCCGCGGCACCGCCTTCTGGCGTTGTCAACATGATCAACAACTGAGAGGAATCAGGAGATGATTGTACATGGAGAGGATGACAGTAGGGACCCACCAGGGTCATGGCAGTACGCAAGCAAGTGCCTCCTTATTACAAGCCAAAAAAATGCTTCCTCCTAATGGTTTCCCGTCATCTTGGTCCCACCCCATTGTCAACGTAGTCAATAAATGAGAGAATTGCACAACGAGCGACTGTCAACAAACGACAAGAATTGGTGAGGACTGTACGTGGAGAGGATGACAGTAGGGACCCCCAGCTCCATAGCCGTACGCAAGCAAGTTCCTCCTTATTACATGAAAAAAATGCTTCCTCCTAATGGTTTGCTGACATCCGGGACCTACGACATTGTCAATGTAGTCAATAAACGAAAGAATTGCACAAGGAGCGGCTGACACCAGGGACTCAGTAGCTCAAGTAGTTTTTTGTTGTTGTTGTTGAGACGGAGCAGGGTATCAACAGGGCTGTGCGGCATCTATGGCCCGTCTAGCCCAGGCTTTATTTACAACATGACGAGCCCAACTATTTTTTTTTGTCTGTGAAAAGGACTAGCGCAACTTTTTTTCCGCACAATACCCTACACAGGCCGATTTCCTTTTCCGTGCCCTGTTGGGCTGCAAATCTTTCAAGACGACGAGGGATACATTCAGCCTGGCTATAAAAAAAGGCTACAAATTTTGTGAGTAATATGAAATGGGGAGTAAATATATAAAAAACACAACAAATGGGCAATTAATTTCAAACTGTGAATTTTATTTTACTTTTTCATATTTCATTGGATTTTAACATAATTTAAATATATTTTAAAATTTGTTTTTATCGGGCTCGAAATTTCGGGATTAGAAATAGTTTGAAAATTTCAATGACCAGTCTTTTATTTTATGTTTACCACGTCACCAACCCAGTTTTGTTTTCTTTCTTGAAACGGCTAGCCGAGTTCTATTTTCTTTTGCACAATACCCAACCGAGGCCTACTTGCTTTTCTCAGCCCTGCTGGGCTTCAAATCTTTCAAGACGAGGAGGGATGCATTCGGCTTGCCCACAAAGTGGCATATTTCCCTAAAAAAAGAAAATGGCCTATAAGCAATAAGAAATGGGCTGTAAATTTTAAAAAACACAGCAAACCGGTAATTAGTTTCAAATTTCGTTTCATCCGGATTTTGAAATTTTAAATTTCTTTGGATTTTTTTGCGGTGAAAATATCATTGTATTATAATTAATATAATTTTATTTTTCAAATTAGACTGAATCAGACTCGAAACATCGGGATTAAAAACAGTTCGGAGCCCAACAAAATAAGCAAAATTTCATTGAAATTTTTAACCGTGGCCAGAATATTGGATGTAATGCTAACAAAAAGAATATGTGCCTCCAAAAAATCCTTATGAAAGAGCAAATGGGTTGTAAATTATTAAAAATAATAGCAAATTTGTTGTATGATGTTTGCCACAGATTTGGAGGCTGACTTGGGCCTACTAAGTTGACGCGTACGCAGGGCTTTGTCAATTTAGTCAACAAACGATTCTAGCAGAAGTGACCGTTGGACTTTAATCCAACGACCGTGCTACTTCTTCAATCTCTGATCTTCTTGCTCCAGCCGCCCAAACCAGCGCCGGCTGGACCGCCTTCTCCCGCCTCCCGTGGTCGGCTGTGCTACCGCGCAGGCCTCACCGCCCCACCCTACTCCCATCGCTGGCCAGGCCATCCCTCTACTCACCCACATCTCCTGTTATTCTCCGGTGACGGCAGCCTCACACCGCAGCTGAACCAGTAAACCCTCGTACTCCCCTCCGCGTGGGCAACCACTGCCAAGTCTTCCTTGTCTCCAGGTCATTCCCTTACTAGGCCTCGCCGTTGTCCACCGCCTTGGTGCTCTCGGCACGGCGTCGTCAACGCAGTCAACGAACGGCAGCCATCGAAAGAGGACTGTACGTGGAGAGGCTGACAGCTGGGACCCACGAGGTCCATGGTCGCACGCAAGGAAGTGCCTCCTTATTACGCGCAGGAAAAATGATCCTCCCCCTGTTAGCTGGGACCCACCTGATTTGGAGGCTGACTTGTGGGCCTACCAAGTTGACGCGTACGCAGGGCTTTGTCAACTTAGTCAACAAACGATTCTAGCAGCAGTGACCGTTGGATGTTAATCCAACGGCCGAGCTGCTTCTTCAATCTCTGATCTTCTTGCTCCAGCCGCCCAAAGCAGCGCCGGTGGGACCGCCTGCTCCTTCCTCCCGTGGCCGGCTGTGCTGTCGCGCAGGTCTCACCGCCAAACCCTACTCCCACCGCTGGCCAGGCCATCCCTCTACTCACCCACACCTCCTGTTATTCTCCGGCGACGGCAGCCTCACACCGCAGCCGAACCGGTAAACCCTCATACTTCCCTCCGCGTGGGCAACCACTGCCTTGTCTTCCCCGGCTCCGGGTCGTTCCCTTCCTAGGCCTCGCCGTCGTCCATCGCCTTGCTGCACTCGGTATGGCATCGTCAATGCGGTCAACGAACGACAGCCATCGGAAGAGGACTGTACGTGGAGAGGCTGACAGCTGGGACCCACGAGGTCCATGGTCGCACGCAAGGAAGTGCCTCCTTATTACGCGGAAAAAATGTTTCCTCCCCCTGACAGCTGGGACCCACCAGCTACATCTTCGCACGCAAGGAAGAGCCTCCTTATTACGCGCTAAAAAAATGATTCCTCCCCCCTGACAGCTGGGACCCAGCAGCTATATCTTCGCACACAAGGAAGTGCCTCCTAATCCTCCCTGACAGCTGGGACCCACCCGGTCGAAGCATACATAGCGTTGTCTGTCTGGTCACGAACGTGTACGTACATACTAGTCGATCGGTCTCTCTGCAACGATGAACTGTGGGCGTGTAAGGAGCGGCACGTGTCATAGTAGAGCCCCCGACGTAGCAGTTCAGGCAGCCCCGTCTAAATCATGTACACGTATGTACAGCCACACAGCAAAAAATACGGCCACGTACGTATATATACGGGCAGGGTCTCAAACACGTACTCGCGCATACGTACGGCCAGGGTTCGTGTACATGGAGAGAGAAGCAACGGACGACAGCAACGGCCTCCTGTTCATCGGCATCCAACCGGCTGGGTCGGAACGGAGGAAACAACGTCGTGTTCATCGGGAGCCAAGCGACTGGGTCGGAACGCGTCCTGTTCATCGGGAGCCTATTCATCAACTCAGGGTCTGGCGTACCGCAAAACGGAGGAAACGACCTTCTGTTCGACCGCCTATGGTCGAAACAGGGTCCTGTTCATCGGCTGGGGGTCTGGCGTACCACAAAACGGAGGAAACGGACTTCTGTTCGAGCGCCTACGGTCGAAATGGGGTCCTGCTAATCGGGAGGGCTCTGGCGTACTGCAAAACGGAGGAAACAGACTTCTCCCCAACCGCCTACGGTCGAAACGGGGGTCCTATTCATTGGTAGGGGTGTGGCGTATCGTAAAACGGGACTCCACGGGCTACTGTTCATCCACGGTCAACCTCCCTCCATAGCTCCACCAGCTACTGTTCATCCACCGTCGACTTCCTCCAGCCTCCACCGGCTACTGTTCATCCAGCCTGCATGGGGTCCTGTTCATCCACCCCCAACCGGCTGGCCTCCACGGGGTCCTGTTCATCCAATGCCAACCACCTTCACACAGCCAGGGTACTGTTCATCCACAGCCAACCCACCGGCTGGGGTGGGGCATACGAGCGGTCGGCAGCAACGGGAGCTGTTCATCCACAGCCAACCAACCGGCTAGGTCAACTCACCATGTCTTGCGCAAGGGGCTCGATCGATGCGTCTCGACTCATTCTACGTATCGCGCGCAACAGCAACGGGCACTGTTCATCGAGAGGCAACCCCAACCGGCTACGTCTCGCACGTAAGGGGGCTCAACCGGCTTCAGTTAGATGTGAAGGAATCGCTCGGGTTCAGTTAGCAGTGAAGGAATCGCTCGGGTTCAGGTAGCAGCGAAGGGATCGATCGGCTTCAGTACGTAGCTAGTGCATGCGATCGCTCGGGTTCAGTATAGCTAGTGCATGCGATAGCTCGGGTTCAGTAAGTGAATGCCTCGCTCGGGTTCTGTTAGCGAACGCCCTCGCACACACGCGCGCGTACGAGAGAAACACGCAAACCACACTGCATCGCTCAGCCCCGACCACCCACCGTAACCGGGAATTCCCCAAAAATTTCCTCGGCCTCACTTCTACCACGATTTTTTACGTCATGGACGGACCAAAGAATGTCATGCGGGTGCGTCTTCGGCCCGCCCAGGATGAAAAGCCAATTTTCTGTCATAATTTTTTGTCATAGAAGTAGGAGCCCACCACATCTATGATGATACGTGTTTTTGTCACAATTATTGTCATAGAAGTGTCACAACCATGACAAAAAAGTTTTTGTTCGGGCCATAATGTGACGGATGTGTCTTTTTTTTGTAGTGTCCTTTTCAAATTCCTATTCATGAAGAACAAGACTAAGTGATAGTAGCATAATAACATTATAACTGTACATTTTCATGTGTTTTGACTTTAATATTTCCAATTCCTGTGAACCAAACACCCAGATTGAGAGAAATCCTGTGTTAGCAAATGCTCTATTTTGCACGTGCATTCCTATCCTATTCATGTGTATTTCCTATCCCTGCATTGTTATAATCCTCCAATTCAAATAAGCCTTTACAGAATAACTTCTGTTATAGATAGGTGTCAAAGAAAACTTTGTGTGGTTTGTCCCGCTCCTGCCGCACCATCGTCCGCCCCAGCTGAGCTGCTCCAATGACAGAAGCGTCCCCCGCAACAGAGATCCCCCCTCCAGACCGTCTTTTGCCGCCTCAGATCTTCTTCCCCGCTGTCGGCAGCCATCACCACTACATTACCATCATCAACTGAGCAGATGACCTTGAGGACTACACGGGTCCGCAAGAGAGGTTGCACTCTTTCGTGTCCGCTTATGTTATGCATCGCTTAATATTACCAGCTACTTTATCGTCTTGTTCACCTCTTAGACTCCGAGTCAGGTCCAAACTAATAATCAAACTTGAGTTTTTAAATGGTTGTGGGGTACATATCGGGGCAGCAATGAATAGTATCTCTGTCTACTATCTGCTTAATCTCGGGTGTCTACTATGTGTTTCATGTTGGGTGGGAAACAAACAGTAAAGGAAGCATTACCTGTATTTTTTAACTGAATCTATTATTTGCCTGCTATCATTGGTTTTGGGTCTATCCACTGGTTGCAACCATCACTCTGGATTTCAGCATGCATTCCTTACATAATCTCACTATGTTTTATTCCTATGCATATCAATTATTGTACACAATGGTACTGAACATGTAGAGCAAAAGAGAAGAGCCTCGCGTGGCAATATAATGTCATGCAGATGTCACTCCATGGTGGCCGCAATGGCAGCCCCCTGATGTCTACTACACAACTTTTATTCTTGTAGACGTTGTTGGGCCTCCAAGTGCAGAGTTTTGTAGGACAGTAGCAAACTTCCCTCAAGTGGATGACCTAAGGTTTATCAATACGTGGGAAGCGTAGGATGAAGACGGTCTCTCTCAAACAACCCTGCAATCAAATACATGAAATCTCTTGTGTCCCCAACACACCCAATACAATGGTAAATTGTATAGGTGCACTAGTTCGGTGAAGAGATGGTGATACAAGTATAGTATGGATAGTAGATATATGTTTTTGTAATCTGAAAATATAAAAACAACAAGGTAGCAAGTAGTAAAAGTGAGCACAAACGGTATTGCAATGCTTGGAAATAAGGCCTAGGGTTCATACTTTCACTAGTGCAATGTCTCAACAGTGCTAACATAATTGAATCATATAACAATCCCTCAATGTGCGACAAAGAATCACTCCAAAGTTTCTATCGGAGAACGTAGGACGAAAACGTGTATCAACCTATGTGCTTAGATTACCCCAATGTCTCCACGGGAATCCACAAGTTGAATACCAAAAAATACATCAAGTGACTCAATAGAATACCCCATTGTCACCACGGGTATACACATGCAAGACGTACATCAAGTGTTCTCAAATCTAAAATATTCAATCTGACAATAACGAAACCTCAAAGGGAAAGACTCAATTCATCACAAGAAGATAGAGAGGAAAGAAACACCATATGATCCAACTATATTAACAAAGCTCGCGATACATCAAAATCGTGCCAAATCAAGAACACGAGAGAGAGAGAGAGAGAGAGAGAGAGAGAGAGAGAGATCAAACACATAGCTATTGGTACAAACCCTCAGCCCCGTGGGTGAACTACTCCCTCCTCGTCATGGAGACCGCTGGGATGATGAAGATGGCCTCCGGCGAAGATTTCACCCTCCGGTAGAGTGCCGTAACAGGGCTCTGGATGAGATCGCTTCGGTACAGAGGCTTGCGGCGGCGGCGTGGAAGTTCTAGGTTTCTTTTGGGGGTTTCTGGTATTTATAGGATTTTTCAGCGTTGGATTCACGCCAGGGGGGCCCATGAGGGAGCGACAAGCCTGCCCGGCGCGCCCTGGGGAGAGGGCACGCCCCCCAGGCTTGTCGCGTCCTCGTGGCTCTTCTAGTCTTTCCACGAAGCTTCGGGGGTCTCTTTTGGTCCATAAAAAATCACCGTAAATTTTTAGCCCATTCCGAGAACTTTTATTTCTGCACAAAAAACAACACCACGGTAGTTCTGCTGAAAACAGCATTAGTCCGGGTTAGTTCTAATCAAATCATACCAAAACCATATAGAATTGTTATAAACATGGCATGAATACTTCATAAATTACAGATACATTGGAGACGTATCACCCCCCCCCCATTCTAGATTCTAATCAAGAGGAAGATAACTATTCAGAGGGAGATTCAGAGGGAGCAGACCACTCCTATTTACCCCCTGAGGTCTTTGCTCTAACTTGGCATGCTGATGTTGGTCATATCATGCATATGGCGCCTTGCGTTGCTTACTTTATACATCATATATGTCATCTGCTTAGTTTAGACATGTTTTGTATGAATGCCATCGGTTTAGTTTCTATATCATATATGTGAATTACGCAATCGCATCTTTTTTAGCCAGGCATCATATAAGGGAATTTTGCAATGCCATCCTGTTTAGCTAGTCATCATATATGTGAATTATATCATGCGATCCTTTTTTTCATTACGTATTACATTAGTCAACAATGTTAGCACATTAAACTACTCTTCCTGTGCATCAGCCATTTGACACGGTGATGGAAAAATCTAGAGTGAAAACAAGGTCTTCAGAGCAGACAGTGCTATCTGATGAAGCGCATATCTTGCCGGTTACAGATAGCTCCTCAGAGGAGGATTCAGAGACAGATGACCAGTCCTATTTCCCCCCAAGGTGTATGCTCTAACTTGGCGGGGTTATATTGCTCATATCATGCATATGGTGTCTTGCATTGCTATGTCATTTGCTTAGTTTAAACATGCTTTGTGTGAAGGCCACCTGTTTAGTGTCTAATTACCATATATGTGAATTTTGCAATGCCATCTTGTTGCAAGGCATTATATATGTGAATTATGCAATGCCATGCTGTTTAGCCAAGCATCATATGTGTGAATTATATCATGCCATCCTTTTTTGTATTACGTGTTCCATTTGTCCACAATGTTTGTATATTCAACTACTCTTCCTGTGCATCGGCCATTTGAATCAGTGATGGAAAAATCTGCAGTGAAAACAAGGTCTTCAGAGCAGACAATGCTACCTGCTGAAGCAGATATCTTGCTGGTTACAGATAGCTCCTGAGAGGAGGATTCAAAGACAGATGATCAGTCCTATTTTCCCCCTGAGGTGTATGCTCAAACTTGGCAGGGGTATATTGCTCATATCATGCATATGTTGTCTTGCATTGCTTAGTTTAGACATCATATACACAATATGGAATGCCATCTGCTTAGTTTAGACATCATATATGCGATTGCCATCTGCTTACTTGCTTAGTATATAAATCATATATGTGAATTATATCATGCCATCATGTTTACATAGACAGCATGTATGTGAATTATGGCATGCCAACCTTTTTAATAAAGACATCATATAGTTATATCATCTCATCCTGTTTACATAGTCATCATATTCTGAATTATGTCATTCTATCCATGAATTATATCATGTCATCATGTTTCCATAGACAGCATGTATGTGAATTATGGCATGCCAACCTATTTAATAAAGACATCATATAGTTATATCATGTCATCCTATTATATAGTCATCATATTTTGAATTATGTCATTTTATCCTGTTTAGTTAGCCATCATATATGTGAAATTGTGTCATGCTATCCTGTTTAGTTAGCCATTATATATGTGAAATTGTGTCATCTTATCCTATTTGGTTAGACAATGTAACACCCCTATGTAATGAGCTACAGTGATCCACTATATTAATGCTAAGTCATCTGAGATTTGCAATGATAATCAATGTGGATTAATATCTCATTTCAAATTCTGCCACTGGATTCAAATTCAAATGCAATTGAAATTTAAAGTTGCTCAAAAGTTGCTGGAAAAATGTTCATCATTTAGCAAAAATTCCAAAACAATTTGTTGTTCAGGAAAACAACATCACTATGTGCTAAAATGAGCATTAGCATTTAATCCAGTGCAATTCCAGCAATTTTATATGCAAATCCATTTATGAAAATTGCAAAAGGAATTCCTATGCCTCCCAAAATAATTGTGGCAGTGCCTAAAAATGCAAACTATTTAATGGGCCAAGTCACCCATTTTTCTAAAATGATTTGGATGCCCAATTAAATCCATCTCTCTCTCTGTTTAATAAATAAAAAGGGAAAAACAGAAAAAAGAGAAGCAGCAGAAACTTACCTGGCGTGGCCCAGCCGGCCCATACCTGTTCTTCTCACCTGCTCCCGCTTTCGTGGCGCCGCCGCCGCATTCGGCGCGTACGGCGCCGGCCGCAGCCCGCCACCGCGATGGGCAGGTGAGGCGGGGGATAAGGCCGAGGCCTCCTCCATCTCTCCTGGACGCCTCCCTCATTTCTCTCCCTCTCGCTCGCTCTCTCTCCCTCTCGTTCCTCTCTGCCCGAGTGGGCTCGTCGCCGTTCGCCGCTCGAATCCGTGGCCGCAGCAGTCCCCGAGGCCGGTGACCGTGTCCGGGAGGCTCGCCTGCCTCGGATACGTCCTCTGCGCTGCTTCGTTCGAGCCGGGCGTCACCGTAGCCCGCGGATCGAGCCGCGCCCGTCTTCGGCATCTCCGGCGATCGACGTCGCTTCCGTCCTCCCCCTGCGCTCCCGATCACTCGAAGGGCCTCCTTGAGCCCGCACGGTGAGCCACCCCCTCTCCTCTCTCTTCTATGATCTATCCCGCGCGCGTAGCCGTCTTTTCCACCGAGGCCGAGCTCGTCGCCGCCCGGGCTCGTCGCCGGCCAGGTTCCGGCGACCGCTTGCACGCGTAGACGTGTCCAACGAGTTCACCCACTCCCGTAGATCATCCCTGCACCTCGCATTCGAGCCGTTGGACGCTGCTTCGCCGAGCTCGCTGCCACTGGAGAGTCTCCGTCGCCGCCGTCATCGTGGAGCTCGTCTCCGACCACCCCCGCACCCGAGACCGCGCTAGATCGACGCGGGTTGAACCGCTCGTTCGAACGCCGTCGAAATCACTAAAACGGTGGCCCCTAGCGGGATTCCGGCCAGTTCCGGCGAGACAGCCGCCGCGGGGGCTCGCCGGCGGCGTATTTCCAGCGACGCCGACGTGGCCACCCAGAGACACTGCCATGTGGGCCCATGACCACATTTGACCGGGTTGACCACGGTCAACCCGGATTACTGTTCACCCACTGACACTGACGAGTGGGGCTCGCGCGGTTAATTAGATTAACTGGTTTTAAAAATAAATCTAATTATCTTTTCAGCCACTGACATGTGGGGTCCACCCCCTTAATTAACTCTGTTAGTTTAATTAATCACTGATTAACCCCTCTGAGGCTGACAGGTGGGTCCCGCAGGTCAGTTTGACCTGGACCCGCCGTTTGACTGGCTGACGTCAGCCTGACGCAGTAATTCTTTTCTGTATTTTCTAAATTGATTTAAATTTCAGAAAATTGCTAAAAACTTTGAAAATCATAGAAAATAAACCGTAGCTCGGATCGAAAAACTTTCTACATGAAAGTTGCTCAGAATTTCGAGACGAATCTGGATACGCCCTCCGTTTGTCTATCACATGCCCACAACTACCTGAACATGGATCCGTCCCCTCCGGTTCAGTATACCGAAATCAGTCTAAACGCCGAGAAAATATCCCAGATATTTTCCCGCCTCGTCTGCGACATGTAGCACTGCATTAGGGCACCACTAACATTACATACTGCCATGCCATGCATCTGTGTTGCATTATTTGCGTTTATTTATTGTTTCTTCCCCCTCTTCTATTCCGATAGCCCCAGAGACCGACGCAGCTCAGGAGACCGACGACACCACTGACGATCCCTCTTTTGCCGCAGAGCTTCCAGGCAAGCAACCCCCCCTTGACGCATGCCTATATCACCTATTCTCTCTCCCTCCTGCTTGCATTAGAATTTGCTACTGCTATTGTTTTATCCTATTCTGATGCATAGCCTGTCCTTGTAACTGTACTTGATACGTGCATGTTATCCAAAATGCTTAGAATAGGTTGGATGGTAGTGAACCATCTGTGGCCCCTCTTCCTTGCTTTAGTTGCCCCCGCTTTAGTACCTGTGTCCCGATCGATGTGATCGTCGGGCTGAGACTAGCATATCACCACACACCCCTACTTGCTCGACGCTGCAGAGCTAACATCGAGTGCCGAGGGTGATACCTCTTATCTCACTTCCGATGATGCCTCTGTAATACAGCTAGTCGGTTGTGAGTTACCGAGGGTGATTCCTCTTTTCCCACCTCCGATGAAGCTTTGTCGACAACCCCGCAAGTGTGAATGCCATCGAGGGTGATTCCTCCGGATTCACTTTGACGGGACCATCGAGTGGGAATCCAACGAGGGTGATTCCTCGGATTCCTGCTTGATGTTATGGACACACGGTTACTTGCACTTTATTATTGATACCTGGATAAAGTAGGGTCGACCCCGTGGGGTACCCGCGCGTGATGTGGAGTCGGGTTGACCATGAGGGTACCCGCGAGATGAATACGTGGCACGGCCGGGCATTCTTAGCCCTTGCCGTAAGTCCACGAGACGGGGCGACGGGGTCACATGATCGTGAGTCTCTGCTTGTCACCGCGCGCTCCTAATGCATTAATGGGTTAGGATATGTAATCTAAGTAGGCCTCTGGCCTTAATCGCGCCAACCAGCACGTGGGAATAATATGGGTACTCGGCGTCGTATGTATCAGCCGAAAGCTCTGTCAGACGTCCAGTTCAGCATTGCGGCACGGCAGGATCGGCGCCATCCAGGAGAGAGGTGGTGCCTGGATCTAACCATGTGCGCAACGACCCGGAGTGCAAAGGGCGATGGGCCCAAGACCCCTGAGCACTTAGGAGGTAGACCGGCGGGGACCTCTCTGCTGAGCTCTAGGTAGGGCTACGACATGTCGATAGTCCGAGGCCGGGCATCGAGTGAGCAAGTGTGTCCGGCCAGAGTCATCGAACGTGTTGGGTAAGTTGGTGCACCCCTGCAGGGAAGTATATCTATTCGAATAGCCGTGTCCACGGTAACAGGACGCTCGGAGAATATCCCGATCTACTACAACTAGAAATGGGTTGAATATATTGGCTCCGGGATTGCTTTCTCGCAGGGAGTCGAGGAAGGATCTCTGGGCGATGTTGATACTTGATGTTATTACTATATTTATGTACTAATCTACACTCTTCTAATGCTGCAAGACCCTGAAGATGCTAGTCTTTGATAGGCTAGGCTTTTCTCTCTATTCTGGCATTTCTGCAAATCAGTCCACAAATACAGCCTTCCTTTGATAATGTTGCATACATAGAATAGATCTGATGTAAGTCTTGCTGAGTACTTTAGATGAGTACTCACGGTTGCTTTGCTTCCCCTTTTTCCCCATACACAATTGATGAGACCAGATGACGGAGCCCCGGAGCCAGCTGCCCCAGTAGCCGACGACGAGTACTACCACTACTACCCCTCCGGATACTACTACTACGAGGAGCCCTCCGACGGCCAGGAGTAGTTAGGAGGCACCCAGGCACGAGGCCTGCGCCTTTCGATCTGTGTTTTATTTTGCCCCGCCTTTTTAAAGGCCTATTCTGTTTAACTTTGTATCTGTACTCAGATACCTGATGCTTCCGCTGATGCTTGTATGACATCGAGCTTTTGTATTCGAGCCCTCGAGGCCCCTGGCTTGTAAAATAAAGATTGAATTATTTTATTTTGTGTCTAGAGTTGTGTTGTGATATCATCAAGTGAGTCCCTAGGCTTGATCGTGTGCATTTGCGTGTATGATTAGCGCACGATTAAGTCGGGGGCATCACAGACAACATATATGTGAATTATTTCATGCCCTCTTTTATTCCCCACTATCCATTGCACCTGTCTATCATACAATGTATGTACATTCAATTACTTTTCTTGTTTATCAGCCATTTGAATTGGAGGGGGTGATGGCAGTATCTAAGGGAGTAAAAACACGGTCTTCGGAAAAAGACATTGCTACACGCCGATGCAGATAGAACCACGGTTGTACTTGCCCAAGAACCAGCCCCACCACACATAACCCAGACTCACAGATTGTACCCCTACCCCGTTGGACAGAGAACCAGCTACACCTCATCTAACCCCAACCCTAGCAGATAGTATCCCAGTTCCACTTGACACAGCGCCATCTCCACCACAGAGCACCCAAACACGAGCAGTTAGTAAGGCAACTGTAGTGCCCAAAGCACGAGGACCAGCACTGCAAACCCCAACTCAACGCTTAAAGCAGAAGAACAACTGTTCTCAGGTCAGATTTCGTAGCTATGGTGAATACTCCTTTCCTCTTGCATCACTGTATTTACTCATACCAACTGATTTCAAATTTGAAGGATCCAATTGAAACTCCAATGGCGCAACAGGTATGTTTTAAACCTGTTTCTTTAACTGGTTTGTTGTTGTAACTTCTTGCTCTATGTTGTGTAGTTTCCCACACTTATATTCAGTCGATGCTGCTTTGTCTGAAATAGATATGATTTGAACTGCGTCTCTATCTTGATTTGGCAACGTAAACTAGGATGATATAGACAATACAGTGACCATAGTACATAAATACATGTTTGTTTCATGATGTTATCCTGTCAACATTACTACTGAACTGGTTTACCAAAATGAGTTTCATATACTACATTCTAAACCTGTGATGTGTCTGCTTGTTCCTCTTTTAGAATGCCGGCAGAATATTGGAGAAGAGTGCCCCATTATGCAATGGTAAAGGAAGTAATGCAGATAATGTTCAAGATAGTGAGACAACCCTGTTGGTCTCCAAGAAAGCTTATAAAAACTATCTTGAAGACAGTGAGACAACCCCAAAGTCCTGCCTTGATGTATTGTTCGAGTTACTGGCCACTACCGCTGGGACAAGCTCTTCGAACTCGCTGCTTGAATCAATTCGGCTTCTTGAGTCTCAACTACAAGTTGAAAGACAATGATCAACTGTGCTGTGACAAGAAGCCGAAGGACTGAGAAAGTCCATGTAGAATTCAGATGCACACTTTCTGGTGCAACAGCAAGAGTTGGAGGATTTTAGCACCAAACAAGAGAAAGCTAATAAGCTTGCTAAGCTTTTTGCCAGCATGGTGGGTGCCCAGGTAAACCTGGGCATGGGCAGCCCGGCCCGGCGATCCGGCCCAAAAATTCCGGGCCGGGCCGGGCTAGGCTTGTCACTCGGGCCAGGCTCGGGCTTCAATCTATAGCCCGAAGTACCATTCGGGTCGGGCTCGGGCTTCAGTTTACAGCCCGAAATTAGCCTGGCCCGGCCCGAAAACGCCTAGATTCTGTACATATCTCCATTTTTCTACGTGTGTGGGTTGTCTCCTCTGGAAAAAACCATAAAAAGTGAGGCCCAGCCCAATACATATCTCCATATATCCCCTTTCCCCCGATTCCCCAACCCTAGCCGTCACATGTCGTTTCCTCCAGCACCCATACGCACACCACTCGCTCCTTGTCGTGGTGAAATCACAGCAGATGCCATGAGATGGCTAAAAGTGGGGGGCTGCGTGAGGGCGCCGGTGGGCTTTGGAAACGAGGTTGGCACACGCGTGCACGAGACAAAAGGCGTGCCCAGGTTCGGGGCTCTCCGGAGAGGTAACACCCCTAGTCCTGCCGAATATAGTATGGAGAGCACAAGGGCTACAAGGTTGCTCCTGGAGCTGTTTGGGCGGAGGAGGAAGAAGGGGCTAGACCTCTGTTCTACCTCTTCTGTGAGTGTGTGTGCGTGTGTGTGTTATGGGTGGAGCTAAGAGAAGGCGACCCCTCTGCATGGAGGCCTCCTGGGGGGTCTTATAGCCCGACCCCCCAGGGTTACATGGGTAAATATACTCACGCGCGGGACCCGGCTGTCGACGTTTGGAGCCGGCCATGGGGCCCGTCAGCTGTCGGGTCATGTCGGCTGCGGGGCCCGTCGGCTGCCCGGCACTGTGGCCCTTCGCCTCTTGCATCACGGTGTGGTTGGCGTCGTGGGGCTACAGTGGCTTGCCGCGCTGACGTGTGTCACCCAGGTCAGCGAGGTTGGCGGCACTGTGGCCATGCCCTCCCAGGGTTTGCGGCGCTGTAGCCACGCTCTCCCGTTGTGGAGAGCCATCTTGTCGTACGGAGAGATGGGACGGCCGCTGACCCGTCGCCAGCCGGCTAGCGGCGAGCCGGACCCGGCATGGGGCCGCGCCCAGCCGGCTAGCGTTGGGAAGCCGGCCGGACGGCCAGCCGGTTTTGAGGGGCACGGGCAGCCCCGATGTTTTGGAAAGTCCTTTGGGCTCTGTTGCCTTCCCGGGGGTCATCCCCCCGACAGTAGTCCCCGAAGCTGTAAAGGCCCGCCGGGTCCAAGCGGAGACGGGGGGCCTTTGCAGCTTATCCCCCCCGAAGGAAAGCGGTTGTTGATGTGGGAGCGCCATCTTGATGCTGCAGGCGCCGGCTGCCGGGAGCCGAGTCGCGACGCCCGGTCGACGTGGAATCCGAACGGCCTTGCCGGCCGGAGCCTGGCCGGCGCGGGGGATCGCGCCAGCCGCCTGACAGGATCCCGCCACGTGCAGCCCAGCGGCGGGCGAGGCCTACCAGGCCACGCGCGCGACGGGACGTTGCGGCGGGCCGGGACCCACTAGGCCACGACCTCGGCCCACTCGTAGGATCCGCTACGGCCGTGCACGATGGTTGGGTTCTGGATGCGGTTTAATGCACGAATGTAATGTGCCCGCACATTGCGGGGGAGTGGGGAACGTGGGCGCAAATGATCCCACTCCCCCACGTCGCCAAGGTTTTAAATGGAGGGGAAGGGGGAAGAGCCGAGGCATTCGCACGCCTGCCCCTCTGCCCCTTGCCTATGCTTCCTTGCGTACGCCCACGCCGCTCGCCGTCGTAGCAACGCTTGCCCGAGCCACCGGCGCGCCTCGCCGGGGACCCGCAATGGCCGATTCGTCTTTGATTCCTCGCCACGCTGCCACCACGCCCGTCTCCCGCAGCGCATAGCCATGGCGCCGCCAAAAGGCTCCTGGGAGGGGTCCGTGGTGAACGACGATGATATCGCGTATCTTCGCCGCAGGCGACGGCTGCCGCCGGCGGAGCTGGTGGAGGCGCGCGCGCCCGGCGTGGAGCTCGCGCCGGCGCCGCGGGACAGGGAGGTCGTGGGTTTTTACACCCCACTTCCTCTGTGGGCTCGGCCTCCCCGCGAGCCTCTTCTTGCACCGCTTCCTCACCTTCTTCGGCCTCCAACCGCACCACCTGGGGCTGAACGCGATTCTGCTGCTATCGGCCTTCGTGGCGCTCTGCGAGGGCTACGTCGGCCACCTCCCATACGTGGAGCTGTGGTGCCGGCTGTTCTACCTCAAGCAGCAGGGGGCGTCAGCTGGTGCCATGTCCGCCTGCGGGGCGGCCGTGGTGGTTACCCGGACGGCGGGACCCTTCTCGAAGCTTTCCCTTGAGGAGTCGGCCAAGAAATGGCAGAAGTCGTTCTTCTACGTGAAGAACGTCGACCCAGCCGTCGACTGCATCAAGCTTCCACCCTTCATCAACACGCCGCCGGCCGAGAAGCTGAACTGGGGGCACAACCCGAGGAGCTCGTCCGCGGAGATCGTGGGCGTTTGCCGCCGGATCCAGGAGATGACGGACCGCGAGGGGCTCATCGCCGTGGACCTCATCGCGGCCTTCGTGGGCCGCCGGGTGCTGCCTCTGCAGCGTCGGCCGCACCGGATTTACGACATGAGCGGCCGGCACGACCCTTGCCGGCTGTCGACGAAGGAGTTCACGTTAGCCGAGATCGCCAGCATGTCAATGACATCTCCACCGCCGGGCTTGACGGGACGAAGTGGCGCTTCGGCAAGGAGCCGTACAGCCGGGATGCTCTGGCGCCGGCGGTGAGTCCTTGGTCCTTGTTCTTTGCGACATCCGCACTCTTCTTGCGCCCTGACGCCTCGAGCCGGCTGCAGCACTTGCCGAGTCAGCAGACTTTTGACGGCCCAAACCCCCAGGTCCTGCAGCCGGACCAGGCCGACTCGGACCCGGAGGAGGAGGGGGGCGGCAAAGCGGAAGCGGGAGGCGGCGAGGAGCGCTTCATGGACGCGGAAGCCGGCGGATCCAGCCAAGCCGATAAGTCCCTAACCCCGGACCCTTTGCGCGAGTGGACGGACGACGACGTAGATGATGAGAGCGGTGCGGGCGATGCAGCACCACCGAACGTGGAGGCGGGCGATGGAGCCGCTCCCAGGGGGTGGCAGCGGAAGGCAGCCGGAGAGCCAGCGGCCGCGAGCCAGCCGCATGGGAAGCAGCCGGTCGAGACGCGGCCGGCTGGGAAGCGTCCAGCCGCGACACAATTGGGTGGCGTGAGGAGGTCAATCAACAAGACACGCCGGGTGGCGCCGTCGGCGGGCCCGAAGCGAGCGGTTCCCACGGACATCGGGTAAGTTTTTTCTTATGTTTTGCTTCCATCTTTTTCGTTGTTGTGTTGTCTTCCTCCCCCATGTCCCCTTCGCGCGCCGACCAGGAGCGCGCTCGAGCTGGCGGAGGCAGCAGCAGCAGCCGCGGAGGAGGCCGACCGGCAGAGGGGCCGGAGCGACGTGGGCGAGCGCGAGGTGGTGGAGACCACCGAGGAGGCGCTCGCGGCCTGCCAGTCTGGCGCCGTGCTGGAGGAGGCCGAGAGGGAGGCGTGGAGGTCGCGGGCGGAGGACAAAAAGGAGATGGCCAAGGCCTCGGCCAAGGCGTGGGCCAATGTCGTGGTCAAAGCCGCGGCGAGGCGGAGGAGGACTGCCGAGGAGCCCGAATGGCCGGCCTGGCCGACGTCTTTGCCACCGCCGTCACCGGTTGCGGAGTAGCGCTCCAAATCAATGGACGACCCGGCCCGCCAGGCGGAGGCGGATGCCCGTGTTGCCGCCGAGGCAGCCGGCCGTGGCGAGACGGGCAGCCACGAGCCGGCGGCCGACCAGACGGCCGACCCAGAGGCGCTGCCAGCGGCCGACCCGGCTGACGAAGCCGGACGCGGGGACCCAGCTGCAGATAGTTCACTGATGCCAGCGTCCAGGTGTGGGCCAACGCCCAGGTGGAGCTGACCCAGCCGTAGAAGCTGGAACAGGCGACCGCAGTGAGTCCTTTGCAATTTTTCTCAGCTTTTGCGTTGCTTTCTTCTTTGACCGGCTTGGTCGCTTTCCAGTGGGGGCACGTCAGCGCACCTACTGGGTGTAGCCCCCGAGGCCCGGGCCGGCTGCGCAGCAGGCGGGTCGGGCCTTCCTAGGCGTCTTGTTTTCTCTAACTTCTTTCTTTCGGCAGGCCGTCAACGACTGGCGGGTGGCGGTCCACAACCGCGTTGTCGGCGTGTGCCGCGGGGTCCGAGATCAGCTCGCCACCAAGGAGGAGCTGTGCCAGGCGAAAGGTGCGTCTTTGCGCTTCTTTGAATTTTTCCAGTGGGGGCGCGCCAGCGCACCCACTGGGTGTAGCCCCCAAGATTCGGGCCGGTTGCGCAGTAGCCGGGTCGAATCTTCTTGCTTCATTCTTCGTCTTCTTTCTCGTTTCTTTTCCGGCTGCCGACCAGAACTTTTATCCGGCTGCGCAACCGCCGCCATCGACCCGGCCGAGGTGGAGGAGCTCCGGCGCCAAGCAGCCAAAGCCGGCCGGCTTCGTGATGAGGCGACCGCGAAGCGCAGCCGGTTGCAGGAGGAGGCAGCCCGGCTGACCTGGGAGAGGGACGAGGCAGTGGCCGCCCACAAGGCCAAGCTGGACCGGCTTGCGGCGGAGCACCGCAAGGTGGTGGGTAAGAAGGACGAGCAGGCGAAGAAGGCCGCCGAGGAGGTCTCCCAGCTCAAGGCGGACTACGACCGTAGCGCCGGTGCGTGGGCGGCGAGGGAGCGGGAGATGCTGCAGGAGGCGCTGTACATCGACGAGCTCCTCACACGTAAGTGCTTTGTCCGTTTCTCTCTTTGTTTCTGATTTCGGCCCTTTGGCTTTTTGACCGATCTTCTCCCTTTCTTCACCAGGGGTCTTTCCTGAGACCCAAGTGCCGGCCGAGGAAGCCGTGAACGCCCACAGGCAGGAGCAGAGGGTGGCGGGAGCCGGCATCGAGGAGTATGCCACCTGGACGGTGGCAGAGATCACCATTGCCGCCAAGGCCCCCCTGGAGGCGGTGGAGCGCGACATAAACCGGCTCTTCGAAGCCGGCTTGTTGATGGTGGGTGCTCTCTGGCCGGCTGCGGTGGTGCCAACCACTGTCAGCCGGCTGGCGCGGTGGCTGGAAGCCGGCGCGGCACGACTTGGCGTGTGGAGGGCTTCCGCGGCCCGGACCGGCGCGGAGATGGCGCTCAGCTTCGTGTTGTCCTGGTATCCGAGCGTCCGCTTGGACCAGCTGCGCGCGCGGAGGGCCGGGTGGAGGCAGACTTGGTGGAGCGGGCGACGCCGATTGCCATGCGGGCCAGTGACATCGCGTCGTTCACCCCCCATGAGGAGTTCATGCCGGAGCGGGCGCCAGACGGCACGGAGCTTCCCACCGACGACTTCGGCCTGGCACTCGAGGACCCGGAGGGCAGCTTGGCCGAGACGGAAGCCGGGGTGGACGACGATGCCACCGACTTGGACGACACCACCACCACAGAGGATCCGGCACAGAGCGACGCCGACGCGGCCGCCGCATAGGGCTTTTATCTTTCCTGTTCTTTTTGTTTTTGAACTTGAAACTCTTGTTAGTCGGCAAGTCCACCCACTGGGGGTGTATGTTTATGTAATGAACTCTTGGCCATGGGCCTTTTGCTATGTATATATGCATGTATGTTTCCACCTATGCGTGTCTTTGCCGTCTGGCGGTTCGCCTTTGCTTGTTTCCTTAGGCCATTTTTCCTGTTCTCCTCCCCTCTCAACTTCCTCCCCGCCAGCCGGGTGCCGGTTTGTAGCTGGGACGGTGAGTCGAAATCAAGAGGAAGCGTATAGTACTTAGGCTTTTAGGACTTGAGCGCGAGCGAAACACCCACTGGGCCGGCTGGCTGTAGGCGGCGAAGCCGGCTGGAGCGTAGCCGGTCTGTGCGGCGATGAGTGAAAGAGAGGGCCGGGTTTACCGAACCAGGTGTTCGTCCTTTGCCGCCTTTCGCGTGAGGGTGCTTTTAGCCTTTGGCTCTTGCCAGCTGGACAGCCGGGAGCCGGTCTGTGGCTTGTGGCAGGGAGGGGGCTTGGGCGGTGCGCATGCTACTGGGCCGGCATCAGAAGAGCAGGGCGCGGGGTAGCCGGCGAGCCCCCGAGCCCCCAAGCCGGACGTGCCGACCCGGTGGGAGGGAGGCAAATGCGGTAAAGTACGCGAAAGAAAGGGATCTCGATAGAGATGGAAAGGTAGCCCCCGAGTGTCATTCCGGGGACCTGCTGCTTTCATTACCTTCAAAAGGTAGCAATACATACATACACTGGTTTAACTGTAAAACGGACGGAGGAGCTCCGCGTTCCAGGGGCGTTCTGTCTCTTCGCCAGAGGCGTCTCTCTTGCGCTTGTGTTTCTTCTGCACGTCGATGAGGTAGTATGCATTGTTGTGCTGGGCCTTGCTGATGATGAACGGGCCCTCCCATGGGGAGGATAGCTTGTGCTGGCTGGCTGTCCACTGGACCAGCGGGAGTACGAGGTCGCCCTCGCGGAAAGCGAGGGGTTTGATCTTCTTGCTGTGGTAGTGGCGCAGCTTTTGCTGGTAGATGGCCGACCGACTGAGGGCCAGCAGGCGCGCCTCCTCGAACAGGTCGACGTCGTCTTCGTGTGCTGCTCTGGCTTCCGCCTCCGTGTACAGGGTGACCCGAGGCAAGTCGAACTCAAGGTCCATGGGGATGGCCGCCTCGGCCCCGTAGACGAGGAAGAAGGGGGTGAAACCGGTTGACCGGTTGGGTGTGGTCCGGAGACTCCATAGGACAGCCGGCAGCTCATCGATCCAGCTGCCGGGTGAGCGCATGAGTGGCTCGACGAGTCGCGGCTTGATGCCGGCTAGGATGAGGCCGTTTGCCTGCTCCGCCTGGTCGTTCGACTGAGGATGTGCGATGGAGGCCAGGTCAAGCCGGATGCCGGAGACGGAGCAGTAACGAGCCAGCGTGCCTTTGGCGAAGTTGGTGCCGTTGTCGGTGATGATGTTGCTGGGGACGCCGAAGTGGACAGCGATGTCTTTTATGAAATTGACGGCTGTGGGACCGTCGAGCTTCTTGATCGGCCCTGCCTCGATCCACTTGGTGAACTTGTCGACAGCCACCAACAGGTGCGTCCTGCCGCCTCGAGCGGCCTTGAAGGGTCCCACCATGTCGAGGCCCCAGACGGCAAAGGGCCACGTGATGGGGATGATCTGGAGGGCCGCAGCCGGCTGGTGGCTCTGGGCGCTAAAGTGCTGGCAGCCCTTGCACTTGAGGACCAGCTGCTCTGCGTCCTTCAAAGCAGTCGCCAGTAGAAGCCGTGATGGAAGGCTTTGGCCACCAGAGACCGGGAGGCGGCGTGATGCCCGCACTCGCCCTGGTGGATGTCGCGTAGGATCTCGAGGCCCTTGTCCGTCTCGATGCAGCACTAGAAAACGCCGGTTGTGCTGCGCTTGACAAGCTTGTTGTTGATGATGCTGTAGGCGGAGGCCCGGCGCTGCACTTGCCGGGCCTCGACCTCGTTCGTAGGGAGTTCGCCACTCGCCAGGAAGGTAAGGATCAGCTGTGCCCAAGATGGTGCTTCCACCATCGTGAAGACGACTGCTTGCACAGGTCCGGCCGGGTCGGGAAGCGGCAGACGGCAGCCCCCAGGACCGGAATGGCAGTCCCCGAGCTGGAGCCAGCAGCCCCCGAGGCGGAGGCGGGAGCCGCCGGGTCGGCTGGGATGAAGATGGACTCCGAATCCGGAGACGGCTTGATGGAGGGTTTGTGTAGGTGCTCGAGGGAGACGCCGGCTGGGATTGCCTGCCGGCTGGAGCCAATCTTGGCTAGTGTGTCTGCCGCCTCGTTCTCAGCTCGAGGGACGTGGAGGAACTCGCAGCCGTCGAAGCCGCCGGTCAACTGCTGGACCAGGTTGCGGTAGCTGGCCATGTTGGCGTCTCTGGCGTCCCACTCGCTGGAGACCTGCTGGATCACCAGGTCGGAGTCGCTGTCACAAAGGATGCACCGGATGCCGATTTCCTTGGCCAGCCGGAGGTTGTGGACAAGGGCTTCATACTCGACCACGTTGTTGGAGGCGGCGAAGTGGATCTGGAGCGCGTAGTATAGCCGATCGTTCTTGGGGGAGGAGAGCACAATGCCGGCTCCCAAGCCAGTGACCATCTTCGAGCCGTCGAAGTGCATGTGCCAGTGCGTCGAGTCGGGAGCCGGCGGCAAGTACTAGGTCTCCGCCCAGTCGACGAGGAAGTCAGCCAGCGCCTGCGACTTGATGGCCGTTTGAGGCTCGTAGAGGATTGTGTGGCCGGCTAGCTCGATGGCCCACTTGGCGACCCGACCGGAGGTGTCCCGGCAGCCCATGATCTTGCCGAGGGGAGCCGTGCTCACCACGGTGATGACGTGCTCCTGGAAGTACTGCTCCAGCTTCTTGGCGGCCAGGTACATGCCGTAGCACATCTTCTGGTAGTGGGGGTAGTTCTGCTTGGAGAGGGAGAGCACCTCGCTCAGATAGTACACAGGGCGTTGGAGTGGCTGCGCCTTGCCTTCCTCAGGACGCTCTACCACGAGCACCACGCTGACCACGTGGGTGGTTGCCGCGATGTACATTAGGAGCGACTCCTTCTCATCCGGCGTGGCCAAGACGGGTGCGGTGGAGAGCATGCAGTTGAGGTTGCGGAAAGCTTCGTCCCCCTGGTCGAACCACTCGAACGGCGTTGTCTTCTTCATCAGCTGATACAGGGGCAGGGCCCTCTCTCCCAGCTGGCTGACGAACCGGCTGAGAGAGGTCAAGCAGCCGCTGAACTTCTGGACATCGCGCGGCTGAGCCAGCTTGCGCATGCGCCCGATCACCTTGATCTTCTCCGGGTTGGCCTCAATGCCGTGTTCCGAGACGAGGAACCCAAGGAGTTGGCCAGCCGGCACACCAAAGACGCATTTCTCTGGGTTGAGCTTGATCTAGAACTGGCGCAGATTGGCGAATGTCTCCTTGAGGTCCTCGAGGAGGGTGAGGTGCTGCTTGGTCTACACCACGATGTCGTCGACGTAGACGTGCACATTCCTGCCGATCTGCGGCAAGAGGCACTTTTGCATGCAGCACTGGAAGGTGGCGCCGGCATTCTTCAGGCCGAATGACATGGTGATGTAGCAATACGTCTCGAAGGGGGTGATGAAGGACGTCTTGAGGGCATCCGCCGGGTCCAGCTTGATCTGGTGGTAGCCGGAGTAGGCGTCCAGGAAGGACAGAAGCTCGCAGCCGACGGTGGAGTCGATGACTTGGTCGATTCGGGGTAGGGCGAACGGGTCCTTGGGGCAAGCCTTGTTCAGGCTCGTGTAGTTGATACACATGCGCCAGGTGACATTCTTCTTCAGGACGAGGACTGGGTTGGCCAGCCACTCGGGGTGGAAAACTTCCATGATGAAGCCGGCAGCGAGCAACCGGGCGATCTCCTCACCAATGGTTCTTCGCTTCTCCTCGGAAAAGCGGTGTAGCGGCTGCCGCACCGGCTTGGCATCCAACCGGACGTGGAGCTTGTGCTCGGCGAACTTCCTCGGAACACCCGGCATGTCTTTAGGGGACCATGCGAAGATATCCCGATTCTCACGGAGGAAGTCGACGAGCTCGGCTTCCTATTTGCTGTTGAGGCCGGTGCCCACGACAACGTACTCGTTGGAGTTGGGGTTGGACGGGTCGAGCGAAACCTTCTTTGTGCTCTTGGCCGGCTTGAAGGACGCCTCGTCGGCCGGCTGCTTGAGCTGAGCCGGCATGGCCAGCTGCTCGCCAGCCAACGCGACAAGACGGTCAAGCTGGTGCCTCTCCTCGGCGATAACCAGTGACTTGGCCAGCTTAGAGCCGGCTTTGGCGCACTCCAGGGACTTCTTGTGTGAATGCCATTGGTTTAGTTTCTATATCATATATGTGAATTATGCAATGGCATCTTGTTTATGGCGCCTTGCATTGCTTACTTTATACATCATATGTCATCTGCATAGTTTAGAAATGTTTTGTGTGAATGCCATCGGTTTAGTTTCTATATCATATATGTGAATTATGCAATGGCATCTTGTTTAGCCAGGCATCATATATGGGAATTTTGCAATGTCATCCTGTTTAGCCAGTCATCATATATGTGAATTATATCATGCGATCCTTTTTTTTCATTACGTATTACATTTGTCAACAATGTTAGCACATTCAACTACCCTTCCTGTGCATCAGCCATTTGACACGATGATGGAAAAATCTGGAGCGAAAACAAGGTCTTCAGAGCAGACAGTGCTATCTGACAAAGCGCACATCTTGCTGGTTACAAATAGCTCCTCAGAGGAGGATTCAAAGACAGATGACCAATCCTATCCCCCCCCCCGAGGTGTATGCTCTAACTTCGCGGGGTTATATTGCCCATATCATGCATATGGTGTCTTGCATTGCTATGCCATTTGCTTAGTTTAAACATGCTTTGTGTCAATGCCACCTGTTTAGTGTCTAATTACCATATATGTGAATTATGCAATGCCATCTTGTTGCAAGGCATTATATATGTGAATTATGCAATGCCATGCTGTTTAGCCAAGCATCATATGTGTGAATTATATCATGCCATCCTTTTTTGTATTACGTATTCCATTTATCGACAATGTTTGTATATTCAACTACTCTTCCTGCGCATCAGCCATTTGAATCGGTGATGGAAAAATCTGGAGTGAAAACAAGGTCTTCAGAGCACACAATGCTACCTGCTAAAGCAGATATCTTGCTGGTTACAGATAGCTCCTCGGAGGAGGATTCAGAGACAGATGACCAGTCCTATTTTCCCCCTGAGGTGTATGCTCAAACTTGGCAGGGTTATATTGCTCATATCATGCATATGTTGTCTTGCATTGCTTAGTTTAGACATCATATACACAATATTGAATGCCATCTACTTAGTTTAGACATCATATATGCGATTGACATCTGCTTACTTGCTTAGTATATAAATCATATATGTGAATTATATCATGCCATCATGTTTACATAGACAACATGTATGTGAATTATGGCATGCCAACCTATTTAATAAAGACATCATATAGTTATATCATCTCATCCTGATTACATAGTCATCATATTCTGAATTATGTCATTCTGAACATGAATTATATCATGCCATCATGTTTCCATAGACAACATGTATGTAAATTATGGCATGCCAACCTATTTAATAAAGATATCATATAGTTATATCATGTCATCCTGTTTACATAGTCATCATATTTTGAATTATGTCATTTTATCCTGTTTAGTTAGCCATCATATATGTGAAATTGTGTCATACTATCTTGTTTAGTTAGCCATTATATATGTGAAATTGTGTCATGTTATCTTGTTTGGTTAGACAGCATATATGTGAATTATTTCATGCGCTCGTTTATTCCCCACTATCCATTGCACCTGTCTATCATACAATGTAGGTACATTCAATTACTTTTCTTGTTAATCAGCCATTTGAATTGGAGGGATGGTAGTATCTAAGGGAGTAAAAACACGGTCTTCAGAAAAGACGTTGCTACACGCCGATGCAGATAGAACCACGGTTGTACATGCCCAAGAACCAGCTCCACCACACATAACCCAGACTCGTAGATTGTACCCCTACCCAGTTGGACAGAGAACCAGCTACACCCCATCTAACCCCAACCCTAGCAGAAAGTAACCTAGTTCCACTTGACACAGCACCATCTCCACCACAGAGCACCCAAACACGAGCAGTTAGTAAGGCAACTGTAGTGCTCAAAGCACGAGGACCAGCACTGCGAACCCCAACTCAACGCTTAAAGCAGAAGAACAACTATTCTCAGGTCAGATTCCATAGCTATGGTGCATACTCCTTTGCTCTTGCATCACTGTATTTACTCATACCAACTAATTTCAAATTTGAAGGATCCAATTGAAACTCCAATGGCGCAACAGGTATGTTTTAAACCTGTTTCTTTAACTGGTTTGTTGTTGTAACTTCTTGCTCTATGTTGATTTCAATTTCAATTGTATCAACAGTTATGTTCTCATGTAGTGCACATTACAAGTGTTGTTAGTGTTGTGTAGTTTCCCACACTTATATTCAGTCGATGCTGCTTTGTCTGAAACAGATATGATTTGAACTGCGTCTCTATCTTGATTTGGCAACATAAACTAGGATGATATAGACAATACAGTGACCATAGTACATAAATATATGTTTGTTTCATGTTTTTATCCTGTCAACATTACTACTGAACTGGTTTACCAAAATGAGTTTCATATACTACATTCTAAACCTGTGATGTGTCTGCTTGTTCCTCTTTTAGAATGCCGATAGAATATTGGAGAAGAGTACCCCATTATGCAATGGTAAAGGAAGTAATGCAGATAAGGTTCAAGATAGTGAGACAGCCCTGTTGGTCTCCAAGAAAGCTGATAAAAACTATCTTGAAGACAGTGAGACAACCCCAAAGTCCTGCCTTGATGTATTGTTCGAGTTACTGGCCACTACCGCTGGCACAAGCTCTTTGAACTCGCTGCCTGAATCAGTTCGGCTTCTTGAGTCTCAACTACAAGTTGACAGACAACGATCAACTGTGCTGCGACAAGAAGCCGAAGGACTGAGGAAGTCCATGCAGAATTCAGATGCACACTTTCTGGTGCAACAGCAAGAGTTGGAGGATTTTAGTGCCAAACAAGAGAAAGCTAATAAGCTTGCTAAGCTTCTTGCCAGCATGGTGGGTGCCCAGGTAAACCTGGGCATGGGCAGCCCGTCCCGGCAACCCAGCCCAAAAATCCCGGGCCGGGCTTGTCACTCGGGCCGGGCTTGGGCTTCAATCTGTAGCCCGAAGTAACATTCGGGCCGGGCTCGGGCTTTAGTTTACAGCCCGAAATTAGCCCGGCCCGGCCTGAAAATGCCTAGATTCTGTACATATCTCCATTTTTCTACGCGTGTGGGCTGTCTCCTCTGGCGAAAACCATAAAAAGTGAGGCCCAGCCGAGTACATATCTCCATATATCCCCTTTCCCCCGATTCCCCAACCCTAGCCATCATATGTCGTTTCCTCCAGCACCCATACACACACCACTCGCTCCTCACCCCATCTGACCGGAGGCGGCACGATGGAGCATGCACCGGCAGCCAAAGTCGTGCTCCCCAACACGGCTGCTGCCGGCGGCCTCGGCTACTCGCCTCTTCCTGCCATGCATCAAGGCATCAGCCAGCTAGGCGCGCGTGAAGCTCAAGGCGTCATGTCACCTGATAACCCACAAGTATAGGGGATCAATTATAGCTTTTTTGATAAATAAGAGTGTCAAACCCAACGAGGAGCTAAAGGTAGAATTAATATTCCCTTCAAGTTCTATCGACCACCGATACAACTCTACGCGCACTTAACGTTCGCCTTACCTAGAACAAGTATGAAACTATTTTGCGGGTGTAAGGATAAGACTAGAAGTAATTAACGAGAATAAAACTAGGAGTAATTTGCGAGATAATAAAAGTTAGTTGTTTAGAAGAAAGCTTTTTGTAACACAAGAGAAAGATTTGTCCATAGGCAATCGATAACTAGACCGGTAATCATTATTGCAATTTTATATGAGGGAGAGGCATGAGCTAACATACTTTCCGTACTTGGATCATATGCACTTATGATTGGAACTCTAGAAAGCATCCGCAACTACCAAAGATCATTAAGGTAAAATCCAACCATAGCATTAAGTAACAAGTCCTCTTTACTCCCATACGCATCAACCCCCTTAATCGGGTGTAAGCTTCTGTCACTCTAGCCGCCCACTATAAGAGAATTATGAACATATTGCAAACCCTACAACAGGAATCCCTCACACTTGCGCGACACGGAGGGCACCATAGGACAGCACCAAAATAAAACATACAACTCAAACCAATCACGATCATCAATCAACCCATAGGACAAAACGAATCTACTCAAACATCATAGGATGGCAACACATCATTGGATAATAATATGTAGCATTATGCACCATGTTTAAGTAGATATTACAGCGGGGAGAAGAGGTGTTACACCACTGCATAGAGGGGTAGAGAGTTGGTGTTGACGGCGGCGAAGTTGTTGGTGTAGATCGCCGTCACGTTGGTTCCCCCGGCGGCGTTCCGGCGCCACCGGGAGAGAGGGGGAGAGAGCCCCCCTCCTTATTTTTCTTCCTTGGCCTCCCCCCTAGATGGGAGGAGAGTTTCCCCTTTGGTGCATGGCCGTCATGGCTCCCGGAGGGGAGGAGCCCCTCCGAGATTGGATCTCTCTCTCTGTTCTCTTCTGTTTCGCGTTTCTGTTTTCTGGCCCTTCACCATTTCTTAAATTCCCAGAGATCCGTAACTCCGATTGCGCTGAAATTTTAACACAATTTTTTCTCGATATAAGATTCCTTGCGACCGAAGAAGAGCCCCAACCGACTTACGGTGTGCCCACGAGGCACCACTGCGCGACCAGGGGGTGGCGCGCCAAGGTGGCTTGTGGAGGCTGTGGGCCTCCGTTTGCGTTGATTCCACCTCCCAAAAATCACATATATTCCAAAATAATTCTCCATAAAATTTTATTGCATTTGGACTTCATTTGATATGGATTTTCTGTGAAACAAAAAGCAAGCAGAAAACAGGAACTGGCACTAGGCACTGGATCAATATGTTAGTCCCAAAAATAATATAAAATGTTGCCAAAAATATGTGAAAGTTGTAGAATATTGGCATGAAACAATCAAAAATTATAGATATGACGGAGACGTATCAGCATCCCCAAGCTTAATTCCTGCTCGTCCTCGAGTAGGTAAATGATAAAAAAGATAATTTTTGATGTGGAATGCTACCTAGCATAATCTTGATCATATAGTTTAATCACGGCATGAATATTAAGATACGAGCGATTCAAAGCAATAGTCTATAAAAAGACATCAATACTCAGGCATCCCAACAAACAATCATGCCTTTCAGAATAAAAATGCTAAAGAACGCTATCCCTACAAAATCATATAGCCTTGTCATGCTCCATCTTCTTAACACAAAATATATATCATGCACAACCCCGGTATCAGCCAAGCAATTGGTTCATACTTTTTAACGTGCTTCAGCTTTTTCAACCCCCACGCAATACATGAGCGCAAGCCATGGATATAGCACTATGGGTGGAATAGAATACGGTGGTAGAGATAATATGGAGAAGACAAAAAAAAAGAGAAAGTCTCACATCGACGCGGCTAATCAACGGGCTATGGAGATGCCCATCAATTGATGTCAATGCAAGGAGTAGGGATTGCCATGCAACGGTGCAACTAAGATCTATAAGTGTATGAAAGCTCAAACTGAAAACTAAGTGGGTGTGCATCCAACTTGCTTGCTCAAGACCTCGGGCAATTGAGGAAGCCCATCATCGAAATATACAAGCCAAGTTCTATAATGAAAAATTCCCACTAGTATATGAAAGTGACAACATAGGAGACTCTCTATATGAAAAACATGGTGCTACTCTGAAGCACAAGTGTGGTAAAAGGATAGTAACATTGCCCCTTCTCTCTTTTTCTCTTTTTTTTCTTTTTTATGGGCTCTTTTTGGCCTCTCTTTTTCTCCTTTTTTTATTATTTTCGTCCAGAGTCTCATCCCGACTTGTGGGGGAATCATGGTCTCCATCATCCTTTCCTCTCTGGGACAATGCTCTAATAATGGATATGATGATCATCACACTTCTATTTACTTACAACTCAAAACTACAACTCGATACTAGAACAAAATATGACTCTATATGAATGCCTCTGGCGGTGTACCAGGATGTGCAATGATCTAGCGTGGCAAAGATATCAAAAAAATGGACAAGCCATGAAAATATCATGCTAGCTATCTTACGATCATGCATAGCAATATAACAATGAATGCTCAAGTCATGTATATGCTGATGATGGAAGTTGCATGGCAATATATCTCGGAATGGCTATGGAAATGTCATAATAGGTAGGTATGGTGGTTGTTTTGAGGAAGATATAATGAGGCTTATGTGTGATAGAGCGTATCATATCACGGGGTTTGGATGCACCGGCGAAGTTTGCACCGACTCTTGAGGTGAGAAAGGGCAATGCACGGTACCGAAGAGGCTAGCAAATTGCGGAAAGGTAAGAGTGCGTATAATCCATGGACTCACATTAGTCATAAAGAACTCACATACTTATTGCGAAAGTTTATTAGCCCTCGAAGCAAAGTACTACTACGCATGCCCCTAGGGGGAGGTTGGTAGGAGTTACCATCGCGCGCCCCCGACCTCCACGCAAAGGAAGACAATCAATAATAAGGCGAAGTATCAAGTGAAAACGTCCGTTCACTGAAAACTGAAAACTCTCTTCGTGCGCCACTGGATCGAGGACCTACGGTACAGAAAAAAGGTGGAAACTAACCAGCCACTTAACCCCAGTTTTGCAGCTAACCCCCTGCACTTATGTCCTTTCTTGGTAACAATTCACCCCAAAAAAAGGGAAAACGAATCGTGCTCTGTACAGCCGCCATGGAGTCTAGTCGTGCGCCGATCACCATGTGCCCTAGCTCTCCGCCGGCCGCCCCGTCCAGCAGCGCTAGCACTCCACCGGCCGTGATCCCCTGCCCTCCTCCGGCCCCGCCCATGAGCCCCCGCCCTTCGCCGGTCTCGGACGTGTTCCCCTGCCCTCCGTCGGCCACGGCCAAGAGCCATTGCTCTATGCCCGTCGTGACTCGCTCTTCGGAGGAGGCATCACTGCCGCTCGTAATAACCAACGGTGTTGCCGATCCTCTGTCCCCTGCTATGCACCTGCCTCCTGGTAGTAGTACACAGGTAAGCAACGCATTTATTTGATGATTGTTTTTCTTTCTCTATTGATACAAACTGATCATGGGAACGCCCTGGCTGTCTTTCTTAGCTTGGTGGTGATATGAAATTGCAAGCCCATAATTGCAATGAGGCAGGCCGCCATGATATTGAAATACATCCTCCTCCGATCAATCTGGATAGCTTTGGTACACCAAAAAAAGAGCTATGGACATCCCAGTATGTGTGAGTATCATTATCACTATAACTTGGTTCAAATTTTGCTATCAATTACTAACTTGTATGACTAATGGGTGTTGTAATTTGTAGAGTTCATCATGTACACCAAAATGTGATGAGAACTTAAAGCCAACTGTAGGAATGACATTCGACAGCATGGAAGCAGTCGAGGAGTTTTACAAGGCTTATGCACACAATGTTGTATTTTCAGTTCGAATTGGACAGAAGAAGACTGTAGATAATGTGATAGTCTGGAGGCGTTTCCTTTGTGCAAAATCAGGATTCCGAACAACTAAGGAAGACGAACCCAAGACAGATTTGAATGGAGAGAAGAAAAGAACACATGCAAGAAAAATCACTAGATGTGGTTGTGAGGCCATGATAACTGTGAAGCATATGAAGGATGGAAAATACTCAGTATCATATTTTCATGAAGAACACATGCATGAATTTGTCACACCTAGGAAGCAGCATTTAATCAAGTCTAACAGAAAAGTTAGTGAGAAGGCCAAGAGCACACTATTCACATGTCACGCAGCTAGCATTGGCACATCTGGGGCGTTTCGGTTGCTTCGTGTTGGTGAGGGTGGATTTGAGTTCGTGGGGTGCACAAAGAGAGACCTGCAGAATTATCATCGTGACGTGAGAAGTACTTTCAAGGATTCAGATGCTCAAATGTTCATTGACAACCTCAGGAAGAGAAAGAAAATCAACCCGGGGTTTTTCTTTGAGTATGTTCTTGATGATACAAACTGTCTGACACATGTATTTTGGGCTGATGCTTTTTGCAGATAGAATTATGCTTTGTTTGGAGAAATGGCGTCCTTCGACTCTACATACAGCACCAACCAGTACAACATGATTTTTTTGCCCATTCACAGGAATAAACCACCACATGGGATCTATTTTTTATGGTGCTGCCTTGATTGTAGATGAGAAGATACCAGCATATAAATGGGTATTTGAAACATTCCTGAAAGCAATGGATGGGACTGCACCAAGGCTGATAGTTACCGATGAAGACCAAAGCATGAAGGTTGCAATTGAACAAATTATGCCTAACACTATCCATAGGTTATGCATGTGGTACATAATGAGAAAGCTTCCAGAAAAGGTTGGCCCTTCATTGAGAGAGGATGAACATTTCTACAGGACAATTAACTCATGTGTATGGGGCTCTGAAAATCCAGCTGAATTTCAGGTAAAATGGTCTTCATTGATTTCTGAATTTGGTCTTGAAGAAAACACATGGTTTGCCAGGAGATATGAACTTCGTAAATCATGGATACCTGCCTACTTCAGAGGTGTATTTTTGGGTGAGATTCTAAGAACCACTTCAAGGTCAGAAAGTGCTAACTCGTTTTTCAACCACTTTATTGGTTACAAACATGCTTTGGTGGAGTTTTGGATTAGGATTGGTACGGCCCTAGAAGAACAACGTCAGAATGAACTCAAGGCGTACCATGAGTGCCTGAATTCTACGCCTCCATTGATTACATCTTGGGAGATCGAGAAGCATGCTCGTTTGTTCTTCACCCATGAGGTTTTCAAATATTTTCAGAAGGAGGTGCGTGCAGCTAGAGATCATTGCTTGATTGAAAGCATATCACAGGAAGGTGATGTGAGAACCACAATTATAGGTGGTGACCGCTCTTCGAAGTCTCGAGAAGTTCAATTCAACACAACATCCATGAATGCTCACTGCTCTTGCATGTTATTTGAGACACGTGGAATTCCGTGCCGACATATCATCGTGGTTTTGAGAGGTGCAAAGATGAATGAGCTACCTAGCCATTTTATTCTAGATAGGTGGAAGAAAATGGTTAACAGGAGGGTACTATATGATAGCTACGGCAACTTGCTTGAAGAGAATGAAAGTAGTTCCTTAGATTTGGCGAAGCGGAAAATGGTTTCTGAGATACACCAAGTAGTGGATGATACAATTAGGTTGGCTGAACACTCTCCTGAAGAATTGGAAGCATTAAGAAACATTCTCATTGACATGAAAAGAAATGTGTCTGAAAGGGTTGTTGCCAATCATCCTAGTAGACAAGATGAGTTTGAGGCATATATTGGTTGTACTATGCCTAATCAAGTTGAAATTCATCCACCAACTGATGTCCATACAAAAGGGAGATGCAAAAGAATTAAGGGGCACTTAGACAAGGGTGGGCATCAAAATAAGGATGGAGAAGAGAAGCAAAATAAGGATGGAGAGGGGAAGAAAAATGTTGGTGGACAAAAAAAGAAAGTGTCTAGAACATGCAAGAGGTGTAAGCAGGTTGGCTTCAATGATAGCCGTAATTGCCCTAACAACAACTAAGAAAACTATTGGAACTTTTCATACCCATACAATTTACTTATTTTCAAAAATGTATATTCGCACACAAAACTGATATGTTCATGTCAAACTGCAGGTCTTGTCCAAGCTACACAAATCTTCGAAGTTTCTGAAATCTTATGATGCATCTCTGAAAAACAACTTGGTGGTGAAGCTCATGTGCTTGATGAATTTTAGATGGCCTTTGTGCCTATATTTTGCTAGAAGATTACCATTTTATCTCAGAATAGTGTTGTTCTTCTGAATATTTATGTTTGAAGGCGTCAAAAACTATTTATGTTTGAATATGTACTGCATGAAATGGCCATGGCAGAATTTCATTTTTCAGTGCAAGAATATTGTTCTCAAGGCTGATATGTTTGCATGTTGTTTCATCGAGTTTACTGCAAACAAATGGGAAAGTTTTGTACATAAGAGAGGGCATTTAGCTTAGCATGAGTCCCCTGCCTGCTGATGCTGCTGCTATGCTGTTGCTCTCCCTGCGTGTGTTGTGGTGTGTAATTATCAGGGCAATGTTAACCACCAGTCCATGCATGGCAGGGAACTAGGGAAGTATAGTAGAATCCATGTTACTGAAAGAAAGTTGCTCAACTAGCTATCCTACAGCACCTACAGAGCAATGGGAAAGCTAACTGCAGCAATTCACAATCGTTCTGAAAATCTGCGATTTCAGTATGTACAACAATAGCAAAAGAACAAAGATCTCTTGTACATCCACATTCGTTCAGGAATTTTCTGTACATTCATATACAGAAAGGTGCAGCAAAACAACAAGGATGTGTGTGAACATCCACATTCATTCATGGCGTTCATTCAGTTACAGGAAAACATCAACCATTTCTCTGTACAGCAAAACATCTACAATTTCTCTGAACATCGACATCAGCCATTTCTCTGTACAGCAAAACATCCACAATTTCTTTGAACATCCCTCACATGGGAGCAGCGCCAGGTCGCCGGGCCAGCGCCGCTGCCGCCGCCGCCTCCAGCGCGTGGGCAGAAGAAGGCCAGCGAGGCGGAGGACGCGTCCTCTGGGTCTCCCTCGCGTGGGAGCAGCACCAGGTCGCCGTTGCGTGGGGCCAGTGCTGTGGCCGGTGCCGACGTTGTGCTCCACCACGGAGATCGCGTCGGGCTCCACCACGGCCTCCGAGTAGCCATCGCTAGGGCAGTGGCGTCGCAATGAGTCGCCATCGAATCGCCACCGCAGTCAGTCACCGCCCAATCGCCGCCGCCTCCAGGTCGCCCTCGCAAGGATGGAGAACTAAGAAGGGGATAACGAGTACGCCATCTCTCCTGTGGATAACTCCTGTTAGCAGGGGGTTAGCTGCAAAACTGGGGTTAAGTGGTTGGTTAGTTTCCATCTTTTTTCTATACCGTAGGTCCTCGATCCAGTGGCGCACGAAGAGAGTTTTCAGTTTTCAATGAACGGATGTTTTCACTTGATACTTCGCCCAATAATAAATCATGCTCCAACTTCTTAGCATAACGAGAGACTATACGTGCATGCTTCGGGAATCACAAACCTTAACCCCAATATTCCTACTAAACCAGAATCATTCACTAGTACCTCCCACATATTACCATCTCTATATCGCAAAACTATTGCAAGGAATCAAACATATCATATTCAATGACCTACAAGTTTTATGTAGGATTTTATGACTAACCATGTGAATGGCCAATTCCTGTTGACTCTCTAAACAGATATAAGTGAAGCATGAGAGTTTAATTATTTCTACAAAAGACTTGCCCACGCTCTAACAAATATAAGTGAAGCAAAAGAGCATTCTACAAATAACGGTTCTCCTATGTGTAGAGAAACATGCATCCAAACTTCAAATGATATAAGTGAAGCACATGAAGCGTTCTATAAGGCCATGCTCAAAAGATATAAGTGAAGTGCAAAGAGCATTCTATAAATCAACCAAGGACTATCTCATACCAGCATGGTGCATAAAAGAAAAGGGAAAAATAAACACAAAAGACGCTCCAAGAATTTACGCATATCATGTGAACAAAACAAAAACCGGGACATACCAATAATTGTCGAATAAAGATGGGATGCCTTCCGGGGCATCCCCAAGCTTAGATGCTTGAGTCTCCTTGAATATTTACTTGGGGTGCCTTGGGAATACCCAAGCTTGAGCTCTTGCCTCTCCTCAATCTTCTCATATCAATACCTCCTCGATCTTCGAACACTTCATCCACACAAAACTTAACCGAACTTTTTATTAGCGGGGTTAGTACATATAACATCAAATCCCATCATGTACTACTGTAACATTATTGTATAATTATAATCAAACATTACCCACTGTATGCTATCACAATTCTATGGCTCCCAAGTCAATGGGGCTCAACAAGATTTCAAACATAAGCAAATAATGAAACTATAACAGCAATCTGTGAAAACAGGACAGTCTGTAAAGATGCAGATGGTACATATACTTATGTAACTCAACAAATTCTGAAAAATTAGGAAAAAATAAATAATTTGCATAGAAGTACCGTGTAAAAATTTCAGAATTTTTTCATGTTCCAGTAAAAAAATGTAAATTCACGCACTACAGCAAAAGTTTCTGTTTTTGCACTGCACATACCAAACAAGCAATTTAAACATCCTAACGGTAAATCTTGGCACATTATTTTTATAATACAATGGATTTGTACTAGGGGATAATTATTTTTGTTGAAAATTTTCTGTAATTCAAGATTCACAAAGTTTCCATGGGCATGAACAAAGTTCAAGGCATGCTCCCGCTTCCACGGTGCTCGTCTTTCTTATTTTCACTTTTCTTTTTGTAAAGTTTTAAGTTCCCCTCTATATTTTTTTTGTTTTTAAACTTTTTAAAAGCACACAACAGAAATAAATGACTCTCTAAAACTTCCGGGTTGTCTCCCTGGCAGCGCTTTCTTTAAAGCCATTAAGCTAGGCATAAAGTGCTCAACTAATCGATCCACCCGGATCCCAAGGTATATCAAAGCCAATTTTAATTAACAATGATTTATAATTTAGTAGTGAGCACAAAGAAACATATATCATGCAATGACGAAGTCTAACTCTCTTCCTATGCATCGGCATGTCATAAAAGAACAATTCATGCACATCAAGTAAAGGCCAATGCATAGTATAAACAGTTTCTTGCAATTTTATCGTATTGGAAACATAGAGAGGTGGAGATGTAGTTCCTCTCTCATAATAATTACAAGTAGTAGCAGCAAGCACATGCATATTATATTCATCAAAAACATCATGTGCAACGGTAAAACGCAACCCATCAATATAATCCTTAATAAGCGCAAATTTCTCCGATATAGTGTAGTTGAGAGAATTCAAAAAGATAATAGGTCTATCATGAGTGGGTGCAATAGCAACAACTTCATGTTTAACATAAGGAACTATAGCAAGTTCATCTCCATAAGCATAATTCAAATTGGCATCATGGCCACAAGCATAGCAAGCATCAATTTCATCAAAAAGGGATATTTCAAATGAATCCAATGGATCATAGCAATTATCATAGCATTCATCCTTCGGTAAGCACGAAGGGAATTTAAACAATGTATGAGTTGAAGAGTTACTCTCATTAGAAGGTGGACACGGGTAGCTAATCCGCTCTTTCTCCTTTTGTTCTTCGCTCTCCTCCTCATCTTTTTCATCTAATGAGCTCACAGTGTCATCAATTTCTTCTTCCATAGATTTCTGCAAAATATTAGTCTCTTCTTGGACAGCGGAGGTGTCCTCAATATATTCTTTCACATAAGCATTAGAAGCATAGTTTTCATAGCAATATTTAAGTATGGCAAAATTTTCAGATTTGTAAAGAGTAGCATCACACTTTTCAATCAAAGAAGCAATTTCATATGCACCCTTAAAAGCAACAAATTCTTCTATTTGTTCAATATCATAGTAACTATAAACACCTCTCACATAAGAAGATAAGATTACATTACCCTTAAACTCACATTGGTACTGAAGGTGTTTTTTAGGGTCTTTAGAACAACAAGTAAAATCATGTATTTCACATAAATTCCAAGCATAACAATTCAAAGTATTAATATGATGCCATAAGAGTTTCCCTTTTTGAGACAAGCGGTGTCGCACAAAATAAGCATGCTCATCTAATGATTTTCCATCAACTAAGCTAGTTGGGTTTTCAGCATGAGCACAAAGGGATCGAAGATGATCCAAGTAGAAAGCTTCAGCAGTATGATAGATTTTGGGTGGTTCTTCAACCATTGGTTTAGCAAGTACAACTAATTTTTTTGGTATTTTACGTTTCCTACCCATAACTAAAGATAGAAAACAAGAGCACAAAATAAAAACTACTTAGTGATAAAACAAACAAGCACACACGAGAATATCAACCCCACGCTATTGATCCCCGGCAACGGCGCCAGAAAAAGGTCTTGATAACCCACAAGTATAGGGGATCAATTGTAGCTTTTTCGATAAATAAGAGTGTCGAACCCAACGAGGAGCTAAAGGTAGAATTAATATTCCCTTCAAGTTCTATCGACCACCGATACAACTCTACGCGCACTTAACGTTCGCTTTACCTAGAACAAGTATGAAACTATTTTGCGGGTGTAAGGATAAGACTAGAAGTACTTAACGAGAATAAAACTAGGAGTAATTTGTGAGATAATAAAAGTTAGTTGTTTAGTAGAAAGCTTTTTGTAACACAAGAGAAAGATTTATCCATAGGCAATCGATAACTAGACCGGTAATCATTATTGCAATTTTATATGAGGGAGAGGCATGAGCTAACATACTTTCCGTACTTGGATCATATGCACTTATGATTGGAACTCTAGCAAGCATCCGTAACTACCAAAGATCATTAAGGTAAAACCCAACCATAGCATTAAGTAACAAGTCCTCTTTACTCCCATACACAACAACCCCCTTACTCGGGTGTAAGCTTCTGTCACTCTAGCCGCCCACTATAAGAGAATTATGAACGTATTGCAAACCCTACAGCGGGAATCCCTCACGCTTGCGCGACATGGAGGGCACCATAGGACAGCACCAAAATAAAACATACAACTCAAACCAATCACGATCATCAATCAACCCATAGGACAAAACGAATCTACTCAAACATCATAGGATGGCAACAGATCATTGGATAATAATATGTAGCATTAAGCACCATATTTAAGTAGAGATTACAGCGGGGAGAAGAGGTGTTACACCACTGCATAGAGGGGGAGAGAGTTGGTGTTGACGACGGCGAAGTTGTTGGTGTAGATCGCCGTCACGTTGGTTCCCCCGGCGGCGTTCCGGAGCCACCGGGAGAGAGGGTGAGAGAGCCCCCCTCCTTCTTTTTCTTCCTTGGCCTCCCCCCCTAGATGGGAGGAGAGTTTCCCCACTGGTCCATGGCCGCCATGGCTCCCGGAGGGGAGGAGCCCCTCCGAGATTGGATCTCTCTCTCTGTTCTCTTCTGTTTCGCGTTTCTGTTTTCTGGCCCTTCACCGTTTCTTAAATTTCCAGAGATCCATAACTCCGATTGTGCTGAAATTTTAACACTATTTTTTTCTCGATATAAGCTTCCTTGCGGCCGAAGAAGAGCCCCAACCAACTTACGGTGTGCCCACGAGGCACCACCGCGCGGCCGGGGGGTGGCGCGCCAAGGTGGCTTGTGGAGGCTGTGAGCCTCCGTTTGCGTTGATTCCACCTCCCAAAAATCACATATATTCCAAAATAATTCTCCATAAAATTTTATTGCATTTGGACTTCGTTTGATATGGATTTTCTGTGAAACAAAAAACAAGCAGAAAACAGGAACTGGCACTGGGCACTGGATCAATATGTTAGTCCCAAAAATAATGTAAAATGTTGCCAAAAATATGTGAAAGTTGTAGAATATTAGCATGAAACAATCAAAAATTATAGATCTTCCCCTCAAATAGATGTGTAGGTTTTTCTCTACTGTACGTGGACCGTGGGCCGATCTGTGTGTGTAGAGTTTTCTCTCCCCTTTGTGGATCGATTTGTGTGTAGATCTTTCACTCCCTGTACGTGGATGTGTGTAGATTCGTTGATGTGAAACTGTAAGGGAACATGGTCACGTGGATTTAGCCACTGGTGTTTGTATATATTGAGCTCAAATCGTTCTTCGGGCTTTCAGGCCGGGCCTCGGGCTTCGGGCTTTTATGCCGGGCCGGGCTCGGGCTTGTAGTTAGTACAATTTACGGGCTTTGGGGCGGGATCGGGCTCAGATGTTGAAGGTCAGGCTTTTATAATGCCGGCCCAAAACCCGGCCCGGCCCGATGAATGCCCAGGTTTATGCCCAGGATATCGTTTCTTGAGCTCTTCTGAAGTGGTTTCATTCTGGACTTGTTTTGTTGCCGCATTTATTTGCACTGGTGGCCAACTTAGACTCCCAGTGTTTGTAATATACTGTTTTGTTGTTCCCTATATTTGCACTGGTGGCGAACTTTGATGCCCAGTGGATGTAATGTGTGTAATCACCGTAATCGCCTAGCGTTAGTTCCTTGCTTATTTATTTACTTATAGTATTGTTTATTTGTTCGCTTGTAGTCACTGCAGTTCTTTTTCCTTGGTTTGCTAGCGGCCGCAATAATCATGGGCCACATACGGGCCGTGGTAACCATGGGCCTCCTACGGGCCGCAGAATTCATGGGCCTCCTACATGCCGTAGGATCCATGGGCCTCCTACGGGTCGTAGGATCCATGGGCCTCCTATGCGTCGTAGGATCCATGGGCCGTATTGTTCGTGGGCCAAAACCGGACCGCAATATGGACCGTAAATGGGCCAAAATCGGAACCATCCATTTATGGGCCTAGACCATAATGGGCCGTTAACAGGTCGGAAAAAAACACAGGCTTAATTCTATCAACAGGCATGACAAGATGAAAACGGCCCAATGGCCCAACGGGTTAACAGGCCACAAACGGACCGATTGTTACCACGGGCTGAATTTAGCCCATTAGCATAGCAGGCCAGTAATGGACAGTAAGTAATCGAGGGCCGGAAATGAGCCCAAGAATTTATGGGCCCTTAAAAGGCCGAAAGAAAACACGGGCTGGAAATGGCCCAACTGAATCATGGACCGTTAATGGGCTCAAAGCAGTTTACTGTTCATGATGGGCCAGAATCACCACGGGCCGTCAATGGGCCCAGAGATACAAAAGGCCTCATATGGGCCGAAAGACGTCACGGGCCATAGATGGGCCGAAAGTGATAACGAGCTGGAATTATATGGGACAGCCAACATGATGCTACTGGGCCGAATTTTGAAAGGCCATAATGGGCCGTGAGTACCCGAGCAGTAAATGGGCTGTATGCGAACAGGTCGTTAACAGGCTTTCCATGGGCCGGCCCGCTAACTTTTGACCAAGTCAAATGGGCCAGCCTTTTTAACATAAATGGGCCACTATTGGGCCGTGCCATGTGTCGACGTATCATAGGCGTCTCTCGTCCAATGAATGAATGACATCTATCCCAACGTCGAGCTGACACGTGGTTCCGTTGGCGAATGGAAATTTTATACTTGGAAAATCGCCATTGGTCCCGGCTGATAACGGGTTATCAGATCCAAACCCGCACCCAATAGCTTAACAGCGACCCGTTACTGTGGATGCCACGTGTCGGTCACCCTTGACGAAAACACTTTCATGACGCGACATTTATCGTTATGGAAGTGGACACTTCCGTGATCATAATTTCAGTATTGTCATGAAACACTTCTACGACAGCACAAGTATGACTATCTTGATTCTGTCATAAAATCGTCGTGGATGTACATGCATGATAGAAAACGTGACCTACTGTCACAAAGACGTATCATCAAGGAATTGTTTTTTTTAGTGCTTACAGCGCAAAAAAAGAAAATCAAACGGAAAAAAGGGCTAGCCAAGCCTTTCGAAGAGCAAAGCCAAACAAACTGTAGAGACAGCTAATTCATCTTCAAATGACCATAAACATCTTAACATTATACTATAGCACAATGTTCTATGCATAGAGTACATAATAATCACAAGAAATACGAGCGTGAAGGTACTACAGAGAGTCGGAGAGTAAGACGAGGTCCCCTGATAACTCAAACTTATCAATGCCCTATAGCTTAGCGGCATGGGTCGAGGACAGCTATACACGATCTGGCCAGCTGCTTACTTGACTGAAGCACCGGATTCGTCACCGTCGACGGGAGCCCGCCGATGCGGCCGTGACTCCAGAGCACCGCCACCTTCAGCGGGAGGGTCGCCACCGCGTCTGCGGTCGAGAGCGCCTCTTGCACAATCGGCGACGTAGCGCACGTCCCGAGCAATTCCCATCACGCCGACGACAAGTTGGGCAACGGCCGACGAACCTAAGCGTCGTGACTACAGGTGCCAGCACATCGCGGGAGCGACTGAGCGAGCGGTACAGGCGGCTCGGCGCGCCAGAAGCGTCCGCCGCGCCGGCGGCGGGGGAAGCGGTGACGGCGTGGGCATCGTCGGTCGAAGCGTCGTGCGTTGGTAACTCCATGTATGTCTCCGGCGATCTCCGGCGGCCGGCGGCGGAGGCATTATGATCGTGAATTTCTATCTCGGGCGGCGAGTGAGGATATTGAACGCGTTTGGGAGTCGATTGAAATTTATTTATCACGATGATATTTCGATCCAAGTCCCAAATAGGATCTCAACAGTGCTCGGAGTCCAACAGATTCCAAGTAGGGTTCTTCTTTAACCGGCGAAGAGAATTTAGAACAGAGAGGAACTTGTTTCCTCGATGAGGGGGAGAACGGGACCTCCTATGTGACGCTCTGTGCGTCAAAAGGTTGCCCGGACGCACATAGTGGCGCTACCTGCACCGCCCAACTAAAATTACCAGCCGGGTTTTAGTTCTTTGTTTTATTTCAGACAGTTTGTGAAAGTATGAACTTATTTTACAAAAGCAAAATTATTTTACAACGGGAACAATTTTTAAAATTTATGAACGTTTTCTATAATTGGAAAATTATGAAACATTATTTGAAAACGCATTTTTTAAATTCCTGAACATTTTTTAATCTATGAACTATTTTTTACAACAGGAACATTTATTTACATTCCGATCATTTTTTTGAATGTATGAACAATTTTTGAAAACAGGAACATTTTTTAATTCCCGAACAAATTTTGACAATGTGAATATGTTTTTAAATTTCCGAACATTTTCTGAATAAGTGGGTTTTTTAATCTGTGATCAATTTTCGAAATGGGAGATTTTCTGAAAGTCTTAACAAAATTTGAAAACATGATTTTCAAAATCACAACCAATTTTGGAATTCACTTACATTTTTTGAAAGGATCTTTTTGAAAATGAAAAGAAGCCAAAGAAAACTGACAAAAGAAATATTAGGAAAAATAAAATAAAAAATCAATAAAAACCGAACCTGAACCTTTTGAATGGTTCCCAAAATTGGTGAACAGTGTGCAGCTAAATTGGTTGGCCCGTTAGGTTGCGCGCTCGGCTCCTGCTGTGCGATTCAGCGGCTATAGAAGCAAAATGCGTCAAATAGGAAATTCCATGGAGAATGAAGAGGAACTAGGATTACCAGTTAATTAGAGCAATCTTTTTTGCCGATTTTTCAGACATTAAAACTAGACATTTAGAGCAAATCTAGCAGAGCCATCGTGTAGGCAACTTTCAAATTCATATGTAGTGTGTTTTATATATATAATGGATGCTACTGAGGTGGTGCACAAACTCAGATCTATCAAATAGGCGGTCTCAATAATTATGGGATCCATTCATCAATGAGACATATTTTCCCAACCTTCATGCCATCCCAAGTGAGGACGCGGCTTGCCTGCTCCGCCCCCGTGCTCCCATCTGTGCGCCGCTACCGTTGGCATAGCATCCTACGGCTGCACCCTTTTTTGTCTCCCGCACCTCCAAAACAAATCTAAACAACTATGTATTCCTTTCCTTTCCCCGTAGGCCCATACCCGTATTCGTATGTAGCGCTCATCTGGATGGGATCGACCACGGCCAATTCGCGCCGGTCGTCACCTGGCCCCTGCTGCACGTAACTGATGTTCTCCGGCGCAGTAGCAGTAGCACGGGGAGCGCGGCTGGAGCGGACGTATGGGCGTGGGCGATGATTGCTTAGGTGGCTCGCAGAATCGGCGGCGACGACAAACAGCATCTGATGGAGGCCGTGCTTGTGTATGAGCCGACGGGCGATGGACGGGATGGCCGGATGGCCTCCATGACCTCGTCTTGCACCTTGAAGTCACAATCACGCAGCCGGGCATGAAACAGCAGGAACACGAGGGTGTCCAACACCCGCATGTTGTGATCTCAAAGACGGCCAGCCAGCAGCCGGAGCGCAACGAGGCGCGAGAGGCGGTTCTCGGTCGTGGGGAGTATGAATCAGCATGGGCATGGCATGACATGTCTAACTTGACATCTGTTAGAGATATATTTGGTATTTAAAGATTGTCTGGGATTAGATAGGAATTATTTTTATCTTATTTCTAGGAGACGTCTTGTCTTCCAAGTCTTGTACTCAATATATATTTGCCCTCGAGGCTCATTAATATATCCACCGCATTACGCCAATCCTCTCCCTCTCTATTCCTCTTACATGGTATTGGAGCTAAGAGGTCTTGAGTTCAAAACCCGGCTGGCGGCCGGTATGAATTGACATATTGGATTTGCTTTTCCTGCAGTACGTATGACGGCATGCCATGTGCACACGCACTTGAGCTCGGTAGCTCTACTTCGCCGCGCACAACATCGCAAGGACGACATACACATCGACGACCGCGATGACAATGGCGATGTGATCGGCACAGCATTCGGCACCGTCGGCCTTGCGTCGATGCCGGAGGTGACACGATCAGACCCACGCAAGGACGGCGTACACATCCATGACGGCGCCGTGCACAACAGCGTGGCTGGTGCAGCAGGCGGCACCGGCGGTCCTTACGTCGATGCTGGAGACGAATTGAGTTGACATGCGCGAGGAAGGCATACACATTTAACCATGGCATACCTCGACGACGTCCCAAACAAGCTACTTGGTGAAGGAGAGACCGCCGCGGACGGCGATCCTGGCCAGCAGGGCCGAGCCCGAATGACGCGTTTGGTAGGCTGCATTAGGTCCAGCCAAGCCCGCGCTGGAAGAAATAGGCCGTTTGGTTGCCTGGGCTGCACCTAAATCCTGGCGCATGAACCTCAAAGCAACTCTGGGCCTGGCTTTGGAGGAACGGCCGAATCGGTCATTTTTGGCGAGCCAGGCTCACTCGAGCCACTCATAGCGAGCGCCTGCACGCGTGGGGAAGCGCGGGAGACGACGGGACGTCTCATAACTCCCCTCGCTCCTTCCCGTCACCACCCTCAATAGTTCACATGCACTCTCTCTCTCCCTCTCACCGCCCGTTTGGTTTCTCCAATGGTAGAGCCGCCGTCTCGCCGCGCGCCACCCACTCCAGTCATCGCCGGCAGCAATCGCATCCAGGAGAGGTGGATTGCCGGCCTCTTCGCCTCCGGACGAGATCTCGCGGCCGCAATTCCTGCACCCTCCCATTTCTGCACCATGCCGCCGCCCCGGGCCAATGCAGCGCCGCCACCGCTCACTTCGGCTCCGCCACCGAAGCCAGAGCTCCTTTTCTTGGGCTCAACGACGGCGGGGATTCAATACCCGCCGGCTCCATCATTTGTCGGTCCCTCTTATGGGGGTATTTTTACACCCATTCGAGGGTTTTCTCCCCTGCGTCTGGTGCAAGAGGAGCGGAGCTCGAGGACGTCGGGCTCCTCGTCCAGCCGGCGTGCGATAAGGTCCACGACATCGGCCCTTGGAACGGTCGGTTCTTCTTCGGCGGCGGCGGCACTGATACGTCTCCAAGGTATCTATAATTTTTTATTGTTCCATGCTATTATAGTATTAATCTTGGATGTTTTATATGCAATTATATATCATTTTTTGAGACTAACCTATTAACCTAGTGCTCAGTGCCATTTGCTGTTTTTTGCTTGTTTTTGGCTTTTCAGAAAATCAATATCAAACAGAGTCCAAACGGAGAAAAAACTTTGGATTATTTTTTTATGGACCACAAGAGACCTTAGAAGGTTCGGGAGAAGACCAGAAGAGCCACGAGGGAGCGACAAGCTCGGGAGGCACGCCCTGGGGGTAGGCGCCCCCCCCCCAGGCTTGTAGGCCCCTCGTGGCACCTCTTGACCTAATTCTAAGCTTATAAATTCTCAAATATTCCCCATATACCAGGGAGCCACCTCGAATAACTTTTCCGCCGCCGCAAGCTTCTATTCTTCCGCGGTCCCATCTGGAGGCCTTTTCCGGCAATCTGCCGGAGGGGGAATCGATCACGGAGGGCTTCTTCATCAACCTTGCTACCCTTCTGATGATGTGTGAGTAGTTTATCATAGACCTACGGGTCCATAGCTAGTAGCTAGATGGCTTCTTCTATCTATTTGATCTTCAATACAATGTTCTCCTCGATCTCTTTGGAGTTCTATCCGATGTAATCTTCTTTTGCGGTGTGTTTGTTGGGATCCGATGAATTGTGGGTTTATGATCAGATTATTCATGAGAAATATTTGAGTCTTCTCTGAACTCTTTTATGCATGATTGTTATAGCTGTGTATTTCTCTCCGATCTATCTGTTTGGTTTGGCCAACTAGAATGGTTTATCTTGCAATGGGAGAGGTGCTTTGTGATGGGTTCAATCTTGCGGTGCTCTATCCTAGTGACAGAAAGGGACAAGACACATATTTGTATTGTTGCCATTGAGGATAAAACGATGGGGTTTAATCGTATTATTTGAGTTTACTTTGTCTACATCATGTCATCTTGCTTAAGGCGTTACTCTGTTTTCATTAACTTAATACCCTAGATGCATGCTGCATAGCGGTCGATGGGTGGAGTAATAGTAGTAGATGCAGGCAGGAGTCGGTCTACTTGTCTCGGACGTGATGCCTATATACATGATCATTGCCATGAATCTGTCATAACTATGCGATTTTTCTATCAATTGCCCAACAGTAATTTGTTTACCCACTGTATGCTATGTGTTCGAGAGAGAAGCCTCTAGTGAAAACAATGGCCCCCCGGGTCTACTTTTATCATATATTAAATCCAACAATACCATGCTGCAATTTTATTTACTTTATTTTATTTTGCAATTTACTTATCTATCTATCACTATCAGAAATAATCCTTGCAAGTAACCGCCAAGGGGATTGACAACCCTCTTGTTTGCGTTGGGTGCAAGTATTTTGCTTTTGTGTGTGTAGGTGTTGCTAACGAGGTTATGTGTGGTTCTCCTATTGGATTGATAACCTTGGTTCTTAACTGAGGGAAATACTTATCTCTAGTGTACTGCATCATCCTCTCCTCTTTGGGGAAATTCCAACGCAGTTCACAAGTAGCAGGCACCCCTCTTCCCGCCGGGGTTTTCTCCATGGCCGGCATACGCTCCACCGGCACCCCCACGGTAAGCTCCTTTAATCTCCCCCTTGCTTCGTAGTTAGGGTTCTTAGGGTAGATTAGATTGTGGACAGTGGATTCGATTCGACCGAATTCGATCCGAATCCACTGTTTTGGGGATGAATCAGCGTGCATGCCTACTTTGTTCACTCCACATGATAGTGTTAGATTAGATTGATGACAGTGAATGCTAGTTTGTTCACTCAAAATGCTACTGATGATGATGTTCTTAGCATTGTTCTTGATCGTGTTAGTGTTGTTCTTACCATTGTTCTTGATGTTCTTAGCATTGTTCTTGATGGTGATAGTGCCACATTGTTAGTTTGTTCACTCCACATTGTTGATGCTGTTGTTCTTGCTGTTCTTGTGCATTGTTCTTAGTGTGTATGTTGTTCTGTTGTTGCTGTTCTTGTGTATGTTAGTGATGTTCTTGCTGTTGTTAGGCTATGTGAATGCATGATCAACATAGGACATTGTATGTGCATGCTAGTAGGACATGCCAAAAATAGTAGTAGCACATACATGATCAGAGTAGGACAATGCATGTGCATGTGCATTTGGCATGATATGATAGCACTGATCATTGCTTGCTCTGATCATTGGTAGCACTGATCAGTGTTAGTTTTGATCATTGCTAGCTCTGATCACTGTTAGCACTGATCAGTGTTAACTTTGATCAGTGAGCACTAATGATTGCTAGCTCTGATCATTGGCATTTTCACTGCCAATGATCATCTCTCATTGTTGCTAATTGTCGTCCACATTGCTGACAAGATAACCAAGACGGAGTGGGACAGAGCCGGCGGAGGAGCGCAGGTCGTCGTCGGCGCAGAGGATGCGGAGGACCTCATCCCCACGAACCGGTGGCTGAAGAGGGCAGTGGTTCCTGGCAGGGTGGGGTACATGAGCATGCCGCTCGGCGCTGGTAGGAGGCCAAGGACCAGCCACGAGGAGGATGCACGGGAACCTATCAGGTTCTATGTGTAGATCCATGACCAGGAGGACATCACCATGCTCGTCATCCCGCCTGCCTTCAGGCCGGTGATGAAGCAATGGCTGGTCACTGGCCCTCCTCACCGACTCAGCCTCTCCACCAACAAGTGGTGCGAGTTCTGGGTCTAGGTGCAGATGTTCAAGGGGCACATGGTGCTCGAGCGTGGCTGGGAGTACTTCTGCCGCCGGCACAAGATCGTCCCCAGTGACCTCCTAGTCTTTAGGCTCTCCGAGCTGGGGCTGAAGGTGCAGATCTTCAACGCCAACACCTCGAACATCTGCAAGGTCCGATGCTCCAAGCACAGTTGCGTCGGCAACATCTCGCATGCCATGTAGTTTGTCTGTCCAGTCTTAACTGAAGTAGTTTGTCTATTGGGTCTGAACTTAAGGTTGAACGTATGTTTTGCTGTGAACATGTCCATATTTTTCCCAGGGAGCAGCACCCTGGGGTCCAGCAGGGCATGCGATTGATGGGTAACGAAGCATGAAAATCAAAAAAATTCCTACGAACACCCAAGATCTAATCTAGGAGATGCATATCAACAAGAGGGGAGTGTGTCTACATACCCTTGTAGACCAAAAGCGGAAGCGTATAAAACGCGGTTGATGTAGTCGTACTCTTCGCGATCCAATCACGATCCAACCGATCTAGCGCCGAACGGACGGCACCTCCAAGTTTAGCACACGTGTAGCTCGATGACGTCTCCACCTCCTTGATCCAGCAAGCAAGGACGGAGAAGTAGATGGGATCGCCGGCAGCACGACGGCGTGGCGGTGATGATGGTGATGTGGTGCCGGCAGGGCTTCACCGAGCGCTGCCAAAAACACGAACGAAGGAGGAAACGGAGTAGCGGGAGAGGGAGGGGCTGTGCAAGGCCTCACGGGTGCGGCTGCCCTCCCTCCCCTCCACTATATATAGGAGCAAGGGGAGGGGGCGCTGGTCCTTTCCCCTCCTCCAAGAAGGAAGCGGTGGCCCTAGAAGAGGAGTCCACCCTCCCCAAGGCACCTCCAGGGTGCCTTGTCCCTTTGGCTTTCCCCTCCCTTGGCCGCATGGGCCCTTGGGAGGCTAGTGAGCCTGGCCCATGTAGGCCAGGGCGCCTCCCCTCAGCCCATGCTAGCCTCCGGGAGTGGTGGGATCCACTGGTGATCCCCCGGAACCCTTCGGTGCCCCCGGTATACTGCCGGTGGACCCCCGAACTTTTCCGAAACCCGAATAAGACTTTCCTATATATAAATCTTTACCTCTGGACCATTCCGGAGCTCCTCGTGACGTCCGGGGATCTCATCCGGGACTCTGAACAACATTCGGTCACCAACATACATATCCCAATATTACTCTAGCGTCATCGAACGTTAAGCGTGCGACCCTACGGGTTCGAGAATCATGCAGACATGACCGAGACACCTCTCCGGTCAATAACCAATAGCGGTACCTGGATGCCCATATTGGTTCCTACATATTCTATGAAGATCTTTATCGATTGAACCACGATGTCAAGGATTCAGTTAATCCCGTATGCAATTCCCATTGTCCATTGTTATGTTACTTGCCCGAGATTCGATCGTCGGTATCTACATACCTAGTTCAATCTCGTTACCGGCAAGTCTCTTTACTCGTTCCTTAATACAAGATCCTGCGACTAACTCATTAGCCACATTGCTTGCAAGCTCTTTACAATGTTGTATTACCGAGAGGGCCCAGAGATATCTCTCCGTCATACGGAGCGACAAATCCCAGTCTCGATCCATGCAACCCAACAGACACCTTCGGAGATACCTATAGAGCACCTTTATGATCACCCAGTTATGAAGTGACGTTTGATAGCACACAAGGCATTCCTCTGGTATCCGGGAGTGACATGATCTCATGGTCTAAGGAACAGATACTTGACATGAAGAAAGTTGTAGCAAATAACTAAACGATCTGATGCTAAGCTTACGGTTGGGTCTTGTCCATCACATCATTCTCCTAATGATGTGATCTCGTTATCAAATGACAACTCATGTCTATGGTTAGGAAACCTTAACCATCTTTGATCAACGAGCTAGTCTAGTAGAGGCGCACTAGGGACACAATGTTGTTTATGTATCCACACATGTATTTAAGTTTCCGGTCAATACAATTCTAGCATGAATAATAAACATTTATCATGAACAAGGAAATATGATAAAACCAATTTATTATTGCCTCTAGGGCCTATTTCCAACAGTCTCCCACTTGCACTAGAGTCAATAACCTAGTTTACATTTTAATGAATCTAACACCCATGGAGTCCTGGTGCTGATCATGTTTTGCTCGCAGAACAGGTTTAGTCAATGGATCTGCCACATTCAGATCCGTATGTACTTTGCAAAGTTCTATGTCTCCCTCCTTGATGTAATCACGGATGGAGTTGAAGCGGCATTTGATGTGCTTGGTCTTCTTGTGAAACCTGGGCTCCTTGGCAATGGCAATAGCTCAAGTGTTGTCACAAAAGATAGTCATTGGATACGATGCACTAGGTATTACTCCTAGATCGGATATGAACTCCCTCATCCACACTCCTTCTTGCGATGCTTCCGAAGCAGCTATATATTCTGCTTCATATGTAGATCCCGCTACGACGCTTTGCCTGGAACTGCACCAACTGACTGCTCCACCATTCAATATAAATATGTATCCGGTTTGAGACTTAGAGTCATCCAGATCTGTGTCGAAGCTAGCATCGACGTAACCCTTTACGACGAGCTCTTCGTCACCTCCATAAACGAGAAACATGTCCTTAGTCCTCTTCAGGTACTTAAGGATATTCTTGACCGCTGTCCAGTGATCTACTCCTGGATCACTTTGGTACCTCCCTGCCAGACTTATGGCAAGGCACACATCAGGTCTGGTACACAGCATGGCATACATTATAGAGCCTATGGCTGAGGCATAGGGGATGACTTTCATCCTATCTCTTTCTTCTACCGTGGTCGGGCTTTGAGCCTTACTCAACTTCACACCTTGCAACACAGGCAAGAGCCCTTTCTTCGACTAATCCATTTTGAACTTCTTCAAAATATTGTCAAGGTATGTGCTTTGTGAAAGTCCTATTAGGCGTCTTGATCTATCTCTATAGATTTTAATGCCCAATATGTAAGCAGCTTCACCCAGGTCTTTCAATGAAAAACTCTTGTTCAAATAACCTTTTATGCATTCCAGAAATTATATATCATTTCCAATCAACAATATGTCATCCACATATAATATTAGAAATGCTACAGAGCTCCCACTCACTTTCTTGTAAATACAAGCTTCTCCGTAAGTTTGTATAAAACCAAAAGCTTTGATCACCTCATCAAAGCATATATTCCAACTCCGAGAAGCTTGCACCAGTCCATAGATGGATCGCTGGAGCTTGCATACTTTGTTAGCATCCTTAGGATCGACAAAACCTTCCGGTTGCATCATATACAACTCTTCCTTAAGAAACCTGTTAAGGAACGCTCTTTTGACGTCTGATGACCCACAAGTATAGGGGATCAATCGTAGTCCTTTCGATAAGTAAGAGTGTCGAACCCAATGAGGAGCAGAAGGAAATGACAAGTGGTTTTCAGCAAGGTATTCTCTGCAAGCACTGAAATTATCGGTAACAGATAGTTTGATAGTAAGGCAATTCGTAACAAGTAAGAAGTAATAACGGTAACAAAGGTGCAGCAAGGTGGCCCAATCCTTTTTATAGCAAAGGACAAGCCGGAACGATCTCTTATAATAAGCAAAGCGTTTTCGAGGACACACGGGAATTTCATCTAGTCACTTTCATCATGTTTGTTTGATTCGCGTTCGCTACTTTGATAATTTGATATGTTGGTGGGCCAGTGCTTGGGTGTTTTTCTTACTTGAATAAGCCTCCCACTTATGATTACCCCACCTCGCAAGCATCCTCAACTACGAAAGAAGAATTAAGATAACTCTAACCATAGCATGAAACATATGGATCCAAATCAGCCGCTTACGGAATAGCGCATAAACTAGGGTTTAAGCTTCTGTCACTCTAGCAACCCATCATCTAATTACTACTCCACAATGCCTTCCCTTAGGCCCAAAGATGGTGAAGTGTCATGTAGTCGACGTTCACACGACACCACTAAAGGAAGCAACAACATACATATCATCAAAATATCGAACGAATGCCAAATTCACATGATTACTTATGACAAGACTTCTCCCATGTCATCAAGAACAAAAGTAACTACTCACAAATCATATTCATGTTCAAGATCAGAGGGGTATTGAATAGCATTAAGGATCTGAACAAATAATCTTCCACCAAATAAACCAACTAGCATCAACTACAAGATGTAATCAACACTACTAGCAACCCACAGGTACCAATCTGAGGTCTGAGACAAAGATTGAATACAAGAGATGAACTAGGGTGTGAGATGTGATGGTGCTGGTGAAGATGTTGATGAATATTGGTCCTCCCATGATGAGAGGATCATTGGTGATGTCGATGGCTTCGATTTCCCCCTCCCGGAGGGAAGTATCCCCGGCGGAATCGCTCCGCCGGAGAGCAAAATAGCTCCTGCCCAGGTTCCGCCTCGAGACGGCGGCGCTTCGTCCCGAAAGTCTTCCTCTTAATTTTTTAGGGCAAATGACCATATATAGTAGAAGGAGGGGGCCAGAGGCCAGCCAGGGGCCCCACAAGGCATCAGGACGCGCCCAGGGGGGCCGCGCCCTGTTGCCTTGTGGGCAACTGGTGGGTCCCCTTCAGTATCTATTTTCTCTAGTATTTTTTATATATTCAATAAAAATTCTCCATGAAATTTTAAGTCAATTGGAGCTCTGTAGGATAGGTATCTCTGCTGTAGCTATTTCAGGTCTAGAATTCCAGCTGCCGGTATTCTCCCTCTTCATATAAATCTTGCAAATTAATAGAGAAAAGGCATAAGAGTTGCATCATAAAGTGAAATAATGATCAAATACATTATAAATAACGGTAGAAAATCATGATGCAAATTGGACGTATCATCTCCCCCAAGCTTAGACCTCGCTTGTCCTCAAGCGAAAGCCGAAATCGATAATCATGACCACATGTTTAGAGAGAGAGAGATAGAGAGAGAGGTGTCGATAAAAATAGAATACAGGCATGAAGGGATCATGATCTTTATTATGACAGCAATACATCATCATAAAACTTCTCATGAAAAAGTGACAACTCATTCACATGTCAAAGTATGAACCATAAACCGTATTGAAAACTAACAAACTATGATTTCAGTCACTGAAGCAATTGCAATTCATCATATTATCAGAAAGAGTCTATGTAAGATCCTTGTTTAGCAAGTTCACATACTCAACTATCATTTAGTCTTCTATGATTGCTGACACTCACGGCATACTTATGGAGCAAAAGTTTCAGCCAGACACATAGAAAGATAGGGGCTTATAATTTTGCCTCCCAATGTATTTACCTCAAGGGTAATGTCAATAATAATAACTCATGATCACCTACATCCAACTGGATATATATGCCTGGATCTATCCCCACCACATGATGCTTGCCAAGAGAGAAAATAAAAACGGAATAGAGGAGAATACTATTGACTCTTGCATGAAAGTAAATACATAAAAGTAAAAGATAGGCCCTTCACAGAGGGAAGCAAAGGTTGCCATGCGCTTTTTGTTTTTGGATGTGCAAACTCTTAATGTAAAGGAACGTCACTTTATATTGCCCCTTGTGATAGCAACCTTTATTATGCAGTCTGTCGCTTTTATTTCTTCACCATCACAAGATCGTACAAAGCTTATTTTCCCTTACAATAAAAGATCATACATATTTAGGAGCAATTTTTATTGCTTTGCACCAATGACAACTTACTTGAAGGATCTTATTCAACCCATAGGTAGATATGGTGGACTCTCATGACATGAAACTAGGTTTAAGGATTTTTGGATGCAAAAGTAGTATCTCTACTTAGTACGGAATTTTTGGCTAGCAAAAGATAGGGGGCAGGCACCACATGTTAGAGGATCCAAAACAATATAATTTATATGTGAATATAAGCAAACATAACTCATTACGTTGTCTTCCTTGTCCAATGTCGACTAATTGACATAGAATATTTAATGGGGGCTCACAATCATAAAATATGTCCAAGATAGTATATTTATATGTGAGACCTCTCTTCCTTTATTACTTTTTCATGAATTGCAACAATGACCTATACTATGTTTGTCAACTTCCAACAAGTTTTATCAATTATACTTCTTTTATGTGAAGTCATCACTCCCCATGGGATTAGCATATGATCTTACTTTTTATTCTCTTTATTTTATTTACAAGATTGGATCAACAAAAGCAAAACACTCAACTCAAACTACTCTTTATTATATAACTTCCACACACGATTACATAGATAGATAAACCACAAAGCAAGCACTCGAAACTAGATCATACTAAAACTTTATTCTTCTAAATCACGAAATAACTAAGGATCGAACTAAGATAGATAATGATGATAAAAGTGATGGTGATACGATACCGGGGCACCTCCCCCAAGCTTGGCACAAGCCAAGGGTGATGCCCATACCCATGTACTCAAGTCTCCTTTCTTCGGTGATGGTGGTGATGAAGAGGTAGGCTTGTCCTTTGCCTTCCACTTGAGAACACGAATTTCTTCTTCTAATTTGTCATTCTCCCTTTCAAGATCTCAGATTTTGCGACGTAGTTTATTCAAATCATCCTGCACATGACGAAAAGGAGTGAATTGAACTTTAGGAACCTTCACCATGTTAGGTAAGTTGGACCTTTTGAATTCAATGTGCATATCTCCTGGTTGAGGCAATGGGGGATCCTCGTCCTCCTCGCTGGAACGACCTTGATTTTCCCTTAAATCAACATCTTCCTCTTCGTCAGTTGTCCAACCATAGGGGTCAGTGTCCCGATAGACTCTAGGGTTTGCAATAAGATGAGAAACATAGCTTTCCCCGTCTGAATCCTGAGATGACATGGCACTTGACCTCGAGAGTCTGACAGAAAATAGCACGAAACAAGAACAGAGGAGAAACTTGCGATGCGATGGTCAAAACACATGTGAGTATATATAAAGAATTTTTATCTTGCAAAATAAGAATACTAGAGGAAAACAGAGTCGGGAGGGCACACGAGGGGCCCACAAGGCATCACGGTGCGCCCCAGGGGGGTCGCGCCCTGTTACCTTATGGGCGACTCGTGGGTCCCCTCAGCTGTTGTCGTGGGTGCAAGTCTAACAGTAGTGTGTAGGGGTACGGATGAGAGGGCAGAGCCTAGCTACGGCGTAGGTGTTACACTCGGATTTACGAGTTCAGGCCCCTCAGCGGTGGAGGTAACAGCCCTACGTCTCGGTGCTCTGGAGCTTGATTGCTTGAGTGTATGAGTTACAAATGGATTGCGAACCCTTGGAATGGAGCTGGGGGTGGCTTATATAGTGTCTGCCAGCCCTCCCATGAATGCCGCCATTACCAGGGGTTAAGAGGGGTTTAAGGGCGCCAGGTAACGGGCGCATTGATTATAATTAATACAAGCGAGCGCACGTCCTGACCGTTGCGCTCCTGGAGCCTCCTGGTCTTCTCTGGTCGAGTGACTGTCAGATACTCCAAGTGAAATAGCTGGTCGAGTGGACTCCCGCTTCCCGAGTGATTCATTGAACTCCGAGTGAATGTCAGTCTGCCGAACTCTTGGTTGCTGATCTGGCCTTGGAGCCCAGTATAAGGCGCGTGGAGTCCTAGGGTAGGGTCTATAGGACAGGCCTGTTACCCTATCCCTAGTACATGCCCTCGTCATTAGCCCCCGAATCGGTCGAGGTTAGGCGGGTTGAGTCAAGGTGAATTCCCAGGCGAGTTGAGCGCTACGGAGGTGCTCATGAAGTCCCACTGGTCGTTAGACGCCCTTGTCTTCGCGCGGCACCTTGACGGATTCTGGACCATATGACGTCCGAGTGAAATGAGTAGTCTCCACCCGAATGAAATGAGTAGCCTCCATCTGAGTGAAATGAGCAGTCACATGCCGTGTGTCGGAGCGGATCCGAGCGTACATGGCACGTATTCAAAGTGAGAGCAATCGGGTTGCTGGGCTCCGGATTTCGCGGGATTTGAAACCATATTTGAGCGCGCGCGAACGGTTGCAGCACGGCGAGTGGGGAAAGTGGGGCGTGACGCCTCGATTTTGGCCCCGGTTTCTACCACGTACCGCCAGATCTTCGACGGCGCGATTTGAGGAGATCTGCGGGCCCATGATTCAGCGGCGCGGATTGGGGAGCGGAGCGGACGGCGATATAAGGGGGCCGCCGCGTCGGAGAGGGAGAGAGAGATAGATCCCCTTTTCCCCAACTTCTCCAGTCCTCCCAATCCCTTCTCCCGCGACCCACTCCGCGCGAATCCTCCTCGGTGCTAGAGAGCTCGGCGGCGATGGCGAAGGACAAGACGGCGAAGCTCGAGATGGCGAAGAGAGCGGCGAAGGGCAAGAAGGCGTCGAGCTCTCGGGTCGTGCCTCCGCGCGGGTGGATCCAAGGCGACTGGCTCCCGCCAACCACCATGGTGGACGACATCAGTGGGCTCGTCGCGGACGGGCTGGTGCGCGACGGGACGTGGAGGCTACCGGAGGAAGGAGAGATCGAGCCTGCGCCGCGCCCCGGGGAGCGCGTGCTCCTCACCACCCACGTGGAGCGAGGTTTATCCATGCCACCTCACCCCTTCTTCCGTAGTTTTTTGAACTTCTTCGGCTCTCAGCTCCATCATTTGCCTCCGAATGCCATAGTGTACCTCGCCGCGTTCGTTTCTTTGTGTGAGAATTTCCTGGGTTGCCCGCCGCACTAGGGCTTATTCAAGCACATCTTCACATGCCGTTCTCAGTCGGTCAAAAAGGCCAACCCCGAGGGGGAGAGAACCCATGTGACCCAGCTGTGCGGCGGCTTGGGTATTCAGATGCGGGGTAGGAGCGCTTTTCCCGCGATGACTTTTCCCGACTCAGTTAGGGGTTGACAGTCGACATGGTTTTACTGCAACGACGTCCCTTGTGCCGGCTTGTCGACTGGTCTCCCCCCTTGTACATCCGAGAGAGTCAATGTGCCTCCATCTCTGACGGTGGACAAGGAGGAGAAGACCGACGTGGGAATCCTGGTCACCGCGGTAGTCAGCCTGGTCCAGGGTGGGTTGACAGGTCTGGATCTGCTGGAGGTCTTCCTCAGTCGATGAATCCAGCCGCTGCAGGAGCGAGCCCACCCGATGTGGCAGTATACTGGCACTAAGGACAAGACTCGAGTGCACCCGGAGGAGCTCGACGAGAAGACCGTGAAGGAGTGGCTCAAGTGCATCACCGGCGCGTGCGACAATCCGCGGGGGTCGAGATGGATCCCGCCCTACAACGCTAATAACTTGCCGCTGGAGGTACAACACGTATCTCCGAGTGGATTTCTCTTCCTCAAATTATCCGAATGAATCTAATAATCCGAGTGAACTGACTGGACTGGTTGTTTATGCTCTTCGTGTCTTGCAGGAGTTCCAGAAGATGGTTTCGCCCGTGCCGAATGGCAAACACCTCGCAGGGGGCGTGGAGAGTGAACATGGTAGCACCGACGACAGTTACGCGGAAGATAGCTTGGATGAAAGTGACGAATCGGGAGGGAGTGACGAGGACAAGTCTTCCCTGTCTCCAGAGTTGGGCTCTGAGCGCCGCTCCAAACAGACCCACGATCCGAGTGTTGACTCGGGGAAGGCGGCGGCTCCGAGTACGAAGGCTCCAAAGCACACTCGGACGCCGACACCGGACCCGGCGGAGAAGACCGCCAAACAGCTCAAGATTGCTTCTCCCAAGCCTCGGAAGGCTCTGTCGAGGATCAAGGTCACCGTGCCCGTCGCCTCAACGTAAGCGCCAAGCATTTCCTTTCTGTCTTTGTCGACTTTCGGGATTCTTCTGACCGAGTGAATCTTATGAATCAGTGCCGCAACCTCGACGGCGTCTCCCATGCAGATTGATGGGGACCGCACCGAAGCCGACTCAGTAGACGCGGCCACTTCTCGTAGAGGTAACAATGACTTCACCTTTATTTCGACCTGTCGTTCGACTGAAATGTCTTCACCCAATTGAATTATGTACTGCGACTGATTGAGTCGAGTGAACGTAGTGCTTGCAGAGGTCATCCACGTCGGAGACGACGATGAAGAGCCGCCGCAGAAGGACACTGAGAAGGGGACTCCAGTTCCGACTGCTCCTCAGGCTACCACACGGAAGACGCCGCTGAGTGAAGCGCCTCAAGTTCCTCCTGCACCTGCCGTGACCGTGCCTCCGGGGCAGGGTTCTTCTCAGGCTGGGGCTGGTTCTGCCGCGGCTCCATCGACTGCCCTGGCTTCGGTTCCAACTCCTCCTGTCAATATCTTCAGTCTATACAAGGTGTCGGAGGACCAAACTGGGGCCAGCAAGGAGGCGATGATCCAGGCGGAACTGATGACCCAAAGGCTCAAAGAGGTGTGCACAGCTAGCAAGCTGGCATACGATGCCAGTGCTGCCCTCCAGGAGAACGTTCGAGTAAGTACCCTTGTAAGTTGACTTCCAAGTCATTTTTCTTCAGTAGGAATTTCAGTTGGAAAATATCCGGTACACCCACTGGGTGTTTTTTTTGCTTGGCCGTCACTCGGATCGGGCGGACCGGTCCGAGTGGATACCGTTCCAGTGGGGGCACGCCGAGTGCACCCACTGGGTGTAGTCCTCGAGACTGCCGTCGACTGCGGGCAGTCGGCGGGAGTCTTAGAACTTAGACTTTATTTTGTTGTTGCTTTTTTTTTTGCTTGGCCGTCACTCAGATCGGTCGGACCGCTCCGAGTGGATGCCATTCCAGTGGGGGCACGCTGAGTGCACCCACTGGGTGTAGTCCCCGAGACTGCCGTTGGCCGCGGGCGGTCGGCGGGAGTCTTAGAACCTTTTGTCTCCTCTTTATTTTGTGTTCGGCCGTCACTCGGATCGGGCGGACCGGTCCGAGTGGATACCATTCCAGTGGGGGCACGCTGAGTGCACCCACTGGGTGTAGTCCCCGAGACTGCCGTCGACTGCGGGCAGTCGGCGGGAGTCTTAGAGCTTAGAATCTGATACTGGTCAAGCTTGTTCCTCCCTGTCAAAGGGTACTTCAGGATCTGATACTGGTCAAGCTTGTTCCTTCCAGGAGCGTCGGTCTCTGGGCACTCGGAATATTTCTCAACGTTAACTGATCTGCTCTTTCTTGTGTTTCAGAAAACTTGCGAGTTTGGGACTCAGTACGTGGCACTGGAGAAGGAGACGGCTCAGCTCCGACTGGATTTGGAGGTGGAGAGGAGGAACACAGCACGCACTCAAGCAAAGCTCAAGACCATGGGAGGTAAGCTTCAATTACTGAGCATTCCACTTTCATCTCTCTCCGTTCTTTGAACCGAGTGACTTCACTCGAACAAATGTGCGTAGTGAAAACCATCGACTCCAAGTGCGGCTCAGAACCTCTGTTTCTTTAGAAACTATGAAGCAAGCACTCGAGAATAAGAACAACGAGCTGGCGGGAGCGCAACATGTGGCGAAGGAAAAGACCAAGGCCGCCGAAGTGAAGCTGGCCTCACTCGGGAAGCTTGAAGCAGAGAACACATCGCTGAAGAAAGAGGTACTCGAGCTCAAGAAGCAGCAAACCGAGTGGGAGAACAAGCTCAAGGCCCAGGCGGAAGTCTACGAGAAAGATAAGAAGACTCTGAACGAGAAGATCGCCCAGCTGATCGAGAAGAAGAACACTTTGGAGAGATACATAGAAGAGTTCACGGAGGAAATGTACACCAAGCTTGCAGGTAACTTGTAACATCCGAGTGAACTTTTATCCGAGTGAACTTCATGCATGCTGACCTTCAACTCTCCTCTTTTCTTGTCCGCAGAGTACTGCCGAGACTTCGAGCTGGAAACTGACAGAATCGAGAGGGATCTGGATCCTTCCAGGTCACTCGTTGGTGACAAGGCTGCTCTAGGTGCCCTGCGGGTGGAATCTCGCATCGAAGACGTCCAAGGTTACATCATTCGTCTGCGGGGTGCACTCGGCAGAATCGACAAGGAGCTATGGCCCGAAGACACCTTCGACACCGACCTGGAAGCCATGATGACTCGTCTCAACGACATTCCCAGTCGAGTGCAAGCATGGAAGAAGTCGGCTGCTCGCTGCGGGGCCGACGTGGCGCTCTCCCTGGTCCGAGTGCATTGCAAGGAGGCCAAGGAGGAGAAACTGAAGGCTCTCCAAGTTGCCAACATGAAGAAACTCAAGTTTGACGACTTCATGGAGACATTCATCGAAGCGGCCACTCGGATCGCAGACGGCATCGACTTGGATTCCTTCGTTGAGCCAGCCAGCCCTACAGGGGCGTGAGAAAACTTTAAGTCCTACCCATTAGCCTCGGTATGCCGAGTGAAATTGTACTCGTTAAACTCTTTCAGGCTTCGGGCCCGCGTACTCGTATTCGCTTTTGAATTGTTGAAGTTATCTGAATGCTTTCTTTCGGGTCTTTCGAATCTTTTAACTTAGGCGAAAGCTGGTTCGCAGCTAAGCCTCCGAGTGAGAGGGACGCTCTTCACTCGGAGAAGCATCTTAACTTGGGCGAAAGCTGGTTCGCAGCCAAGCCTCCAAGTGGGAGGGTCGCTCTTCACTCGGAGTAGTACTTTAATCTTGGGCGAAAGCTGGTTCACAGCCAAGCCCCCGAATGAGAGGGATGCTCTTCACTCGGAGTAGCGTTTTTAACTTGGGCGAAAGCTAGTTCGCAGCCAAGCCCCCGAGTGAGAGGGATGCTCTTCACTCGGAGTAGCGTTTTTCACTTGGGCGAAAGCTCGTTCGCAGCCAAGCCTCTGAGTGAGAGGGATGCTCTTCGCTCGGAGTAGCGTTTATAAGTTGGGCGAAAGCTGGTTTGCAGCCAAGCCCCCGAGTGAGAGGGATGCTCTTCACTCGGAGTAGCGTTTTTCACTTGGGCGAAAGCTGGTTCGCAGCCAAGCCTCTGAGTGAGAGGGATGCTCTTCACTCGGAGTAGCGTTTATAACTTGGGCGAAAGCTGGTTCGCAGCCAAGCCCCCGAGTGAGAGGGATGCTCGTCACTCGGAGTAGGTTTTTAACTTGGGCAAAACCTGGTTCGCAGCCAAGCCCCCGAGTGAGAGGGATGCTCGTCACTCGGAGTAGGTTTTTAACTTGGGTGAAAGCTGGTTCGCAGCAAAGCCCCCGAGTGAGAGGGATGCTCATCACTCGGAGTAGGTTTTTAACTTGGGCGAAAGCTGGTTCGTAGCCAAGCCCCAGAGTGAGAGGGATGCTCGTCACTCGGAGTAGGTTTTTAACTTGGGCGAAAGCTGGTTCACAGCCAAGCCCCCGAGTGAGAGGGATGCTCGTCACTCGGAGTAGGTTTTTAACTTGGGCGAAAGCTGGTTCGGAGCCAAGCCCCCGAGTGAGAGGGATGCTCGTCACTGGGAGTAGGTTTTTAACTTGGGCGAAAGCTGGTTCGCAGCCAAGCCCCCGAGTGAGAGGGATGCTCGTCACTCGGAGTAGGTTTTTAACTTGGGCGAAAGCTGGTTCGCAGCCAAGCCCCCGAGTGAGAGGGATGCTCGTCACTCAGAGTAGGTTTTTAACTTGGGCAAAAGCTGGTTCGCAGCCAAGCCCCCGAGTGAGAGGGATGCTCAGCACTCGGAGTAGGTTTTTAACTTGGGCGAAAGCTGGTTCGCAGCCAAGTTGCAAAGCGTACACCCACTGGGGGTCGTAAGCTAGAGAATGCATACGAGTGAACTCAATGTGGAACTGGAGAAGTCATGCTTTTATTCATCAAATAACACCCGAGTACATTTATTACATCTCATCATCAAGTATAAAAGCGTCGAAGCAAGTCTGCATTCCAAGCGCAGGGCTCGTCTGCTTGCTTCAGAAGGTTGTACAGGTGATAAGCTTCGTTGTGTAGAACCTTTGACACAATAAAGGGACCTTCCCACGCGGGAGCAAGCTTGTGAGGTCGTTGCTGATCCACTCGGAGCACAAGATCTCCTTCCTGAAAGGTCCGACTTCTGACGTGCCTGCTGTGAAAACGTCTTAGATCTTGCTGATAAGTGGCCGAACGGATCAGATCCATCTCCCTTTCCTCCTCCAAGAGATCAACGGCGTCTTGCCGTGCTTGCTCTGCTTCAGCTTCAGAGTACAGTTCCACTCGGGGTGAATTGTGGAGCAGGTCACTCGGCAGGACGGCTTCAGCTCCGTACACCATGAAGAAGGGAGTGCGACTGGTAGACCAATTGGGGGTCATCCTCAAACCCCAAAGGACTGACGGCAACTCGGTGACCCAAGCTCTAGCTGCCTGCTCCAAATCGCGCATGAGTTGTGGCTTTAACCCCTGAAGAATCAGTCCGTTTGCTCTCTCAGCTTGTCCATTCGAATGCGGGTGCGCCACAGACACATAGTCGACTCGGGTGCCTTGGGCAGCACAGAACGCCCTGAACTCTTCCAAGTCGAAGTTTGAACCGTTGTCAGTGATAATGATGTGGGGCACGCCGTATCTGAAGACTATCTCCTTCATGAACTTGATCGTTGTACGAGAGTCTAGCTTCTTGATGGGTTTGGCTTCGATCCACTTAGTGAACTTGTCGACTGCAACCAACAAGTGGGTGAATCCACTCGCCCCTATCCGGAGGGGTCCCACCATGTCGAGTCCCCAGACTACAAACGGCTAGACGAGTGGAATTGTCTTCAGAGCAGACGCAGGCTTGTGCGATAAGTTTGCATAGAACTGGCATCCGGCACAGTGTTGGACTATCTCCTGCGCAGCTTCATTGGCACGTGGCCAGTAAAAACCGGCTCGGTAAGCTTTAGCCACAATTGTCCGAGAGGACGCGTGGTGTCCACAAGTTCCCGAGTGAATCTCCTCCAGGATCAATCGACATTCCTCCAGAGCGATGCAGCGCTGAGTCACACCGGTGACACTCTTTCTGTATAATTGATCGCCCATCACTGTAAAGGCTTTGGACCTGCGAACAATCTGGCGGGCTTCAGTTTCATCTTCTGGAAGTTCCTGCCTGAGCAGGTATGCAATGTAAGGCACTGTCCACTCAGGTGTGATTGCTAGGACCTCCATGACCAAATCAATGACTGTCGAGACCTCGACTTCAGTCGGATCAAAAGGACTGGCCGCTTTTCGGGGGCTCTTCTGTGAAGGGATCTTCTTTTACCGTCGGAGAACGTAAATGCTCGAGGCACACATTGCTGGGTATGGATTTTCGAGGGGACCCGATCTTTGCCAGATCGTCTGCCTCCTGATTCTTGGCTCGGGGAACGTGATGCAGCTCCAGACCTTCAAATTTCTTCTCCAACTTTCTCACTGCGTTGCAGTATCCTATCATAGCGGGGCTTCTGATATCCCACTCCTTCATCACTTGGTTCACAACTACATCCGAGTCTCCGTAGACCATCAGGCGCCGGACGCCGAGTGAGATGGCCATACGTAGACCATAAAGGAGCGCCTCGTACTCGGCTTCATTGTTGGAGGAATCGAAGTGAATCTGCAGAATATATCTGAGACGATCGCCCTTCAGAGATACTAACAATACTCCAGCTCCTGAACCATTCAGCATCTTGGAACCGTCAAAGAACATGGTCCAGTGTTCCGGGTGGCTCCGAGTCGGTTGCTTCTGTTTAGTCCACTCGGCTAGGAAATCGGCTAATGCTTGGGATTTGATCGCCTTCTTTGCCTCGAACTTGATATCCAGGGGCCGGAGCTCAATAGCCCACTTCACCACTCGACCAGTCGCATCCCGATTGTTCATGATCTTAGACAGTGGGGCGTCGCTGATGACTGACACTGTGTGCTCTTGGAAGTAATGGGCTACTTTCTTCGCAGTCAGGTAGATGCCATAAACGAGCTTCTGATAATGAGGATACCTCTGCTTGGAAGGAGTCAGAACTTCAGAGATGTAATAGACTGGGCGCTAAACTTTGTAAGCCTTGCCCTGTTCTTCTCGCTCGACTGTGAGGACAATGCTGACAACTTGACCAGTGGCCGCAATGTACAAGAGCAACGGCTCGTTGCTGTTCGGAGCGGCAAGCACCGGCTGGGTGGAAAGCAGGGCTTTGAGCTCAACAAACGCTGCTTGTGCTTCAGCAGTCCACTCGAATGAATCAGATTTCTTCATTAATCGGTACAGGGGCAGTGCCTTCTCACCAAGACGGGAGATGAATCGGCTCAGAGCTGCGAGGCAACCCATGAGCTTCTGTACGTCATGAAGACGTTCTGGACGTTTCATTCGTACAATCACCCTGATCTTCTCAGGATTGTCATCTATCCCTCGTTCAGAAATGAGGAAACCGAGTAATTTGCCCCCAGGAACTCCGAAAGTGCACTTTGCTGGATTCAGCTTGATATCATACATCCGCAAATTTGCGAAAGTTTCAGCTAGATCAACCAATAGGTCGGAACCTTTTCTGGACTTGACCACTATGTCATCCATGTATGCCTCGATATTTCGACTGATCTGTTTTTGCAAACACTTCTGCACCGTGTGCATGAAAGTGGCACCAGCGTTTTTAAGACCGAAAGGCATGGTGATATAGCAGAAACACCCGAATGGGGTGATAAAGGCTGTTTTTATTTCATCTGGCCCATATAGTCGGATCTGGTGGTACCCGGAGTACGCATCCAGAAAAGACAGTCGCTCACAACCCGCGGTGGAATCTATGATTTGATCTATGCGGGGGAGCGGGAAATGATCCTTGGGGCAGACCCGATTGATGTGCTTGAAATCAATGCACATTCGAAGAGACTTGTCTTTCTTAGGGACCATGACGACGTTGGCGAGCCACTCGGAGTGGTACACCTCACGGATGAACTCGGCTGCCAGGAGTCGAGCAACTTCTTCGCCAATGGCCTTCCTCTTCTGTGTAGCCGAGCGACGCAGATGCTCCTTCACAGGTTTCGCCTTTGGGTCGACTCGCAAATGGTGCTCAGCCAGCTCCCTGGGTACACCCGGCATGTCAGATGGTTTCCATGCGAAGATGTCCCAGTTCTCACGGAGGAACTGGATGAGCGCTTCTTCCTATTGGCTGTCGAGTGTTGTTGATATGTTGGTGGGAGCAGCATTGGGATCTTCCGGGTGGATGTGCACAGGCTTCGTGTCGCCGGCCGACTGAAACGCAGATTCTGCAGCCGGCTTCTTGGAGCGTAGCAGATCACTCGGATCGGCATTTTTCTTGTACTCATCCAGTTCCACCATGGCCATCTGCTCATCAGCTATCTTGGACCCTTGCTGCAAACACTCCTCCGTGCGCTGTCGACTGCCAGTGACTGTGATCACACCTTTGGGGCCGGGCATCTTCAGCTTGAGATACACATAACATGGACGGGCCATGAAACGTGCGTAAGCTGGTCGACCAAGGATGGCATGGTAGGCGCTGCGGAAGTCAACCACTTCGAAGGTCAGCCTTTCCTTCCGGAAGTTCTTGTTGTCTCCAAAGACCACATCCAGGGTGATCTGCCCGAGTGACTTTGCTTTCTTGCTGGGGATCACTCCGTGGAACTGCATGCTGCTCTCGCTGAGTCGGGACATCGGAATGCCCATCGCTTGCAGAGTATCAGCGTACAGTATGTTCAGTCCGCTTCCACCGTCCATGAGGACCTTGCGCAATCGGACGCCTCCCACGACTGGATCGACCACCAGCGCCTACCGCCCAGTGGTGGCAATGTAGGCTAGGTGGTCCGACTGATCAAAGGTGATCAGAGTCTTCGACCAGTTCAGAAACTTTGTCGTCGCCGGCATGGCCATGTTCACTTCTCGGTTGATAACCTTCAACCGGCTCCTGCTCTCTACATCTGCAAAGATCATCAGGGTTGTGTTGACCCTGGGAAAAGGTTCATCTTTGTCTCCATCATCAGCGTCTTCTGGGCTCTTCTCACTCGACGGGCCCTCTCAGAACTGCTGAATCAACAGTCTGCACCGTCGAGTGGTATGCTTGGGCAATATCAGATTGCCCTCTTCATCCTTTCTGGTGTGGATGTGACACGGCAAATTGAGGACATCTTGGCCCGACTGATCTCTCTTTTTCTTCGGGATCCATTTTTCCTTAGCCTTCCCCTTGTTCTTGGCTTGACCGGCCAGAGCGGCAGCCTCGGCCTGAGTCGAACCATCAGCCTTGCACTTCGGCTTCCAATTGAGATTACTATTTCCGGGGTTGGGCTCGCTGGTTTTCCCTTTGCCGTTACGGAGACGGTCTTCCTCTTCTCCGTTTGCGTACCGAGTGGCAATCTCCATCATTCGGCTCATGGTCAAAGATCCTGACCGACCAAATTTCAGGATGAGCTCCCGATATCTGACTCCTGCCTTGAAGGCGCAGACGGCTTGATGCTCTGTGACGTTCTCCACCACGTGATGCAAGGTTGTCCACCGCTGGATGTACTCCCTCAATGTTTCATTCGGTTTCTGCACGCAGTCCTGCAACTCAGTCAATCCAGCCGGTCGTTTGCACGTGCCCTCGAATGTTTTGATGAACACTCAGGCCAAATATTCCCAGCAGTATATGCTGGCTGGAGTGAGCTGGTTGAGCCAGGCACGGGCGGACCCTTCCAGCATCAAAGGCAAATGCTTCATAGTCACATAGTCATTTCCTCCACCAATCTGCACAGCCACTCGGTAATCCTCTAACCAAGTTTCTGGCTTTGACTCACCGGTGAACTTGCTTACTCCAGCTGCCAATCTGAAGTTAGGCGGGATCTCAGCGGCTCGGATGGCCCTGCTGAAACACTCGGGCCCGGAGATGAATGCTCCACTTCCACTCGGACGATCTCTGTCCAAGTTCTCTCTCAGAGCTCTGCCTCTGTCGACCAGGTTCTGAGCGAGAACGGATCTCGCGTTGAACTGCGGGTCACGATAGTCGACTGACTCTCTCTGGCGATAACCGTCACCATAGCGGGGAGGGCTGGCCCTCCGATCATTGCCATAAGGACGCCTGGCATCGTATGGCCGGGGCGCGTACGAGCCATCCCACGGAGGGGGCGACTGCATACGACGACGATCGTCCTGACGCCGCGGAGGCGTATTCCGACTGCGACCCTGCCCCGAGTACTGGTCTCGGTGGCGGTCTTGGTCGTTTCGCCGCGGAGGCGAGTGTCTGTTTCTCCTTGGGGACACTGGACTGTGGGCCGACTGAACGGTGTCAGCCCTAACGGATCTGCTGTGAATCCGGTTGCGCGACTGGGATACTGCCGAATTTTGCTCCTCTGCCGCCTTGAGCAGGGCCTGGATCTGCCGAAGACCCTCCCCCGCCTCGAATCGGGACGGCTCAATGGAATCTACTATCCGAGTGGCCGCCGCCAGATTCTGGACGGGAGTGCGGAATAATTGGAAACTCAGCTGCTGGTCATTCGAGAACAACTGCCGCTGCCGCCGACTGGAACTGGGCTGATGCTGCCTGCGGGCGCGATCGTCGAGTGACTTCTGGAGCGCTTCCAGACAATTGCACTCAGCCAAGTTGGCCTGGCGCACGGCCTCCAAAGCCTGAGCCTCGGGGGTCATCCCAACGATGGGCGTTTGGAGGGCCTGCTCGGTCCTGCGCTGCTGTTCCTCCCTCTGGTGCCGAGTGAGAGGTCGGGGGACGTACTCGTCGTCATGTCGGTCCCTGCCGCCTCCAAGATCAGGGCGCGACCGATCACCATTCTCCGCGCCGCTGCGGCCGTACCCAGGCGGACTGGGTGGGGAATCGGCCATCAGCACCTCCGCAGCGGGATCGCTGCTCTCGGACTCGGATAAGCTTTCCGAGTGCTCATGCACGGAGGCGAACAGATCAAAGACAGGTTCATCGGGCTCGATTGCCGCGATCTGCGGGGCTGCAGCCTGAAGGGCCACCGCGTGCTTGATCCACTACCGAAGCCGCGAGCATCCGGAGCGCTTGCGACGACGGCTGGTGGAGAGCGAAGAGGTCGACTGATAAGGAGTCGACGGTTGCCGAAGAAGGACGCCGAAGGTACTCGCGCGGAAGTGCGCCGCGCCGCGGATGAGCAACGCCTCGACATCCAGCGGGGCTTCCTGGAGCCACGCCGAATCGTCGGCGATGAAGCTGAGGACGCCGAAACGGATCTCGCCGCCCAGAGTCAGCCCGCCGCCGGAAACCATGGTGATGGTGGAAAAAATGCAACTACGCCGGAAGTCGCTAGACGCCTGCCCCATGGTGGGCGCCAACTGTCGTGGGTGCAAGTCTGACAGTAGTGTGTAGGGGTACAGATGAGAGGGCAGAGCCTAGCTACGGCGCAGGTGTTACACTCGGATTTACGAGTTCAGGCCCCACAGCGGTGGAGGTAACAGCCCTACGTCTCGGTGCTCTGGAGCTTGATTACTTGAGTGTATGAGTTACAAATGGATTGCGAACCCTTGGAATGGAGGTGGGGGTGGCTTATATAGTGTATGCCAGCCCTCCCATGAATGCCGCCATTACCAGGGGTTAAAAGGGGTTTAAGGGCGCCAGGTAACGGGCGCATTGATTACAATTAATACGAGCGAGCGCACGTCCTGACCGTTGCGCTCCTGGAGCCTCCTGGTCTTCTCTGGTCGAGTGACTGTCAGATACTCCAAGTGAAATAGCTGGTCGAGTGGACTCCCGCTTCCTGAGTGATTCATTGAACTCCGAGTGAATGTCAGTCTGCCGAACTCTTGGTTGCTGATCTGGCCCTGGAGCCCAGTATAAGGCGCATGGAGTCCTAGGGTAGGGTCTATAGGACAGGCCTATTACCCTATCCCTAGTACATGCCCTCGTCAGCTGTTTCTTATTTTTTATTTTTTCTAATATTCCAAAATGGACAGAAATAATTTTTATGGAATTTTTGGAGTCGGTTTACTTACCGTATCACATACCTACCCCTTTTCAGGGTTCTGGAGCATTCCGGTAGGACTCTTTGATGTGTTCCTCCGGTGTCATTGTCTGAATAATATTAGTTTCAACATTAATGAGGGTACCTGAGATATAATACTTAATTCTTTGTCCATTCACCACTCTCGGGTTGGTGCCTTCGGAGTTGTTGATTTTGATAGCTCCGGAGCGGTAAACTTCTTCGATGATATATGGTCCTTCCCATTTAGAGAGAAGTTTTCCTACAAAAAATCTAAAACGAGAGTTGTACAATAGAACTTGCTCACCCACTTTAAATTCCCATTTTTGGATTCTTTTATCATGCCATCTTTTGACCTTTTCTTTAAATAACTTGGGCATTTTCATAGGCTTGGGTTCTCCATTCATCTAGAGAGCTAATATCAAATAACCTCTTTTTCACCAGCAAGTTTAAAATCATAATTAAGTTCTTTAATTACCCAATAAGCCTTACGTTCTAACTCAAGAAGTAAATGACATGCTTTTCCATAGACCATTTTATAGGGAGACATACCCATAGGATTTTTATAAGCAGTTCTGTAAGCCCATAATGCATCATCAAGTTTCTTAGACCAATTCTTCCTGGATCTATTAACGGTCTTTTGCAAAATTAATTTGATTTCTCTATTACTCAATTCAACTTGACCACTAGACTGAGGATGATATGGAGATGCAATTCTAAGATTAACATCATATTTAGCAAGAAATTTACGGAAAGCACCATGAATAAAATGTGAGCCACCATCAATCATCAAATATCTAGGGACTTCAAACCTCGGAAATATAACTTCTTTAAGCATTTTAATAGAAGTGTTATGATCAGCACTACTAGTTGGAATAGCTTCTACCTACTTAGTAACGTAATTAACAGCAACTAAAATATGAGTATATCCATTGGATTTAGGAAAAGGTCTCATATAATCAAAACCCCACACATCAACTAGTTCAATAACAATTGAATAATTCATAGGCATTTCCTGACGTCTACCAACATTACCAATTCTTTGACATTCATCACAAGAAAGGACAAACTTACGTGCATCTTTGAAGAGAGTAGGCCAATAAAAACTAGATTGTAATACCTTATGTGCAGTTCTGTCTCCCGCATGGTGTCCTCCGTATGCCTCGGAGTGACACTTCCGTAGGATTTGTTCCTGCTCATGCTCAGGTACACAATGTCTAATAATACCATCTACTCCTTCCTTATATAAATGTGGGTCATCCCAAAAGTAATGCCTTAAATCAAAGAAGAACTTTTTCTTTTGTTGGTATGTGAAACTAGGTGGTACATATTTAGCAACAATGTAATTAGCATAGTCTGCATACCAAGGAGTGTTACGAGAAGCATTTATCACAGCTAATTGTTCATCAAGGAAATCATCATTAATAGGAAGTGGGTCATCAAGAACATTTTCCATTCTAGACAAATTATCAGCTACGGGATTCTCAGCTCCCTTTCTATCAATAATATGCAAATCAAACTCTTGTAGCAACAGAACCCACCTACTAAGTCTAGGTTTAGCATCTTTCTTTTCCATAAGATATTTAATAGCAGCATGATCAGTATGAATAGTAACTTTGGAATCAACAATGTAAGATCTGAATTTATCACATGCAAACACAACTGCTAAAAATTCTTTCTCAGTAGTAGCATAATTTCTTTGAGCAGTGTCTAGAGTTTTACTAGCATAATGAATAACATTCAATTTCTTATCAACCCTTTGTCCTAGAACAGCACCAACAGCATAATCACTAGCATCACACATAATTTCAAAGGATAGGTTCCAATCAGGTGGTTGAACAATAGGTGCAGAAATTAAGGCTTTCTTAAGTATTTCAAAGGCTTCTATGCAATCATCATCAAAAACAAATGGCACATCTTTTTGTAAGAGATTAATAAGAGGCCTAAAAATTTTAGAGAAGTCTTTTATAAACCTTCTATAGAAACCAGCATGACCAAGGAAACTTCTTATACCTTTGATATCTTTAGGGCATGGCATTTTCTCAATTGCATCAACTTTAGCTTTATCAACTTCAATACCTCTTTCAGAAATTTTATGCCCAAGGACTATACCTTCATTCACCATAAAGTGGCACTTCTCCCAATTCAAGACAAGATTAGTTTCTTCACATCTCTGCAAAACTCGATCAAGGTTGCTCAAGCAATCATCAAAAGAAGATCCGTAAATGGAAAAATCATCCATGAAAACCTCAACAATCTTTTCAAAAAAGTCAGAAAATATAATAGTCATACATCTTTGAAAGGTAGCAGGTGCATTACATAAACCAAAAGGCATACGACGATAAGCATAAGTTCCAAAAGGACAAGTAAAGGTGGTTTTCTCTTGATCTTCTGGTGATACAGGTATTTGAGAGAAACCAGAATAACCATCTAGGAAGCAAAAGTGTGTGTGCTTAGACAATCTTTCTAACATTTGATCAATAAAAGGCAAGGGGTAATGATCTTTCCTAGTAGCTTTATTTAATTTCCTGAATTCAATTACCATCCTATAACCAGTTACAATTCTTTGTGGAATAAGTTCATTTTTATCATTAGGAACAATAGTAATACCTCCTTTCTTAGGAACACAATGAACAGGACTTACCCATCTACTATCAGCTATGGGATAAATTATACCTGCCTCCAGAAGCTTTAATATTTTAGTTCTTACCACATCCTTCATTTTAGGATTCAGCCTTCTTTGATGATCAACAACGGGTTTAGCGTCTGGCTCCATATGAATTTCATGCTGACATAAGGTGGGACTAATGCCCTTAATATCATCGAGAGTATATCCAATAGCGGCACGGTGCTTCTTCAGAGTTTTAAGTAATCTCTTTTCTTCATGCTCTGAAAGGTTAGCACTAATAATAACAGGATATATCTTCTTTTCATCAAGATAAGCATACTTAAGCGTATCGGGTAATTGCTTTAATTCAAACATAGGATCACTCTTCGGTGGAAGACGATCTCCCAAGGTTTCGACAGGCAAATTATGTTTAAGGATAGGTGATTGCTTAAAGAACAACTCATCTATTTCATTTCTTTCATTCATATGCATATCATTTTCATGGTCTAGCAAATATTGTTCTAAAGGATCAGTAGGAGGCACAGCAATAGAAGCAAGACCTATAATTTCATCTTTATTGGGTAATTCTTTATCATGAAGTTCTCTATGAAACTTAGAGAAATTAAATTCATGAGATATATCACCAAACTTAACTCTAACTTTCTCTTTAACACAATCAATTTCAGCATTAACGGTATTCAAGAAGGGTCTACCAAATATATTGGGATAAAAATTATCTTGTTGTGAACCAAGTACTAAGAAATCAGTAGGGTATTTGATTTTACCACACAAGACTTCAACATCTCTAACAATCCCAAGTGGTGTAATAGTATCTCTATCCGCAAGCTTAATAGTAACATCAATATCTTCAATCTCAACAGGTGCAATATCATGCATTACTTCTTGATATAAAGAGAACGGAATAGCACTCACACTAGCACCCATATCACATAAACCATGATAGCAATGATCTCCAATCTTAACAGAAACAACAGGCATGCCAACTACGGGCTTGTTCTTGTCTAACATATCTCGTTCATTTCTAACAGGTTTAGCAATTCTAGCAGCCTCATCACAAAAGTATATAATATGCCCATGAATATCATCAACCAAAAGATCTTTAACCATTGCAATATTAGGTTCAACTTTAATTTGTTCAGAAGGTCTAGGTGTTCTTGTATTACTTTTATTAACCACAGTTGAAGCTTTAGCATGTTCCTTAATCCTAACAGGGAAAGGAGGTTTCTCAAAGTAAGCAGTAGGCACAACTGGATCAGCATTGTAAACAATTGTTTCTTCTTTAACACTAACAGGTTCTTCATTTAATTCAATAGGTGAATGATATTTAAAACATTTTTCCTTAGGGAGATCAACATGAGCAGCAAACGATTCACAAAAGGTAGCTAATATCTCCGAGTCAAGTCCATATTTAGTACTAAACTTATGAAAAGCATCAGTTTCCATAAAAGATTTAACACAATCAAACTCAAGATTTATACCTGACACTTTACCTTTGTCGATTTCTCAATCTTCAGAGTTACGTTTAATTCTTTTCAGAAGATCCCATCTGAATTCAATAGTTCTCTTCATAAAGGAACCAACAGAAGAAGTATCGAGAATGGATTGATCATTATGAGAAAGCCGAGCATAAAAGTTTTGAATAATTATTTCTCTTGAGAGCTCATGATTGGGGCATGTGTGTAACATATACTTAAGCCTCCCCCAAGCTTGAGCGATACTTTCTCCTTCACGAGGCCAAAATCAAGATGAACCAAATGCATAGGATAAAATTTCTGGTGAAATTCCAGCTTCAACCGGTTCCAATCCCATGTTCCAGTATCATCACATAGCCTATACCATGTCAATGCCTTTCCCTCCAAAGATAAAGGGAATACTTTCTTCTTAACTCCATCTCCAGATAAACCTGCAAGCTTAAACAATTCACAAATTTCATCCACATATATCAAGTGCACATCAGGATGCACCGTTCCATCTCCTGCATAAGGATTAGCTAGCACCCGAAGGAATTTCATAATAAATATTTTCAGTAGGTTCAGTAGGTTGAGGAGCAACTCTCAATGCTTCTGGTCGAGGTGAAGATACCCCGAACAAGCCCCTCAAAGCATTACTTTCCATTGTGACAAGTGACAGTAAATTTTAGCACATAATATAAATGTTTCCTTACCTAATTCCACTCACCAAAGGCGCTTCACTCCCCGGCAACGGCGCCAGAAAAGAGTCTTGATGACCCACAAGTATAGGGGATCAATCATAGTCCTTTCGATAAGTAAGAGTGTCGAACCCAACGAGGAGCACAAGGAAATGACAAGTGGTTTTCAGCAAGGTATTCTCTGCAAGCACAGAAATTATCGGTAATAGATAGTTTGATAGTAAGGCAATTCGTAACAAGTAACAAGTAATAACGGTAACAAAGGTGCAGCAAGGTGGCCCAATCCTTTTTATAGCAAAGGACAATCCGGAACGATCTCTTATAATAAGCAAAGCGTTCTCAAGGACACACGGGAATTTCATCTACTCACTTTCATCATGTTTATTTGATTCGCGTTCGCTACTTTGATAATTTGATATGTTGGTGGGCCAGTGCTTGGGTGTTGTTCTTACTTGAATAAGCCTCCCACTTATGATTACCCCACCTCGCAAGCATCCGCAACTACGAAAGAAGAATTAATATAACTCTAACCATAGCATGAAACATATGGATCCAAATCAGCCGCTTACGGAATAGCGCATAAACTAGGGTTTAAGCTTCTGTCACTCTAGCAACCCATCATCTAATTACTACTCCACAATGCCTTCCCTTAGGCCCAAAGATGGTGAAGTGTCATGTAGTCGACATTCACACGACACCACTAAAGGAAGCAACAACATACATATCATCAAAATATCGAACGAATGCCAAATTCACATGATTACTTATGACAAGACTTCTCCCATGTCCTCAAGAACAAAAGTAACTACTCACAAATCATATTCATGTTCAAGATCAGAGGGGTATTGAATAGCATTATGGATCTGAACATATAATCTTCCACCAAATAAACCAACTAGCATCAACTACAAGATGTAATCAACACTACTAGCAACCCACATGTACCAATCTGAGGTTTTGAGACAAAGATTGAATACAAGAGATGAACTAGGGTTTGATATGAGATGGTGCTGGTGAAGATGTTGATGAAGATTGGTCCTCCCACGATGAGAGGATCGTTGGTGATGTCGATGGCTTCGATTTCCCCCTCCCGGAGGGAAGTATCCCCGGCGGAATCGCTCCGCCGAAGAGCAAAATAGCTCCTGCCCAGGTTCCGCCTCGAGATGGCAGCGCTTCGTCCCAAAAGTGTTCCTCTTAATTTTTTAGGGCAAATGACCTTATATAGCAGAAGGAGGGGGCCAGAGGCCAGCCAGGGGCCCCACAAGGCATCAGGGCGCAACCAGTGGGGCCGCGCCCTGTTGCCTTGTGGGCAACTGGTGGGTCCCCTCCAATATCTCTTTTCTCCAGTATTTTTTATATATTCAATAAAAAATCTCCGTGAAATTTCAAGTCAATTGGAGCTCTGTAGGATAGGTATCTCTGTTGTAGCTATTTCAGGTCCAGAATTCCAGCTGCCGGTATTCTCCCTCTTCATATAAATCTTGCAAATTAAGAGAGAAAAGGCATAGGAGTTGCATCATAAAGTGAAATAATGATCAAATACATTATAAATAACAGTAGGAAATCATGATGCAAATTGGACGTATCAACGTCCATCTGCCAGATTTCATAATCATAAAATGCGGCAATTGCTAACATAATTCTAATAGACTTAAGCATCGCTACGGGTGAGAAAGTCTCATCGTAGTCAACTCCTTGAATTTGTCGGAAAACCTTTGCGACAAGTCGAGCTTTATAGACAGTGATACCATCAGCGTATGTCTTCTTCTTAAAGATCCATTTATTCTCAATGGCCTACCGATCATCGGGCAAGTCCACCAAAGTCCATACTTTGTTCTCATACATGGATCCTATCTCGGATTTCATGGCCTCAAGCCATTTGTCGGAATCCGGGCTCATCATTGCTTCTTCATAGTTTGTAGGTTTGATGTTGTCTAACAACATGACTTCCAGGACAGGATTACCGTACCACTCTGGTGCGGAACGTACCCTAGTCGACCTACGAAGTTCAGTAGTAACTTGATCCAAAGTTTCATGATCATCATCATTAGTTTCTTCACCGGCTGGTGTAGGCATCATGGGAACTTCTTTATGTGATGTGCTACTTTCCAATTCGGGAGAAGGTACAACTACCTCATCAAGTTCTACTTTCCTCCCACTCACCTTTTTCGAAAGAAACTCCTTCTCTAGAAAGGACCCATTCTTAGCAACAAAGATTTTGCCCTCGGATATGTGGTAGAAGGTATACCCAATGGTCTCTTTAGGGTATCCTATGAAGACACACTTCTCTGCTTTGGGTTCAAGCTTATCAGGCTGAAGCCTCTTGACATAAGTGTCGCATCCCCAAACTTTAAGAAATGACAGCTTAGGTTTCTTGCCAAACCATAACTCATACGGTGTTGTCTCAACGGATTTAGACGGTGCCCTGTTTAAAGTGAATGCGGCTGTCTCTAATGCATAACCCCAAAATGATAGTGGCAAATCGGTAAGAGACATGATAGAACGCACCATATCCAATAGAGTACGATTACGACGTTCGGACACACCATTACGCTCGGGTGTTCCAGGTGGCGTGAGTTGTGAAATGATTCCACATTGTCTTAAATGCATACCAAACTCGTAACTCAAATATTCATCTCCATGATCAGATCATAGAAATTTAATTTTCTTATTACGATGATTCTCTACTTCACTCTGAAACTTCTTGAACTTTTTAAATGTTTCAGACTTGTGTTTCATTAAGTAAATATACCCATATCTACCCAAATCATGTGTGAAGGTAAGAAAATAACGATATCCACCACGTGCTTCAGCACTCATCGGACCGCATACATCGGTATGTATTATTTCCAACAAGTCACTTGCCCACTCCATTGTTCTGGAAAACGGGGTCTTAGTCGTCTTGCCCATGAGGCATGGTTCACATGTCTCAAATGATTCATAATCAAGAGATTCCAAAAGTCCATCAGCATGGAGTTTCTTCATGCGCTTTACACCAATATGACCTAAGCGGCACTGCCACAAGTATGTGGTACTATCATCATTAACTTTGCATCTTTTGGTATCGATATTATGAATATGTGTATCACTACGACCGAGATTCAACAGAAATTTACCATTCACCAAGGGTGCATGACCATAAAAGATATTATCCATATAAATAGAATAACCATTATTCTCTGACTTAAATGAATAACCGTCTCGCAACAAACAAGATCCAGATATAATGTTCATGCTTAACACAGGCACCAAATAACAATTATTCAGGTTCAAAACTAATCCCGAAGGTAAACGTAGAGGGAGCGTGCCGACGGCGATCACATCAACCTTGGAACCATTTCTGACACACATCGCCACCTCGTCCTTAGCTAGTCTCCGTTTATTCCGCAGCTCCTGTTTTGAGTTACAAATATTAGCAACCGAAGCAGTATCAAATACCCAGGCACTACTACGAGCACTAGTAAGGTACACATCAATAACATGTATATCAAATATACCTTTGTTGATGTTGCCAGCCTTCTTATCTGCTAAGTACTTGGGGCAGTCCTGCTTCCAGTGACCATTCCCCTTGCAATAGAAGCACTCAGGCTTAGGTTTGGGTCCAGCCTTGGGTTTCTGCACGGGAGCGACAACTCGCTTGCCATTCCTTTTGGAGTTCCCTTTCTTTCCCTTGCCTTTCTTCTTGAAACTGGTGGTCTTGTTGACCATCAACACTTGATGCTCTTTCTTGATTTCTACCTCCGCGGCCTTAAGCATCGCAAAGAGCTCAGGGATCATCTTTTTCATCCCTTGCATGTTATAGTTCATCACAAAGCTCTTGTAGCTTGGTGGCAGTGACTGGAGAACTCTGTCAATCGCTATTTCATCCGAAAGATTAACTCCCAACTGGTTCAAGCGGTTGAAGTACCCAGACATCTTGAGTACGTGCTCACTAATGGAGCCGTTCTCCTCCATCTTGCAGCTAAAGAACTTGCCGGAGGTTTCATACCTCTTGACCCGGGCGTGAGCCTAAAATACCAATTTCAGCTCTTAGAACATCTCATATGCTTCGTGGTGCTCAAAACGTCTTTGGAGCCCTGGTTCTAAGCCGTAAAGCATGGCGCACCGAACTACCAAGTAGTCATCAGAACGTACCTGCCAGACGTTCATAACATTTGCAGGCGCATCTTGAGGGGGTGCATCAAGGACATAGACTTTCTGTGCAGCAGTGAGGATAATCCTCAAATTACGGACCCAGTCCGCATAGTTGCTACCATCATCTTTCAACTTTTCTTTCTCTAGGAACGCATTAAAATTCAGGGGAGCTACAGCGCGAGCCATTGATCTACAACATTAATTTGCAAAGACAATTATAAGTTCATGATAATTGGTTCTTCTAATCAAATTACTAAAGAACTCCCACTTAAATCAACATCCCTCAAGTTGTCTAAGTGTTACATGTGTAGGAGATATGCCCTAGAGGCAGTAATAACAGTTATTTTGTATCTCCGAGTTTGTAATGAATGTTTATGTTCCATGCTATAGCAGTTATTTTGTATCTCCGACTTAAATCATTTGACGCCGTTCACGGGTCATCCTGAACGGGCGAGTGAATTATTGGAAATAATACATAGTGATGTATGTGGTCCAATGAGCACAGCCGCACGGGGTGGGTATTTCTACTTCGTGACTTTTACTGATGATTTAAGTCGGTATGGCTATATCTACTTGATGAAGCATAAGTCAGAAACCTTTGAAAAGTTCAAAGAATTTCAGAATGAGGTAGAAAATCATCGTAACAAAAGGATTAAGTTTCTGCGGTCTGATCGCGGAGGCGAATATCTTAGTCATGAGTTTGGCCAACATCTGAGTGACCGTGGAATCGTTTCACAGCTTACGCCTCCCGGAACTCCACAGCGAAACGGAGTATCGGAAAGACGTAACCGAACCCTGTTAGACATGGTAAGGTCGATGATGTCTCTTACAGATCTACCAATATCTTTTTGGGATCATGCACTAGAAACTGCCGCTCACACACTAAACAGAGCACCGTCTAAGTCTGTTGAGACGACACCACATGAGATGTGGCATGAGAAGAAACCTTGTGTGTCACATCTCAAAATTTGGGGTTGTGAGGCATACGTAAAGCGTTTACAGCCAAGCAAACTCGATCCTAGATCAGACAAATGTTACTTTGTAGGTTATCCCAAAAACACCGTTGGGTATTCCTTCTACAACCAATCCGAGGGCAAAGTGTTTATCGCAAAGGTTGGACACTTTCTCGAGAAAGAATTTCTCGCTATAGGACCGAGTGGGAGGACAGTACAACTTAATGAGATTAGTGAATCTTCGGCAACCGTTGTTATGGCTGAGGAACCGAAAGAAATTCCGCAAATTATCCCTACAACCGAGCCGGAAGTTGTCGCATGTGATGCGGAAACTTCAGACAATGTTGTAACTGAACTGCGCAGATCAGGTAGGGGTATCCAGCCACCTGAGTGGTTTCATAACGAAATCTTCATTCTTGAAGACGATGAACCTGCGTACTACAAGGAAGCGATGGCGGGGCCCAGCTCAAGGGAATGGCACAAGGCCATGAAATCCGAAATGGAATCCATGTACGAAAACCAAGTTTGGAACTTGGAAGAACTTTCAGAAGGCGTAAAGCCCATTGGTTGTAAATGGATTTTCAAAAGAAAGACGGACGCAGATGGTAACATTACTATCCACAAAGCTAGACTTGTCGCGAAAGGGTTCACGCAAGTTCCAGGAGTGGACTACGACGAGACTTTCTCGCCCGTAGCTATGCTTAGGTCTGTTCGGATATTACTAGCAATTGCTGCTTATTTTGATTATGAAATATGGCAAATGGACGTCAAAACGGCTTTCCTAAATGGAAATCTCAAAGAAGATGTATACATGATACAGCCTGAAGGTTTTGTCGTTCATAAGGATGCTGGAAAGGTATGCAAACTTCAGAAAGCCATTTATGGTCTGAAGCAAGCGTCAAGGAGTTGGAACATTCGTTTTGATGAAGTGGTCAAACAGTTTGGCTTCATCAGGAATGACGAAGAATCTTGTGTTTACAAGAAGTTTAGTGAGAGCGCAAAAGCATTTCTAATCTTGTATGTTGATGACATATTATTGATTGGAAATGACGTGAATTTTCTTAGCGAAATAAAAGACTCATTGAAGAAGAGTTTTTCAATGAAAGACTTAGGCGAAGTGACATATGTATTGGGCATCAGGATCTATAGAGATAGATCAAAACGCCTGATAGCGCTTAGCCAAAGCACGTACATTGACAAGGTGTTGAAAAGGTTCAACATGGAGAACTCCAAGAAAGGCCTACTCCCCATGTCACCTGGCACAGTGCTTTGCAAGAATCAGTGTCCTTGGACTCTCGATGAGCGAGTACAGATGAATGATGTTCCATATGCCTCGGCAGTTGGTTCTATTATGTATGCCATGCTATGTACAAGATCGGATGTTTCCTATGCGCTAAGTATTAGCAGCCGGTACCAAAGTGATCCAGGATTGGAACACTGGGCCGCAGTCAAAAATATTCTTAAGTACCTCAGAAGGACCAAGGATTTACTCCTTGTGTACGGAGGTGATGAAGAGCTCATTGTAAGTGGTTACACTGATGCAGGCTTCATGACTGACCCAGATGACTTCAAATCTCAATCAGGCCATGTTTTCATTTTGAACGGTGGCGCAGTTGATTGGAAAAGTTCCAAACAAAAGACTATGGCGGATTCTACGACGGAGGCGGAATATGTTGCAGCTTCAGAAGCCTCCAAGGAGCCGGTATGGATCAAGCAATTTCTTGAAGACCTTGGTGTGGTTCCAAGTGCTCTGGACCCGGTGGAGATCTATTGTGATAATAGTGGCGCCGTGGCTCAGGCAAGGGAGCCAAGTTCAAACCATAAGACAAGACATATTGAACGCAAAAATATAAACTCATTCGACATCATGTCGAAGCGGGTTTAGTGAAAGTACGCAAAGTTCACACGGATCTGAACGTGTCAGACCCGATGACAAAGCCTCTACCACGAGCAAAGCATGAGCAACACCGGATAGCCATTGGTGTTAAGGAAGCCATGTAACTAGATTATGTCTCTAGTGCAAGTGGGAGTCTGTAGGAGATATGCCCTAGAGGCAGTAATAACAGTTATTTTGTATCTCCGAGTTTGTAATGAATGTTTATGTTCCATGCTATAACTGCAATGATTCTCGAGTCTGCAATATCCACGAGGCTCGGAGGGAAACTCATGTGCACGTGTGGTATAATAAATGGTAAAACGTATTCCTAGTCTTGCCTCTAAGACTGGCTCAAGTATTGCATGATGATCCTGTTTTCCTGATCATGGGCATGTCTATGCCGGCAATTTTGAGAGCACAATGTTAGCAGCACACTTGTGTTGAATCGACCCGAATTGATGTTATGCTATGAGATACATTCGTCACAAGTTAATGGTTAATAACACAGAGATAGTTAATGTTTGCATAATTCCTTAGACCATGAGAGTATCGAGTTCCTTCGTACTTGCTTCGTGAACTTTGGGGTTTGTTAAACGTCATCCGTAACTGGGTGGCTATTACGGCGGCTTGCGGGTTCACGGAAAAGTATGACAAGAAACGAGATAGATCAAGATTGGGATTTTCTCCTCCGACGATGGAGAGATATTCTCGGGCCCTCTCGGTGTTACGATATCCATCATCGTCTGGCCAGACAAAGGGTGATTTGATCACAGGGATGCCGGAACACGGAAACGAGAAAAGAGAACAAAACCGGTAACGAGGTAACTGGCATAGTGGACAAGTTGTTGATCCACGGGGATGCATAAAATCTCACCTCGGGTGTTTGTAATATATCGTGAAGCAAGATGAATAGCACACGGCAACTGGAGGTTCACTCGAATATTCATTCGTGTGGGTATAGGGGTCAATATGGGTGTCCACGGCTCCGATGTTGATCATTGATCGGAAAGTGTTCCGGGTCATGTCTATACTTCACCCAACCTATAGGGTCACATGCTTAAGGGTCATCTATCTGCTGAATACTAGACAGGGAGTCTGAGAGAAAGTCACCGGAAAAGTTTCAGAGACAACGGAAACGTTCCGGAGAGAACACCGGAATAGTTTCGGTAAAACTGAAAAGTTGTTTCAGGGTATGCCATTAAGTCAAATTGGTTTTGGCACACGCCTGGAAATTCTTGGAGGGTGCCAGAATTATTCTGGAAACTTTTGGGATTTTTCCGGGATAAAAACCGGAAATGTTCCGGAGCTGCCGGAACCGGTTTGGTTGCTTTTCGCAGATGAAAATCACTAATCCGAAATTGTTTCGGAACACGTCCAAAATCATTTGTGTGGGTACTGGAATTATTCTAAGACCCACAGAAATATTTTTGGATTTAACGGTCGCGGAAAAATGTTTCCGTGAATAGTGAAAGTGCTTTTTGGGTGGCTTCTTGGAGAAGCCACCTTGAGGGCCTTTTGGTATTTTTCCCCTTGGCTTCTTGGAGAAGCCACCCTTGGGCTTGGCCTATAAATAGGGGAGGAGGAGGCTGCCTAAAGTCTCATCCCTTGGGCTTGGCCTATAAATAGGGGAGGAGGAGGCTGCCTAAAGTCTCTCCCTCCCAGCGAAATAGTTTCGTAGAGCCGAAAGGTTGTCTGGGTTCTGGCAGGAACTAGTTCTGGACGGTGAAGCCTTGCGGATAGCTGACACCGTATGTGTGCAACCCCGTAGAGAGGTCGTAGTTTCGATCTTTTGCCCGAGGGGCTGTTCGAGGGTCCTCCCGAAGGGCTGTCCGAGTTACCGTTCGGGTTTCGAGGGTCCTCCCGAAGGGTTGTCCGAGTTACCGTTCGGGTTTTGAGGGTCCTCCCGAAGGGCTGTCCGTGACATCGTCCGAGGGACTGCCCGACCGCCTCCCGAAGGGCTGTCCGACGAGGGAGTACATCCTCGCGGTTGGGAGGTTGTAAATCCTAGCTGCGGGGATCTGCACTGACGATCTACATCAACTCTACTTCCGCTGCGCTACGAGTCGGTAATGATCAGATCAAACCCTGTATGCAGTCTCCATAGTGATCCTGGGCGTGCTCGCTGTACCGAATTTTTTTGTTTTCTGTCGCGTTACCCTACAACATGATCCACATCAACTGGCCCATGTCCGATCATCACGTGAGATGGGGCAATCATCAATGGTGAACATCTCCATGTTGATCATATCTACTATATGACTCATGTTCGACCTTTCGGTCATCCGTGTTTCGAGGCCATGTCTGTACATGCTAGGCTCGTCAAGTTTAACCCATGTATACACCCGTTGTATGCGAACGTGGTGCTTCGAAACGATGAACTTTCGCAATGGTGCATACTTAGGGAGAACACTTTTATCTTGAAATTAAGTGAAGGGATCATCTTATAATGCTACCGTCGTCCTAAGCAAAAATAAGATGCATAAAAAGATAAACATCACATGCAATCAATATGTGACATGATATGGCCAATATCATCTCGTGCCTTTGATCTCCATCTCCAAAGCACCGGCATGATCTCCATCGTCACCGGCATGACACCATGATCTCCATCATCGTGCCATCATGTGGTTGTCTCCGCCAAATATTGCTTCTACAACTATTGCTAACGCATAGCGATAAAGTAAAGCAATTATATGGCGTTTAATGATTGACACGCAGGTCATACAATAAATTAAAGACAACCCTATGGATCCTGCCGGTTGCCGTACTCATCGACATGCAAGTCGTGAACCTATTACAAAACATGATCATCTCATACATCAACATATATCACATCACATTTTGGCCATACCACATCACAACATGCCCTGCAAAAACAAGTTAGACGTCCTCTACTTTGTTGTTGCAATTTTTACGTGGCTGCTAGGGCAAACTATAAGAACCGTTCTTATCTACGTAAAACTAGAACGGTGATATACAAGTTGCCTTTTAACCTTCTACAAGGACCGCCCTTGTCAAATTAGATTCAACTAAAGTGGGAGAGATAGACACCCGCAAAGCCACTTTTATGCAATACAAGTTGCATGTCAGTCAGTGGAACCGGTCTCTTGTGCGAGGACAAGTAAGGTTGGTCCGAGCCGCTTCATCCCACAATACTGCCGAATCCAAATAAGACAAAGGAAGTAAGCAATTTGAACATCAACGCCCACAACTTCTTTGTGTTCTACTCGAGCAAATACATCTACGCATAGACCTAGCTCGTGATGCCACTGATGGGTAACGAAGCATGAAAATCAAAAAAATTCCTACGAACACCCAAGATCTAATCTAGGAGATGCATATCAACGAGAGGGGAGTGTGTCTACATACCCTTGTAGACCGAAAGCGTAAGTGTATAAAACGCGGTTGATGTAGTCGTACTCTTCGCGATCCAATCACGATCCAACCGATCTAGCGCCGAACGGACGGCACCTCCGAGTTTAGCACACTTGCGGCTCGATGACGTCTCCGCCTCCTTGATCTAGCAAGTAAGGACGGAGAAGTAGATGGGATCGCTGGCAGCACGACGGCGTGGCGGCGATGGTGGTGATGTGGTGCCGGCAGGGCTTCGCCGAGCGCTGCCGAAAACACGAACGGAGGAGGAAACGGAGTAGCGGGAGAGGGAGGGGCTGCGCCAAGGCCTCAAGGGTGCGGCTGCCCTCCTTCCCCTCCACTATATATAGGAGTAAGGAGGAGGGGGCGCTGGCCCTTGCCCCTCCTCCAAGGAGGGGACGGCGGCCCTAGGGGAGGAGTCCACCCTCCCCAAGGCACCTCCAGGGTGCCTTGTCCCTTAGGGTTTCCCTTCCCCTTGCCGCATGGGCCCTTGGGGGGCTGGTGCGCCTGACCCATGTAGGCCAGGGCGCCTCCCCTCAGCCCATGCTAGCCTCCGGGAGTGGTGGGACCCACTAGTGATCCCCCGGAACCCTTCGGTGCTCCCGGTATACTGCTGGTGGACCCCTGAACTTTTCTGGAACCCGAATAAGACTTTCCTATATATAAATCTTTACCTCCATACCATTCCGAAGCTCCTCGTGACGTCCGGGATCTCATCCGGGACTCCGAACAACATTCATTCACCAACAGACATATCCCAATATTACTCTAGCGTCATCGAACGTTAAGCGTGCGACCCTACGGGTTCGAGAATCATGTAGACATGACCGAGACACCTCTCCGGTCAATAACCAATAGCGGTACCTGGATGCCCATATTGGTTCCTACATATTCTACGAAGATCTTTATCGGTTGAACCACGATGTCAAGGATTCAGTTAATCCCGTATGCAATTCCCTTTGTCCAGCGATATGTTACTTGCCCGAGATTCGATCGTCGGTATCTACATACCTAGTTCAATCTCGTTACCGGCAAGTCTCTTTACTCGTTCTTTAATACAAGATCCCGCGACTAACTCATTAGCCACATTGCTTGCAAGCTCTTTACGATGTTGTATTACCGAGAGGGCCCAGAGATATCTCTCCGTCATACGGAGCGACAAATCCCAGTCTCGATCCATGCAACCCAACAGACACCTTCGGAGATACCTGTAGAGCACCTTTATGATCACCCAGTTATGAAGTGACGTTTGATAGCACACAAGGCATTCCTCTGGTATCCAGGAGTGACATGATCTCATGGTCTAAAGAGCAGATACTTGACATGAAGAAAGCTGTAGCAAATAACTAAACAATCTGATGCTAAGCTTACGGTTGGGTCTTGTCCATCACATCATTCTCCTAATGATGTGATCCTGTTATCAAATGACAACTCATGTCTATGGTTAGGAAACCTTAACCATCTTTGAACAACGAGCTAGTCTAGTAGAGGCTCACTAGGGATACGGTGTTGTTTATGTATCCACAAATGTATTTAAGTTTCCGGTCAATACAATTCTAGCATGAATAATAAACATTTATCATGAACAAGGAAATGTGATAATAACCAATTTATTATTGCCTCTAGGGCATATTTCCAACAGCGACGCCCTGCTGTTTTAAACTTATGCCTACCAGTACTTGTTCTTGCTTAGTTCTTGTTGTTCCTCTGCTGTTGTTGATGTTTTTGCTTTGTTCTTGCTATTCTTGTGTTGCTGTTGATCATAGTGTGTTGTGTGTGTTGTGTGCTGCAAAATGGGTGGTAAGTCCACCACATTTGAAAGGGGTGAGCAGACCAAGTACTTGCACACAACCAAACAGCTGTGCTTTGCATCTGCTCACCCCTAAAGCACAAACACAGGAAACCAAACAACTTGCACCCATCTGGGCCTTGATGCAATGCCGGCAACCAATCAACATGCAGATGTTGGTTTTTTGCCTGCATTAGCTCAACCAGGCTCAGGTGGGACAAGTATGCAAAGTGCTAAAAAATGATGCAGGTAACCAAACGCATCCGAAGTGTATGTCACCGCGGACGAATCTAGTCGGCGGCGGCAGAGCTCCACAGCGCGAGGCCGTGATTTGGCAGCGACAAAGCCCGGCATCATGAGGTCGTCGTCCAGCAGAGTCTGTAGCGAAGATACCACGAGTGAAGGAGAATGGGTTGGCGGCCGGAGGAGATCGATCAGCGTGGCGGTGGCACCTCCAGTCGAGCGGGCGGCTGAAGGAAAAGATCAGAGAAAAAAATATGTACAGATGAGGGAACACCGATGAAAATACGAGCCTTTTTTGTGTTTTGTTTGGCCTGGAAAAAATAAGTGGGGGTGGGAGTTGGTTTGGCCGTTGGATGGAAAATACGGGAAGGGGAGCACGGTTGGGAACATTTGAGTGGGAGCAGACAAGCCTTGTCCCCCAAGTGAGATGGGGGGCACATGTAGTTTCCTTCGCGTCACATGCAGCTGTCACGTGGAGTGCGCTTTAAAAGGCAGCCTCGAGACGTCAAATATGATGCCTGAGAGGCCATGTATGGAGGACACTCAATAAATTATGGCGACCCAAGTCATATGGCGACTCTGTTAAAGTGTTTTTTTTGCCAGAACCGCCATATTGACGGTTATTATGGCAATTTACCCAATATGACGACTTTGCTAGAGTTGCTCTTTAAGTCATCTCCAATGCGCGCCTACATAGTCGCTTAAAAATATAACTTAATGATTGTTTTCTTTAACGACTTTATCAGGGTCTCCATCTTCATCAGTAAACGTGATCTGACAGTCGCTCGGTTTCGGTTCTTCCTTTCTAGTAATAAAAATCTCCCTGGAACACCGAGTGTCTCACACATCTAGGCCCTATACGCTTACATTATTCGATGGTTGTTAATCAATGTTGCTTTTTTTTCCTTTTCTTTTTGTTGTTCTCAGTCTAGGCATGGCGTTGGTCTTCTATGGCTTTTGCTTTTTTATTAGTGTGATCCTTTGTGTTAGCATTGGTGTTACCTATGTGCACGCACCTAACTATACAGAGGTCTGATGTCATTATATTTTATATCCTCTTGATGTTTCATTATGAGTTAGTAAAATGCATTTTTCGAAGACAAAGAGTAGGATCGACGCAAAACAAAATCCCAAGATCGGCCAGGAAGTGAGCGTAACGGCCAGGGAATCTATCCTGGGGTGTGACAATAGCGCACACATTGAAGATTTCCTTATAGTAGTTAGGGCTCTCCTAATGCATCGTCTCTTAGCACGTTATCATAGGAAGTATATAAACTTTTGAGACAACTACCACAATGCATTGTTTCTTAGGGGTTGTATCTAAATTGAATGATTTGAGGCTCATGCATGCATGTGACTGGTCCAAGCAACTTTTTTTTACCTATGGCCACGTGTAAGGGTTGTATGTTTGCTAAGCTTTTTTTTTCTTTTCTTTCGAAAAGGAGGATTACCCCCGGCCTCTGCATCACCATGATGCACACAGCCATCTTTATTAATTATTCACCAGAGTCTGACAAAATGAATACAAGGATCAACTCGAAGCCCCCTTCTAGGCGAACAAAGTACAGATGTGTCCTGTCCGCATAACAGACACAATCTAATCCAGAGGCCTTAAGACCATCCGGTCTAGGCGTCCCATACATGCACCGCCTGTGCACGCTCAAGGATCCGCCGTCGCCATCTTCCGCCATCCCGTCTTCAGGAGGAATCACTGCATAGATCTTGCCAGTCCCATCTGCAGTCGATGTCACCACGACACCAGACAGTGCCACCAGCCTGCGCGCGTCAATCAATCCGCGTCCAACTCTGAGACTCCACTGCTCCACGCCGTCGAGACCCACCGTCTTCAATACGGTTGATGTAACACCGCTCAACCTATTGGCCTCTCCAGTGAACCACTGCTCCAAGACGACGCCCCTAGGAGGGAGAACGACACCAAAGTCTCCGACATTATCCGATCCGGGAGACCCAGATCTAGGGTTTCCCCCGGAACAGCTACCACCTGGAGGAAAAGGGGCGCGCCATCTGCAACTCCCGACGCACCCAAGCGGTGCCCATCGCCACATAGCTCTCACGACGACGCCTTCAAGAAGGACACGAGAGACCGTGAGGTGGGAAAAGGTAGGGCGGACCCGAACGACGTCTCCAAGAAGAAAAACGGCACCCTCGGGTGTTGTCGCCGTCGCGGCCTACATGAGCCGACCTGGGAATTATCCCAATCCGGATCCCCATCTCCCGCTCTATCCCAACCCGGTACCCGGCTAGCAGCACGGCGATGTCCGGTAAGACGAAGTGCACGCAACATGGGTTGGAGAAAGAAGCAGCTCGGCGCCGTTGGCCGCCGGGGCAGCAAGCCGCGGCGCCAACCCGCCGGTGAATCGCCGGCCATCCGGTCCGATCCCCGGCAGCCCACCCGCCCCACCGCGCCACCGGATAGGGAGGCCATCCCAGGGGCCGCCGCCCCTGATCCAGGGCCCTCCGCCCCAGATCGGGAAGGGCTGCGCCAGCCCTGCCGCCAAGGCCACCGCTGGGACGCTGGCCGGCCGCCACGCCGTCGTTGTCCATCAGGGCGCCTTGGTCCAGATCGGCGCCGCCACGATCCAGATCAGGATCACACCCACGGGATGGGGCGTCCCGCGCCACCCAAAGACCCCGAGAGGGGAGGCAGTACCTCCGCCGCCACCGTCGGACGCACGGGCTTTGCCCGGCGCCGACCACCGGCGGCGGCAGAGGGGAGGGAGGGGAAGGCGGGGAGAACCGGCGGCTGGGGCCCCTCGGTCGCCCGCGCAGGGGGCGACGGAGGGGAGAGGAGGGAAGGAGCGGCGGCGATCTGGCGGCGGCGGTGGCGATCTGGTGGCGGCTCGCGAGGGAGGGGCTGGTGGCGGCTCGCGAGGGTACCAGAGAATAGCGGCCGTCTGCAAGAACTGTTCTCTCGTGACTTCTACAATCTTCTATGTTTGCTCAGCTACAACCTTTTTCTCTCTCTTCATTAATTAGTATGCCACACCAGCAAAATACCTATGAAAACGTGCAAAAAAACTTGCATTGGGAGAGCCTTTAGGAGGCCTCTCAACTTTTCACTATCAATGTGTGATCTCACGCTCTGGTCATCCTTGTTGTTAGATGCAACCTATCTCTAGTAGACAGTTTAAGACGTTGTGGTGACAAAGGAACAAAAATATCATAAAATAAAACTGCATTTAAGCGCCATAGCTTGCAACACATACGTTAATTGCATGTGCTAACTAAGAGCAACTCTACCGATCCCCAATAATCGATTAGAGGAGGAAAAATCTGATTCTCCTCCTCTAACCAGCACCTAGCTGAACTCCCAAAAACGTTAGTGGAGTAAAATAAAATACTTCGAGCGGCGCATGACTCTTAAATATGCTTGACCTTGCGACCGTGGAGTAAAAAAATCACTTCACCTCTCAGCCTCTCCTCCCCCAATCCCCGCCGCCCAATCTTCACCGGCGAGGCCCCAACCTCACCCGCACCCACTCTGGTGTCGGCTCGTGTCGAATCCCACAGCCGCCCATCCGCAGCGCGGATCCGCATTGCCACGAGCGGTCCCAAGCACATGGCCATGGCGGTGCTTCTTCCTCCTGCGCCGCGGACGCATCTTCCTCCCGTGCCCACCTTCCCGGCTTCTCCGACCTCCCATCGCCGCCACCACCACAGAGGCAATACATCGACGTGCGGCAGCGGAGTTGGGAACCTGGGTGGCCGAGATAACCGACCGACACAGCCATGAGAAGATATGGATCAGCTCCTTCCACTCTGTCGAGTAGGCGGCGCGCGAGTACGACATCATGTCGGTCTGCCTGCATGGCGCCGCCGGTCGCCGCAACTTTCCTCACGGGGGGCTGCCGCGGTTGGAGCCCATCGACCCACAGTTGGTCACCGCACATGAGAGGTGGGAAGATCGGAGGCCCGCGAGCACATCGCGGCGGAGCAAGCCGATGAGGACTACATGGCGGAGCTTCGTCGCCGTTACCCGGACCGCGTCGAGGTAGAGCGCAGTACGCAACCAAGACGACAAAGGTCATCGATCTCTAGTGACTCCGGCGGCGACGACGACAGTAACGACGAGGGCCCCGACCCTATGATCGGAGGGCTAAGCAGAGTGAAGTGGAAGGAGCTCGAGAACGAGTCGGATTAGTGATTAGTTTAAGTAAGTTTTATGTAAAAGATTCCAAATCCGCACAAAATTTTGTTTAAGTAAGTTTTAAGTTGTATAATAAATAAAGATGGCCGTATGCATCGATTGATGCAGAGGCCGGGGGTCTTAACCTCCTTTTCAAAAAACCTTTTAAAAAAAAGAGAGAGTAAGTTTTAAGTTGTATGTGCCACTATTTTTTCCCTCCGCTAAGTATTGGGAATCAGTTAGAAACGTACACATTTTAGAGGAGCAAATGTGCTCCTTCAAAGGATACCCGGTTGTATTCTCCTCTAAAATTTGAGGGATCAATTAGAGTTGCTCTAAACAACCCAGGCGCTTTGTGTGAGGAGAAAAGGGCCAAGCGCTCGATGCATGGTTTCACGCCGACGCCTGACCCCATCATTCAACAAAAGAACTGTTAGATGTGCCCTTAAGGAAGACCACCGTGATTCAGAAACTATAGTCATCGTTGAGTCTGACAAGCGAACGGAGTCTGCTGACGAGGAGCTGCGCGCGATGGAGCACCACCTGTCAAGTGCGTGCTAAATTGTACATGTTTTTCGAATATTCATTTTTGAGCCCAAACTCATCTACACCCAATGAATAGTAAATTAGAAAAAAATAATTTTTTGCATGGAAGACGTTTCATGGCATGAGGCCCGTTCCAAATTTCAACTCGTTCAGACATCTGAGTAGCTCTAAAAAAAATTTGGTCCGAACAGTACATGAACAGTAAACTATTTCACAAGAAAAGCTCTTCTCCTCCCGTCGGCGCCGCCGCCGGTCCGCCCCATCTCCAATGGCCTCTAGGCCATGGAGGTGCGGAGGATCTCGGCCCCCCGCCGGCGGGAGGGACCCCGTTCTCGTTCTTGTTAGATTCAGCGTGTTGGTTGGGGCTGTGTGGCGGCGGCGATATCCCATAGTAGGAATAATGTCTCTCACGTTCTATCCCCGTCCCGATGGTGTGTCTAGCATCATCGGAGGGCGTGTGGAGGTTTGTCTCCGTCGGATCTCGCGGGATTCGGTCGGTGCTGGTCTTCGGTGGATCTGTTTGGATCCGGTCTTCGTTCGCCTTTGTTTGGGTGTTTACAGGTTTGATTCTTCTGATCTACGACTTTCTTCATCGGCGATGGTTGCTACTCTGGTGCGCTGGTCCTATGGGGCCTTAGCACGACGACTTCCCGACTGTCTACTACAACAAGGTTTGCCCGGCTCCGGTGAGGGAGGGGCGATGACGGCGGCGCGCCTTCGGCTCGCTCCAGTGCTTGTAGTCGTCGCTAGGTGGTCCACGGACATGGTTGTAATTTTTATAACTCTGTTGTTCTTTGTACTGCCATGATTGAAGATGAATAGATTGGAAGTTTCTCGCAAAAAAAAAACAGTAAACTATTTCACATACTTTTTTTGCTAAGAGCTACTCAGATGTCCAAACAAGCTAAAATTTGGCACGGACCTCACACACAATAACATCTTCATTGAAAAGAAAAAGAGATTTTTTGAATTTTCTAGTTTTTTCTTACTGTTCGTGGCGGGAGCAGATGAGCTTGGGAACTCCATGTTTTCTGATTCCCCCCCCCCCTCCTCTTTCCTGCATGTCCAGCTGCGGTACTTGATTGCACGTCACGCCCATGCTTGGATGAGGAGGCCAGACAGGTGGCCCTCACTATCGACAGCCCGTCAACCCACTGCATGATGTTCTCAAGAAACTCTATCCAATTTTGTCGTGATAGGTCGTATCATCGCGACAAGCGAACTCAGTTGGCATTTTGTGGTGCTGACATCGTTGGTAAAGGCGCACATGCGAGTGCTAATGGGGTTTCTTTTTAAACGGATGGTAGCCCCATGAGCTTCCTTGACATCTTTGTCAAGTTCGACCGGGCCCCTGCTCAGGTGGAACGGGTGAGACGATCGGTTGCACGCGAGGGGGTTCGGATTATTTTGGCGATGTTTAAGGTGCATTACACGCACATGAACCTCCGTTGTGTCTTGCGAGAATCAACGATTGATAGAGTTGGGATTCAGATCCACCCACGAAGATTCTTCGAAGAAGTCCGTGAGTGTGCTTTCAAAGCAGAGCAATATTGTAAGTATGAGGAGATGATAGAGTAAATCAAATTGACCATGTAATGTTGTCTCGGTGTTGCGCAATAAAAACTGCTGGCTTCAATGCCTAGCTTTTTAAAACTCCGCGGTTGCTTAGCCGCCGAGCATAGTCATGTGTGAGCTGCCTTTAGTTTTGCCTCGCGATTGTTGATCTCGCGAGTCGGTAGCACCCATGTTCCCTTTGCAGCTCATGTGGAACGCTATTCTACTCGTTATGTTTGTTTCTTGGTGCCGACTCCGCACGCCTCCGATGTGCACCTAGCAAACTGATAGAAACGCCATGCTAGTGTTTACCCATACCTGCTAGTTTGCCGTGTCGGTGGCGTTGGTAGGAAAGGTATTTACCCCGCTGAGTATAGTGTGAGCGCCGCTTGGGTGCAAGTGAAGAAGAGAGTGAAGAGTTTTCTCTTCACGAGAAGTATAGGCGCGTGGAATCACATGCAGCGCTGCGCCCTATCGGCGTTGACTCCTTGGGAACATCCGGTTCAGACGTTATTCGTCCTCAAGCCCGAGGGCGTCTTTAGGTTCGCGAGAGCAATGAACTAGGTGACGACAAGTCTGCCAAACTTGATGTATCTATCAAACCCGATCGAGTGTACTCAAACGCACCTTCTTCGAAAACCGGGTAGGACGATTGCCATTTTTGCCATACAAACATATTCAATCCTATCCTACTTTATGGGCAGCGAAAATAAATAAATAGTTCAGCCAACTTCTCGGTTGCATTTGAATTTTTTTTGCATGAAAGACGCAACGAATCATCCTATTTTTAGATAGTTTGGCAAAAGAGTTGTGATAGTTCATTTAACTCCTTGGTTGCATTTGTTTTTACGCTTAGTTTACATGAATACAGTTGTACGCGCACTGCAAAGAAAGCATGGCTAAATTAATAGCACGTCCACATGATCTATCGTGTACCATTTCCTTTTGCCATGTCCCACTCTCACGTGTCCGGGTTCCATCCCTTTGCCATAGGCGAACAAGCATCGAGACATGATCTAACGTGTACAGCTTTCAGAAGGTTTTGGAATCGGACACGCGTATCCGCATCTTTCTCTTGGTAGGTGCACATCAACATCGGAGAAAGCAATTTTCCTAAGAAAACTGTAGCTTTTTTTTTTTTTTTGACCTCCTAAGAAAACTGTAGCTGAAGAAAAAAGGGTTTGAATTTGTGACTGGTGCTTCTCCCTGGAACGAAAAGGCCAGAAATAAAAGACCGGATGGACAGGTGGCGGCCACCCTGAACCCGAAAAGGCTCCGTGCCTTTGATTTGAGAAAAAAAAACTCCGTGCGTTGCTCTCAAAAGTGGTGGGGCCCCTGGCCGACCTGACGGCGTGTCGTCGTGTTGGGTCGACTCGAATATCCCACCACGCCACGCCATCGGATTCCCAACTTCCCTCTCCGCCTCACCGATCTCGCCTCGCCAAGCCCACCAACTGGTTCACACCGCATCGCGATCCAGGACCCTCTAGAGCCTTCCATCCAGAGCCCTCCCAAACCCCTCCGCCGACCTCCCGAGCCCCCGTCCGCCGCCGCCGCCGCCGCCGCTGCCGCGCCGGAGATGGGGTACATCGGCGCGCACGGCGTGGAGACGCTGAAGCGCTACAGGTACAGCGGCCAGGACCACTCGGTGTTGGCCAAGTACGTGCTGCAGCCCTTCTGGAGCCGCTGCGTCACCCTCTTCCCGCTCTGGATGCCGTGAGTGCCCCCTCCCGCCTCCTCCTCCTCCTCGCCTACTCTACTTACTGGTTAGAGTAGGCGGCTGTGGTTTAATTTAGTCAGTTGTTGGAGAGTAGATGCGCTGAAGAGGGTCGAATTCGTGGGGTGACGCTTCATAAGCTTGCTTTGAAAAGGAACATTTTAAGAGAGGCAGGCATTTCACTTAATGTGAGAGGCAGGCTAATACGTACTATGACTGAAGCCCTGAGGCTATCTCAAATTCCCTAATTGCTTGGATTGGCAATTTGTTTGTATATTACTGTAACTTGTCAGACTGTCAGTAGGCAGTGCTTTGCATGCCAGTTGCTCTAACCAGAGTAACTTGATGAGAGGAAGGTTAATATGATTGAATCCTTCACTAACCCCCTAAAACTGCATGGATTGGCAATTTGTTTGTACATTACTACTTCAACTTGTCAGGTCATCAGTAGTCAGTGCTCTGAACAAAGGAAGTGTGGTTACATGCCTGCCTAGTGTAGAGTGTGACATCTCTTTACCTTATTACCTGTAAATTATACTACGATTTTTTGATTAACTTAGATGACCAATGGCCAAATGATTGGGCTTGAACAACGGGTGACAGAACAATCAAACTTGATATTCCTGTTTTCATCTTACGGATTAATAACTAGTAGGATCGATCTTACACTTTTTTCTTCTCTCGAACATGCATCAAAACAGTCGTCTTTCGTATTAGAAGGCGAACACCCAAATGGGCACAAAACTACGGAGCTAAGTGTGACTTGAGATGTGGTCACAAGGGCGGGGGACATGCAGGACAATGCTCGGCGCTCCTTGGAGCCTGCCAACCTCCACTGATCTGCCTCACTGAAGATCTTGTTGACTAGGTCCTGGCAGTAAGGGGACTCGTTAACACACGTACTTCTCTGCTGCCATAGTCTCTACATCGCTAGGATGGTCAGAGAACTGAGATCTTACACCTTCTTGGTGCTACATATCAACATTCTATAATCGAAGGAAATAGATTTGTAGTCTTGTGCAAACTGAAAATAAATGCTTTCAATTTTTGTTCTTTTCATCAGAGCTCTTGAACTAATTTATAATTTTCCACGTTTGCATGTATCGACCAACGTATAGACCAAACATGGTAAGAGATTGATCAGTAAATTGTCAATTCTTCCTTGGGTTCATTTCATTTGGAGCAGTCTGTGGTGATCCTTTCCAAATTTTCAGATCACACTCATGGGATTTATGTTTCTACTTACATCTTCGCTGCTTAGCTATGTGAGTGTCTTTCTTAATTTATTTTCTTCTTATTTCGAGAGCTGCTAAATATGTTGCTGCTAATATCCCGACGTTGTCACCTTATGATGCATTCCACGTTTTAGGTTACGTCTTGTTTCCCACTTATGACTCTAATTTCACAGATTTATTCACCCCACCTTGACACAGCTCCCCCTCGGTGGGTCCATCTTGCCCATGGAATACTTCTCTTCTTGTACCAGGTGTGTGAAACTGAGTTTGAGATTCCAAATAGATAACTCTTCCTTGCTACGATCTTTATGGCTTCTCCTGTATGGTTACTAAAGAGCATTATTTTGCTTAAGCAAGAGTGTTCCGTGTGATAATTTCTGTAATACTTGTTTTCTTACCTATCCGCTGGTTAATTTCTTACTATGACATGACCTGTACAATCTATGGTAAACAAGGAATTTGCTTTCCCTTTCATATTACAATTATGTATTCCTGGCTGATTTTCGAGAAAGGACCCATAGCCACCTAATGATACAAGTGTAATTTCACTAAGTGGTTGAATCTAGAGCTATAGGCCAACTACTGAAGAACAGTTTATCTTAAATCCTTTATTTCAGGTAGTAGAATGAGGAAGACCCACTCTTAGTGGGCAGTTCTGAACTTCTGATTATAATTAAGCCTGACATTTACCCCCTAGAAGATTTTTTTTTTTGTAAAGATTACAACAAATATTAGTTGGTGAGAGTTTGGAGTATGTTGTTTCTAAACTTGCTTATCTGACTGATGCAACTATTAAAAACACACATGTAGAGTCATTATCCCCTTGTAAATCAACATGCGCAAAGTAAACGGGAAATTATCATGTCATCTAGTTCACTGGTTTGAATTAATAACTATATTGTATTATACCTGCTAGACTTTTGATGCCGTTGATGGTAAACAAGCAAGGCGAACCAGCTCATCAAGTCCTCTAGGAGAGCTTTTTGATCATGGTATTTTTTTTCCTGCCATCTCTCTCTCTCTCTCTCTCTCTCTCTCAACGTCTCAATCTTACAGTATTCAAAATTTTCATTTGGCAGGATGTGATGCCCTTGCCTGCGCTGTAAGGATTTTTTTATTCGAGGCCTTTCACCTTGTCCTCGTCCTTCACTAAAGATATATCTGTCTTATTTATCTTGACTGGGTTCGTCCTTATACTGTGCTTAGTTTGAAGCCTTGGCCCTTGGAAGCACCTTGATGTGTGGAAGGTTGACATTCTGTTATTGGGTGGTTGCTGCTGTCCCATTTTATCTGGCAACATGGGAACAGTAAGGCCTTTAGAACTCAATTGCTCTGAGCATATTCCGGATATCTGCAAAACATGATGCTCTTTTCTTGTACGAAATGTTTAAAAAAAATTGTCACTTCAATTGTAATCTCGCATTCTTCCTTGTGTAATAATGGGTTTAGACCCCTGCATGCTGCAGCTTTTGGTGCAGCATGAAGATTGATTTAGTGGGATTATACTACTGAATCTTTTCTGTGTGAACTTCTGTGTATGCCAACCGAATGTATGAGTTATTTCAGAAAGGTTTGGTACCATAAAAGCATAGTTATCTAGCCCAGAGTTTTGAGCAACTAGTTCATAATGTTTTTGATATTACTCTGCTACCAGTGTAACTGGCACCTCATATGTAATTTTGTCATAGTTGAGTAACAGATTGGCACATTACATGCATCCATTTGCTTATCACTCACTTTATCATATTATTTCGTCTATTTCTGTAAGTTCTTCTAGTGACCACTGACTTCACATAAGAAACTTAGCGGCCAGCTCAACATTTGCTTCCAGAACTCTCAGACTGCTATCTTTATGTTTGGTTTTTCACATTTGTTAATGCATTAATTTCTTGGAAGCTCTTATTGACCGTTGTATTTCTCATGCTGCCAGCTACTTTACAAATACTCTTATTCTTCCTGTAATAAATGGACCAACGGAAGGCCTGATGCTGATCTACGTCTCCCACCTTTTTACCTTTTTTACTGGTAATTTACTTAAGCAAGACTTGATATTCAAATAACTTATTGTTTCTTTAGGTTTTATTACGTTCTTCTAAGATAAGCAATTCTATTCCCCAATTTAGGTGCTGAATGGTGGGCCCAAGATTTCCGGAAATCCCTCCCTCTTATTAGTTTGGTTCCACTTCCATTTGTTCCAGGTATGTTACTTTAGGAACTACGAATGCCTTCTCCATTTATTTTGTGTATTATTTGCTCTATTTCGATAATGACTACTAGCATAGGTATGTACAATTTACTTTACTCTTTTTCTGCTGGAGTGTGAGTTACAACTTACATTGGTAGCAGTGTTGCCAATATAGTACTCCCTCTGTAAAGAAATATAAGAGCGTTTAGATCAGTAGTGATCTAAACGCTCTTATATTTCTTTACGGAGGGAGTAGTACACAAGTAATCCACACGACTATTAATAGAAACTGTTTCTGATTTGTTTTGCTTTCACTTGTATCAGAAATCCCCTTATATGTTATCGTGCTGATTCTGATGATCATGTTTGCTGTAATACCAACAGTTGGATCCAAGTGAGTTTAAATTCCTTTGTATTTTATTTTTCGAGTAACTTATTTCATGGCCCCATGACATGAAGTTAACAAATGACTGATTCCTACGCCTGTCGCGCAATTCTTCTCTGCGTTTAATACCCAAAACTGCTGTGAAATTGCTTGCAAATAATTGTATCTTCTTGTTTCATGAACCAGTGCCCTTGCAAGTGATTTGTTTGTAGCATTTACCGCATGTCCACTAAACAGTTCCAGAGCAATAAGCCAATAATCACCAATGTGCTACATATTTCTTACTGATATTTCTTGCTTACACATGACTGATTCTCCTGTCATGCAGTATTGGTAATGTCCAAAAAGTAGTTGATGCACGGAAAGGGAGCATGGAACTAGCATTAGCAATGGTAAGGTTTTGGAATTTCCTGTATGTAAAATACTTAAAGCTTGTAATCTTTTGGGTTGTAGATTCCTGGACTAGAGTGCTTTTGAAAACTCTGTAGGCTTTAGGTTGTAGATTCCTGGACTAGAGTGCTTTTGAAAACTCTAGGCCATCCATCCATTTGAACTTCAAGAAGCAAGCAATGATTTGAATATTTGATATGTATAGTCTTGACTTTGTGTATATGTGCATATGAATAGTCTTTGTTATCATCAAGCTTGTATTTTTTTTTACCAGAAACTGTAGAAGAAGCCCTGACGGTGCAATTTTATTGATAAAATATACACAAAAGCTTGTATGTCTTTGGACAAGAAAATTACAAATGCATAATATTGTATAAACAACTAGTTCGCCCCAAAGTTTATAACTAGAGCATCTAAAATGGCAAAGTCAGGTCTTAGCTGTTGGGTTTAATTTTGTAGCCATTATTTTATCTTGGACAGGTGCAGCTCTTACAAATATTCTGCATCCGAGCAGTCCAAGTTCCATGTGATTATTTTAAATATTTAATTCAATCTGGAAGGCTGAAATCTTGTTTACAAGAACAATACTGAATTTTCGCTTTATCTTCTTACATTCCATGCACATTTTAATCCTTGTATTTTACATTTGGGCTGCAGCTCCTTCCGTTTATTGCGCTGTTAGCTGGAGTTGCTGTCTGGTATGGGATCAGAAAGTCTAATCATTGTTTATTGTACAAAATATAACTCTCTGAATGTAACACTAGTTTTATTTATCTTCTTGTGTAGGTGTTATCTCTCTCCTTCAGATATCATGAAGAACCAGCCACATCTGCTTGTGATTGGAACTGGTTCTGCTTTTGGATATTTGGTTGTAAGTTCCTTTTCTGTTGTTGAGTTCGACTTGCTCAATAGTTTGTAATATGGAATAATGTGCTTTCATATTTACGATATTTGTCCTGCTAAATCGCACGGTGTCTGTCTACTTTTCCTTCTAAAACACAATATGTTACATATGTACAAAATTATGCATTATGAAAAGAAGGAAAAAAATGTTAGGGTTCACAAGTTCCATAGTATTTGCATGTTGGATGTTTTTTTACTTCTAGATGTAGATCCAGTGCACCACAAGATCGACTGCCTTCCAAAAAGCAGGCGATCCCTTTTTTTCCTTGGCATGGATTAAACTCTGAACTGACCAAGCATCAAAACTTCCAGACGAAATGATTGTCCAAGTGCTGTTATCTTGGTAGTTCTGGTTGCTACCTGGAAGTAGACTACACACCTTCAGCATCTGCCACCAAGTGCAACCTTATTAGTGTTCTGATTGAAAGGAAACTATGTAACTTTGTACATCAAACAAACTACAAATGTTCAAATGTAATCTGTTGCTACATCTTCTAACCATTGATTTCAATAAGAAGGTAAGGTATAATTCTGATTTCAACGTACGTATTTTTTTTCTAAATTAGTTCATGTAGATATGGACGGGAACGTATGGCTCTCGGGTGTAATTACACCCGATTTTTTTAAAAAAATTTAGTAATTTGTATGGAAGTCCAAAAAATCTGAAACTTTTTACGAATAAAGTAGATTTATTGTTGCACTCGTATAAAAACTTTCGCGAAGAAATGACTTTCATGTTGTTGTGGACGTAAAAAAAAATTTGTCGCTATATACGCCGTACTGTTCATGCTATTGTTAGAGAATATTTGTCATTTTTGTCAGAGAATATTTTGTTGCAGAATATTTTTGTACGCCAGAAACGACAGCTCAAGTTTGTTGGGAAAAAGTTTTGGAACGTTTTGACTTTTTCTGAATTTTTTAAAAATAAAATATGTAACCAGGTGTAATTACCACCATGTTCCAAAGGGTATTTTCCATGTAGATATGATCTAGTATCACTTAATCTGAAACTTATTGCTTTCGGTATAATTCTGATTTCAACGTATTTTTTTCTAAATTATTGATTCGTGTACATATGATCTAGTATCACTTAATCTGAAACTGATTGCTTTCGAAACTTCGATTCTGTGATTTGAGATGATAAACTCAGAAATGTTGACAAACGGTGTGCAAGTTGAGTTATATGTGGGAAACTGGATAGTTCTGTTATCCACCTGGACATATGACACATGGGAAAGCAAATCACCTTACAACTAACATAGGCCACAGATTGAACTCATGTTCTGTGCTGCATGCAGTGGCACTCCATTTTCTGAATAAGCATCTAATGACACCCACTTCATCCATGTTATTTGTGCTACTGCATGTTGCTTTTCCGTGATGATGCGGGTTTAGGATTGACTTGAAAGTGGCATGCATAGCGCATAAACTAACCTCTGATCATTCTTTTTTTTTTCCTGGAATTGCTACTTATTTTTCCATAATATAAATAAACTTGCTATGCATGGACAGGGAAGGATGATACTTGCTCATTTATGTGACGAGCCCAAAGGTCTAAAAACAGGAATGTGCATGGTATGTCTATGTTGTGCTGTGTCATGTTTTCGCTCTGCTACATACAAAGTGTAAGAATAATTCAAAATAGTGACTAAATATCTCTTTTTTCAGGCTCTGGTGTTTCTCCCTTTTGCTATCGCAAATGCTCTCACTGCAAAGATTAACAATGGGCAAGTTTTTTTATGTTTGCCGCGCCTAGTAATGCTAATCGGAACTAGTTAAGCTAAACGATGCATCGTTTTTATTGACAGGACTCCTTTGGCCGATGAGCTTTTGGTTATTCTTCTGTATTGTGCAACCTCAGGTGAAGTACTGCACTCCAACATTTAGTTTGAAATGTTGAAAGCTCAAGCGTTTGACCATCTCAGCTGAATAGCTTTGCATCTTTTTTGCAACCTTAAGTGACATATATAAATGTCCAACCATCTCATGTCTTGTTTATTTGTAACAGTGGGTCTTTACATGCATCTCGCCATTTCGGTTTGTCATGAAATCAAGGATGCTCTTGGAATCTATTGCTTCAGGTCTGGAAATCTCACATGTTCTTTTTTTGACACAATGAAATCTCCTGTGTCATCTTACCATTCTAAAAAGTACCATATCTCAACACCATTTTTTTACTGTTTCACAGGATAACCAGAAAAGAGGCTTGAATTTGCCTGAATCCCTACCTAGCATGGGAAGCATTCAGCCTTCCAGACATTGTCTATCTGCCATTTACAAGTCTAACGTTACAACAACGCATAGCCGTGGATGCTGAACGAATGCTGTCTCTGGAACTCCACGGCCAGCGGTTATTCAGCATGTTAAATGCAGATAGATATATCTTGTGTGGACTGTAATGCAGATTGTGTTAAGTAGCGTATGTACATGTTGTGCCGTCAGTGTAATGTACATCATGGTTGACAGAGCTACAGAAGCAGTAGCTTTCTAAACTGAAACTAGATGGTGGGACAAGATGTGTTGGACTCCGAGAGAACTTGATGTTGGATGTATCTTTTATGGGGTGCAAATCCTTGTCTAGCCAACTTTTTACTTTTTCTTTTAGACGGAGTTGATCACCGGATAGCGAGTGTAATTTTGGGTGGTGAGAACCGTCCTGAGAACCTAATTTACATGGCTTGTACCTTTCCTTTTAGAACAGCATGGGAAGTCAAGAAATTCGTTTTGGGATAGCGACACACCTTATCGTACATCCCATATTAATATTGGATGGAGGGAGTAGGTAACTATAATTTTATTAACAAAAAAAATTACACACCTAATTTCAATTGTTGGTTGCTTGCATATGTTCATAATAACAAAGAAAATTATCAAAAAAAATCACTAAGACTATTTTTCCTTGTACTTTTAAGTAAATCTACGGGCTAGAATGACAAGTAAGGAGGTGCTTGGTTGAGCAAAAGCGCTTGCATCCGGCAAAACCAACGAATTAGTTCAGCTCTGGCCAGAAGATTAACATTAAAAGAGATGGATTTGTACTACGTTGTAGCCTGCAAACTTGTCCGCTTTGCATCCCTAAGCAAAAGGTAACGTAAACACAATACATTGATATCACAAATGAAATGGGGAAAACCGATACGCTGATATCGCAAATGTAATGGGGAAAACCGAAATTCATTTGTTTCCTGAATGCAATTGTATGCAAATGCAGTGCCATTGTTGGTCAAGAGAACATCATCTGAAATATAAAATATACGGGGGAGGCGTTTTGGCTCCCGGGTGCATTTGCACCCGGATGAACAGTACCTCGATTTTTTTTTTAAAATGTTTTCAAAAAATTCTGAAAATTTTTGTAGATGATCATGTTGGTGTCGCAAGCATGCTTGACAATTTTCATGCGGAACGGAGCAGCGGTGTTTCGTCGGTGAAAAAAAACAAATTTTGGGTGACATTTTGGGGTGACATTTGGTCTTTGATTTGTTTTTTTTGCGCAGGCCAAAATGCTTAACCTTTTTGTCTCAAAATTTACAGGTAGCATTTGTATGTGACAAAGATCACAAAAAAAATTTGTCTCAATTTTTTCGAAATTTGAATTTTTTTTTTTGGCCCCGGGAGCATATGCACCCGGGAGCCAAATTGACTTTCCGGCCTATACAAATCCTAAAAAACTCTATGCTCCCTACAAAAAAGAGGCCGTGAGCGCTCCGGGCTACCTTCCCGTGGTGTACCCTACATGTCAGTTGGGGGGCCACTTTCCCCTTCCAGTTTCTTCTCAGCTGCACACCACTATGTAGCTACCACCACCCAGCAGACGGTGGTTTTTCAACATCGATCTGCATTGCTCTGGCGGCGGCCAACGCTTCTCGACATTCCTTGCCCCTGCTGAATTGCACTGCATCAAAAGCCCAACAGCCGAAGCCTCCTCAACCCTGCATTGATCTCCTTTCCTATGTTGTGATTTCTCACTCGTGCTCCTTTTTGGTGCAAATACACTTGCACATAACTACTACTTGCTATATGTGATGTGTTCACATGCATCTGATTCCTTTAAGCCCCCCGTCCGGAATTACTTGTCGTAGAAGTGGATAAAAATGGATGTATCTAGAACTAAAGTACGTCTAGATACATCCATTTGTCCGACAAGTATTTTCGGACGGAGGGAGTAGATAATAAGCATGACAAGGCCTTCAGCTCTGTCCTTTTTCTTTCTTACTAATTCACCATCATGTTTTTTTTAAGAATCACCACTGCGTTTTACCAACCTCTGTATTGTTGTATATCGTTGCTCATTAGGAGTATCATTGTTCTCCCTTTATGCCCATAGTCATCCATCTTAACTAATAGCTTATATTATTATACTTTTTACATTCTTTCATATGAACATGTTGATGTAGATGGTTCTATCTGTGCTTGTTCTTCTGTTGGCTCTATGGGCATGTTGAGGCACAGGGTTAATTAGTATGTGGACTTCAGTTTAATTTTGGCTCATGAATGGGCATGATGTATATAAGAATTTGTGTGAACTGTGTCAATATGAAACATGAGTCCACTTTGAATCTTATTATCGAGTCCCAATGTGTGTTGTAGTTAATTTCAGTCCATTCACAATCTTATTATTGAGTACATAATATAATGTTTAATTGGTTGGTCACGAACTGAATTTTGATTTCGTAGGAAATGCAAACACTAGCCAACGTGAATTGCCAAATGTTTGGTGAGTCATTTGGCCACAAACCATATGGTAGCCTAACATTTTGCGACTTTTAGGTAGACTCTATGGCTACAAACCAAACAACATATAATAGACAATGTTTTGGTCCACCTTTGCTTGGTCATGCCAAAAATTTGGTAGGGCGACGTGGGGCTCAATCCAAAGTTCCAAACCGAGTATTACAAATTTGTTTGGAAATTGGTTAGGTGGTATTCGTCATAAGCTGAAGGGCCAAATCCATGTGAGAGTTTGTGCCATTCTCTGGGCAATGTGGAATTGTCAGAGTGATTGCGTTTTTAAACAGATCATCTACTCCTAATTTCTTGCAGATTATCTATAGTGCTATAGCTTCAATCCATATGTGATCATCAGTGCAACATGTGGACGCACATGGGCTTATGGCCTCTGGGTGCAGCCGGCTAAAAATGGTTGCGCAGGGTTTGTTCAAGCAGTTTAGCTGGCGAGCCACTCATAGATTATGTGGATGAACTATGTAATCTCGGGGTCCGATCGGTTGTGGTTGTGTTTTTCTTTCTTTATTTATTTTACTGCATGGTACTCGGTGACTATAACTTGATTCATGTTTAATAAAATGGTTGTGTGCATCCTGGGATACAGAGGCCGGGGTACTCTCCTTTTCGAAAATAGAATGCGGGGCGAGGGGAGCTAATTTTGCTTCCTTTGCTTTATCCATTGTGTGATTTATCTATTTATTTGCATGACACATTTTATTCTGGAAAATTGTGTTGGGGGAGTTGATAACACGAAGTAGAGCTAACTAGTTATTTGGGGAGTAGACTATTTTCGAGTCTTGTGGAAAAATAAAAGTAGAGTATGGTCTATCTAGCTTCTTCAATTTTGTAGCATGATGTGAGGATTTGATAAATGCTTTTATTTTGGTTTCGGTAATAGAATGAATTGATGAAGGTTGGTGATAAACCCTTAACTTAGTCATGAACCTATAATTTGAGAAATAGGGTATGTTGCTGGCATATATGGATGTATGTTGTCAGTTTTGTGAGCATCGATCACCTGGTTGCCTTGCTATGATAAGTCAATCTACCCATGCATATTCACAATTTAGTGCAAATCTCAAGATATATGGCAATACATGAATCTAAATGCTATGTTTCACATTAAATTTTCAAATTACGAGACACGATGAGGGTTATCACATATGTGCAGTATATGCAGTCAAAGAACTGTAACCATTGATTTAGCACCATCTTATGAAGTCTAACAAAGCAAACTTCAACTTACTTTATGCTTTTATCTGACGATTTCTGATGTGAATGAGAAGACACCACCCATTTGGCCATTTCTGGTTGAAAGATTTGTCCTGAATTTCAATGCTTCCAATGAGCTCATATGATGTATCAGTAAAAGATATACACCCTGCACTAGAAATTATAAGAACAATTACATAGTTGGTACTTGATAGCATATTAGAAGACTTATGTTGTTTTATTTGCACTGTAACTTGTCATTGGACTTGAATGTAAGTACATGGTGATTTCATATCTTTGCATCACCATACATGGGCTAAATGAATTTTATATTGATCCCTCCGCTATTATTGGCCATCTTCATTTCTCTATGTTTTGGGATAAATGTTGTTGTTTATTGATGGCAGTGAGATCCAAGATGGAACAAATTCTAAGCTATTGTTTAGATAAAGGTCTTCTTTACCCATTCAATTTGGTTTCAGTTACTGATGATTCACACATTGTGATGTCACGTGGTTGGCAACCGATACTTGCTGACCTAGTGGGTATGAGTGGTTGGGACCCACCACCCCCAACTAAAATGATTCCTTCATGTTATGTATCATGATATGTTTAGTACTGTGTCAATGATCATTACGGTCCAACTGTAAATGTGAACAAGCGACAATGGCCTAATTTTGATTAAAAGGTGTTTAAAAGTTGTACTTGATTTTAGAATAGATGTGGAGATACTAGGATTTCTTTGGCTAGTGTCTTGAATAATGGGCAGGATATAATTGGTTTTAGAAAAAAACAATAGGAGGACTGCATGTTCAGCATAAAAAAAGTTTTCACAGATAGATCTTTTTACAAGAACGGAATGTAGGACATATGCCCTAGAGGCAATAATAAATGTTATTGATTATCTCCCTGTTCATAATTATGTTTATGTTCCATGCTATAACTGCAATGATTCTCGAGTCTGCAAATAAAACGAGGCTTGGAGGGAAACTCATGTGCACGTGTGGGATAATAAACGGTAAAAAATATTCCTAGTCAAGCCTCTATGACTGGCTCAAGTATTGCATGATGATCCTGTTTTCCTGATCATGGGCATGACTATGCCGGCAATTTTGAGGGCACAATTGTTGGTAGAACACTTGTGTTGAATCGACCCGAATTGATGTTATGCTATGAGATACATTCGTCATTAGTTAATGGTTAATAACACAGAGATGGTTAATGTTTGCATGATTCCTTAGACCATGAGAGTATCGAGTTTCTTCATGCTTGCTTCATGAACTTTGGGGTTTGTTAAACGTCATCCGTAAATGGGTGGCTATTACGGCGGCTTACGGGTTCATGGAAAAGTATGTCAAGTAACTTGATAGCTCAAGATTGGGATTTGCTCCTCCGACGATGGAGAGATATCTCTGGGCCCTCTCGGTGTTACGGTATCCATCATCGTCTGGCCAGACACTTTGTGATTTGATCACGGGGATGCCGGAACACGGGAACGAGAAAAGAGAACAATACCGGTAACGAGGTAACTGGCATAGTGGACAAGTTGTTGATCCACGGGGATGCCTACATGTCTCACCTCGGGTATTTGTAACATATCGCGAAGCAACAGGAATAGCACACGGCAACTGGAGGTTCACTCGAATATTCATTCGTGTGGGTATAGGGGTCAATATGGGTGTCCACGGCTCCGATGTTGATCATTGATCGGAAGGGGTTCCGGGTCATGTCTATGCTTCACCGAACCTATAGGGTCACACACTTAAGGGTCATCTATCTGCTGAATACTAGACGGGGAGTCTGAGAGAAAATCACCGAAAAAGTTTCGGACGAAACGGAAACGTTCCGGAGAGGATATCGGAATAGTTCCGGTGAAACCGAAAAGTTGTTTCGGAGTACACCATAAAGTCAAAATGGTTTCGGCAGATGCCTGATAATTCTTGGAGGGTGCCAGAATCGTTCTGGAAACTTTCTGGAATTTTCCGGGATGAAAACCGGAAATGTTCCGGAGCTGCCGAAACCGCTTCAGATGCTTTTCGCAGATGAAAATCACTAAACCGGAATTGTTCCGGCTCGCGTTGAAAATTATTTTGGTGGGTACTGGAAATGTTCTAAGCCCACATGAATATTTTCAGTTCGATCAGACGCTGAAAAATGTCGTCGTGAATAGTGAAAGTGCTTTTTGGGATATTTATGGAAAAGTCACCTTTTGGGATATTTTCCCAAAAGGTTTCTAGAAGGCTTGGGGGCCAAGAAACCCTACCCCTTGGATTTCCTATAAATAGAGGTGGAGGGGCTGCCTCCACACTCACTCCTTCTCACATATAAGTGCCATGACATTTCTGGCTTCTCTCTCCCTCCCAGCGAAATAGTTTCGTAGAGCCGAAAGGCTGTCTGGGTTCCGGTGGGGACTAGTTCTGGACGGCGAAGCCCTGCCGGATAGATGACACCGTATGTGTGCAACCCCGTAGAGAGGTCGTAGGTTCGATCTTTTTGCCCGAGGGGCTGTTCGAGGGTCCTCCCGAAGGGCTGTCCGAGTTTCTGTCCGAGTTTCGGGGGTCCTCCCGAAGGGCTGTCCGTGAGGCCTCCCGGAGGGCTGTCCGAGGATCCGTCCGGTGGGACTATCCGAAAGACTGTCCAGAGGCCTCCCGGAGGGCTGTCCGAGGATCCGTCCGGTGGGACTATCCGAAAGACTGTCCAGAGGCCTCCCGGAGGGCTGTCCGAGGATCCGTCCGGTGGGACTATCCGAGGGACTGTCCCAAGGCCTCTCGAAGGGCTGCCCGGAGATCCGTCCGGTGAGCTGACGAGGGAGTACATCCTCGCGGTTGGGAGGTTGTAAAATCCTAGCTGCGGGGATCTGCACCGCCGATCGTCATCGACTCTACTTCCGCTTCGCTACGAGTCGGTAACGAAATAGATCAAACCTTGTATGCAGTCTCCATAGTGATCCTGGGCTGGTACGTAGGTCGGAAATTTTTTGTTTTCTGCTTCGTTACCCTACAGTGGCATCAAGAGCCGTGCTATGCGTAGATGCAGGTTGCGATCTAGAATACATAGAGATGTATGGGTGTTGCACAATATAATTAGGTAGTAGATGAGTTCTATTACTGAAAATTATTTGTGCGGGTAGCAGATGAAATCTGTTACCCGATGTTCTTGTTGCTTCCCTAGAATTTGCATATTTCTGATCTTGATAACAGTATGGTGGAGTTTCAATGTTCTGGCAATCCGCGATCCTGATTGATCAACGAAGTGCTAACAGTTCATTGAATTCCACCGTAGTTAAAAAGAAAGATGAAATTTCGCAGACGAAAGGGCAATGCAGATATGATCTGCACGGGGGTCACGCGTATGACGAAGTTTAGTATGGGGCTCGAGATTTTATTATCTCGTGTTTCATACACCCCGCAATGTTAATCAAGCGACTTGGATTATCATGCTTGATGATGGACGTTGGTAGCTTCGGTTTGTTTCGAAACCTTAGAAGCCACGAAAAATAAAATTTTGCATGAACCGATTAGAGGCGTCTAACTTGGTTTTGCAGGATGGTTTGCATGTGCATGTGATGTGGTATAGCAGTGCTCATTATAATTTGATTATGTATGAGATGACTATATAATGTAAATTGATTAACATGACCTGCGTGTCATGATTCGGCATGATGGCTGGAGCCATATGATTGTCACTTTAATGACCTGCGTGTCAACCTTCAGTAATGCACTTATTTTATTAGCTATAGAGATAGCAATATTATCTGGTGCATCGACAAGGTGGTGGCAATATTCGCAAAGGTGAACACCGACGCAAATGCCGGAGACGAAGAAATACAAGACTTCTCCGTCAGAAAGGGCTATACCATATAATGCTATTATGAATTGCCTGAGATGTTTATCCCTTATGATGCACCCTTTTGATTGCGCGGTAGTTGCTTTTATTAGGGTGATCTCTCACAAAAATATCAAGTAGTTAGTGTTCTCCCAAGTGTAGCACCGTCACGGCACTTTTCTTTTCGGGGTATCACATGGATGCATGGGTACGAACGATTAGACATGTGTGAGGCGGGTGAGTTGAGACCTCGCAGCAAGATCACTTGGTTGTCTTGACGTTCAGGCATGAAAGTCATGAGCTCGGAACACACGCATCGAAAGATGAACAAGAATCACATAGAGATGTGATTGGCAAGTTGGCCTACCAAATGAAATTCTCGTCACTTGAGATGGATGCATCCTTGGCGTTGAATTGAAATTTGGATCTTGAATCACTCACAATCAATTATGAGAGATATTGATTTGAGTGGGAGCGCACTGTAGAATTACCTTGTTTAATTCTCAGTGCAATTAATCTTGAACACTGTCTAAGTGTGATTTGCATAATAAGTAGAATAATGGCTCGCGTTTCCACCTTCCCTATTAAAATTGAATAGCTGTTAAATATCTGGTTAAAACTTTACGGTTGGTAACGTAATGTGAGGATTGTCCTCAAGAGTGCCGAGAAGGACTTTGTCCTATCGCATACTTTCGGTATTCTCCCACTAATGCTATGGATGATATGACTCTCGTCCTTCGATCCAAAAGCTAAAATTCCGTTACGGTCAAGTGAAATATGTTTGCTTCCATGAGACCCGAACTTCGAAAGTTGTGGGATAGTTATGTGATATTCATGGAACTGAAAATTAATTTTCAGATACAAACAAAGGCTGAAAGATATGAGATATCTAAAGCCATGTTTGTTTGCAAACTATTAGTAAAAGTGTTTACTAGGCATTTGACTGATAAGAGGGGATCCAGAAGAACGCCTGTCATATGATGATGGTGAATAATACGACAACTTAAAGAGAAAGGAAGTGTCCGAAGGGTGTTAGTGAAACTTTCACGCCTAGGAAGTCCGGGGCTAACGCCACTCTTAAGTTGGGTGCTTCTTCTGAGAGTAGAAGAAATACTGAAAGTTAAAACTATTAGAAGTATAAAGGCAAAAGGAAAGGAGACTGGAATATCCAGCTCATGTATGAATGTCATACAGGTTTTTGATGTATAGAAGGCTGGTCAAAGATATAGTTCTTGGGAATTATGGTTAAACATGTTAATCACTAATTCTTGGGTATTGTGAGTTAATCACAAAGATACCCGCTCGATTGCATTCTGTTGCAACTTGATGTAAGAACTACTATGGCCTGAAAGACTAGCCAGGAATGAGGTTTAGATACACGCAGGGAACATAGTAAATGTTACTATGCCTTCCATAGGTGTATTCCCGATGTATTTACTTTCATAAATCATTTTAGAGTTTTACACACTCTAGCCCATTGCATAAAGTATCTTGCAAGAAGGTTGTTCATAAGAGAACTTTTAATGTTCGGAGTTATGAATAACAAAAGGGCCATACTTTCATTATGAATGAGAAGTATGTTATGAATATTGATAATAATACATTACCTCTGTATTTACTTTCATAAATCATTTTAGAGTTTTACACACTCTAGCCCATTGCATAAAGTATCTTGCAAGAAGGTTGTTCATAAGAGAACTTTTAATGTTCGGAGTTATGAATAACAAAAGGGCCATACTTTCATTATGAATGAGAAGTATGTTATGAATATTGATAATAATACATTACCTCTGTATTTACTTTCATAAATCATTTTAGAGTTTTACACACTCTAGCCCTTTGCATAAGGTATTTTGCAAGAAGGTTATTCATAAGAGAACTTTTGATGTTCGGTGTTATGAATAACATGAAGGGCCATGCTTCCATACAAGATGGGATGTATGTTATGAATATTGATGGAAATATGATACATCCATAACACTGACGCTAAATGTCGCAAGACTAAAAGAATACCACACAAGTGTGGCACTGCATTTGGTCACATTGGAGAAACCCGCATGGAAAATTCCATTGTGATGGATTTTGAAGTCGTTTGATTTTGAATCATCTGACACTTGCAACTTTCCTCTGAAAAGTGAAGTGACTGAAATACCATTCACAGACCATAAGGAACGAGCAAAGAACATATTGGTGATCATACATTATGATGTGTGTAGTCCAATAAATGTTGTTGCAAGTAGTGGAGTTATCTATCTTCAGAAATGACTCAAGTAGATATATGGATATTTACTTGTTGAGACGTAAGTCTGGATCTTTTGAATTCATTCATAAGGTTTTCAAAAATGAAGTAGAAGTTATTGTAACAAGAAAATTATGTTTCTACAATTCGATTGCAGAAAGGAATATTTGAGTTACAAGTTTAGCGAATGTCTGATGAGTTGTGAAAGGGGTTTCATAACTTGCACCTCCCGGAACACCACTGCAAGTGGAGAGTCTGTGTAGATGTAATCGAACCATTCATGACATGGTAAGATCAAAGATGACATAAATAAATTTGCCATTACCCCTTTTAAAAGAGTGATGCTTTAGAGACTGCGGCTTTTACACTAAAAAGAGCTCCATCGGGTCTGTTGAAATGATGCCATGGTATGGTACGCCCAACCATGTTATATCTTTTCTTAACATTTGGAATATGGGGCTTGTGTAAAAGGTTACAAACCTATTTCAAATCAGGCAAGTGCTACTTTGTAAGGTTATCCCAAGTCATTGGGTATTCCCCACCACTATACCGAGGCAAAGGATTTTGCCGCAAAACGGTATGCTTTTAAAGAGAATAGTTCTTACAAAAGGCGAGTGGGAGGACAGTGCAACTCGACGAGATAACCAGTATCTTCGTCATCAGATCAAAGGAAAGAAACCTTGGAAGTGATTCCGGAGTTTCCTACTGCGACTGATACGGAAGTCTCTACAATAAAATGTATGGACTTCAGTCGAACTTGCAGCTAAACCACGTAGGCAAGGCTCGTGCAAACCTCTCAGGTGCGCAAACGAGATATTGTTGTTGGACAACAGTATACCTACGATACATAAGGAAGCGATGATGGGCCCTGACTCCGGAATTGGCTAAATGCCAATACAATCTGAGATAGTTTCCATATCAATGTTTCAAGATTAAAATCTTGATACACCTTTCGAAAGGCTTAGAGTCTAACGGATATTTATGGAACTAAAAACTGATACGGATAAAAATGTTTTATCCATAAAGCTCGACTTGTTGCAAAAACAAGTTCAAAGAGTTGACTACGATGAGATTGTCTCACCATAGCGATGCTTGAAGTCGGTTCGGGTTGAACTAGCAATTAATACATATTTCAATCATGAGATATGAAACATGGATGACAAAAGGATTTCCATCTGATGGGAATGAAACCTAGGACTTGTATGTGATACAGTCCAAAGTAATTTGTCGATCCAGAGGATGCTAGTAAGTATGCAAACTTCAGAGTTCCAGCGATGGACAGAAGAGAGCAAAGTGGAGTTGGAATCTTCGTTTTTGATGGAATGGTCAAAAGGGTTTTTGACTTCATTAAATGGGTATCGAAGATGCTTGTGATTCAAGAAAGTAAGTGGGAGCATAATAATATTTCTAAAAACCTTGTGTACTTAACACATTGTTAATTGGAAATAAATTTCTTGACACGAATTAGGACTTCATTTGAAAATAGTTTTTCGATGAAGTGCTTAGGCTAAATAGCCTTAATATTAGGCATGATGATCTATGGAGATAGATTTACCTAATGGGGCTAAGCTATGAATACATATTGACAAGGTGCTAAAACCTTTTAGCATTTAAAACGCCAAGGAGTGATTCTTGCCGAAGTCACATGGAAAGGGTTTTGCAAGACTCGGTGTCTCAAAACACTGATGAGCAAAATACATGATGGTGATTCCACACACTCTTGTGTTTGGATTAATCATGTATTCCATGGTATGTAAAAACAACCAGATATGTCCAATACTCCAAAGTTGTTGCGAGTATAGATACCATAGTGATCAAAGTACTGATCATGGGACAACAGTGAAAGATGTCATTAAGTACTAGAGCAGTACCGATGACATGGTTTCTCGCAAGTGGAGATCATGAAGAGTTCGTTGTAAAAGGTTACATCGATACAGTCTTCATCGATGCTCCATGCGATTTTCGATTTAAGTTGAGGGTTTTGTGATACACATCATGGTGGCACGGTAGTTGGAAATTGTTCCAAACAAGATACTGTGGCGAATTCTATAACAAAGGCTAAGTATGTTGACACTTAAGAAGTGACAAAGAAGTTGTTGAATCATATAGTTCATTCATGAACTTAGTATGGTTCCAAGATGGCTTTGGTCTATGGGACACTATTGTAGATAGCTGCTCCATAGCTCAGTCTGAGGAATCAGGTTTCGACCAATGATTCACACATATGCAAAGCCAAGTCCACACAAAATATGAATTTTGTGAAAGCGTGAAAACGCGGGGATATGCAAAGTTACACACGGAGCTGAAGTCGTCAGATCCGTTGGACATCAGGCTATACCACATGCGAAGCATATTTTACACCAGTATGCCATAGGTGTAAAGTGCATTAGCATTGACTAGATTATTGACTCTAGTGCAAGTGGGAGTCTGTAGGAGATATGCCCTAGAGGCAATAATAAATGTTATTGATTATCTCCCTGTTCATAATTATGTTTATGTTCCATGCTATAACTGCAATGATTCTCGAGTCTGCAAATAAAACGAGGCTTGGAGGGAAACTCATGTGCACGTGTGGGATAATAAACGGTAAAAAGTATTCCTAGTCAAGCCTCTATGACTGGCTCAAGTATTGCATGATGATCCTGTTTTCCTGATCATGGGCATGACTATGCCGGCAATTTTGAGGGCACAATTGTTGGTAGAACACTTGTGTTGAATCGACCCGAATTGATGTTATGCTATGAGATACATTCGTCATTAGTTAATGGTTAATAACACAGAGATGGTTAATGTTTGCATGATTCCTTAGACCATGAGAGTATCGAGTTTCTTCATGCTTGCTTCATGAACTTTGGGGTTTGTTAAACGTCATCCGTAAATGGGTGGCTATTACGGCGGCTTACGGGTTCATGGAAAAGTATGTCAAGTAACTTGATAGCTCAAGATTGGGATTTGCTCCTCCGACGATGGAGAGATATCTCTGGGCCCTCTCGGTGTTACGGTATCCATCATCGTCTGGCCAGACACTTTGTGATTTGATCACGGGGATGCCGGAACACGGGAACGAGAAAAGAGAACAATACCGGTAACGAGGTAACTGGCATAATGGACAAGTTGTTGATCCACGGGGATGCCTACATGTCTCACCTCGGGTATTTGTAACATATCGCGAAGCAACAGGAATAGCACACGGCAACTGGAGGTTCACTCGAATATTCATTCGTGTGGGTATAGGGGTCAATATGGGTGTCCACGGCTCCGATGTTGATCATTGATCGGAAGGGGTTCCGGGTCATGTCTATGCTTCACCGAACCTATAGGGTCACACACTTAAGGGTCATCTATCTGCTGAATACTAGACGGGGAGTCTGAGAGAAAATCACCGAAAAAGTTTCGGACGAAACGGAAACGTTCCGGAGAGGATATCGGAATAGTTCCGGTGAAACCGAAAAGTTGTTTCGGAGTACACCATAAAGTCAAAATGGTTTCGGCACATGCCTGATATATCTTGGAGGGTGTCAGAATCGTTCTGGAAACTTTCTGGAATTTTCCGGGATGAAAACCGGAAATGTTCCGGAGCTGCCGAAACCGCTTCAGATGCTTTTCGCAGATGAAAATCACTAAACCGGAATTGTTCCGGCTCGCGTTGAAAATTATTTTGGTGGGTACTGGAAATGTTCTAAGCCCACATGAATATTTTCAGTTCGATCAGACGCTGAAAAATGTCGTCGTGAATAGTGAAAGTGCTTTTTGGGATATTTATGGAAAAGTCACCTTTTGGGATATTTTCCCAAAAGGTTTCTAGAAGGCTTGGGGGCCAAGAAACCCTACCCCTTGGATTTCCTATAAATAGAGGTGGAGGGGCTGCCTCCACACTCACTCCTTCTCACATACAAGTGCCATGACATTTCTGGCTTCTCTCTCCCTCCCAGCGAAATAGTTTCGTAGAGCCGAAAGGCTGTCTGGGTTCCGGTGGGGACTAGTTCTGGACGGCGAAGCCCTGCCGGATAGATGACACCGTATGTGTGCAACCCCGTAGAGAGGTCGTAGGTTCGATCTTTTTGCCCGAGGGGCTGTTCGAGGGTCCTCCCGAAGGGCTGTCCGAGTTTCTGTCCGAGTTTCGGGGGTCCTCCCGAAGGGCTGTCCGTGAGGCCTCCCGGAGGGCTGTCCGAGGATCCGTCCGGTGGGACTATCCGAAAGACTGTCCAGAGGCCTCCCGGAGGGCTGTCCGAGGATCCGTCCGGTGGGACTATCCGAAAGACTGTCCAGAGGCCTCCCGGAGGGCTGTCCGAGGATCCGTCCGGTGGGACTATCCGAGGGACTGTCCCAAGGCCTCTCGAAGGGCTGCCCGGAGATCCGTCCGGTGAGCTGACGAGGGAGTACATCCTCGCGGTTGGGAGGTTGTAAAATCCTAGCTGCGGGGATCTGCACCGCCGATCGTCATCGACTCTACTTCCGCTTCGCTACGAGTCGGTAACGAAATAGATCAAACCTTGTATGCAGTCTCCATAGTGATCCTGGGCTGGTACGTAGGTCGGAAATTTTTTGTTTTCTGCTGCGTTACCCTACACGGAAATGGTTGATGTCCATTCCCCACTAAAGTATTTGTAGAAAGTCAAGGTGCATCTAACTCTTTTGTTGTTAGGTTTTGTTTCTGACCAAATAAGGATTGAACAAGAGAGGATAGTAAGGAAACAAAGGATGTCGCGAACTGAGCGCTCAGATGGTTATATTCCTTGTAGTGGAACCGACCCACCAAGGTTCAAGTCCTAGATTTGGCATTGGTAATCGCATTTTCCTGGATTTACTTCAGACCTTTCGGCGATGTGTGTTCAGTGGGAGGAGACATTCCCGTCGACTGCGAAGGCATCTGTGACAACTTCGTCGATCTCAAGATGATGTGCCGGGTCAGTCTCTTGGAGGTGCTCATAGAGGTAGGATGTGCGTATGTGCGTTCATAGGGGTGAGTGAGTGAGTGAGTGAGTGAGTGATATAAGAGGGATATAATAAAAACTTTCATGTAGATCACTAAATATGAAACGTATGGTTTAATGATATTGATGTCGTAATATGAAAGGATATTGGTTCATGATCATTGGTTAGTACAAATATCGGTATTAAAGTTTGTTATTAACTTCTCATCTAAGTGTTGGTCATGGCATGGTGGGGAGGTCCGAGCATTCTTAGGTCTGAAATGAAATTCTTGAGTGGTGTTATAATCGGGGGTGCACGATGGTTAACTCCTACCAACCTCCTCCCTAGGGGCATGCGAGTAGTACTTAGCTTCGAGGGCTAATAGGCTTTGCAATAAGTATGTGAGTTCTTTATGACTAATGTGAGTCCATGGATTATACGCACTCTCACCCTTCCGCAATTTGCTAGCCTCTTCGGTACCGTGCACTGCCCGATCTCACCTTAAGAGTTGGTACTAACTTCGCCTGTGCATCCAAACCCCGTGATATGATACGCTCTATCACACATAAGCCTCCTTATATCTTCCTCAAAACAGCCACCATACCTACCTATTATGGCATTTCCATAGCCATTCCGAGATATATTGCCATGCAACTTCCACCGTTCCGTCATATGACTTGTGTTCATGCATGATCATATAGCTGACATAGTATTTGTGGCTCAGCCACAGTTCATTATTTTCATACAAGTTATGCTAGATCATTGCACATACTGGTACACTGCCAGAGGCATTCATATAGAGTCATTCTATATAGTTTTTATCGAGTTGTAATATCTAGTTGTAAGTAAATAAAAGTGTGATGATAATCATTATTAGAGCATTGTCCCAGTGAGGAAAGGATGATGGAGACTATGATTCCCCCACAAGTCGGGATGAGACTCCGGACGAAAAATAAAAAAAGAGAAAAAGAGAGGCCAAAAAGTGCCCAACAAAAAAAATGAGAGAAAAAGAGAGAATGGGCAATGTTACTATCCTTTTCCACACTTGTGCTTCAGAGTAGCACCATGTTCTTCATATAGAGAGTCTCCTATTTTGTCATTTTCATATACTAGTGGGAATTTTTCGTTATAGAACTTGGCTTGTATATTCCGATGACGGGCTTCCTCAAATGCCCGAGGTCTTCATGAGCAAGCAAGTTGGATGCACACCCACTTAGTTTCAGCTGAGCTTTCATACACTTATAGCTCTTAATGCATCCGTTGCATGACAATCCCTACTCCTCGCATTGATATCGATTGATGGACATCTCCATAGTCCGTTGATCCGCCTAGTTGATGCGAGACTTTCTTCCTTTTTGACTTCTCCTATTGATCCCTATCACTGCATTCTATTCCACCTATAGTGCTATGTCCATGGTTCACGCTCATGTATTGCGTGAAGTTGAAAATGCTGAAGCGCGTTAGAAGTATGATCCAATTGCCTGGTTTAACACCGGGGTGCTCATGATTTATATTTATGCAATGAAGGCGGAGTCATGCCATGCTAACATGATGAAATGAGTGGGGAATAACATTCTTTAAGGATCGTATATTTTGAAAGTTTAATGATTATGCTTCTTATATTCACGGATATTATTATGTTAATGTTGTTAATTCATCGTTTCTCAATATTTATACCGTAAAGAGATTACGTGATAAACATGTTAGGTAGCATTCCACATAAAAAAATTCTGTTTTTATCATTTACCTACTCGAGGACGAGCAGGAATTAAGCTTGGGGATGCTGATACGTCTCCAACGTATCAATAATTTTTGATTGTTCCATGCTATTATAGTATCAATCTTGGATGTTTTATATGCAATTATATGCTATTTTATATCATTTTTGGGAACTAACCTATTAACCCAGTGCCTAGTGCTAGTTGCTGTTTTCTGCTTGTTTTTGGTTTTCCAAAAAATTAGTACCAAACGGAGTCCAAACGCTACAAAACTTTTTGACAATTTTTTCTGGACATAAGAGACCCTAGAAGATTCGGGAGGAGACCAGGCGGCAAACGAGGAGACGGCAAGCCAACAGGGCGCGCCCTGGGGGGTAGGCACACCCTGTTACCTTGTGGGCCCCACGTGGCTCCGTCTGACCTAATTCCACGTCTATAAATTCTCAAATATTTGGAAACCAACAGAGAGCCAACCGAAATAACTTTTCCGCCGCCGCAAGCTTCTGTTCTTCCTCTATCCCATCTGGAGGCCTTTTTCGTTTTACCAACCTCTCTATTGTTGTACATCGTTGCTCATTAGGAGTATCATTGTTCTCCCTTTATGCCCATAGTCATCCATCTTAATTAATAGCTTATATTATTATACTTTTAACATTCTTTCATATGGACATGTTGATGTAGATTGTTCTATCTGTGCTTGTTCTTCTATTGGCTCTATGGGCATGTTGAGGCACAGGGTTAATTAGTATGTGGACTTCAGTTTAATTTGACTCATGAATGGGCATGATGTATATAAGAATTTGTGTGAGCTGTGTCAATATGAAACATGAGTCCACTTTGAATCTTATTATTGAGTCCCAGTGTGTGTTGTAGTTAATTTCAGTCCATTCCCAATCTTATTATTGAGTACATAATATAATGTTTAATTGGTTGGTCACGAACTGAATTTTCATTTCGTAGGAAATGCAAACACTAGCCAACGTGAATTGCCAAATGTTTGGCGAGTCATTTGGCCACAAACCATATGGTAGCCTAACATTTTGCGACTTTTAGGCAGACTCTATGGCTACAAACCAAACAACATATAATAGACAATGTTTTGGTCCACCTTTGCTTGGTCATGCCAAAAATTTGGTACGGCGACATGGGGCTCAATCCAAACCGAGTATTACAAATTTGTTTGGAAACTGGTTAGGTGGTATTCGTCATAAGCTGAAGGGCCAAATCCGTGTGAGAGTTTGTGCCATTCTCTGGGCAATGTGGAATTGTCGGAGTGATTGTGTTTTTAAACAGATCATCTACTCCTAATTTCTTGCATATTATCTATAGTGCTATAGCTTCAATCCATATGTGGTCATCAGTGCAACATGTGGACGCACGGGACTTATGGCCTCTGGGTGAAGCTGGCTAAAAATGGTTGCGTAGGGTTTGTTCAACCAGTTTGGTTGCCGAGCCACTCATAGATTATGTGGATGAACTATGTAAGCTTGGGGTCCGATCGGTTGTGGTTGTGTTTTTCTTTCTTTATTTATTTTACTACATGGTACTCGGTGACTATAACTTGATTCATGTTTAATAAAATGGTTGTGTGCATCCTGGGATACAGAGGCCGGAGTACTCTCCTTTTCGAAAATTGAATGCGGGCCGAGGGGAGCTAATTTTGCTTCTTTTGCTTTATCCATTGTGTTGGGGTAGTTGATAACACGAAGTAGAGCTAACTAGTTATTTGGGGAGTAGACTATTTTTGAGTCTTGTGGAAAAATAAAAGTAGAGTATGGTCTATCAAGCTTCTTCAATTTTGTAGCATGATGTGAGAATTTGATAAATGCTTTTATTTTGGTTTCGATAATAGAATGAATTGATGAAGGTTGGTGATAAACCCTTAACTTAGTCATGAACCTATAATTTGAGAAATGGGGTATGTTGCTGGCATATATGGATGTATGTTATCAGTTTTGTGAGGATCGATCACCTGATTGCCTTGCTATGACAAGTCAATCTACCCATGCATATTCACAATTTAGTGCAAATCTCGAGATATATGGCAATACATGAATCTAAATGCTACGTTTCACATTAAATTTTCAAATTATGAGACACGATCAGGGTTATCACATATGTGCAGTATATGCAGTCAAAGAACTGTAACCATTGATTTAGCACCATCTTATGAAGTCTAACAAAGCAAACTTCAACTTACTTTATGCTTTTATCTGACGATTTCTAATCTGAATGAGAAGACACCACCCATTTGGCCATTTCTGGTTGAAAGATTTGTCCTAAATTTCAATGCTTCCAATGAGCTCATATGATGTATCAGTAAAAGATATACACCCTGCACTAGAAATTATAAGAACAATTACATAGTTGGTACTTGATAGCATGTTAGAAGACTTATGTTGTTTTATTTGCGTTGTAACTTGTCATTGGACTTGAATGTAAGTACATGGTGATTACATATCTTTGCATCACCATACATGGGCTAAATGAATTTTATATTGATCCCTCCACTATTATTGGCCATCTTCATTTCTCTATGTTTTGGGATAAATGTTGTTGTTTATTGATGACAGTGAGATCCAAGATGGAACAAATTCTAAGCTATTTTTTAGATAAAGGTCTTCTTTACCCATTCAATTTGGTTTCAGTTACTGATGATTCACACATTGTGATGTCACGTGGTTGGCAATCGATACTTGCTGACCTAGTGGGAATGAGTGGTTGGGATGCCCCCACACCCAACTAAAATGATTCCTTCATGTTATGTATCATGATATGTTTAGTACTTGTGTCAATGATCATTACGGTCCAACTGTAGATGGGAACAAGCGACAATGGCCTAATTTTGATTAAAAGGTGTTTAAAAGTTGTACTTGATTTTAGAATAGATGTGGAGATACTAGGATTTCTCTGGCTAGTGTCTTGAATAATGGGCAGGATATAATTGGTTTTAGAAAAGACAATAGGAGGACTGCATGTTCAGCATAAAAAAAAGTTTTCACAGATAAATCTTTTTACAAGAACGGAAATGGTTGATATCCATTCTCCACTAAAGTATTTGTAGAAACTCAAGGTGCATCTAACTCTTTTGTTGTTAGGTTTTGTTTCTAACCAAATAAAGACTGAACAAGAGAGGATAGTTAGGAAACAAAGGATGTCGGGAACTGAGCGCGCAGATGGTTATATTCCTTGTAGTGGAACCGACCCACCATGGTTCAAGTCCTAGATTTGGCATTGGTAAGCGCATTTTCCTGGATTTACTTCAGGCCTTTCGGCGGTGTGCGCTCAGTGGGAGGAGACATTCCCGTCAACTGCGAAGGCGTCTGTGACAACTTCGTCGATCTCAAGATGATGTGCCGGGTCAGTCTCTCGGAGGTGCTCATAGGGGTAGGATGTGCGTATGTGCGTTCATAGGGGTGAGTGAGTGTGTGTGTGTGTGTGTGTGTGTGTGTGTGTGTGTGTGTGTGTATGAGCGTATGCGTTTGTACTGTGTTAAAAAAAGGAAACAAAGGATGTCAATTGTGTAAATATTTTTATGTGTCAATCAATTATAACTCCAATGTTCAATAGCAAAATATACTTTAGGAGTCCTTCCCTGTGCATATGTTCTACATTCTGAAGTTACAAACCTAGATGATGACTTCGGCTTGGTGGATGCTCTTAAAGCACCGGGTCTTGAGCTCCAGGGTGAAACCCCTAGATTCGCCCTTCAATGGTTGCACTTGGCAATGGCGGTATTTATGCAGCATGTTCTTGTTGATGGCATTGCTTTGGAGTCTGCTTAGGCATGAAAACTCTAGACCCGGCCCTCAGTGGTTGGATCTGGCGGCTGCGGCGCCTGGGTCTTGTTTCCTTCCTAGAGGTTGTACTTTTGGAGAACATTTTTTGTAGTTTGTGTGATGGTGTAAGGTGTTGCTGCTTATATGTTGCAAGTTGTTGACCACATCAGTTTTCTTCATTCTTTTATAGTTTCCTCTTATTTTCTATTTTGTTGTTGTGTGCATCCTCTAGTCCGCAATGATCCGCGTGGACATGAGATGGACTAATCTAATTGTTGGGTAACGCAGCAGAAAACAAAAATTTTCCGACCTACGTACCAGCCCAGGATCACTATGGAGACTGCATACAAGGTTTGATCTGTTTCGTTACCGACTCGTAGCGCAGCGGAAGTAGAGTCGATGACGATCGGCGGTGCAGATCCCCGCAGCTAGGATTTACAACCTCCCAACCGCGAGGATGTACTCCCACGTCAGCTCACCGGACGGATCTCCGGGCAGCCCTTCGGGAGGCATCGGGACAGTCCCTCGGATAGTCCCACCGGACGGATCCTCGGACAGCCCTTCGGGAGGCCCCTGGACAGTCCCTCGGATAGTCCCACCGGACGGATCCTCGGACAGCCCTCCGGGAGGCCTCTGGACAGTCCTTCGGATAGTCCCACCGGACGGATCCTCGGACAGCCCTCCGGGAGGCCTCACGGACAGCCCTTCGGGCGGGTCACTCGGACAGCCCTTCGGGAGGACACCCGAAACTCAAACTGTAACTCGGACAGCCCTTCGGGAGGCACTCTCGAACTAAGACCGAAACTACGATCTCTCTACAGAGTTGCACACATACGGTGTCATCTATCCGGCAGGGCTTCGCCGTCCAGAACTAGTTCCCACCGGAACCCAGACAGCCTTTCGGCTCTACGAAACTATTTCGCTGGGAGGGAGAGAGAAGCCAGAAATGTCATGGCATGTGTATGTGAGAGCAAGGATCAAGCATATGGGGCTGCCTCCTCCCCTCTATTTATAGGAAAAACAAGGGGTAGGATGGGCATATCCAAAATGCCATGTCATCCCAAAATATCTTGGAAAGATATTTGTGGAAAGCCAACTTCCAACCATATCCATAAATCTGATTTCACTATTCACGACGACATTTTTCAGCGTCTGATCGAACTGAAAATATTCATGTGGGCTTAGAACATTTCCAGTACCCACCAAAATAATTTTCAACGCGAGCCGGAACAATTCCGGTTTAGTGATTTTCATCTGCGAAAAGCATCTGAAGCGGTTTCGGCAGCTCCGGAACATTTCCGGTTTTCATTCCGGAAAATTCCAGAAAGTTTCCAGAATGATTCTGGCACCCTCCAAGAATTATCAGGCATGTGCCGAAACCAATTTGACTTTATGGTGTACTCCGAAACAACTTTTCGGTTTAGTGATTTTCATCTGTGAAAAGCAACTAAAGTGGTTCCGGCAGTCCGGAACATTTCCGGTTTTTGTCTCTGAAAAATCTCAGAAGTTACCGGAACAATTCTGGTACCTTCCAATAATTTCCAGGCATGTGCCGAAACCAATTTGACTTTATGGAATACCCTGAAACAACTTTTCAGTTTCACCGGAACTATTCCTATATCCTCTCCGGAACGTTTCCGTTTCGTCCGAAACTTTTTCAGTGAATTTCTCTCAGACTCCCCGTCTAGTATTCAGCAGATAGATGACCCTTAAGCGTGTGACCCTATAGGTTCGGTGAAGTATAGACATGACCCGGAACACTTTCCGATCAATGATCAACATCGGAGCCGTGGACACCCATATTGACCCCTATACCCACACGAATGAATATTCGAGTGAACCTCCAGTTGCCGTGTGCTATTCCTGTTGCTTCGCGATATGTTACAATTACCCGAGGTGAGAAACATCGGCATCCTCGTGGATCAACACTTGTCCACAATGCCAGTTACCTCGTTGCCGGTATTGTTCTCTTTTCTCGTTCCCGTGTTCCGGCATCCCTGTGATCAAATCACCCTGTGTCTGGCCAGACGATGATGGATACCATAACACCGAGAGGGCCCAGAGATATCTCTCCATCGTCGGAGGAGCAAATCCCAATCTTGAGCTATCAAGTCCCTTGACATACTTTTCCATGAACCCGTAAGCCGCCGTAATAGCCACCCATTTACGGATGACGTTTAACAAACCCCAAAGTTCATGAAGCAAGCATGAAGAAACTCGACACTCTCATGGTCTAAGGAATTATGCAAACATTAACTTCTCTGTGTTATTAACCATAAACTTATGACGAATGTATCTCATAGCATAACATCAATCGGGTCGATTCAACACAAGTGTTCTACCAACAATTGTGCCCTCAAAATTGCCGGCATAGCCATGCCCATGATCAGGAAAACAGGATCATCATGCAATACTTGAGCCAGTCATAGAGGCTTGACTAGGAATACATTTTACCGTTTATTATCCCACACGTGCATATGAGTCTTCCTCCGAGCCTCGTGGTTATTGCAGACTCGAGAACCATAGCAGTTATAGCATGGAACATAAACCTAATTATGAACAGGGAGATAATCAATAACATTTATTATTGCCTCTAGGGCATATCTCCTACAGACTCCCACTTGCACTAGAGTCAATAATCTAGTCAATGCTAATGCACTTTACACCTATGGCATACTGGTGTAAAATATGCTTCGCATGTGGTATAGCCTGATATCCAACGGATCTGACGACTTCAGCTCCGTGTGTTACTTTGCATATCCTTGCGTTTTCACGCTTTCACAAAATTCATATTTTGTCTGGACTTGGCCTTGCATATGTGTTAATCATTGGTCGAAACCTGATTCCTCAGACTGAGCTATGGAGCAACTATCTGCAATAGTGTCCCATAGACCAAAGCCATCTTGGAACCATACTAAGTTCATGAATGAACTATATGATTCAACAACTTCTTTGTCGCTTCTTAAGCATCAACATACTTAGCCTTTGTTATAGAATTCGCCACAGTATCTTGTTTGGAACAATTTCCAACTACCGTGCCACCATATTGTGTATCACACAAAACCCTCAATTTAAATCGAAAATCGCATGGAGCATTGATGAAGACTGTATCGATGTAATCACTTACAACGAGCACTTCATAATCTCTACTTGCGAGAAAACATGTCATCAGCACTACTCTTAGCACTTAATGACATCTTTCACCGTTGTCCCATGATCAGTACTTTGATCACTATGGTATCTATACTCGCAACAACTTTGGAGTATTGGACATATCTGTTTGTTTTTACATACCATGGAATACATGGTTAATCCAAACACAAGAGTGTGTGGAATCTCCATCATGTATTTTACTCATCAGTGTTTTGGGACACCGAGTCTTGCAAAAACTCTTTCCATGTGACTTCGGCAAGAATCACTCCTTGGCGTTTTAAATGCTAAAAGGTTTTAGCATCTTGTCAATATGTATTCATTGCTTAGCCCCATTAGGTAAATCTATCTCCATAGATCATCATGCCTAATATTGAGGCTATTTAGCCTAAGCACTTCATTGAAAAACTATTTTCAAATGAAGTCCTAATTCGTGTCAAGAAATTTATTTCCAATTAACAATGTGTTAAGTACACAAGGTTTTTAGAAATATTATTATGCTCCCACTTACTTTCTTGAATCACAAGCATCTTCGATACCCATTTGATGAAGTCAAACCCCCTTGACCATTTCATCAAAAACGAAGATTCCAACTCCACTTTGCTCTCTTCTGTCCATCGCTGGAACTCTGAAGTTTGCATACTTACTAGCATCCTCTGGATCGACAAATTACTTTGGACTGTATCACATACAAGTCCTAGGTTTCATTTCCATCAGATGGAAATCTTTTTGTCATCCATGTTTCATATCTTATGATTGAAATATGTATTAATTGCTAGTTCAACCCGAACCGACTTCAAGCATCGCTACGGTGAGACAATCTCATCGTAGTCAACTCCTTGAACTTGTTATGGCAACAAGTCGAGCTTTATGGATAAAACATTTTATCCGTATCAGTTTTTAGTTCCATAAATATTCGTTAGACTCTAAGTCTTCCGAAAGGTGTATTAAGATTTTAATCTCGAATCACTTATATGGAAACTATCTCGGATTGTATTGGCATTTAGCCAATTCCGGAGTCAGGGCCCATCAACGCTTCCTTGTGTATTGTAGGTATACTGTTGTCTAACAACAATATCTCGTTTGCGCACCTGATAGGTTTGCACGAGCTTTGCCTACGTGGTTCAGCTGCAAGTTCGACCGAAGTCCATACATCTCATGTAGAGGCTTCCGTATCAGTCGCAGTAGGAAACTCCGGAATCACTTCCAAGGTTCCTTTCCTTTGACCTGATGACGAAGATACTGGTTATCTCGTCGAGTTGCACTGTCCTCCCACTCACCTTTTGTAAGAACTATTCTCTTTAAAAGCATACCGTTTTGCGGCAAAAATCCTTTGCCTCGGTATAGTGGTGGGGAAATACCCAATGACTTGGGATAACCTTACAAAGTAGCACTTGTCTGATTTGGAATAGGTTTGTAACCTTTTACACAAGCCCCATATTCCAAATGTTAAGAAAAGTTTTAACATGGTTGGGCGTACCATACCATGACGTCATTTCAACTGACCTGATGGATCTCTTTTCAGTGTAAAAACCGCAGTCTCTAAAGCATTACTTTAAAAGGGATAATGGCAATTTTATTTATGTCATCTTTGATCTTACCATGTCATAAATGGTTCGATTACATCTTCACGGACTTTCCACTTGCAGTGGTGTTCTGGGAGGTGTAAGTTATGAAACTCTTTTCACAACTCATCAGACATTCGCTAAACTTGTAACTCAAATATTCCTTTCTGCAATCGAATTGTAGAAACATAATTTTCTTGTTACAATATTTTCTTCTTCATTTTGAAAACCTTTCGAATGATTTCAAAAGATCCAGACTCATGTCTCATCAAGTAAATATCCATATATCTACTTGAGTCATTTCTGAAGATAGATAAATCCACTACTTGCAACAACATTTATTGGACTACACATCATAATGTATGATCACCAATATGTTCTATGCTCGTTCCTTATGGCCTGGGAACGGTATTTCAGTCACTTCACTTTTCAGAGGAAATTTGCAAGTGTTAGATGATTCAAAATCAAACGACTTCAAAATCCATCATAATGGAATTTCCATGCGGGTTTCTCCAATGTGACCAAATGCAGTGCCACACTTGTGTGGTATTCTTTTAGTCTTGCGACATTTAGCGTCAGTGTTTATGGATGTATCATATTACCATCAATATTCATAGCATACATCCCATCCTGTATGGAAGCATGGCCCTTCATGTTATTCATAACACCGAACATCATAAGTTCTCTTATGAACAACCTTCTTGCAAGATACCTTATGCAAAGGGCTAGAGTGTGAAACTCTAAAATGAATTATGAAAGTAAACCCAGAGGTAATGTATTAATATCAATATTCATAACATACATCTCATTCATAATGAAAATATGGCCCTTATGTTATTCATAACATCGAACATCAAAAGTTCTCTTATGAATAACCTTCTTGCAAGATACTTTATGCAATGGGCTAGAGTGTAAAACTCTAAAATGAATTATGAAAGTAAATACATAGGGAATACACCGTTGGAAGGTATAGTAACATTTACTATGTTCCCTGCGTGTATCTAAACCTCATTCCTGGCTAGTCTTTCAGGCCATAGTAGTTCTTCAATCGAGCTGCAACAGAATGCAATCGAGCGGGTATCTTTGTGATTTACTCACAATACCCAAGAATTAGTGATTAACATGTTTAACCATAATTCCTAAGAACTATATCTTTGACCAGCCTTCTTTACATCAAAAACTTGTATGACATTCATACATGAGCTGGATATTCCAGTCTTCTTTCCTTTTGCCATTATACTTCTAACAGTTTAACTTTCAGTATTTCTCCTACTCTCAGAAGAAGCACCCAACTTAAGAGTGGCGATAGCCCCGGACTTCCTAGGCGTGAAAGTTTCACTAACACCCTTCGGACACTTCCTTTCTCTTTAAGTTGTTGTTTTATTCACCATCATCATATGACTGGCGTTCTTCTGGATCCCTCTCTTATCAGTCTAATGCATAGTAAACTCCTTTACTAACAGTTTGCAAACAAATATTGCTTTGGATATCTCATATCTTTTAGCTTTTGTCTGTCTCTGAAAATGATTTTCAGATTCCATGAATATCACATAACTATCCAAACTTTTGAAGTTCGGGTCTCATGGAAGCAAACGCATTGCACTTGACTAAAACAGAATTCTAGCTTTTGGATCGAAGGACGAGAGTCACATGATCCATAGCATTAGCGGGAGAATACCGAAAGTATGCGATAGGACAAAGTCCTTCTCGGCACTCTAGAGGACAATCCTCACATTACGTTACCAGCCGTAAAGTTTTAACCAGATATTTAACAGCTATTCAATTTTAATAGGGAAGGTGGAAACGCGAGCCATTATTCTACAACTATTATGCAAACCACACTTAGACAGTGTTCAAAATTAATTGCACTGAGAATTAAACAAGTTAATTCTATAATGCGCTCCCACTCAAATCAATATCTCTCATAATTGATTGTGAGAGATTCAAGATCCAAATTACAATTCAACGCCAAGGATGTATCCATCTCAAGTGACGAGAATTGCAATCGGTAGGCCAACTTGCCAATCACATCTCTATGTGACTCTTGTTCATCTTTCGATGCGTGTGTTCCGAGCTCATGACTTTCATGCCTGAACGTCAAGACAACCAAGTGATCTCGCTGCGAGGTCTCAACTCACCCGCCTCACACATCCCTAATCGTTCGTACCCATGTATCCATGTGATACCCCGAAAAGTTAGGTGCCGTGACGGTGCTACACTTGGGAGAACACTAACTACTTGATATTTTTGTGAGAGATCACCCTAATAAAAGCGACTACCGCGCAATCAAAAGGGTGCATCATAAGGGATAAACATCTCAGGCAATTCATAATAGCAAGATATGCTATAGCCCTTTCTGACGGAGAACTCTTGTATTTCTTCGTCTCCGGCATTCGCGTCGGTGTTCACCTTCGCGAAGATTGCCACCACCTTGTCGATGCACCAGATAATATTGCTATCTCTATAGCTAATAAAATAAGTGCATTACTTAAGGTTGACACGCAAGTCATTAAAGTGACAATCATATGGCTCCAGCCATCATGCCGAATCATGACACGCAGGTCATGTTAATTTACATCATATAGTCATCTCATACATAATCGAATTAATATGAGCACTGCTATACCACATCATATGCACATGCAAACCATCCTGCAAAACCAAGTTAGACGCCTCTAATCGGTTCATGCAAAATTTTATTTTACGTGGCTTCTAAGGTTTCGAAACAAACCGAAGCTACCAACGTATTATCATCAAGTGTGATAATTCAAGTCGCTAGATTAACATCGCGGGGTGTATGAAACACGAGATAATTAAATCTCGAGCCCCATACTAAACTTCGTCATACGCATGACCCCCGTGCAGATCATATCTGCAATGCCCTTTCATCTGCGAATTTCATCTTTCTTTTGACTATGGCGGAACCCAAAGAACTGAAGCACTTCGTTGATCAATCAGGATCGCGGATTGCCAGAACTTTGTGAAATTCCACCATACTGTCTCGAGATTGAGCAAACGCAAATTCTAGGGAAGCAACAAGAACATCGGGTAACAGACTTCATCTGTCACCCGCACAAATAATTTTCAGCAATAGATCTCATCTACTACCTAATTATATTGTGCAACACCCATACATCTCTATGTATTCTAGATCGCAACCTGCATCTACGCATAGCACGGCTCTTGATGCCACTGTTGGGTAACGCAGCAGAAAACAAAAATTTTCCGACCTACGTACCAGCCCAGGATCACTATGGAGACTGCATACAAGGTTTGATCTATTTCGTTACCGACTCGTAGCGCAGCGGAAGTAGAGTCGATGACGATCGGCGGTGCAGATCCCCGCAGCTAGGATTTACAACCTCCCAACCGCGAGGATGTACTCCCACGTCAGCTCACCGGACGGATCTCCGGGCAGCCCTTCGGGAGGCATCGGGACAGTCCCTCGGATAGTCCCACCGGACGGATCCTCGGACAGCCCTTCGGGAGGCCCCTGGACAGTCCCTCGGATAGTCCCACCGGACGGATCCTCGGAGAGCCCTCCGGGAGGCCTCTGGACAGTCCTTCGGATAGTCCCACCGGACGGATCCTCGGACAGCCCTCCGGGAGGCCTCACGGACAGCCCTTCGGGCGGGTCACTCGGACAGCCCTTCGGGAGGACACCCGAAACTCAAACTGTAACTCGGACAGCCCTTCGGGAGGCACTCTCAAACTAAGACCGAAACTACGATCTCTCTACAGAGTTGCACACATACGGTGTCATCTATCCGGCAGGGCTTCGCCGTCCAGAACTAGTTCCCACCGGAACCCAGACAGCCTTTCGGCTCTACGAAACTATTTCGCTGGGAGGGAGAGAGAAGCCAGAAATGTCATGGCATGTGTATGTGAGAGCAAGGATCAAGCATATGGGGCTGCCTCCTCCCCTCTATTTATAGGAAAAACAAGGGGTAGGATGGGCATATCCAAAATGCCATGTCATCCCAAAATATCTTGGAAAGATATTTGTGGAAAGCCAACTTCCAACCATATCCATAAATCTGATTTCACTATTCACGACGACATTTTTCAGCGTCTGATCGAACTGAAAATATTCATGTGGGCTTAGAACATTTCCAGTACCCACCAAAATAATTTTCAACGCGAGCCGGAACAATTCCATCTTCATTTCTCTATGTTTTGGGATAAATGTTGTTGTTTATTGATGACAGTGAGATCCAAGATGGAACAAATTCTAAGCTATTTTTTAGATAAAGGTCTTCTTTACCCATTCAATTTGGTTTCAGTTACTGATGATTCACACATTGTGATGTCACGTGGTTGGCAATCGATACTTGCTGACCTAGTGGGAATGAGTGGTTGGGATGCCCCCACACCCAACTAAAATGATTCCTTCATGTTATGTATCATGATATGTTTAGTACTTGTGTCAATGATCATTACGGTCCAACTGTAGATGGGAACAAGCGACAATGGCCTAATTTTGATTAAAAGGTGTTTAAAAGTTGTACTTGATTTTAGAATAGATGTGGAGATACTAGGATTTCTCTGGCTAGTGTCTTGAATAATGGGCAGGATATAATTGGTTTTAGAAAAGACAATAGGAGGACTGCATGTTCAGCATAAAAAAAAGTTTTCACAGATAAATCTTTTTACAAGAACGGAAATGGTTGATATCCATTCTCCACTAAAGTATTTGTAGAAACTCAAGGTGCATCTAACTCTTTTGTTGTTAGGTTTTGTTTCTAACCAAATAAAGACTGAACAAGAGAGGATAGTTAGGAAACAAAGGATGTCGGGAACTGAGCGCGCAGATGGTTATATTCCTTGTAGTGGAACCGACCCACCATGGTTCAAGTCCTAGATTTGGCATTGGTAAGCGCATTTTCCTGGATTTACTTCAGGCCTTTCGGCGGTGTGCGCTCAGTGGGAGGAGACATTCCCGTCAACTGCGAAGGCGTCTGTGACAACTTCGTCGATCTCAAGATGATGTGCCGGGTCAGTCTCTCGGAGGTGCTCATAGGGGTAGGATGTGCGTATGTGCGTTCATAGGGGTGAGTGAGTGTGTGTGTGTGTGTGTGTGTGTGTGTGTGTGTGTGTGTGTGTGTGTGTGTGTGTGTGTGTATGAGCGTATGCGTTTGTACTGTGTTAAAAAAAGGAAACAAAGGATGTCAATTGTGTAAATATTTTTATGTGTCAATCAATTATAACTCCAATGTTCAATAGCAAAATATACTTTAGGAGTCCTTCCCTGTGCATATGTTCTACATTCTGAAGTTACAAACCTAGATGATGACTTCGGCTTGGTGGATGCTCTTAAAGCACCGGGTCTTGAGCTCCAGGGTGAAACCCCTAGATTCGCCCTTCAATGGTTGCACTTGGCAATGGCGGTATTTATGCAGCATGTTCTTGTTGATGGCATTGCTTTGGAGTCTGCTTAGGCATGAAAACTCTAGACCCGGCCCTCAGTGGTTGGATCTGGCGGCTGCGGCGCCTGGGTCTTGTTTCCTTCCTAGAGGTTGTACTTTTGGAGAACATTTTTTGTAGTTTGTGTGATGGTGTAAGGTGTTGCTGCTTATATGTTGCAAGTTGTTGACCACATCAGTTTTCTTCATTCTTTTATAGTTTCCTCTTATTTTCTATTTTGTTGTTGTGTGCATCCTCTAGTCCGCAATGATCCGCGTGGACATGAGATGGACTAATCTAATTGTTGGGTAACGCAGCAGAAAACAAAAATTTTCCGACCTACGTACCAGCCCAGGATCACTATGGAGACTGCATACAAGGTTTGATCTGTTTCGTTACCGACTCGTAGCGCAGCGGAAGTAGAGTCGATGACGATCGGCGGTGCAGATCCCCGCAGCTAGGATTTACAACCTCCCAACCGCGAGGATGTACTCCCACGTCAGCTCACCGGACGGATCTCCGGGCAGCCCTTCGGGAGGCATCGGGACAGTCCCTCGGATAGTCCCACCGGACGGATCCTCGGACAGCCCTTCGGGAGGCCCCTGGACAGTCCCTCGGATAGTCCCACCGGACGGATCCTCGGACAGCCCTCCGGGAGGCCTCTGGACAGTCCTTCGGATAGTCCCACCGGACGGATCCTCGGACAGCCCTCCGGGAGGCCTCACGGACAGCCCTTCGGGCGGGTCACTCGGACAGCCCTTCGGGAGGACACCCGAAACTCAAACTGTAACTCGGACAGCCCTTCGGGAGGCACTCTCGAACTAAGACCGAAACTACGATCTCTCTACAGAGTTGCACACATACGGTGTCATCTATCCGGCAGGGCTTCGCCGTCCAGAACTAGTTCCCACCGGAACCCAGACAGCCTTTCGGCTCTACGAAACTATTTCGCTGGGAGGGAGAGAGAAGCCAGAAATGTCATGGCATGTGTATGTGAGAGCAAGGATCAAGCATATGGGGCTGCCTCCTCCCCTCTATTTATAGGAAAAACAAGGGGTAGGATGGGCATATCCAAAATGCCATGTCATCCCAAAATATCTTGGAAAGATATTTGTGGAAAGCCAACTTCCAACCATATCCATAAATCTGATTTCACTATTCACGACGACATTTTTCAGCGTCTGATCGAACTGAAAATATTCATGTGGGCTTAGAACATTTCCAGTACCCACCAAAATAATTTTCAACGCGAGCCGGAACAATTCCGGTTTAGTGATTTTCATCTGCGAAAAGCATCTGAAGCGGTTTCGGCAGCTCCGGAACATTTCCGGTTTTCATTCCGGAAAATTCCAGAAAGTTTCCAGAATGATTCTGGCACCCTCCAAGAATTATCAGGCATGTGCCGAAACCAATTTGACTTTATGGTGTACTCCGAAACAACTTTTCGGTTTAGTGATTTTCATCTGTGAAAAGCAACTAAAGTGGTTCCGGCAGTCCGGAACATTTCCGGTTTTTGTCTCTGAAAAATCTCAGAAGTTACCGGAACAATTCTGGTACCTTCCAATAATTTCCAGGCATGTGCCGAAACCAATTTGACTTTATGGAATACCCTGAAACAACTTTTCAGTTTCACCGGAACTATTCCTATATCCTCTCCGGAACGTTTCCGTTTCGTCCGAAACTTTTTCAGTGAATTTCTCTCAGACTCCCCGTCTAGTATTCAGCAGATAGATGACCCTTAAGCGTGTGACCCTATAGGTTCGGTGAAGTATAGACATGACCCGGAACACTTTCCGATCAATGATCAACATCGGAGCCGTGGACACCCATATTGACCCCTATACCCACACGAATGAATATTCGAGTGAACCTCCAGTTGCCGTGTGCTATTCCTGTTGCTTCGCGATATGTTACAATTACCCGAGGTGAGAAACATCGGCATCCTCGTGGATCAACACTTGTCCACAATGCCAGTTACCTCGTTGCCGGTATTGTTCTCTTTTCTCGTTCCCGTGTTCCGGCATCCCTGTGATCAAATCACCCTGTGTCTGGCCAGACGATGATGGATACCGTAACACCGAGAGGGCCCAGAGATATCTCTCCATCGTCGGAGGAGCAAATCCCAATCTTGAGCTATCAAGTCCCTTGACATACTTTTCCATGAACCCGTAAGCCGCCGTAATAGCCACCCATTTACGGATGACGTTTAACAAACCCCAAAGTTCATGAAGCAAGCATGAAGAAACTCGACACTCTCATGGTCTAAGGAATTATGCAAACATTAACTTCTCTGTGTTATTAACCATAAACTTATGACGAATGTATCTCATAGCATAACATCAATCGGGTCGATTCAACACAAGTGTTCTACCAACAATTGTGCCCTCAAAATTGCCGGCATAGCCATGCCCATGATCAGGAAAACAGGATCATCATGCAATACTTGAGCCAGTCATAGAGGCTTGACTAGGAATACATTTTACCGTTTATTATCCCACACGTGCATATGAGTCTTCCTCCGAGCCTCGTGGTTATTGCAGACTCGAGAACCATAGCAGTTATAGCATGGAACATAAACCTAATTATGAACAGGGAGATAATCAATAACATTTATTATTGCCTCTAGGGCATATCTCCTACACTAATATGTTTTAATTAGCATGCTAGCTCTAATAATCAGTTTGCGGACGAATGCAGACGTCCGCCTGCATCCTGATACGTCTCCAACGTATCTATAATTTTTGATTGTTCCATGTTATTATAGTATCAATCTTGGATGTTTTATATGAAATTATATGCTATTTTATATCATTTTTGGGAACTAACCTATTAACCCAGTGCCTAGTGCCAGTTGCTATTTTCAGCTTGTTTTTGGTTTTCCAGAAAATCAGTACCAAACGGAGTCCAAACGCTATGAAACTTTTTGACGATTTTTTTCTGGACATAAGAGACCCTAGAAGCTTCGGGAGGAGACCAGGCGGCAAACGAGGAGACGGCAAGGCAACATGGTGCGCCCTGGGGGGTAGGCATGCCCTATTACCTTGTGGGCCCCATGTGGCTCCGTCTAACCTAATTCCACTTCTATAAATTCTCAAATATTGGGAAACCAACAGAGAGCCACCCGAAATAACTTTTCCGTCGCCGCAAGCTTCTGTTCTTCCGCGATCCCATCTGGAGGCCTTTTTCGGTACTCTGCCGGAGGGGTTATCGATCACGGAGGGCTTCTACATCAACTTTGCTGCCCCACCGATGAAGCATGAGTAGTTCACCACAGACCTACGGGTGGGTAGCTAGTTGCTAGATGGCTTCTTCTCTCTCTTTGATCTTCAATACAATGTTCTCCTCGATCTTCTTGGAGTTCTATTCGATGTAATCTTCTTTTGCGATGTGTTTGTTGGGATCCAATGAATTGTGGGTTTATGATCTGAATATTAATGAGAAGTAATTGAGTCTTTTCTGAACTTTATTATGCGTGATTGTTATAGCTTTGTATTTCTCTCCGATCTATCCGTTTGGTTTGGCCAACTAGATTGATTTATCTTCAGCGAGAGAGGTGCTTTGTAATCGGTTCCATCTTGCGGTGCTCTATATCCCAGTGACAGAAGGGGACAAGACACGTATTTGTATTGTTGCCATTAAGGGTAAAATGATGGGGTCTATTCATATTAGTTGAGTTTACTTTGTCTACATCATGTCATCTTGCTTAAGGCGTTACTCTGTTTTTATTAACTTAATACCCTAGATGCATGCTGGATAGCGGTCAATGGGTGGAGTAATAGTAGTAGATGCAGGCAGGAGTCGGTCTACTTGTCTCGGACATGATGCCTATATACATGATCATTGCCTTGAATATCGTCATAACTATGCGCTTTTCTATCAATTGCCCAATAGTAATTTGTCTACCCACCGTATGCTATGTGTTCGAGAGAGAAGCCTCTAGTGAAAACTATGGCCCTCGGGTCTACTTTAAATATAAAAAGAAAACTAAAATATACTTGCTGCAATTTATTTACTTTTATTTTGTTTTGCAATTTATCTATCTACCACTACAAGATTTAATCCTTGCAAGTAACGAGTTCAAGTGGAGTGCCGACCCTCTTGCCCGCGTTGGGTGCAAGTATTTGCTTTTGTGTGTGCAGGTGTTGTTCATGAGGCTTTGTGTGATTCTCCTACTGGTTCGATAACCTTGGTTCTCACTGAGGGAAATACTTATCTCTACTGTACTGCATCTCCTCTCCTCTTCGGGGAAAATCCCAACGCAGCTCACAAGTAGCACATCCCTAGCATCCTCAACGTCTCGGCTTGGTCTTGATATTGTGTAATTACATAGATCAAATGCAATTGGTGTCATCTTGATATTAATATATTATCGATCGACCCTGTTGAGGGCGTTGTTTCTGGCGAGATACCAGGTGACAATGATTTTAAAATGGACCAATTTACCCATTATATTAGAGTGGTAGTTCTAATCCAAACCATTTATTTGCATCAAGATTTGTGAAAAGAGTTCAAGGGATTTCAAATGATTGCTGCCAGCCAACCGGCTCACGCGCTGCGCCAATCGCACGCGCGCCCTCGGATGCCGCTGCGATTCATGTTGGATCTTTTCACCCGAGGGGTGCCACATGGGCTGACTGGCCCACACACCGCTTACCACCTACCTTATCCTCTCATGTGGGGCGTCTCTCTTCTTAACTCTACTTCCCCTATCTTCCTTTTTCTCTCACTCCTCTCTATCTTCCTTTGCTCCATGTCGACGGCAAGCCTCGACGGTGTGCGATGGGGAAGCCAGGTGATGTACGACGAAGAGCCACCGCGCATCTGGTTGCAGTGCGGTCGTGAGCATAGCCAGACCTCCCCCCCGATTTGGACACCGAGGCAAGGATGGGAGGGGATACGGGAGTAAGCTTGCAGCCACAGCTTCGATGAGAAGGTGAGCCGCGGTGCTGCGACCAGCTGTTTGGAGATGTGGGGACCACACCACCGTTTGCTGGAACTGGCACTACGGGGAGCTGCAATTAGCTTTGCGGAGAGTTGCAACCAGTAGTGCGCGGCGGTACTACCTACGGAAGGCGGCGGGGAAGAGCGAGATTTTTGCTGGAACCAAGTGCTGTTTTCTTGTGATCGACAATTTTTTTTTGCTGGAACCAGCAATGGGACCATCACAACGAGGGAGCTGCAATGTCGGCTTTTGCTAGAACCGGCAACACGAATAGCTACAGCCGGCAATCTTTTTTCTACACGAATAGCTACAACCGGCTTTTGCTAGAACCGGCATCGTCTTTTTTTTCCGGGTGGTGAGCTATGACGGTGGCGAGCTACAACCGGCGAAAATGGCGAGCTATGACCGGGGGGGGGGGGGGGGGGGGGCAGCGAGACGACGAGCTGCGACTGGTGAAAAATGTTGTTGCGACCTGCAACAGAGATGCTTCAATGAGTGGCAGTGCGACAATGGTGACGACAAGCCACGGCGAGCGTCGGCAATTTACGACGGGAAGGCGAGGATGGTGGCCGGGGAGGACGACGGGGGAGACGGCCTGTGACGGCGAAGATGGGAGGAGGACGGTGCCCATGAGATTTGGGGGAAGAAAAAATAGAATCAAAGGATGGTTGCTCGGCAGGGAGGGGGAGGCACGATGCAATGGTGCACGGGGGGGGCGGGAGGGGGAATCGCTACTTGAGAATTTATGACTTTTTATAAGGAGTTTTTACTTGGTTTTCACCGGGTTTTTGTTATTTCTCGGTTATTTCTAATGCTAATCCTTTGACAGAGAAAAAACTCGTTTTTCCATTGCTTGACAGGAAAAATTATATATGGAAGGAAACCAAGAAGAATTACTGCAAATCAAGCCAAATGGAGCAACTTTCATGTTGGAAGTTTTGCCACCAGGCGCACCATAGTGCAAGATGGCCAACCATACGAGCGCTCGTATGGGCGGTCGTATGAGGGAGAACATAACGGGAGAGACCTAGCTGCCGCCACACCATCCAGAACAGAGGGAGAGGATATCGGGAGAAGAAGACGCATCGGAGAGCCTTCTAATTTTGTTCTTCCACATCCATACTCATTACATTTCATCTTCGCTATTGTAAGAGGAATTCAAGTTGTAAAATCAGGATGTATAACTCTATTCATACTCATCTGGAGAATGAGACTTGTTTAATCATTCATGTTATTGTGGATCTTCACAGTATTATCGATATGGTTTTCATGGATTTATTCTCTGAGATGATTACTTATTCTCTTCCGATGCGTGAGTAATTTCCTCTAGGCATGGGAGATGTAGGTGAATGGTAAGATTCATTTGTGCCCATCCTATATGTCGTCATTCATGTTTGTAGTCTTATGATTTGGCTAGTAAGTTGTTATACTGTGGTGAACACTATGTGTTTTGTCCAATTTAAGGACCCAGGCAACATGATCTCAAGACCTACACAGGTAACACATATTGTTTAGGGAATCTGTGACCTCTGACGTGACAGGTGGAGAGATCTATAAGGACTGAATACAATATGAGATAACGGTGATCCACCGAACTTAATGCATGATTCCGGTTTAATAACCTTAATTGTGGAGGCGACCACATTGTGACAATGTCGAAGCAGGACCATAGTGTGGAATGTAATCCCGTGAGGAGGAGTTCCATAACTCTAAGTGATCCATCTACTGAACAAACAAATCAAATACTAAACTCATGATACAAGGTAGCTGGTACCTGCAGACCAAACAGGGTAGTGTAGCACTTTCGCAGAAGTATCCCAATGAGTAATCATCCCAACAAAGAGCGGAGGAGAGTATTTATGGAGGCGTTTCTGTCACACACAAGGTGTCACAGTTCTTGTGTGAAGTACTGCTTGAGCTTCTGCAAATACTATTACTGTCCTGGGTAAACGATAAAACAAATATGCTAATATAAAGAGGATTTAAAGGTGTCTACTAAATAACTAATGAAAGTAAATAACAAGAACTAAAATATAAATGGTGTTGCCTGCAATGAAGAGATTAGGTGCAGAGAGATTTCAGTTCATGGTAAGAATATATGAATTGTGCCAGTGCGACGGTAATACCAGTTACCTTGTATTGTACTCATAGTATTTGATATAAACTTTCTGTAGGCGGTTCTCCCTAGAGTCATGAAACTCCTCCACTAGGGGTTACATTTCATTCTATGGTCCTGCTTCTCCGTTGCCACAGAGTGGTCGTTTCCACAATTAAGGTCATAAGACCGGAACCAAGCATTAAGTTCAATGGATCACCGTTATCTCATATTGTCTTCGGTTCTCATAGATATCTCCACCTGTCACGTCAGAGGTCACAGAGTTCCTAAACAATACGTGTTACATGTGTAGGTCTTGAGATCATGTTGCCTGGGCCCTTAAATTGGACAACACGCATAGAGTTCACCACAGTATAACAACATACTAAATAGATCATACTACTACGAATTCAAATGACGACATATAGGATAGGCACATATCAATCTTACCACTTACCTACATCTCCCACACCTAGGGGAATTACTCACACATCATAAGAGGGGAATCAATCACATCAAAGAGAAACCATGAAAACCATATCGATAATATTGAGGGGATCCACAATGAGATGAAATGGTGCCCAAATAGTCTTGATCTCAGATGAGATGGAGTTGAGATTACAAGTTCCAATCCCTCTTACAATAGTGAAGGAGGTGATGATGATGACGGAGATGAAAGGACCAAAACTACGATGATCCTCGTGAGTTCTTCAGATCCTCTCCTCTCCTGTTCTGGATGGTGTGGCGGCGGCTAGGGTTCTCTTCTCCCCGTGGTCCCTTCACGAAAGTTGCTTGTATAGACAAGGAGGGGCTATGGGCACTCCAAACGACCGCTCATACGAGCGCGTGCGGTCGTTTGGAACGCCGTCTTTCACCCTGATACGCCTGTTGACAATGCTCTCTTCAGGAAAGTTGCTCCAATTGGCTTGATTTGCAGCAATATCCGTTGGTTTCCTTCCAAATATGATATTTCCTTCCATCCAAAAGACAAAGTAGATTTTCTTCTCTTTTGTTGGATTAGCATTAGAAATATCTGAAGAATAACAAAAATCCAATGAAACCAAATGGAAATCACTACGAAAAACATCGCAAATTCTCGAGCATCAACTCCCCCAAGCTTAAGATTTGCTCGTCCTCGAGCAAACAAGAAATCAAGAGAGTGAAAAGGAGCTTGGTTGAATGGAAAGAATGTTACCGGCTCGAGAAAATACATCATATCCATCCTCTCTTATCCTGCAAGATCATTCAAGAAAGTATTTGCAATTGAATAGTTGCACCTAAACTCGTTGCCTAACCACGTATAGTCTCATACCATTAGTTATAATTTGTCAAAGCAAATTTTCTTCGCTAACCAAGTGTTTAGGAAAATGAAGGTGTTCATCTATTAGATGGATGTTCAACTTAAGCTCAATCATCAAAATGCATTTAGAAGGTTTGGAGATCAAAGATAGCAAAGTACTCAAGTTCTTCATTAACACCCACCAATGCCTCCTAGTCATGGCTCTCAAACACTTCTCTCGGTCATTGTTCTTCGGGATTTCAACTCTCGGTGATGGGGTTATGCTAAAATTCACTAAATGCAATTGGGTTCCGATTTGGCTTAATTTCATGCACTATGGATCAAGGATGGTTGTCTCTTTCGAGCTCAGTGATCAGTGCTTTTATTTACCACTTGCACACTCCCTTGGGGAAGGTCGATCGTTTACTACACAATCCCCAAGTTCGTGACGGAGTTGCAGTTACGCGAATTATCTCAACATATAGCAACGAGACGTAAAGCCAGCCTAGGGCTGGGGCTCCACGATTTAAGTATTGCGAATAAATTTTGGCATAACCTCAACCACTTCAAATATTCATCCCTCTAAACAACTCCATCAATAGGTGTCATCAAGTCAATCAAAATTAGCATGTGGAGTTGAATTGCTTAAGTACTCGTTCTCTTCGAAAGTTCCTGACCTCTAAAATTTTCAGATTTTCATTAAAACAAAAACATGCTTTCCCACAAGGTTTGGCTAGCAAAATCTGAAATTGGGAGTTATGACTAGATGATATTCAACTATCGTGGGGAACTAATTCAAGTGCAGCCAGTCAACTGAAAATTCTTCCACAAATAGTATTGCGAGACAAGGGATTATGTATATGTTATACCTTCTCGCGCTGGCTCATTCTTCCCCTCCATCAAGTCCCAATTCATTTTCTTCATTTCTTCTTGCTGGTAGAGAACAAACCTGTAGGCTCAAAGAAAACAAACGAAAAGAACCGCAACAAGGCAAGACCAAAGTGTGCTCCTCATTTTATTATGCAAACTGAAAATAAACATGAAAAATACAAAACAAAAGAAAAATAAATATGCATGCATGGATAATTAGGGGATTAGCTCCCCCAAGCTTAGGCTCTTGGCCTACTCTCTAGTCCATGTCCTCGTCATCATCGCCACCCTGGCCAAAGTGTGGCACTGCATCTGAGAGGGGCCGCTAGAGGACTGGCCTCCCATGCCAGGGTGTGGCTACCAAAAAGAAAAGAGGGACTGTATGTTCCCACTGAGCAGGTTGATGTTTTTGTTAGCCTCACGGAGGTCCGTACGGATCCCTCCTACCTGCTGCTGCAGCTGCTAAAACTCTACCCTAGGCACATAGTCATATAGCTGCCCAAAGTTAACCTGCGGTGCAGACGGTGGTGGATAGTTGGGTGCATACTGAGGGGCATTTCCCCATGCATCCCAACCGTGGGCAGGACCTGCTGCTGCAGCCTCCCACTCTGGAGCGGGTTCGGGTTGAGCAATGTTCCCGAAACCAGCTTCGTGGCGGTACTCATTGATCTCATCAATAGAGAGTACCCACATATCACGCCTAGAAATAGTAAATGCTTGCGGTAAGGGCAAGCGAACATCGACAGAGTGCATGTTAGGTAGGGGGCATGTCGTGGTTTTAGCACGGTAGATGCTAAAGGACTTAGTGATGAGGCCATCGCACGAAGGTGGAAGCTTAACGGGGTTAATCGAGAACGAGAAGACACGGGATTACCTAGGTTTGGCCCCTCACGATGGAGGTAAAAGCCTACGTCCTGCTTGATTATATTGCTTTGGATCTCGATTACGATGGCACAGATTAGCTAACCTAGCTCTCGAGAGATTGCAACTTAGTCTTTCCACCCTAGGTGCTCCCCTTTATATAACAGGTCGAGCCCTAGGTTTACATGAGAGTCCGGGTCATCGTCTTAACCCGTATCCTACTCTTATTCTAGTTATCTTGCTTTCCAAGGTAATCTTCTTATATTATCCTTTCAACACGAGCCGGCCCACATGTTAAGCCGGCCCTTGCGCCGGGTCTCCTCAGAACCGGCCCACCATGAACCTTCAAGGCCCAGAAGTGGGAGGACCCATTGAGGCTTATAGCTCTATGGCCGGTTCACTGCCCTGCCGGGTCTTAGTACTGGGAAACATCCCGAACATTAGCCCTCAGTTTGGCCTGGATTCATCCATGTCAAACTTCATCCTGAAAGATAGAACAGAAAATAAGTTGTGAATAATTGTGATCTCCTGATCAGCCCCTGAGCCGCCACTTTTTTCACCCTCCTTCCAGATTCCATCTTTGTCTTCAAACATATTTTTCCGGGTCAATCGTTGTTGCCGGGTCATTTGCATCCTTTAACTTAACACCTTCCCTCTTCTGAATATGACGTCTTGATCCACTCCCGCAATATCCGGGCATGACATCATAGAAAATCTTTGAGTGGGTCTATATTATCTTGTCAGGCAAATCGAGGAGCCCTTAGCCAAAATTTACTACGCCGCCTGGGGCTCCGCCCCCGCTGTTTCGGGTTCCACCGCACCTATAAATAGGCCGGCGCCCCCCAGCGCTACCTTTTTACCACTCCTACTCGTCTTCCTCCTCTGCTTCTGACGCCACCGCGCCATCCCTGAGCTCGCCGCTGCCGCCAACACAGCGCCGTCCAAGACCCTGCTTCACCACCGGAACTCACCGAACATCGGGCGACCGCACCTACGACTCCCAAAGATCCCAAGTTTCTGCTTTTCAGATCTGTAAGTGCCTCTTCTCCATTGGCACTAGTTCTTCGTAGTTCTTTGGTGTTCTTCGCCACGGTAGCTGTAGATTTGAAATGTCTTTGATTCCTCATTTGTTAGACCATAGGATAGGTCCGCAACATCTTTATTATTTTATAAATCTGCTACATTGCTTCACTGAATCTCACTACAACTTCTCCATATCCGCAAGAACAGACCTAGATTTTAATATTTTATGTAAAGCCATTTTTTAGATCCCAACAATCTTGCGACCTGTTTGAAAACTGTTTGCCGACTTACAGTCCAGGCCACTCATATCACTTGTAAAAATCCGTGACTTTAGGAATTACCCACTTAACTTGTCCTGGAGGTCATGACCCGGGAATATGCCGGCTTATTTTTCTGCTTTATAACAACCCGACAATCTTCTGAATTCTGCCGGCTTATATTACTTTACTACTTTCTCTACAGCTGGGTCCATGGCTCCCAAGACCAAGATCGTTAACTGGGCAAAGTCCAACATGTCAGAGCTCAGATTGCAGGCCTTGGTAGACTCCGGGTTGCTACCATCTCAGGAAGAAATCGAATGGCGAGCCCCTAAGGAAGAAATTCATCCCCAGCCGGCTCAAAATGAGATTATCTTATTCGCTGATGCTACTTGTAGTCTGCGTTGGTATTTCCCTGAAGAGGAGAGGATGATGCAGTACAGTAGAGATAAGTATTTCCCTCAGTTAAGAACCAAGGTTATCAATCCAGTAGGAGAACCAAGCAAAATTTCGTTAAGCGCACCTGCACACACAAGAGCAAACACTTGCACCCAATGCAAATAAGAGGGTTGTCAATCCTCTTAGCGGTTATTTGCAAGGATTAAATCTTATAGAGATAAATAGATAAACTAAAATACTAATTAAAATAAAAGTAAATAAATTGCAGCAAGGTATTTTTAGGTTTTCTATATATGATAAAGTAGACCGGGGCCATAGTTTTCACTAGAGGCTTCTCTCTCGAACACATAGCATACGGTGGGTAAACAAATTACTATTGGGAAATTGATAGAAAAGCAAATAATTATGACGGATTCATGGCAATGATCATGTATATAGGCATCACGTCCGAGACAAGTAGACCGACTCCTGCCTGCATCTACTACTATTACTCCACCCATCGACCACTATCCAACATGCATCTAGGGTATTAAGTATGAAACAGAGTAACGCCTTAAGCAAGATGACATGATGTAGACAAAGTAAACTCAAGCAATATGATTAAACCCCATCTTTTTATCCTTAATGGCAACAATACAAATACGTGTCATGTCCCCTTCTGTCACTGGGATTGAGCACCGCAAGATTAAACCCATCACAAAGCACCTCTCCCTTTGCAAGACAAATCAATCTAGTAGGCCAAACCAAATCGATAGATCGGAGAGAAATACAAAGCTATAATAATCATGCATAAAAGATTTCTGAGAAGACTCAAATATTTCCCATGAATAATTTGATCATAAACTCACAATTCATCAGATCCCAACAAACACACCGCAAAAGAAGATTACATCGGATAGAACTCCAAGAACATGGAGGAGAACATGGTATTGAAGATCAAAGAGAGAGAAGAAGCCATCTAGCTACTAGCTATGGACCCGTAGGTCAGTGGTAAACTACTCACACATCATCGGAAGGGCAGCAAGGTTGATGAAGAAGCCCTCCGTGATCGATTCCCCCTCCGACAGAGTACCGGAAAAGGCCTCCAGATGGGATCGCGGAAGAACAAAGGCTTGCGGCGGCGGAAAGGTTTTCTCTTCTGTCTCTCTATTGGTTTTGGAATATTTGGGAATTTATAGCGCTGGAATTAGGTCAAGAGGTGCACAAGGGGCCCACAAGCCTGGGGGCGCGCCCTACCCCCTGGGCGCGCCCTCCAGGCTTGTCGCCTCCTCGTGGCTCTTCTGGTCTTCTCCCGAAGCTTCGTGGGTCTCTTATGGTCCAGAAAAAATTAATCCAAAGTTTTTTTCTCGTTTGGACACTTTTTGATATTGATTTTCTGAAAAGGCAAAAACAAGCAGAAAACAACAACTGGCACTGGGCACTGGGTTAATAGGTTAGTCCCAAAACATAATATATAATGGCATATAATTGCATATAAAACATCCAAGATTGATACTATAATAGCATGGAACAATCAAAACTTATAGATACATTGGAGACGTATCAGCTGACCATTTGGACCGAGGTTTCCGTTCCCCAGGCTCTAAATTTTTCCGGGATGTGCTTCACTTCTTCAGTATCAGGCCTCAAGACTTGGGCCCCAACTCCATTCATAACTTGTGCCAGTTCCAAGTATTCTGCGAGGTTTACCTGCAGATTGAGCCGTCCATCAACTTGTTTCAAGAATTCTTCTACTTGAACCACCAGACAGAACACAAAGGTGGACCCAGCCTAGAACTTGGCGGGGTCACCATTCAAAGAAGAAAGAACTCCGCCTTTCCAGAAGCCAAGCCGGCAAGCCACCCTAAAGGATGGTACAAAACTTGGTTCTATTGCAAAGATACCTCCCCAGATGAACAGCACCAACTTCCGGGTTATAGGGCAAGCCGGCTTGACACCACCATCGTTTTCTCGGGTTTCGCCTCCAAGGAAGAAAGACATGCTCTGGAACCCTTATATTCAAAGATCAATGCTTTGACTGCCCATGACCTCACCATTGTTGACTTGACCCAGACCTGGGTAGATTGGCGCATCCAACCTCTGGGCCTGAGGAACCGGCTTATGCACACCTACTCAGGTGAACCAGAAGACTCGCTTTGATTTAGCCGTGTCAACCTCTAGCAGAAGGATGTCATAAAATTCGCCAAGAAGCTTCTTGGTGAGACAAAGGACTCCATTAAGCTCATGGGACTTGCTCCCTTTTATACGAACAACCTGGCACCTGCGGTAAGCCGCCCCTATTGTTCTCCTTCATCTTGCTTATACCGCTTTACCTCTGTCGTAAACTTATTAGTCTGTTGCTACACAGGAAGATGCTGACTGGTGGAAAGTTGAACCTCAAGATCCCACGCCTCCTCGAGAAGATGACGATGAAAACCTGGAAGATGAGGAAGATCAAGAGGTAGAACTTGACTCCCTTGGTCGTCTATTTAACCAGCCTGCTGATGCCGACTCTTCACAGGAACAAGCTGAAAACAGTCATGCCGACGAGCCCGAGGTAACCCTGATTTCTTCTGATTCCGACTCAACCATACCTGTCCAAACAAAAATCTGGGTTGCAGTCCGCAAAGTCCCGTTCTCACATCCGGACGCTCACTTGGATCCACAATTTCTTTTGAAGAAAACACAGCACGCGGGCACTTCCAAACGAAAGACTCGGAGCAGCACAGGGGAACTAAGCGGTGGGTTACCAGATGAGCCGCCCGCTCGAAGGGCTCGTTCTGAAGTCCCTCATAGCCCTACTGCTTCTCTTCCACAAGCCGGGCTTTTCAAAGTGCGCCTTGCACGCGATGACTCAGCATATTTAACCTCTCCTTCATCTGATGAGTCAAGCGCAACTCAGGCACCAACTTTCAACACTAACCGCGGGTATAACCAAGGTAGTCAGAATCCCGACTCGACTCCTAGAATCCTACGACTCCACAACCCTACGGAAGCATGTCGATCCAAGTCCCACTATGAATCCGGATCAGGTAGAATCCATGTTGAGTCGCGATCCAAATCATAGAATCCTGTACAAAACTGTAGAATCTCGACTATGCTATGGACTAGTCCGATTCTACTAATTTATCTACGCCATTTGTTTAGTTGTAGCAGAATAGTATGCCATCATCCAAACCCTTTTTCACATGCCTCATTGCCCTTTATTCCCCTCCCAAGCCCAAACGCTCAGCCGCCGACACCTTTGATCTGGCTCTATGAAACCCTAGATCGAAACTGACGATCAGGCTTGTCGATGGATGGAATTGGCGTGAGAAGGAGGATGCGTCAAGATTGATTGGAGAATGAGAGCAAGACCCTTCAAGGTTTAGCACAACAGATCAGCTATACAAGGGGTCGGCTATTAGCGTACTCTAAAAAAACTCCTAAGTAAATTTCGTGCGTTGAAGATTTAAATGTTCTATATATTTTCCTCCCATATAAAATTCCATACATGCAAGCTAGATAGTAGGTTAGCCATAAAAAGAAGTGAAATACAAGTAGCATTGATGTGTACGTTTTTATCTCTATATTTAGTGTTAAAACTCTATAGAACCCATATAAATTTCTGGCGTGGATACAAAATATCTTATTTGAGTAAATCTAGTAGAATCCTCGATACTATGACTCGATTCTGTCTAAGTAAAATCGATCTGAATCCGAATCCCGACTCTGACTACCTTGGGTATAACACATTATTTACCTTCCCGTCCTGTACTTCTGCCTTCCCTTACTGACTGAATAACTCTATTTTGTTCAGCACAAAAGCTATTAAAAAGAGAACTGCCACCGGGTCATCCGACCCAACACTTGGGATAGAGGGTCCGTCTCATGAAGCAGCTATAGGCGACTCAGTCATTCCGGATGAGTCGGCAAGCCAAGACGAGCCGCCCCACCATGACTCCGTAACGAGCCCTGCTCGCGCATCTCCTCCCCTGGCTAATCTGGAAAAGCCTGCTGAGCCGAGTCAAGAGAAGCCCACTGAGCCTACTGAGCCGGCTCAGGATGAGATGGTAGTTACTGGTGAAAACCAGAACCCTCTACCAGAAGCGTCCACTGCTCTAGCAAAAATTCCCACCAAGGCTGAATCTCCAGTTAAAAATAAAGGGAAGGCGACGCTTCATTACCACTCATTTGAAGATCAAGACATCAACTCACTCCATCAATCTGTCTTGACCCGGCTGTCTGAGAGCCGGGATACTGAAATCGCGATGGTGACATCCCTCAAGCGAAAGTATGAGGTAAGTTTTTCCACCTATCCTTGTATATACACATGCAGCCCCCAAGTGCCAGGTTATTATAACATAATGACTAGGGACTTATATGTATCTGTAAAACCTTTGATCAAAGCGTAGCCCCCAAGGGCCAGCTCATCATGATATGATGGGTCGGGTCTCTAAATGGATGGAGAGAACAAACTATGCATTAGCCCCCAAGTGCCATGTGGAATGCTTGCATCTTCATGGGACTTAATTATTTTGAGAAAGCACGAATAAATATAGCCCCCAAGTGCCGGGTCGACCAGCATGGCGGCTCGGGACTATTATGTACCTCCTGTAACCTTGGAAAAATTATTCTGCAGGACATGCTGAATGAGGCTGAATCCAAGGCAGCCATCTCCAGAAGGCCATGAAGAAGGAAAAGAAGCAGCGGGAGGAAACAGAACGCTTATCTGCTAACTTCCGCAAGTCCTTGCTTAATGCAACAGATGCGCTGGAGAAGACCAAGGCGGCATTTGAATTAGAGAGAGCCGGCCTTCTAAAACGTGCTGAAGATGCCGAGTCTAAACTGGAGCCGGTAACACAAGAACTGCAAACCCTCAAGGACCACATTACCGCCATGTGCATAGCTATTTTTGGTAAGTCCCCTCTCACTGAGTGAGAAAAAGATCCGGGTGTTTGTATTGTTGTCTTACTGAGATTGCACCCTTGTTAACAGGTAGAAGAACAACGCAAGCTGTTGCCCCACCACTTGTGAAGCTCAAAGCCTTGTATACCTTCCTAGAGCAGTTGTACATAGGCGGCTCACGCTGCATTATGGCAGTAAAGAATTTAAAGACACCACCACCGCACATTATGGATATGCTCAAAGAGTTGTCTGTGGTACCCAAATGGTTCCAGGAGTGGAAAAAGGCGGCTTGCCGTCACGGAGCTCTTGTTGTCCTTGCCCGCGCCAAAGCCTACGTACCAGAGTTAGACCCGACTCAGATAGTAGGTACATACCCAGAGTACAACACCGATGACACGCCCTTTACCAGGAAAGACTTCCTACGGTGTATCAAAGAAACCCGGGTTGCGGCAACAATCCTGGCAGAGGAGGCTGATCTCACCAAGTACCAAGCTGACTATTCCGAAGCTAATGAGCGCATCGAGCCGCCAAATCTAGAGCCGGTTAACCTTTCTCGCCCTCGTAAGCACTCCTTCGCCCCTGATGTCGACCCATCACCTGTGATGACGGAAGACTCAATTTTTGAAGCGTTGCGATCCATCCAATGGCTGCAGGACGACCTCCAGATGGCAGAAACAGACGCGACGACGCAAGCTGGCCCGGCATCCAGTGGTGCCAATCGTGAGTCAGAAGGCCAGCTTGCCGGCTCACAACCATGAAGCTCCATGATGAATTCAAAAACACTTGATCGTATTTTTAGCCCTGATGCGGCTTGTAATAGCATAGTGAAACTTTGCTGGATCTGCTTCTGATGATGTCTTCGTACATCTGACGAAGAACATGTTTTTGTCTGCTCCATGATATGATTGTGATGGCTCTTTGAAATTGGCAGTCATGAAATGTCTTGAATAGCGCAACTATGATTGCCGAAATGACCCGCCAAAACACATATATATATAAGAAATCCCAACATGCCGCAATATGCTGCAACATACTTAAGAGATATTGAAAGGCCGGGTTATGCATGCAACCCGGCAAAATTTGATGAAAATCTGCAATGACTATAATCATATACATGTATAAAGAAATATTATTATAAAATATATAATAAGCCGGCTTGCGAGGCACGACCTGGGCCAATATCTGAGACCCGGCTACGCGGGCAACTGAAAACACCAGTGGTGTTTATGGAGAAACTCAGGTTGTGTGATAACCCGGCAAAATTAGTCTGCCGACTTAAAACAAGAAATAACCTTAGTACAGGAATATATGCAATGTATGGATGTATGTATGCATGTCACAGATGATACTAATGCAGAAAACAATAAATAGCCGGCTTGCAAGGCACGACTGATTTGCTTTCATGAAGCAGGCTTAATCACCTCTTTTGGTTTATCCTACCTCTCTGAAAGCCGGCTCTCACGTGACCAACTGGTGTTTTAACTCTGACGAGTTCAGGGTCACCTCTATGATTGACTCGACGGGCGTACACCGGGTCACCTTTTCGGAGTAGCATCTTGCTAACAGGTAGGTTTAACCAAGAAGTTTGGCTTTTTGCTGGGTTAAAAGGGATGTTAAAGCTAAACTCGATGAGTTGGAAGCCCCCAAGTAACCAATGATCAAAGAATAAAGACTCAACACACAATTTTGAGGCGAAACGACTATCTCTCTTATACAGACACGCCGACTTTATTTCATTGATCAAAAATGTATATACATGATGAAGGTATGTACAAAAGATACCACCCAGTCCATGACTTAGGTATAATATGACCGGAGATGTGCAATGTTCCAGGGTCGGCTGCCCTCCTCCACAGAGGTACGTGACTGATCTGCCTCACGTATGTCAACAAGGTAGTATGACCCGTTGTTGAGATTTTTGCTGACGACGAAAGGTCCTTCCCAAGGCGGCGAAAGCTTATGCATGCCTGTCTGATCTTGTATCAGACGAAGCACTAAGTCACCTTCCTAAAAGGTACGGCTTCAAACTCTACAGCTGTGATAGCGACGTAGGTCTTGTTGATAGATTGCTGATCTGGACACGGCAAGTTCGCGTTCTTCTTCCAGAGCATCAAGAGCATCCTGACGAGTTTGCTCATTATCAGCCTCCACATAAGTTGTAACCCGAGGGGAGTCATGACAAATATCACTTGGAAGGACAGCCTCTGCACCATAAACCAGGAAAAACGGTGTGTAGCCTGTCGACCTGTTGGGAGTCGTCCGTATGCTCCAAAGTACTGCGGGTAACTCCTCTTCCCAGCAACCCGACGTGCATTGTAAAGGCACCATGAGCCGGGGTTTGATACCGCGTAGCAGTTCTTGATTAGCCCGTTCCGCCTGTCCATTAGACTGAGGATGCGCCATAGATGCTAAGTCCAGCCTGATGTGCTCTTATTGACAAAACTGCTTCATGACTCCTTTGGACAGATTGGTTCCATTGTCTGTGATGATGCTATGTGGATAACCGAAGCGATAGATCAATTTTTTCAAAAACTTGACAGCCGTAGCCGCGTCACAACGACTGACTGGCTCTGCTTCAACCCACTTGGTGAACTTATCAACAGCTACCAGTAAATGAGTATGCTTATTTTTGGATCTCTTGAACGGTCCGACCATATCAAACCCCCAGACTGCAAAAGGCCAGGAGATGGGAATCATCCTCAACTCTTGAGCCGACACATGAGCTTCACGAGCAAATTTCTGACAACCATCACACTTGCGGACAATGTTCTCTGCATCTGCATGAGCCGTAAGCCAAAAAAACCATGCCGAAAAGCCTTCGCAACCAATGACCTTGAGCCGGCATGATGCCCACAATCACCAGAGTGGATTTCATTGAGAATGGCTCGACCTTCCTCAGGAGAAACACAACGCTGAAAGACGCCTATGACGCTTCGTCGATGCAACTCACCATTGACTATAGTCATGGACTTGGACCGCCGGATGATCTGTCGAGCGAGGATTTCTTCTGCTGGGAGCTCACCCAGGCTTAAATAAGCCAGGCAAGGCACCGTCCAATCTAGAATAGCATGAACAACGGCCACTAGAGCCGCCTCTGGATCAGGAATAGCAAGGTCTTCCTCCGTCGGTAACTTGACTGATGGGTTGTGCAACACATCTAGAAAAACATTAGGTGGAACAGGCTTTCGCTGAGACCCCAAACGAGATAATACATCTGCCACCTCGTTAAGCCGGCGATCAATATGATCCACCTGATATCCGGTGAAATACCCGGCAATGTTTGTAACCTCGTGTCAGTAAGCTGCCATAAGGGGATCCTTGGAGTCCCAGGTTCCAGAAACTTGCTGAGCCACCAAATCTGAGTCGCCCAGGCACCTGACCCGGCTTAAGTTCATCTCTTTTGCCATACGGAGGCCATGAAGCAAGGCCTCATATTCAGTTGCATTGTTAGTACAAGGAAACATAAGCCGTAAAACATAACAAAACTTGTCACCTCGTGGGGAAGTTATGACAACTCCAGCCCCCGATCCTTCCAATTGCCGGGAACCATCAAAGTGAATAGACCAATATGTGGTATCCGGCTTCTCCTCCGGAGCCTGTAACTCAGTCCAGTCATTGATGAAATCCACCAAAGCTTGAGATTTAATAGTAGTCCGCAGCATATATTTGAGATGATGTGGCCCAAGCTCAATCGCCCACTTGGCAACCCGGCCAGTAGCTTCCCTGTTCTGAATGATGTCTCCAAGGGGTGCAGAACTGACCACAGTAATTGGGTGCTCATGAAAATAGTGTTTCAACTTCCGGCTTGCCATGAATACACCATACACCAGCTTCTGCCAATGTGGATACTGCTGTTTGGACTCTGTTAAAACTTCACTGATATAATACACCGGGCGCTGAATTGGGCATTCTTTGCCTGCTTCCTTTCGCTCTACGACAACTGCAACACTGACAGCTTTGCTGTTAGCTGCAATATATTGCAGCATGGGCTCCTTCTCCTGAGGGGCAGCAAGGATGGGCGGCTCAGACAATTGCTTCTTGAGAGATTCAAAAGCCTGATCTGCAGCATCACTCCAATAAAAATCATCTGACTTCCGGAGCATTTGGTAAAGTGGAATTGCATTCTCCCCGAGCCGGCTTATGAACCGGCTCAAGGCCGCAACCCGCCCGGCCAGCTTCTGGACGGCATTGAGATTTGTCGGCTTGGCCAGGGATGTGATTGCTTTGATTTTTTCCAGGTTGGCCTCAATCCCTCGCTCAAAAACTAGGAATCCCAGTAATTTCCTTGTAGGAACACCGAAGACACACTTCTCCGGGTTGAGCTTCATCTGGTAAACTCGGAGGTTATCAAACGTCTCCTGGAGATCAGCCAACAAGGTTTCCTTCTTTCGAGATTTCACCACGATGTCATCAACATAAGCATGAACATTGCACCCAATCTGCTTGTGGAAACAATTCTGGACACAACACTGATAAGTTGCCTACGCACATTTCAGACCAAACGGCATGGTTGTATAGCAGAAGGCTCCAAAAGGTGTAATGAAAGCTGTCTTTTCCTGGTCCTCCTGCTTCATCTTGATTTGATGATAACCAGAATAAGCATCCAGAAAGCACAAAGACTCACAACCCGCCGTAGCATCAATGATCTGGTTAATATGGGCAGAGCAAAAGGATCACTAGGACAAGCTTTATTCAGGTTCGTGTAATCAACACACATTTGCCAAGTCTCGTTTTTCTTCAGAACAAGAATCGGGTTAGCCAACCATTCTGGATGAAAGACCTCAACAATAAACCCGGCCGCTAGGAGCCGAGCCACTTCTTCGCCAATAGCTTTTCGCCTTTCCTCATTGAAACGGTGGAGATACTGACGAACAGGTTTAAACTTAGGATCTGCATTGAGAGAGTGCTCAGCGAGTTCTCTCGGTACACCTGGCATGTCAGAAGGTTTCCATGCAAAAATGTCCCGGTTCTCACGGATGAACTCGATGAGCGCGCTTTCCTATTTTGGATCCATATTCGCCCCAATGGTGAATTGCTCAGAAGAATTACCAGGGGTGAAATCCACTTGCTTGGTGTCTCTAGCCAACTTGAACTTGAGCAAAGAGTCAGACTCAGTTGTTGGCTTCTTCAGAGAAGTTCTGTCTGCCGGGTCAACATTGTCCTTGTAGTACTTCAGCTCTTCGGCTGCACAAGCCCACTCGGCATAAGCTGCATCTCCTTCCTCACACTCCAGCGCAACCCGCTGGTTGCCCTCAACAGTAATGGTGCCCTTTGGACCTGGCATTTTCAATTTTAGATAAACATAGCACGGCCACGCCATGAAACGCGCGTAAGCCAGCCTTCCGAAGAGGGCATGATAGGGACTTTTCAGCTTCACCACTTCAAAATACAAGAGCTCCGAGCGATAATTAAATTCATCGCCGAAGGCCACCTCCAGAGAAATCCTGCCAATGGGATAAGCCGACTTGCCAGGGGCGATGCCATGAAAAATTGTAGTGGAAGGGGTGAGTTGTTTCTCGGACAAGTTCATTCATCTGAAAGTATCATAGTAAAGGATATTGATGCTACTGCCGCCATCCATGAGCACCTTTGTCAATGTGTAACCGCCGATTTGTGGTGCAACTACTAAGGCCAGATGGCCGGGGTGGTCAATGAACTCTGGATGATACGCCCGACTCCAAGTGACCGGCTGCTCCGACCAGTTGAGGTAATATGGGACTGCCGGCTCAACCAAGTGGGCGGCTCGCCGCTGAACCTTCCGATCACGCTTGCAGGTACTGGTGGTAAAAATATGATATTGCCCACTGTTCAACTGCTTCGGATTGCTCTGGAACCCGGATTGGCCACCTTGATGCTGATTTCCCTGGTTGTTGCGCTGGTTACTGCCTCCGGCATTGCCAGCACCCTGAAACCCGGCGTTTTGACCGTGGATCCCCTGGAACCCGGATCCTGCGAAGTGCCCTTGTGAGCCGGCTCCCTGAAAGCCGGCTCCTTGGTTGTCGGGTCCAGGGTTGCCAGGGTGTCCTCCGTTGCCGCCCTCATTGTGATGATTCTGGAAGATTCGCTTGGAGAATTCTGGCATAATGTAACAATTTTCCCATGAATGGGTAGAAGGCTTACCATCAAAACTGTGCTTGGGACATGGACCCTTGAGAGCCTCCTCAAAGCTTCGAGGGCGATTACCGTAAAAAGGCTTCCTGGAACTATTGTTCTGGCGCTGATTCTTCCCACCAGTATTGGTATTTGCTACTAGATCAGAGCCGCCCTCATAATTCTTACACTTGTTGCTATTATTGGCCTTCCCATTGCCATTGTTCTGCTGGTGACCCTTGCCGCCGTTTTTCTTGCCCTTGCCAGACTTGTCATCATCAGACGTGGGATCCTTTGTGCTATCTGACTCGGCATACCGGGTTAAAACGTCCATGAGATCACCCATGTCCTGGACTTTCCGCTTGAGCCGCCCTAGTTTCTGAACCAAGGGCTGGAACTTACAAGTTTGCTCCAAGACAAGCACTGCCTGTTGTGCTGTAATACTATCGGAAGAGTGGATGACCTCCGCAACCCGGCGAGACCAATGATGTGCCGACTCATCCTCACGCTGAACACAATGCTCGAGATCGACAATTGTGGTCGGGCGCTTGCAAGTACCTTGGAAATTCTTGATGAAGCGCTCCTTCAACTCTTGCCAGGTGTTAATGGAATTTGCCGGCGAGTTTTTCAACCAAGTATGTGCTGGACCCTCTAACATGAGAGGCAGATAATGCACGCAGACCGCTTCACTAGCCTCCATCAGATCCATAGCTAACTCATAACTCTCTATCCACTTAGCCGGCTCGAGATCAGCTGTGTAGTTAGGCACCTTGCAAGGACCCTTGAAATCTGGCGGCATCCGTGCATCTCGCAACGCTGGGACTAAGCAAGGGGTTCCAACTATCTGGCTTCACAGACCCCCTAAACGGGCAGCTATTGGGGTTGCGGTGGGAGGGTGATGCGCCGTGGGCTGATTATACACTGCTCGTGCGTTTTCCTCTTCCAATGCTCGTAGAGCCCGAGCGGTGTCAACAATTTCTTGGGCATTAGGGATGCTAGGCTGTTGCTGATTCATGAGCGGCTGTGCTCCTCTCCTGCGCTGCTCACTGCTGGAAACTACCGGTGACTCAGGATGCCGGCTCCTAGTGCGGCTCTGGTGAGGAGTTGAGTGAAGCCGGTGCTGACTATGAGAATAATTTGCCTGCTGCATTACTGCTGTTTTGAGCATCTCAATGGCATTCCTAGCCTCCACCTGAGCCGGACCATCTCCTTCAATCGGGATTGCTACTAAGTTATGTGTCGCTGCTAAGACATTGTCCACCGGGTTGGAATAGTCTCCAATTGGGGTCCAGAAGCGGCGAGGCGGAAACTGCTGTTGTGGAACTGGCGTCTGATGCTGAGCCGTCTCCCTCCGCTGAGCCGACTGCTGTGGCGGTGGCCCTCCTGGGGATATAACACCAGCCCCCGGGTTTATCGGAGCCTGCAGATCATTCGGTGTAGTAAACAGCTGAGTCGGCTCGATGTGGGCCGGAAGCCGGCTTTGATGCCGCCTCCGGTGGACGAAATCTGACTCAACCTGCCGGCGGCTTAGATAGAGGGCTTCCTCCTCCAAGCGCTTTGTCTCCTTCACAAGCCGGGCTTGTGCTTCCGCCATGCGGGTGTTTTCTACATTGACATCCTCTTGGATCTTGGTCAATTGCTCGCGACACTTCGTGATCTCTGTATTGCGCGCGGCAGCGTTTTCTGCAGTCACCGACTCAGCCAGTAGAGTCGCCAGAGTATTCATCATCTCCGCGAGCGCCTGTGCCGCGGTCCTTTGCGAGCTAGCAGCTACCGTGCCAGCTCCACCTGAGCCGGCGAGGGTGAGGTTCTACCCTGCCGCTGGATCTGCCGGGTCGCGGAGGCGAGGTGGATCTTGCCTGCCTGCCATGTAAACCGCAGTGAACCGAGGCGGCTCAAGGGCTTCAGAAAAAACTTCATCTGTGCATTCTCCGAGCCTCCCGTCATACAGGGGACGGATTGACTCAGTTTCCCCCATTGATGACTCGCCATTAGACTGAACGAGCGTCTCATCTCCAGATAGCGAATTTTCTGATAAAGCCACCCCCGGGTGAAACCCATGAAGGTGTGCATCCGGCCAACTCTGGGCGGGCCGGGTCTTGCTCTGCGGGGATTGGCGCGACGGGCCGACTCGGTGTTGGGAACGGCATCCAACCCGACGGCCGACTCGCTGATAACGCCGATGAAGACATGGATCTTGCCGAAGGGAACCCGGTATCCGTACTCAATTGAGTCGGCCTCGGGGCCCCAGCTTGAGTCGTTGATGTAGACCTTTCCGTGGAGGCTCTTCATCATCTGGCCGATCGTGTACTTCCCGAACCCTGGGAGGGCTCCCACTAAGAACTCAAGTCCACCGTGCGTAGGCCCCATGGTGGGCGCCAACTGTCATGGTTTTAGCACGGCAGATGCCCTTGCGAAAGGACTTAGTGATGAGGCCATCGCACGAAGGTGGAAGCTTAACGGGGTTTATCGGGAACGAGAAGACACGGGATTACCCAGGTTCGGCCCCTCACGATGGAGGTAAAAGCCTACATCCTGCTTGATTATATTGCTTTGGATCTCGATTACAATGGCGCAGATTTGCTAACCTAGCTCTCGAGAGATTGCAACTTAGTCTTTCCGCCCTAGGTGCTCCCCTTTATATAACAGGTCGAGCCCTAGGTTTACATGAGAGTCTGGGTCATCGTCTTAACCCGTATCCTACTCTTATTCTAGTTATCTTGCTTTCCAAGGTAATCTTCTTATCTTATCCTTTCAACACGAGCCGGCCCACATGTTAAGCCGGCCCTTGCGCCGGGTCTCCTAAGAACCGGCCCACCATGAACCTTCAAGGCCCAGCAGTGGGAGGACCCATTGAGACTTATAGCTCTATGGCCGGGTCACTGCCCTGTCGGGTCTTAGTACTGGGAAACATCCCCAACAGGGCACTTGTAGCAATGCTCCCCTTGCACGGGCCCAATGAAATGAGTGTTGATCATAATTCTACGGTTGAGTGCCGTAGGGCCTGGGACGTGCTGCATCTCATCAAAATCGAGGCCGAAGTGCTCGGCAAGCCGAGTCACTACGCCTCCCACAACAATATTCCTCCTTGGCTGCTTGTGCTCCCTACCGAGGTGATGCATAAGAAAAGCTCCCAAGTTAGGCTTGGGGGGGTAATCGGGGTGGAGTGCTGCGTGGAGCACACACATGTCATAGCTCGACATGCCCCCAAGGTTCTCTCTACCAAAAATAGTGTTGGCAATGAAAATTACGAAGTAGCGAATGGCGGGGTTTTCGATGCTCGATACCTTCTTCCCAGAGAGGTCATGCTCATCCTTGACGGAGATGAGCTCCCACGAACCCAACGCGTCAGCAATCGGCGTACCCCTAGTGTCGAGAAGTCCTTGGTTCTCGAAATCGAAGGCACTACAGAACTGCTCCAGCATCATGGTGCGCTGAACTCCTCTGAGCGTGAACGAGCAACTCGGTGCCACCCTCGAGTCATCGAGAGTGTGGGAGAAGGTGGAGAGGAGCAACATGGTGATGCCGTGGTACATGAGTTAATGGAAGTTGCTGAAAACTCCTATCCCAACGTTGTTCGCAAGCCACGCGAAGTCGTTGTGAAGCCCTTGGGACTCCAAGAATGCATCACACTTCCACTTCGTGGGGGCCATCCCCCGGTTGTTCACGCGTTGGAAGTCCTTGTTTGCAGCAGCACGGGGTTCATCTCCCTCATTCCGGGCACGCTTAGAGCGCAAGCCCATGGCCTTCTTCCCCGCAGCAATCGCCGATCTCATCATTTTCTACACACAACGAAAATAACAACAGAAAAATGTAAGTTTAACGTGGGGATCGAGTTCTAATACTACCTAAGATCAATTCTACACTATTACTTTGAATCCTAACGTTCAAATCGACCGGAAATCAAAAATATTATGCATGTCATCTAGGATATGAACATTGATGAAACCACCACCAAAACTTCTAAATAAACCATGGATCGGAGGAGAAACTTTGGCACCCCGGCTCAGAGAGACCGGAACACCCCGTATTCCAGCCCAGAGATCAAGTCTTCTGGAATACGGCACTGCTCACAGCAACCAAAGCAATCAAGACAAACAACAGCATGGCATTTACAGGTTAATCATCAATGATGAACATGATACTACTAGAACAACATGAACATGGCAACAACATGAGCATGGCAACAACATGAGCATGACATATACATATAATTCATGATATGAACAGGATGATACTAGCATGCAAGGGGGTCGACGTTTAAGATCTCATGGAAAAACTTACTCTGCTCGGGGTTATCTTGTAACCACCAACTTACCATCGTGATCATCACATGACCACACGGAGCTTGATCTCTGCCTGTGATCATCGCATGACCACATAAAGATCAACCAACTTCTTTCCTCATGGAACCGGGGTTGTTTATTATTCAGATTTTTATTACTGTTGACCCACAGTGTGACCTACTACAAACTGTGTCCATGACCGAGGACGCGGCTATCGATAGATTATACACTCTGCAGAGGTTAGTACACTGTACCCACACCACGGAACTCATGGCCTCTTGCTCCCATTCGGGTGGACCAACGACGTTCCGACAAAACCAGTCTATTGCATGACACTCTCCCGGCCACTCCCGACAAACTCCCCTTTGGGCTATGTCCTGGGTCGCCCTGATGTCAACTTGTGACATCCGCCACCTTTGTGGCCGCCACCGTCATGGCCAAAACAAACTCGTCCCAAACGGGGACACCCGGGGACAACACAACTCGGGCACAAGGCTTATGGTCGCCTACCTGATCAGGGTAGCGCGCGCACATAACCTTCCCTAATAGGAGGCACCGGCGAGAGGCATGACAATAGACCGCATTAGGGCCTCCCATAAGGCAAGTGTGGCTGCACTGGTTAGCTTGATTCGGTGGCACCATGACTCAGCCAACAGATTTGTTCAAGTTCGATTAATGTCAGGTTCAACTTGAATAGTGATGAGCTGAGTCACAGTAAAATACATAATGAGATAACAATGCAGATGAGCATGACATTAGTATAACCATGGATGGGCAACATAACCATTTAACATCATAATAATAAATCATATATGCTACGGGATGCAAATGAGCATGGCATAGCGATGATCATAACTATCACAAGTATTTTCATATCAAACCGTAACTACTCAAGTGAGCATAGCATTATCACTAGCATCAAAAATAATTACAAGAATAAAACATGACAAGAATATCCTTAGCAATTAATCATATCACTTACTAGATGAAAATGAACATGGCATAAGCATAGACATGGATTCATAAGCATATTCGAAGTATTCACAAAATAATTAAATGCGCAAACAATTATTAAATATTCAAGTGGAAACCATGGCTACTGCAATGCCATCATGCAAGTGGCGATCGTGGCTTGCCTGGGGATGAAGGAACCATCGGGGAGAGGTGCGATGAACTCGTGGAAAGAATCGCCGGAAAAGTTCCCCTCTCGGCGGAGCTGTTTTAAGGGCAAGGGCAAAATGGCCATTTTCACAGTGTGACAACATCATGAAACTTGTACCATCGGAACGGGCTCGACGAACTGAGATCGTGGGCTTTGGAATCACCTGAATCGGAGTTACGGTCGCGGAGATACGGCCGTTCGTTCGATAGACAGAAAAACAAATAAAAATTGAGTTTTTCTGCTGCTAACGGACGAACGTCCGCTATATAACCCTTTCAGCCGGCTAGGTTTAAACAGAAGGCGTCTTTCCGGAGAATACGCTTTAGGTAAAGTGAAAACGCATTCTGAACGTAAGTAGTACAGAAATACGCCTTCAGTAAACCGAAGACGTAAACTATGGAGTACGCTTCTACTTATACGCGCGGGCCCGGGGTTGACTCAATTGTGCGGCTGACTGGTGGGGTCGCTTGGTGGCGGGGCCCGCCTGGCTGGTCGTCGTCTTCAACCTCCATCGCCCGCGCACGGTCGAGACAGAGGCGAAGCTCGACGGCGATAGCCGGAGCTACCGGCCGTCTCCGGCGACGCTCCGCACACCGGTGAGCTCAGGGCGACGAGGCGCTCCTGCCTGGGCACCTCGCGCGCGCCGGGGTGCACCAGAGTGAGCACAACGCCGAACGAGGCGGACGGCGGCGTCGGCCAAAGTTGGCCACGGCGCCACGGCTCACCGGAGGAGGAGGGGGTTGCGGGGAGGGCTTCACCATGTCCAGGGGACCTTGCTGGAAGTGGAATGGGGAGGGAAGGGGTTCGGCATTGACCGAATTTAGGCCGAGGAGGGCGGCGGCCATGGCAGCCAAGGAGGGCTAGGAGGGGTTCCCGAGCTCGGGGAAGAGGCTAGGCGGGACTAGAGGATGGTGGGAGAGAGGTTGGTGCGGTTGGGAGGGCTCAGGAAGGGCTTATATAGCCGGGGCGAAGGAGCCGTCCCCGGATGTTGCCGCGGCCGGATGGAGCGTGTTCTGGCGACGTCCGCGTTCGCGTGCACATGAACAGAGAGACTGATGGCGACGAGAGAGGGGTAGTGGAGGTGCAGACGCGGGCGGTGCGGTGTCCGGTCGGCCACTCGGCCACTGTGCCCACGCGGGCACGCGGTGTCCGCGTCCGGACGGCAACGGGAGGGGCGGGGAGGAGGCTACATGGATGCAGGGGAGGATGGTCGACGCTGTAGACACGGTAGGATGCGCGGAACCGGCTGGGAGAAGAATGCCCGAAGCAAAACGACAAGCAGAGCGCGCCCAGCGCTTGCCACCAGCGTAGTCACCGCATGGCATGGTGAGGAGAGGGCACGAGGGTCTGCAAAAAGAAGTCTATAATCTTGTCCCTCCAACCTAAAGTCCTACTAATTCTATGGTTCGGCTAAAGACACTGTGAGATGATGGGAATGATCGACTGAAGTTTTCTGTTGCAAACTTAGGAATGATGTTGTGATCAAATTAGAGGGGATAAGAGATAACCAAGATGTCTCCGAGGCTTAGGGTAGGAAGGACTATGATCCTGTGAAAAATGAAATGATTTGGACCAGTATTTAATATAGTTGCTTCACAACCACATATTCTGGTCCACAAAGAAGATCATGAATTAGCACTCACATGGTTGCTTGGGTTGAGCTGAAAATTTGTGGAATATGATAATTTGATCATATGAACTTACCATAAAATTTTCATCCCAATTGGATGAATAAAAATGGTACTTCCTTCACAATGCTCCTGACTGGACAGAAACTTGGGGGAATTTTCCAGAGAAAATGGCTTGTAAAAATAATGTGAGTTTTGTCATGCTCACATTATTTAGGGATATTTAGGTCCTGGATTAATTTAAGAATTTTGTAAGCAATATAAAATATAGTTGCCTCACAAACTGAAATTGTGACCAGAAACCAAGATTTGAAGGTGTGCTCACATAGGTAGTTGGATGGATATGAAATTTTGTGGAGAGTCATGAATTAACCATATAAATGATCTCCCAAAATTGCAACTCATTTAGATGAGCCTAGCTAGTACTTCCTTCACAAAGCTTCTCTCAGGACAGAAACTTTGGAAATTTGCTGAGGAAGATTTACTAGGCAAATGAAGTTGAATTTTGGCATGTGGCAATAATTTGGATAGGAAAGAGTGCCCAAAATTGTTGAGGGCAATCAATAAAATATAAATAGCACTTCCTTCACAAAGTGCCATTCTGGACAGAATGGAAAATGAATATTCCAGAATTATTTTTGAACTAGGCAAGGATGGGTTTTTGCATATTGGTGGGATATATGATCCAAAGAATTTATAAGAATTTTTTTGGAATTTTACGGAAGACAGAAATATAGGTTGCTTCACAACCTAGGGCAAACAGGGTTATTACTTTAATAGAAAAAAGGAATATTCCCAATAAATAAATATTGGGGTTGGGCTAAGATGGAAATGACATGGTCTTGAGATGGAGTTGAGAGTGACAAGCCACTAGGAAGTGGCAGGAGAGAAGATCTTCCCAGGTTTCAAGACCACATAGCCACGGAAAAAGAAATCCGAATAAAAATTCGAAGAAATCCAAAAGAAAAAGAAACGGCCAAAAATCGGGGTGTTACAAACCTACCCCCCTTACGATAAATCTCGTCCTTGAGATTTGGTTGCTCAGGGAACAAGTATGAATATTCTGACTTAAGGAAACCGTTTCCAACTCGGGTATCCTTTTCCTTTATAAATTGTTCCCACTGAATTGCATCTGATGGACTGCCTTGCTCTGGGGTGGTTTGCTTCACCATATCTCACATTCTGACAGGTCTTCCTTCATATGTTCATCCTTGCTCTGACTTCAATTCTCTGCTGGCTTGTCTGATATTATCATGACGGGGATTTCCATAAGTCCGGGAGTGACTTCCATTCGACGTGACATTCTTTATCAGCACCGATAGTATGAATGGAGTTGGGAACAAATTTTCTCGATGGACAGGAAACATTTTATTCCTTGCGCCAGGTTGCTCGAGTGGATGTAGGTCCTCCGGGTCCAAAACAATGCTGAGAATCATAATCATTCTCTTGGCGGAATCTGACTGCCTGTAGGTAGTTCTAAATCTTGCTGACTTCTTTGTCTCAGATCCGTACCGACGATTCAACTGCCACCTTGATATGAGGTCCTTACAATAGAATAGACCCCTTAGGTGTGTGTTCATGGTGATCAATACGGAATCAGACTGTCTTGGGTATCCATACCGTGTTGTTCCTGCACTGATTATCATACCTGTATTGCCGGTCTTGCTCCTTCATTATTGTTTTCTTTTCTGAACCTTTTGCTGAAAGAGCTTGGCCATAGATACCTTTAATTTTTCGTGTGACCATAGGTGTTGTCAGGTGCAATATTCCGGTAGTCACACCTTATGCTTATCCTCAGGCAGTGCAGCAACGTTTAACTGGCAAGTTTATCATCTTACAAGCTCTAACTGTATGGCAATGATCATCCGAACCTTTGCAAGAAATCGGCAAATAAATCAGTAGCCACCAGAACGGTCTTTACAACTCAGGTCTGGGACATTACTGAAATAACTCAACCATGGCTCACGACGGCTGAAAAGCAGCTCAGAGCATGAGACAATGTTGATAAGAAGAATGTAGCAGTTCCCTAAGACGGCCGAAGAACAGCTCAGAGTATAGGGTCGCTGCTACAAAAAGAAACTCAACAGCTGCCCGAGGCGGCCGAAAATCAGCGCAGAACACGGGCCAGTTGTTGACAAGAGAAATAGAAAATCAGCATCCACCCTGGACGGCCGAACGCAACTCAGAACACAGGCGTGGTGCCGTTACCAGGAAAAAGGTAGGCAAGGGTTCATCATGATCATATACCAGGTTCACAGTTATTTCTATAGAGCTCACTGCTGTGGTCAATCATTCATGACAGTGACAAGGGTTAACGATATCACCTTGTCGGGCGTGAGGAAGCTGGCCTTGATATCCACTGTCAGGATTGTTGTCCCAATCATTGTCCTGCCTCATAGCTTGTCAGACATTGCATCACACTGAGGTGTATATCCTTCCTCTTACATAATTCATGTGGTTGTCGGATTCTCATTATGCTTGTATCATCGTTCGAGTGACTTGAATGACCTTGGCAGCATGCCCACAATATATATGGAAGGGTGTGTAGCTGAGCAGTTGATTCCTGAGGCAGACACTTGGGTCCTGACTGATTCTTGCTTCTGACAAAATTGTTGTGGATCTGATCCTTGAGAGGCACTGCCATATACTGCCAAATCACTGTGTAACATCTTGATGACTGTTGGTAGTGCCGTACTGACGAAGATTGGATAGCTTGTGTTGGAAGCCATCTGAGAGTATCGTGCTGAGGAAGACTGAATAGCTTGTGCTCGAAGCTTTTGCCGGGATAGTGTGCTGAAGAAGACTGGGTATCGTACCTCAGAAGTTTTCTGCGGTGGCTTACCGAAGAAGACTGAGTATCTTATATTGGAAGTCATCCACATATCGTACTGAAGAAGATTGCGGAACCTTGCTTTGTAAGCTTCCATGGTAACGTGTGGAGGAAGACTGGGTTGCTTATACCAGAAGCTTCTCTCTGTGATATGTGAACTGAATGCCATATAATTACACCTTTGATATTCCTCTGACTGGAAATGTACTGTTGTCTTGCACACAAATTGTCTTCCAGCTGGTTCATTACAATTGTGATGGTTGCGCACTGAGGTAAACTTGATGCTGATGGTCAATCCAGGATAGCATTTGCATTCAGATCAGATATTTCCAATATAATGCAGTCGGCTCAGAATTTCATAATGTTTAGCTGAGCTTCAGAATATTTGAATTCCTCACTTATTTTTTGAGTCCGGTGTCGGTTGATGAGCAACTTTCATAAGGGGAAATATGGTGACACCGAGGGCCCAAAGAAAGAAGTCAAAAGAAACGACTAAAACAAAAGCACACACAACATTAAGATTACATACAATCAACATCACATTTCATAGCTATTCACCTCACTATGCATGCCTACTTAAGCACACAATTCTCGAGGAAATTCTGGTACTACGATCTAATATGCTGTGGCGGTGTGCACGAAAATGGATCAGTGTGTGGAGGGGTTGGTGGAAGCGAAGCTACACCAAGCACTGGATCAACACCGGTTGCATCTGAACGGGCTTAGCGGTGAGGACGGACTTGGTGATCATGTACCGAGACACGGATGTCATGGCCACATCATCATCAAACGTACGGAAGGGGACCGTTCTCGTCCAGAGAAAGGGGGTGACAAGGTGGGATAGCGGTGGAAAGCAGGGTCTGCTGGCATTGCCCTTTCCTGGTAACAAAGACCAGTAAGGGTTGCCAGAGCGGCGGGTTGGACGGCAAGATCCGGGGTAGAAACATGTCTACCACCGAAATGATAGGTGTGGCTGAAGAAAAAAATATTGGTGCGATACCTGTGCATCAATCTTGCAAGTGATCGACACCACAAGGTACCTTGGCATCACTCTGCTGGGATAGAGATGACGCCAAACACCAAAGGGCAAGTATGCAAAGCTGGAGGGTGCAGGTAGTGGATCGAAACCGATGCCACCTACACTCACAAGATCAGCCGTTAGTGACAATATAATGAGTCTATATGCATGCTATGCAGCAAACAAATGCAACAACCAAATGCAACAAGCAAACTTAGACTCTGAACTATTGGTTTCTAACACTCGCGCTGACTAGGGCGTCCTACAGCCAGACCTGCTCTGATACCAAGCCTTGTGGCACCCGGCTCAGAGAGACCAGAACACCCCGTATTCCAGCCCAGAGATCAAGTCTTCTGGAATACGGCACTGCTTGGCATAGAACAAATCAGCTCTTTATTACAAATAACACGGGTACAAAGGTTCTGAAGGCATGAAGGTTACAGGGGCACGGCGACACTTCGCCTGATCAGGTAGTTCTATGCTAGCAGCGGCACATCTCGAAGCGGAAAGAATTCTAGCAGCGGAACAACGGCGACGGTGATGAACTCCACTTCGCAGGGACTCTGGCTGGGACGTATCCTAGAGCGCAACCTCGGGGTCCTCAACAAACAAGCAATCACGGCATCACCTGCAATCTGGCATGACACGCCAGGTGAGTACTTTGAATGTACTCGCAAGCTCACAGCAACCAAAGCAATCAAGACAAACAACAGCATGGCATTTACAGGTTAATCATCAATGATGAACACGATACTACTAGAACAACATGAACATGGCAACAACATCAGCATGTCAACAACATGAGCATGGCAACAACATGAGCATGACATATACATATAATTCATGATATGAACAGGATGATACTAGCATGCAAGGGGGTCGATGTTTAAGGTCTCATGGACCAACTTACTCTGCTCGGGGTTATCTTGTAACCACCAACTTACCATCGTGATCATCACATGACCACACGGAGCTTGATCTCTACCTGTGATCATCGCATGACCACATAAAGATCAACCAACTTCTTTCCTCATGGAACCGGGGTTGTTTATTATTCAGATTTTTATTACTGTTGACCCACAGTGTGACCTACTACGAACTGTGTCCATGACCGAGGACGCGGCTATCGATAGATTATACACTCTGCAGAGGTTAGTACACTGTACCCACACCACGGAACTCATGGCCTCGTGCTCCCATTCGGGTGGACCAACGACGTTCCGACAAAACCAGTCTATTGCATGACACTCTCCCGGCCACTCCCGACAAACTCCCCTTTGGGCTATGTCCTGGGTCGCCCTGATGTCAACTTGTGACATCCGCCACCTTTGTGGCCGCCACCGTCGTGGCCAAAACAAACTCGTCCCAAACGGGGACACCCGGGTACAACACAACTCGGGCACAAGGCTTATGGCCGCCTACCTGATCAGGGTAGCGCGCGCACATAACCTTCCCTAATTGGAGGCACCGGCGAGATGCATGACAATAGACCGCATTAGGGCCTCCCATAAGGCAAGTGTGGCTGCACTGGTTAGCTCGATTCGGTGGCACCATGACTCAGCCAACAGATTTGTTCAAGTTCGATTAATGTCAGGTTCAACTTGAATAGTGATGAGCTGAGTCACAGTAAAATACATAATGAGATAACAATGCAGATGAGCATGACATCAGTATAACCATGGATGGGCAACATAACCATTTAACATCATAATAATAAATCATATATGCTACATGATGCAAATGAGCATGGCATAGCGATGATCATAACTATCACAAGTATTTTCATCTCAAACCCTAACTACTCAAGTGAGCATAGCATTATCACTAGCATCAAAAATAATTACAAGAATAAAACATGATAAGAATATCCTTAGCAATTAATCATATCACTTACTAGATGAAAATGAACATGGCATAAGCGTAGACATGGATTCATAAGCATATTCGAAGTATTCACAAAATAATTAAATGCGCAAACAATTATTAAATATTCAAGTGTAAACCGTGGCTACTGCAATGCCATCATGCAAGTGGCAGTCGTGGCTTGCCTGGGGATGAAGGAACCTTCGGGAGAGGTGCGATGAACTCGCAGAAAGAATCGCCGGAAAAGTTCCCCTCTCGGCGGAGCTGTTTTAAGGGCAAGGGCAAAATGTCATTTTCACAATGTGACAACATCGTGAAAATGGTACCATCGGAACGGGCTCGACGAACTGAGATCGTGGGCTTTGGAATCACCTGAATCGGAGTTACGGTCGCGGAGATACGGCCGTTCGTTCGATAGACAGAAAAACAAATAAAAATTGAGTTTTTCTGCTACTAACGGACGAACGTCCGCTATATAACCCTTTCGGCCGGCTGGGTTTAAACAGAAGGCGTCTTTCGGGAGAATACGCTTTCGGTAAAGTGAAAACGCATTCTGAACTTAAGTAGTACAGAAATACGCCTTCAGTAAACCAAAGACGTAAACTCCGGAGTACGCTTCCACTTATACGCGCGGGCCCGGGGTTGACTCAATTGTGCGGCTGACTGGTGGGGTCGCTGGGTGGCGGGGCCCGCCTAGCTGGTCGTCGTCTTCAACCTCCATCGCCCGCGCACGGTCGAGACAGAGGCGAAGCTCGACGGCGATAGCCGGAGCTACCGGCCGTCTCCGGTGACGCTCCGCACACCGGTGAGCTCAGGGCGACGAGGCGCTCCTGCCTGGGCACCTCGCGCGTGCCGGGGTGCACTAGAGTGAGCACAACGCCGAATGAGGCGGACGGCGGCGTAGGCCAAAGTTGGCCACGGCGCCATGGCTCACCGGAGGAGGAGGGGGTTGCGGGGAGGGCTTCACCATGGCCAGGGGACCTTGCTGGAAGTGGAATGGGGAGGGAAGGGGTTCGGCATTGACCGAATTTAGGCCGAGGAGGGCGGCGGCCATGGCAGCCAAGGAGGGCTAGGAGGGGTTCCCGAGCTCGGGGAAGAGGCTAGGCGGGACTAGAGGATGGTGGGAGAGAGGTTGGTGCGGTTGGGAGGGCTCAGGAAGGGCTTATATAGCCGGGGCGAAGGAGCCGTCCCCGGATGTTGCCGCGGCCGGATGGAGCGTGTTCTGGCGACGTCCGCGTTCGCGTGCACATGAACAAAGAGACTGATGGCGACGAGAGAGGGGTAGTGGAGGTGCAGACGCGGGCGGTGCGGTGTCCGGTCGGCCACTCGGCCACTGTGCCCACGCGGGCACGCGGTGTCCGCGTTCGGACGGCGACGGGAGGGGCGGGGAGGAGGCTACATGGATGCAGGGGAGGATGGTCGACGCTGTAGACACGGTAGGATGCGCGGAACCGGCTGGGAGAAGAATGCCCGAAGCAAAACGACAAGCAGAGCGCGCCCAGCGCTTGCCACCAGCGTGGTCACCGCATGGCATGGTGAGGAGAGGGCACGAGGTTCTGCAAAAAGATGTCTATCATCTTGTCCCTCCAACCTACAGTCCTACTGATGCGATGGTTCGGCTAAAGACACTGTGAGATGATGGGAATGATCGACTGAAGTTTGCTGTTGCAAACTTAGGAATGATGTTGTGATCAAATTAGAGGGGATAAGAGATAACCAGGATGTCTCAGAGGCTTAGGGTAGGAAGGACTATGATCCTGTGAAAAATGAAATGATTTGGACCAGTATTTAATATAGTTGCTTCACAACCACATATTCTGGTCCACAAAGAAGATCATGAATTAGCACTCACATGGTTGCTTGGGTTGAGCTGAAAATTTGTGGAATATGATAATTTGAGCATATGAAGGTACCATAAAATTTTCATCCCAATTGGATGAATAAAAATGGTACTTCCTTCACAATGCTCCTGACTGGACAGAAACTTGGGGGAATTTTCCAGAGAAACTGGCTTGGCAAAATAATGTGAGTTTTGGCATTCTCACATTATTTAGGGATATTTAGGTCCTGGATTAATTTCAGAATTTTTGAAGCAATATAAAATATAGTTGCCTCACAAACTGAAATTGTGACCAGAAACCAAGATTTGAAGGTGTGCTCACATAGGTAGTTGGATGGATATGAAATTTTGTGGAGAGTCATGACTTGACCATATAAATGATCTCCCAAAATTGCAACTCATTTAGATGAGCCTAGCTAGTACTTCCTTCACAAAGCTTCTCTCAGGACAGAAACTTTGGAAATTTGCTGAGGAAGATTTACTAGGCAAATGAAGTTGAATTTTGGCATGTGGCAATAATTTGGATAGGAAAGAGTGCCCAAAAATTTTGAGGTCAATCAAGAAAAGATAAATAGCACTTCCTTCACAAAGTGCCATTCTGGACAGAATGGAAAATGAATATTCCAGAATTATTTTTGAACTAGGCAAGGATGGGTTTTGGCATATTGGTGGGAGATATGATCCAACGAATTTATAAGAATTTTGTGGGAATTTTACGGAAGACAGAAATATAGGTTGCTTGACAACCTAGGGCAAACAGGGTTATTACTTTAATAGAAAAAAGGAATATTCCCAATAAATAAATATTGGGGTTGGGCTAAGATGGAAATGACATGGTCTTGAGATGGAGTTGAGAGTGACAAGCCACTAGGAAGTGGCAGGAGAGAAGATCTTACCAGGTTTCAAGACCACATAGCCACGGAAGAAGAAATCCGAATAAAAATTCGAAGAAATCCAAAAGAAAAAGAAAGGGCCAAAAATCGGGGTGTTACAGAAACTCACCGAGGATGAAGATGCACGGATCAAACGAATGAAATCCGCGAAGAAACGAAGGTTTTGGAGGATTTTTGTTAGGGTTTGAGAGAGAGATGTGAGAGCTTTGGGCGTTGGGAGGAAGAAGAAGAAGAAAACCTCCCAGCACCAGCGGCTCAGATTTATGAAAGTTCAGGCGAAACGGACGCTCATACGGGCGCGGGCGCCCGTATGGAACGCCGTCTCATGTTCAAATCAGCCGATTTAGGGTTACATACCTGAAACGAGCGCTCAAACGAGCGCACGCGCTCGTTTGAAACGTCGTCGTCAAACTTGCTTACCGAAGCTCTGTCGGGTAGAGGGCGAAACGGACGCTCGAACGGGTGCTGACGCCCGTCCGAAAGGCCGTCTTTCTCTCTATTCCCACGGACGCTCCTGGTCGAAGAATGAAACGACCGCACAAGCGGGCGCTCTCCCCCGTTCGGAACATCGTCTTCAATTCTGTAAGTTGTGGCTGATTTCGGCGAGAGTGTCATACAACCGCGCAAACGGGCGCAGACAGTCGTATGAAACACCATCGATCTCTCTGTTCTTTTCTGTGTTTCTTCTGAAATTTCATGCGATCGCGCATACGGGCGGCAGTGCCCGTATGAAACGCCGTCGTTCTCCTCTGTTGCTTTCCTCCTTTGTTTCTTTTCCTAATTCCTCTTTTCAACATTTCTCCTTCAATAAAAAGGTCAAAAACAGCTTTTCTGAGGGATTTTCATCAGTTCATTTATAAGAGCAAAATATTGACTAAAACTAAGATAAAATTTTATCGAAAAATAAAGAGATAATGGGTTGCCTCCCATAAAGCGCTATTTTTAGGTTGCTTAGCTCAACCTCTTACCTCGGTATTTCATCAAGTATCAGGTGGTCGTAGATTTTCTCTACTCACCGTACATAATCGTTTAGGCGGTGGTACATACTTCACCCTTGCTCCTGGCTTCCTCGGGAAGTACTTGACTATTTCTTCCTCACAGATTTTAAAGGTTATCTTCCCTTCTGAGCAATCTAGCGATGCACCTGCAGTATTAAAAAATGGTCTACCAAGGATAATTGATAATTTTTCGTCTTCGGGCATGTCAAGAATAATAAAATCAGTAGGTATAACATGCCCGTCCAATCTCAACGGAACGTTTTCAGCCATCCCCACTGGCTTCTTTGTGGACTTGTCTGCCATCTGCAAAGTTATGCCTGTGGGTATGCATTCAGATAAATTTAACTTGTGATAAAGAGTTAGAGGCATCAGACTTACCCCTGCTCCTACATCACAAAGAGCGTTATTTATATCAAGATTACCAATAGAACAAGATATAGTGGGTATACCTGGGTCTCCCAGTTTCTCTGGTATCTTGTTATCAAACGGATACTCCGTTATCATGGCAACGTGTTCCTTCAGAGTCATACTCCTTTTATTATTCACTACATCACGCATAAACTTAGCAAAAGTAGGAATCTTTAACATATCAGCCACATGCATTGACATTTTAAGATCAGCTATGGCTTGAAGAAAAGAAGAGTATAATGCATCATTTGAAGGTGGTCTTACAGCCTTAGGATAAGGAAGAGTTATCTTGGATTTACCTTTATCTTTCTACTTCTCCTTACCGTTCTCTTTGTTTTTCGGTGCTTGACCACTAACCTTCTTGGTTTGATTAGGTGGTTGTTTATTTCTTTCCACCGTAGGTTCTTCCTCTTCTTCTGCTTCCGGAGTTTCTTCTTCGTTGCTATTTCCATCAGTTTTTTCTGCATCAGAGTCAACTTCTTTTTCAACTTCTTCTTCATCCCCCTGAGTATCTTGATGGACCTGTTCTTCAGGTTCTTCTTCACTAAAGAGCAATTCTCTATTCTCTTGAGTTTGGCTTTGGCTCTCTATTCTTCTTCGTTCTTGCTCTCTTTCATACCATTCTGGGCCCTTGGGATCCTGCGTTCTTTTACCACTACGAGTAGATATTTCGTTAGTAGAAACAGGATTATCTAATTGAGAAAGAATCAAAGCTTGAGTCGAAACGTCTCCAACGTATCTATAATTTATGAAGTATTCATGCCATGTTTACAACAATTTTATATGGTTCTGGTATGATTTGAATGGAACTAACCCGGACTGACGCTGTTTTCAGCAAAAGTACCGTGGTGTTGTTTTTTGTGCAGAAATAAAAGTTCTCGGATTGGGCTGAAAATTTACGGTGATTTTTTATGGACTGATACGTCTCCAACGTATCTATAATTTTTTATTGTTCCATGCTATTATAGTATCAATCTTGGATGTTTTATATGCAATTATATGCCATTATGTATCATTTTTTGGGACTAACCTATTAACCCAGTACCCAGTGCCAGTTGTTGTTTTTTGCTTGTTTTTGTCTTTTCAGAAAATCATTATCAAAAAGAGTCCAAACAAGAAAAAAACTTTGGATTAATTTTTTCTGGACCAGAAGAGACCCACGAAGCTTCGGGAGAAGTCCAGAGGAGCCACGAGGGAACGACAAGCTCGGGAGGTGCGCCCTGGGGGGTAGGGCGTGCCCCCAGGCTTGTGGGCCCGTCGTAGCCCCTCCTAACCTAATTCCAGCGCTATAAATTCCCAAATATTCCCAATATACCAGAGAGACAGAAGAGAAAACCTTTTTGCCACCGCAAGCCTCTGTTCTTCCGCGATCCCATCTGGAGGCCTTTTCTGGTACTCTATCGGAGGGGGGATCGATCACGGAGGGCTTCTTCATCAACCTTGCTGCCCCTTTCGATGATGTGTGAGTAGTTTACCATAGACCTACGGGTCCATAGCTAGTAGCTAGATGGCTTCTTCTCTCTCTTTGATCTTCAATACCATGTTCTCCTCGATGTTCTTGGAGTTCTATCCGATGTAATCTTCTTTTGCGGTGTGTTTGTTGGGATCCGATGAATTGTGAGTTTATGATCAGATTATTCATGAGAAATATTTAAGTCTTCTCTGAACTCTTTTATGCATGATTGTTATAGCTTTGTATTTCTCTCCGATCTATCAATTTGGTTTGGCCAACTAGAATGGTTTATCTTGCAATGGGAGAGGTGCTTTGTGATGGGTTCAATCTTGCGGTGCTCAATCCCAGTGACAGAAAGAGACATGACACGTATTTGTATTGTTGCCATTAAGGATAAAAAGATGGGGTTTAATCATATTGCTTGAGTTTACTTTTTCTACATCATGTCATCTTGCTTAAGGCGTTACTCTGTTTCATACTTAATACCCTAGATGCATGCTGGATAGCAGTCGATGGGTGGAGTAACAGTAGTAGATGCAGGCAGGAGTCGGTCTACTTGTCTCAGATGTTATGCCTTTATACATGATCATTGCCATGAATCCGTCATAATTATTTGTTTTTCTATCAATTGCCCAACAGTAATTTGTTTACCCACCGTATGCTATGTGTTCCAGAGAGAAGCCTCTAGTGAAAACAATGGCCCCCGGATCTACTTTTATCATACATTAAAATCCAAAAATACCTTGCTACAATTTATTTACTTTTATTTTATTTAGTATTTTACTTTATCTATCTATCACTATCAGAATTAATCCTTGCAAATAACCGCTAAGAGAATTGACAACCCTCTTATTTGCATTGGGTGCAAGTGTTTGCTTTTGTGTGTGCAGGTGCTGCTAAAAGATTTTGCGTGGTTCTCCTACTGGATTGATAACCTTGGTTCTTAACTGAGGGAAATACTTATCTCTACTATACTGCATCATCCTCTCCTCTTTGGGGAAATACCAACGCAGTCTACAAGTAGCAGGAAGAATTTCTGGCGCCGTTGCTGGGGAGAAGTCACGCAAAGCAGTCTCTCGTCAACTTGCCAATTTCTGGCGCCGTTGCTGGGGAGACATCACCAAAACTATCAAGTACCTTCGCACAAACTATCATCCACTTGCATTTATTTTATTTGCCTTTTTATTTGCATTTGCCTCTAGTTTTCATCTCCCCCACTTCTATTTTTTTTTACAAAAACACAAAAATATTTTTGTTGCTTGTTTGCTTGTTCGCTAGTTTGTTTGCTTCATCGTGATGTCTCAAGAAAATACAAAATTGTGTGACTTTTCCAATACTAATAATAATGATTTTATTAATTCTCATATTTCTCCTCCCACCACTAGTGCGGAGTCGTGTGACATCAATGCTGCTTTGCTTAATCTTGTTATGAAAGAACAATTTTCTGGTAGGCCCAATGAATATGATGCGTCCCATCTAAATACTTTCGTTGAACTTTGTGATATGCAAAATAAAAAGGATGTGGATAATGATATTATCAAATTGAAATTATTTCCGTTCTCACTACGAGATCGTGCTAAAACTTGGTTTTCATCCTTGCCTAGAAATAGTATTGATTCTTGGGATAAATGTAAGGTTGCTTTTATTGCCAAGTATTTTCCTCCCGCTAAGATTATTTCTTTGAGAAATCAAATTATAAATTTTAAGCAACTTGAGCATGAACATGTTGCACAATCTTGGTAGAGAATGAAATTAATGATAAGAAATTGCCCAACACATGGTTTAAGCCCATGGATGATCATACAAAAAATTTATGCGGGACTAAACTTTGTTTCTAGAAATTTGCTAGATTCTACTGCAGGTGGTACTTTTATGGAAATTACATTGGGAGAAGTTACAAAACTCCTAGATAAAATTATGCTAAATTATTCTCAATGGCACACCGAAAGAACTCCAACTGGTAAGAAGGTAAACTCTGTTGAAGAAATTAACACTTTGAGTGATAAGATGGATGCTCTTATGAAATTGGTTGCTAGTAAAAGTGCTCATATTGATCCTAATGATGTGCCATTGTCCACTTTGATTGAGCAAAATAATGATGCTATTGATGTGAATTTTGTCTCTAGAAATAATTTCAACAACAATGCTTATAGGGGTAATTTCAATCCTAGACCGTTTCCCGGAAATTCCTCTAATAATTATGGTAATTCCTATGGCAAACCATATAATAATAATAGGATACCCTCTGATCTTGAAAGTAATATTAAAGAATTTATTAATTCGCAAAAGAATTTCAATGCTATGATAGAAGAAAAATTGAATAGAGTGGATGAAATGTCTAGGAACATGGATAGAATTGTTCATGATGTGGAAAATCTCAAAATTAAAATTTTGCCACCCAAGCATGATATAAATGAGTCTATTAAAGCTATCTATGTCTCCATTAAAGAAAGTAAAGAAAGGACCGCTAGGTTGAGAGCTAAGCGAGAATTCTTAGAAAAAGCTATTCCACCTGGTTTCTATCATAGTAATGATGAAGATATTAAAATGATTGGTGTCTCACCTATTGAATCCCTATTTAGTAACATAAAACTTGATGAAAAGGGACTGAAGATGAGTCAACTTTAGCTAGAGGGCGTCCCAATTATTTGGAGGGTGATGATCTTAATGATAAAAATAAAAAAAGTGGGTTTGGAGAGGTCAAAACTTTAAATAGTGATGCACCCACTACTTTGGATTACAAGGAATTTAATTATGATAATTGTTCTTTAATTGAGTGTATTTCCTTGTTGCAATCCATGATTAATTCACCTAATGCATATGAACAAAATAAATCTTTTACTAAACATATTGTAGAAGCTATGATAAAAGCTCATGAAGAAAAACTTGAGTTGGAAGTTTCAATTCCTAGAAAATTACATGATGAATGGGAACCTACTATTAAGGTTAAAATTAAAGATTATGAATGTAATGCCTTGTGTGATCTAGGTGCTAGCGTCTCTACTATACAAAAATATTTATGTGACGTGCTAGGTCTCACCGATATGGATGCTTGTTCCCTTAATCTACATCTTGCGGATTCCACTATTAAAAAGCCATTGTGTCGTGGTTTTGTCACGGCAGATGTCCTCGTGAAAAGGACTTAGTGGTGAGGCCATCGCACAAGTGTGGAAGCTTAACGGGTTTGATCGAGAACGAGAATACGGCGGGTTACCCAGGTTCGGCCCCTCACGGTGGAGGTAAAAGCCTACGTCTTGCTTGATTATATTGCTGTGGATCTCGATTACAAGGGTGTTGTTTCGCTACCTCTTATCTCGAGAGTATCTACTTTGATCTTGTCTAAGACTTGTCTGTCTCTCTTGACTTGTCTGTCTGTCCTTACTTGTCCCTCTTGGGGTGCCTTGCCCCTCCTTATATAAGTTAAAGGGGCGGCTTACATGTAGAGTCCTAGTAGGATTAGGACTGGTCTATTTTCTATTACAAGCTGGATACTAGTCCGGGTCTTTTCTTCCGAATTGATCTACCCAGGCTGGGTCTTTTCTCCGGGCCGGGTCTCCCAGGCCGGGTCATCTCTCCGGGCCTTCTCTGCGAGCCAGCCCATTGGGCTCCTGTCAAGCCGGCCTCCTGCCGGGTCTCGTCACTGGGCCCTTGGTCTCTCCTTGTTGTCTCGCCATAACCCGGAATATGAGATGTCCATAGAGCCTCCTGACTCTTGGCCGGGTCATAACCGTGGGGAATATCCCCAACATTAGCCCCCAGGTTAGCTTGAATTTATTCATGCTAAGCTCCTGAAAACAAGAATAATTAATATGTTTTAATATATCAACTATAGCCCCCAAGCTCCGAGTTTATCACCTTGTGATGAATTGGTGCTTGCTTTTGTAAATATTGTTGCGTCGGCTTTCCGGGCCTTTCTATGAATAGCTTGGAGGACTTGAAGATGTACCTCCCTTATATCCATATTACCTGTAGCCCCCAAGTCTTAAGAGGGGAACGTAGTGATAGCTTAAGACTTGCTTTAATATAAATGTTGCAACTTCGGAGAAATCCAGGTTGTTCATCTGAGTCGCCGGTCATAAACTAAATGTTTTGTATTTCACATGTGTAGCCCCCAAGGGCGGCTCATCATTATGTGATACGCCGGGTCTTCAATTTGGACCTTATGATCTGTTTAAACAACTGAACGCTGTAGCCCCCAAGTGTCGGGTTGTCTTGCCTGCGGTGACTCTGGACTTCAGAAATTTGAACAATGTAGCCCTCAAGTGTCGGGTCGTGTGCCTGCGGCGACTCGGGACTTCAGAAACTTGAACAATGTAGCCCCCAAGTGCTGGGTCGTGTGCCTGCGGCGACTCGGGACTTCAAAAACTTGAACAATGTAGCCCCCAAGTGCCGGTCGTGTGCCTGCGGCGACTCAGGACTTTTCCTTACTTTGTAGAATAAAATCAGATCGACTGCAGCCCCCAGGGCTCAAGGAGAAAACCAAGCAAAGCCGGCCAAACCAACTCTTGAAGACTCGGCGTTTGACAATTGTGGAGAAAAACTTGCCTGAGTTTGAGGGACAGTTTGTCTGGATGATGTTGCTGAGTGCTTTGCATATCAATGCTGAACTTGTTGCTAAATCCATCAAGAGTGCTGCCTTGCATAACACTTCATATTTCATTGCCTTTGATAAAGCCAATTGTCATGATCTTTGCCATGATATCCTTGCTTGAATTTTTGCTCTTCTTTGTAGCATGGCAATAATCCAATTTGCGAATTGTCACTGGTAATTTATTATACCATGATCCTTACTGTAAATCGGCATTTTGGGTGTAGAAAGAATAGCCATATCGCTGAGCCTGCAATTATTTTCAAGATCGGCAGTGATAGCCATGTTATTTGAGACTGGTTTTGATAAACCATATAAGCCCTGGCCATTTTGGCTATCAAAAATTTGTTTGTTCCTGCAGAGTTACAATGTAACCCGGTTTGAAAACCGGCTCCTGCGACATAAACAAATATGGACATGCATTGGATGATGATGCATTGTATGATGATGAAATGTATGATGATGTATGTGTATGATAAACACTTGAAGTGGTGCAGTGGTGAGCTAACCCGCCAATCATTGTTCAAGCATTCTGTCATAAAAATACAACCCGGCAATTCTGAGCCAGTAGAAGTATAATTCGAAGTGCTATAAGATGTGGCGACTCATGATCGATAGCATCATAACCCTGGGACATAAGCTGGTGTATTTATAACCCAGCGACTCGTGGTCGACACGCTTGATCAGAGGGTCCTGTAAAAACAGATTAAAACACAAGTATAATAATAAGCCGGCTTTCAAGGCACGACATTATAGATCGGCTTTCGAGGCATGAGTCTTGCTTCAAGGAAGCTGGCGTGATAGCCCATGGTTTATCCTCGCTCTCTGTAAGTCGGCTCTCACGTGACTTAAACCGATGTTTTAACCCAGACAAGTTCAGGGTCATAAAATGATTGACTTGTCAAGAGTACACCGGGTCACCTAGTCGGAGTAGCATCAAGCAGACAGGCAGGTTTAACCAAGATAGTGTGGCGTTATTTGCCGGGTCAAGAGGGTGAGATAGCTAAACTCGGTGAGTTGGAAGCCCCCAAGTACCATATGATCATGGAAAAGCTTAGCATAGGATATACAGGAGACAATGCTACTACTGCAAAACATCTGGGGTCCAGATAAGCCGGCTTTATTCCATTGATCATTATTGAGCAGGATACCCACGTTTAGACTCTGCATCATGGCAACTAGTCTTCTTTGGTAACCTTTCTTTTCGTCAATATGGCAGGGTACCCATGTTTGAACTGCGTATCATGGCAGCTAGTCCTCTTTGGCAACCTTTATCCTTTCGCAAATAAAGCAGCAGTCCCCGGGACCGGGTTGTCTTCCCTTCAACGACCCGGGGTTCTTGTACTTGTTAAAACCGGCCAAATCCGCCGAGTCATATCTGTGTAGCCCCCGAGTCTTTAGTCGACTCGAGGAGCCGGCTTGAGATTCTTTGTATTTGGATGTGGCATAAACCGGCGTATAGTTGACAGCTGTAAACTGGAATTTATCGAAGCCGGAGGCGATGCGGCGAGTTGATGATCTTGCAGGGACGTTTTTGCCCAAAGTGATTTCATACGCCTCTTGGTCCGGCTCTCCTGGCTCCTCCAGGGCCGGATTCTTTTTTTTTCTTTGCTGGCTTTGAATTGCCGGCTCAATCGGTAGCCGGCTCACCTAGCTTTTCCAGAGACGGTTCACCTGTTGCCGACTCTCCTGTTTCTGTAACATCCCAAAATTCTAAATTTTGGAATGTTATATTAAATAAATAAATAGGATTGATTGTTTGATTGATTGACTGAAATTGAGTGAAATTTGAATTTTTTTTTTTGAAAGTTTAATGAGAGGGAATGAAAGGACTTTCCCAAAACTTTCATTCTTGCAATTGATCTCCTTGAATTCAAATTCAATTCAAATACAAAACCCTGGAGTGAAGATGACATGACTTCTTCCATTAAAGAAATGAAAAGGGTTTTTGAAAAGATTTGAATTCCACTTGAAAATATTTCAAATTCAGAAACTTTATGCAACTCAATGATTTTCATGAGGGAAGATAAAATGACTTCTTCAAATTATATGAAATATGAGTTGGAAGTTAAAAGAAAGGATTTGAAAGTGGTTTAAAATTCAAACTCAAACCCAATTTGGAGTTATTTGGTTTTTATTCAATTTATTTTTCTCCAAAAATAAAATATATGGAAAATAGGGTAACATGATTCCCTTCAACAGAAAAATGGAGAAAAATAAATTTGAGTTCATTTTGGTATTTTAAAATAATTTTATTTGCATTTTAAATGCAACAACAGCATTATTTGCATTATCTGAATTTTTGTGTATTTTAGTTGTATTTAAAAATATGTTCATGTTTTAGGAAATCTTTTTCTGAAAATTTTGATATATTATATGCCTATATAATATTTTTATTTTATTTCGTTTATTTTTCTTTCTGTCGGTAAAAAAAACGTTTCGGACAGTGCCAGGCCGAAGCCCAGCACTGCCCTCTCTCTCTCCCCTCACCCCACCGGCCCACTAGGCCACCGCGGCCCAGCAACGCACCCCGTGCCCAAACCCCTCTGGTTCGGTCGCCCGCACCCACGCCCTCCTCCCCGCGCCCACTGACCACCGGGGCCCGCCCTCGTCTCCTATCTCCGAAACGGCCGCGCCCGTATCTCGCCGCGCTCGCGCACGGCCGCGTCCGCGCCCCTCGCAAAACCCTAGCTAGAGCTTGCCCCCTCCTCCAAGAACATGCCCTATAAGTACCCACGCTCCTCCTCTCTCGATCCCCTTCGAAAACCCTTGCCAAAACCCCCCACGTCCGTCGCCCTCGCAAAACCGATCTCGCCACAGCCGCCACCGTTCACCGCCGATTTTCGTCGTCGGTGAGAACCCCGAGCTTCTCAATCTCCGGCCATCGGCCTAGCCCAGCTCCACGCTCCACTTTGACACCTTTTTGTCCGTCGTTGTCATCTACAGAGACCGCATCGACCTCGTCCGCCCACCGCCGGAGCACCGGAGCTTCGCCGCGAGCCCCGGCTCGATCCCGTCATCGCCGACCTCGTCTTCGTCACCAGTCGCATCGCCGCCCTCGACTACGTCGCCTGGACCACCTCGCCGTCGCCGGAGACCCCTGGAGCGCCGTCCCCGTTGAAGCCCGAGCTCTGCCGCTGTCGCCGACGGCGTTTTCGGTAACGACCGGTCACCCGTTTTTTGTTTCGCATCGGCAACCCTTCTCCCCCGTTCGATCTAGATCCGACGCCCTAGGATAGATCTATTTTTTTATTAATTAGCCGCGAATCGTTTTCTGTTTAATTTTGGTTGACCGCCCGCTAGCTTCTATCAAACACCCCTCCTAGCCACTCGTAGCCCGCCACGTAGCATAGCCCGATCCGAAGCGTTTTTTTTTTTCTTATTTTTGTTTTCTGTTTTAAAAACAGAATAGTTACTGTTTTAGAAAATTCATATCTATTAGGATTTTTAATGTTTTGATTTGATTTCTTTTGCATTAGATTAGAAATTTTATGAAGTTTCTGTAGATCTCAAGTTTGACTATGTTTAGAAGATTGAATTTGTATTTGCATGAAATTTGTTCAAATCACTAGATTGGGTATAACTTGAGCTAGGAATATTATTTTTGAGTGATTCCTTTTTCTACTGGTTCTTTGTGACTTTGTTTATCATTAGAAATTAATTGGTGAATTTTATGATTATTTAAAATTAGGTCTTTATGAAAATAGTACTGTTTTAGTGTTTTATAGGTTTCGTGCTCTTTCTTTTAGTTTTAATTGCTTTAAATTGTTTTCTTTAGTTATTTTTGACGTATTCCTTTTAGTTTCTGTTAAGTTGCCAGTAGCTATTTTATTTGTACAAAAAAATTATTTTTGTATTGTATTTCTTTTATCTTACTAGAAAACTTGTTTTGATCATTATAGGAGTTTTACAAATGATTTTAATATAATTCTTTTTGTATAAAATTTCGTTGTGTTTTTCTTTCTGTTATTTAGTAAAAACTTTATTTTTGTTTCTGTTAAAATTTATTTAGTGGCAGAAAACTTTTGTAGCTTGTTTTACTTGTAATAAGCTTTTGCTTTGAGTTTTAGAGTTTTCTTTGGTTTTTATTTGAGTTTTTATTATTGACTTCTTTATTGTTTTATTTGTTGATTGTTATTTTGAGTGCTAGAATTGATTGCTAGAATGTTTGCTTATGTGAATGCTATGTTTGATTATATAGATTTTCTCGGAGTGACGAATAGTTCTATCAAGTTCATTTTCTGAGAGCGATAATATCTTCATCAACTTACCAGGCAAGTTCACTTTGATCATGCTTTTCATACCTAAGTTTTATTTGCATGTAGTATGACCCTTTCAACATTTTCTTCCAGTAGTGTTATTGACTTCTTGTAGTTGAGTAGAATGCATGAGGTAGGAACCCATATCCCTGTTATCAAGCCCCGGGACGTTATATAGTTTTAAATGCTACGATATAGTAGACGGGGTTTGGTATGAGTGCCCGGGAGTGGTGTGAGAAGGAGGACTCTACGTCAATGACGACAACTTCATGATGGCATCTTCAAGGCCTGCATCTTCAAGACGTAAGACTTCAAGATTTCAAGACTCGAGACAAGACTTCAATACACACTACTGGGTGGACTGGTTGTGAGGCACCCTGGAGTACCCAGGGGATGCCTAGTGAGCTGGAGTAGGCTAGTACTCATGAGGAAAGTTCCACCCAGACTCAAAGAGACGGAAGAATACTTCATGCCCGGAAGCTTACCTGTGCAGCCGCAAGTCATTATGGGCTCTGGCTTGGTTGACCTTAGTTGTGACTCTGGCTGGGACGGTGCTAGCAGATGTAGAACTACGGTAGGATTGGATGAGCACCGGACAGTGGTTAGAGGAACTCTTCGAAAGACCATGTTTCGGTCGTCTTGTTCTCAAACACCCTGAAGTGCGAGAACGTAAAAAGAGGGATCGAATCTTGTGGGTAAAGTGCACAACAATCTACAGAGTTAAAACCTAATCGATTAGCCATGTCCCCGGTTACGGACAATTTGAGCCTCTGGACTTGGATCTATCTCGGAACTCTCAACACCGGACTGATAACTAATTGTGGGCAACTTATGATACTTTTGGGCTATGAGACATCGGTTGGCGGAACCATGTCGTAGTAGATAACTCTGTAGTGAAGACTCCTGATATTCCGTTGATGTAGGGAAAATAAAACCAGCTTTTACGCAAAAACTCAGACACAGAGCCACAATGCCATATTGCATATAGAATAGTTTTATCATCTGCTTTTCTTATGGTGATCTTGCCGGTACATTCAATGTGCTGACCTACACGGCTGCAACATATCATGTTGCAGGATTTCTACGACGAGTAAGAGTTACGATATAGGGTTACGGTCTACACTCAACTTGCCGATGGCGTTGATGGGACTCCACACCCGTTTGACTGTTTCCGCTGTGACTTTTGAGGTATATATCAGTTTTACGTTATTTATACATGTGATTGCACTTTGATATATACATTGATGTACTGTGTGTGCCAGCATACTGATCCAGGGATGGCACAGATACACATAGGCTTGGCCGTTTGAGGTCGGGTCGCTACAGTTTTTTTGATGTACTGAAGCAGATCGGACCGTGGGGATGGCAGACCAATGCGCCTATCCATTGGGCAAAACGGCGTGGGGAAGGCTGATAATAGACATATATTTATTTTTTGCTCCAGCTTGTCGGAGTAGACCGGGCTGCAGTGGCGGCGGCCTGCGCGCATCCGTTAGGCGGCTCGTACGGGCGGGCGCGGCCTCGACGTGTTAATGTAGACCAGACCATGGGGGCGGTGGCTTGCGCGCGTCCGTTGGGCAGCTCGTGCGGACGGGCGTGGCTCCGGTGTGTTGATGTAGACGCGGGAGTCGACCACGGCATTGGAAACCGGTGCGAACGTACGAGTCGGCCATGGTGTTGGAAGCCGGCGCGGACGCGCGAGTCGTCCACAGGGTCGGTGGCCTGCGCGAGTCGGCTGCGGCGTTGGAAGCCGGCGCGGACGCGTGAGTCGTCCGCAGGGTCGGTGGCCTGCGCGAGTTGGCCGCGGCGTTGTAGGCCGGCGCGGACGCGTGAGTCGGCCGCAGCGTTTGTAAGCCGGCGCGGACGAGGGAGTCGCCTGGCGTGTTGATGTGGACTGAACCGCGGAAGCGGCGGCTTACACGCGTGTCCGTCGAGCAGCGCGGCACGGACGAACGCCAGTGTAAAATGATGATGGTGCGCGCTCCGTATCCGTGGTATAACGCCACTTTTGTCCTGCGTAAAGATATTACAGGCCAGAGTAATTGTTCTCGGATGAATTAATATGTGCTAATAAAATACATAGGAAGGATAGCACCTGATTTTTTTACGAGAGATGATGATCTGGTCTCCGGGTGTAACCAGCTTAATTTCCTTCATCTCGAGCCACGTGAACATCCTCTCGATCGATGCAGCAGCCAGCGTGCGCACATGATATTACGAAGACATGGTTCCGACCGGCTTGAGCCGGGCCGGGTCTTGCCTGGCTCGGACCGGTGCGGTGTGCCGACTCGATGCCGGTGATGTTCTCCAACCCGGCAGCCGATTCGCCGACCACGCCGGTGAAGGTGTGGATCTTGCAGAAGGGGATCCGGTACCCGTACTCGACTGAGTCGGCGTCAGGGCCCCAGTATGAACCGTCAATGTAAAACTTCCCGCGGCGGCTCTTTGTCATCATGCCAACCGCGTACTTCCCGAACCCCAGAAGAGATCCCACTAAGAACTCAACTCCACCATGCGTAGGCCCCACGGTGGGCGCCAACTGTCGTGGTTTTGTCACGGCAGATGTCCTCGTGAAAAGGACTTAGTGGTGAGGCCATCGTACAAGTGTGGAAGCTTAACGGGGTTGATCGGGAACGAGAATACGCGAGTTTTACCCAGGTTCGGCCCCTCGTGATGGAGGTAATAGCCTACGTCCTGTTTGGTTGTTATTGATGATGATGATCTCGGTTACAAAGGTGCAACTTGGCTAACCTAGTACTCGAGAACTCGTCACCCTCCCTCTCTGCCTCAGGGGCTTACCTTTATATACAGGTCGAGGCCCCGGGCTTACAACAGAGTCCGGGTCGTAACATGACCCGTGATCTAATCTATTTCCTATTTATCGTCCTCCTCAAGAAAGAAAAACATATCACGTCCTTGGATGAGCCGCCGCCTCAAGTATTGGGCCCTAAACCGGCCTGCTTTATGAGTCACCTGATAGGCCTCCTGATCTTTGAACGTTGTGTCCTTTATCCTTTAAGTCGCCTGTAACACCCCGATTTTTGGCCCTTTCTTTTTCTTTTGGATTTCTTCGAATTTTTATTTGGAGTTCTTTTTCCGTGGCTATGTGGTCTTGAAACCTGGGAAGTTCTTCTCTCCTGCCACTTCCTAGTGGCTTATCATTCTCAAATCTATCCCAAGGCCATGTCATTTCCATCTTAGCCCAGCCCCAATATTTATTTCTTGGGAATATTCCTTTTTCTATTAAAGGAATAATCCTGTTTGCGCTAGGTTGTGAAGCAACCTATATTTATGTCTTTCCTAAAATTCCCACAAAATTCTCATAAATTCTTTGGATCATATCTTCCACAAATATGTCAAAACACATCCTTGCCTAGTTCAAAAATAATTCAGGAATATTCATTTTCAATTCTGTCTAGAATGGCACATTGTGAAGGAAGTGCTATTTATCTTTTCTTGATTACCCTCAAAAATTTTGGGAACTCTCTCATATCAAAATTATTGCCACATGTCAAAATTCAGCTCCATTTTCCTAGTAAATCTTCCTCAGCAAATTTCCAAAGTTTCTGTCCAGAGAGAAGCTTTGTGAAGGAAGTACTAGCTAGGATTATCCAAATGAGCTGAAATTTTGGGAGATCATCCATATGATAAAATAATTACTCTCCACCAAATTTGACCTTCATCAAACAATCTAGGTGAGGACAACTTCAAATCTTGGTTTCTGGTCATAATTTCAGGTTGTGAAGCAACTATATTTTATATTGCTTCACAAATTCTGAAATTAATCCAGAACCTAAATATCCCTATATCATTTGAGCATACCAAAATTCACATCATTTTGCCAAGTAGTTTTCTCCACAAAATTCCCCCAAGTTTCTGTCCAGTGTGGATCATTGTGAAGGAAGTACCATTTAAATTTATCCAAATGGGATGAAATCTTTATGGAACCTTCATATGCCCAAATTATAATACTCCACAAATTTTCAGCTCAATCCAATCCACCATGTGAGTGCTACTTCCTGATCTTCTTTCTGGGCCAGATTATGTAGTTGTGAAGCAACTATATTAACTACTGGTCCAAATCTTTTCAAAATCCACATTATCGTAGTCCTTCCTACCCTAAACCCCTGAGACATTCTGGTTTGCTCTTATACCCTCCCATTTGATCACTACCTCATGCCTAAGTTTGCAACAGCAAACTTTAATCGATCATTCCCATCAACTCACAGTGGCTTTCTTTGAGCTATCACCTCGGGTAGGACCCACTTAGGAAGGACAACACGCTAGACATCTTGTGGTTGGCCAGAGTGCACCGCGTGACCCTGTGCACGCGGTGACCATGCGGCCTGGCACGCCGAAAGCGTGCTCTGAGCTTCGGGACCCTCCTGCCGCCGCCCAAACACCGTCCTCGCGACACCTCGCCTCGCCGCAGAACCTCCCCCACTCCCCTCTCCTCCCCGGACGCCCCTCCCCCGCTAATAGCTCGCCGGACCGAGCCAAATCGACGGGCACGCCGCACTGTGCACCCCTCGGTCGTCGTCATTTTGCCGTTGTCTCCTCTCCCCGAGCCGTCGCTTCGCTCTGAGCCTCGTCAGGTCGGCAACGCCGCGCCGCCCTGCTAGCCGCCACCCCTCTGCCCGCGCGTGCGCCGCCCATCGTCAGAGCACGGCGCGCTCGGCCGTGCAACACCCGGGGATGGCACGACCTCCGCCCCGGCTATATATAGCGTGCCCGAGCCTCCTCCGAGCTCATCCACCTCCTCAACCCTCTCCTAAACGCCTCCCCGGCCACCCAATCGACCTCGCGGAGCTCTCCTCGCCCTCCCTGGCCGCCATGGCCGCCGCGGGCTTCAGCTCGAATTCAAGCTCCACGACCCCCTCCGCTCCACCTAGCCTGTTCTGGAGACCACCATAGCCATCCGGGAGCCGCCCCCATACCTTCTGCCTTCCTTTCCTCGGCCATAGCGCCATGACCACCGCCGCCCGGAGTCGCCGTCCGCCGCGGCCGAAGTCTCTCTCTCTCCCGTCATCCCCGGCGCCCATGTGGCAGTCCTTCTGACGCGGCTCATTCCCCTGGTCTCGCCGGTAGCCGGGGCGCCGCCGGAGACGCCCTATAGCTCCGGCAAACGCCGTCGGGGCCGGCCCTGTTCCTCGGCCAGGAGCACGCAGGCGCGAGAGGTTGAAGGAGTTGACCAGGCCGGCGGGCCCCACCAACCAGCGACCCCACCCGTCAGCCAGAGGGGGGCGTTGACCCCAGGCCCGCTCAGTTTTAAGTGAAGGCGTACTTCGGAAAAATGCGTTTTCAGTTTATGAAAGCGTACTTTGCTGCGCCTTCGATAGAAAATACGCCTCCACTACTCCGAACACGTATTACTCAGAATACACTTTCAATTTCTAGCCGCCAGCCGAAACTGCTAATTTGCGGACGTTCGTCCGTTAAGGGCAGAAGTGGACAGATTTTTATTCTTTTTCTGCCTAACGAACGAACGGTCGTAACTCCGCAACCGTAACTCCGATTCAGGTGATTCCAAAGCCCACGATCTCAGTTCGTCGAGCCCGTTCCGATGGTATCATTTTCATGAGGTTGTCACACTATGAAAGTGACCATTTTGCCCTTGCCCTTAAAACAGCTCCACCAAGAGGGAAACTTTTCCGGCAAAATTTTCCGCGAGCTTCTCGCACTTCTTCCCGGTGAATCCTCCATCCCCAGGCAAGCCACAACCGCCACTTGCATGATGGCACTACAGTAGCCATGGTTTCCACTTGAATATTTAATAATTGTTTGCGCATTTAATTATTTTATGAATGCTTCGAATATGCTTGTGAATCCATGTCTATGCTTATGCCCTGTCCATTTTCATCTAGTAAGTGATATGATTAATTGCTAAGGATATTCTTATCATGTTTTATTCTTGTAATCATTTCAGGTGCTAGTGATAATGACATGCTCATATGAATCATTATGGATTGATATGAAAATACTTGTGATATTCGTCATCGTCATTATGCCATGCTCATTTGCATCCCGTAGATTAAATGGATTATCATTGTTGATATTATGGTATTAAATGGTTATGTTACCCATCCATGGTTACACTGATATCATGCTCATCTGCATTGTCATTTCATTATGTATTTTATTATGACTCAGCTCATCACTATTCAAGTTAAACCGGACATTAATCGAACTTGAACAAATCTATTGGCTGAGTCATGGTGCCACCGAATCGAGCTCACCAGTGCAACCACACTTGCCTGGATGGGGAGGCCCTAATGCGGTCTATTGTCATGCCTCTCGCCGGTGCCTCCTACGAGGGAAGGTTATGGGTGCGCGCTACCCTGATCAGGTAGGCTACCATAGCCTTGAGGACCCGAGTTTTGATGGTACCGAGGTCCCCGTTTGGGACGATGTTTTTGTTTGGCCACGACGGTGGCAGCCACAGAGGTGGCAGATATCACATGTTGACATCGGGGTCACCCAGGACATAGCCCAAAGGGGAGTATGTCGGAGTGGCCGGGAGAGTGTCATGCAATAGACTGGTTTTGTCGAAACGTCGTTGGTCCACCCAAATGGGAGCACGAGGCCATGAGTTCCGTAGTGTGGGTACAGTGTACTAACCTCTGCAGAGTGTATAAACTATCGATAGTCATGTCCTCGGTCATGGACACAGTTCGTAGTAGGTCACACTATGGGTCACCAGAAATAATAACCTGAATAATAAACAACCCCGGTTCGATGAGAAAAGAAGTTGGTTGATCTTTATGTGGTCATGCGATGATCACAGGTAGAGATCAAGCTCCGCGTGGTCATGTGATGATCACGATGGTATAGTTGATACCGAGCTTGGTTGATCCTGAGGTGATCGTGTGATGATCACGATGGTAAGTTTGTGGTTACGAGATCATCTCCGAGCAGAGTAAGTTGATCCATGAGACCTTAAATGTCGACCCCCTTGCATGCTAGTGCTAGTATCATCATGTTCCTATCATGAATTATATGTACATGTCATGCTCATGTTGTTGCCATGCTCATGTTGTTCTAGTAGTATCATGTTCATCTTTGATGATTAACCTATAAATGCCATGCTGTTGTATGTCTTGATTGCTTTGGTTGCTGTGAGCTTGCGAGTACATTCAAAGTACTCACCTGGCGTGTCATGCCAGATTGCAGGTGATGCTGTGATTGCTTGTTTGTCGAGGACCCCGAGGTTGCGCTCTAGGAGACGTCCCAGCTAGAGTCCCTGCGGAGTGGAGTTCATCACCGTCGTCGTTGTTCCGCTGTTAGAAGTTATTCCGCTTCGAGATGTCTCGCTGCTAGCATAGAGCTATCTGAGCAGGCGAAGTGTCGCCGTGCCCCTGAAACCTTCGTGCCTTCCGAACCTTTGTACCCGTGTTATTTGTAATAAAGAGCTGATTTGTTCTATGCCAAGCAGTGCCGTATTCCAGAAGACTTGATCTCTGGGCTGGAATACGGGGTGTTCCGGTCTCTCTGAGCCGGGGTGCCACACCGCCACTGGGTAACCCGGCCCTGAACGGGCGGGTCATACCATGGGGTTATACCTGGCGAGGTGACCCATGAGCCGCCAAGTGATGGGCCGGGTCATTCCTCCTGGCCGGGTCAAACCATGGGGAATATCCCCAACACATTGGGTAGAATAAATGATGTGCTTATTCTTGCTAATAGAAATTATGTGCCCGTGGATTATATTGTTCTTGATATTGAATGCAATCCTTCTTGTCCTATAATACTTGGTAGGCCTTTCCTACGAACCATAGGTGCTATTATTGATATGAAAGAAGGTAATATAAGATTTCAATTTCCATTAAAGAAAGGGATGGAACACTTCCCTAGAAATATAATTAAGCCACATTATGAATCTATTATGAGGGCCACCTATGGAATTAATTTGAAGGATGACAACACTTGAAACTATGCATTATGCCTAGCTAGGGGCATAAAACAATAGCGCTTGTTGGGAGGCAACCCAATGAATAAAATATTTTTTTGTTTTACCTTCTGTTTTTGTGTGTTTACACAATTATAGCCACCGTTATGTTTTTATCTTTTAATTAGTGTTTGTGCCAAGTAATACCTTTGGGATGATTTGGAAGATAGTATGATTGATGCTGTTGGAAAACAGAAACTTTTGCGTCCAGTGCTGGAATTTTGGTTTTTTTCTGGAGCGTTACAAAACTCTGAATTTTTTACACAGTATTGATATATGAATTTCCCACGCTTTCCTAAGTTTTCAGAATTTTTGGAGTTACAGAAGTATGACTTTTAATCAGATCTTTACAGACTGTTCTGTTTTAGACAGATTTTGTTTTTGTTGCGTAGTTTGCTTATTTTGATGAATCTATGGATCGTATCGGGGGGTATGAGTCATGGAGAAGTTGGAGTATAGTAGCATTATGTCAATATTAAATATGAATCAATTTAAAACACTACCTAAAGTTTAAAATTTATTTGTTATACTAACGGATCTCACGAGGTTTCTGTTGAGTTTTGTGTGCTGAAGTTTTCAAGTTTTGGGTGAGACTACAATGGATAAAAAAATAAGGAGTGGCAAGAGCCTAAGCTTGGGGATTCCCAAGGCACCCCAAGGTAATATTCAAGGAATACTCAAGCGTCTAAGCTTGGGGATGCCCCGGATGGCATCCCCTCTTTCGTCTACAATCTATCGGTAACTCACTTGGAGCTATATTTTTATTCATCACATGATATGTGTTTTACTTGGAGCGTCTTGTGATATAGTTTGTTTGCTTTTTAGTTTGTCATAATCATCTTTGCTGAACACACCTTTTTGAGAGGGACACACATTATTCGTGATTTGTTAGAATACTCTATGTGCTTCACTTATATCTTTTGAGCTAAGCAGTTGCTCTAGTGCTTCACTTATATCTTTTAGAGCACGGCGGTGGTTATATTTTAAAGAAATAGTTGCACTCTCATGCTTCACTTATATATTTTTGAGAGTCTAATGAATAGCAATGGTAATATGCACGGGTTATGAATTTGGTCCTAATATGATAGGTATTCAAGAGGGATATAATAAAAACTTTCATGTAGATCACTGAATATGATAAGTTTGATTCCTTGCAATAGTTTTGCGATATTAAGATGGTAATATGTGGGAGGTGCTAGTAGATAATTGTGGTTTAGTAAGAATAATTGTGTTAAGGTTTGTGATTCTTGGTACGTCCATTTTGCATCATGTTTTGCTACTGTTATTTATAGTGTTTTTAATCAATATAACACCTTGTGGAGCAATTCTAATGCCTTTTCCCTCTTAATATGCAAGATTTACACAAGGAGGGAGATTGCCGGCAGCTGGAATTCTGGACCTGAAAAAGCTATGTCAGAGATACCTATTCTGCACATCTCCAAATGAGCTGAAATTTCACGGAGATTTATTTTGGAATAAATAAAAAATACTGGAAGAAAGAAATACCAGAGGGGGGCACCCAGGAGCCCACGAGGCTTGGCGCGCCCTCGTGGCTCGTGGGGCCCCTGGCCAGCCTCTGGCCCCCATTTTCTGGTATATAAGTCCATTTTCCCTAGAAAAAATATAGAGAAGACTTTCGGGACGGTGCGCCGCCGTCTCGAGGCAGAACTTGGGCAGGAGCACTTTTGCTCTTCGGCGGAGAGATTCTGCCGGGGATACTTCCCTCCGGGAGGGGGAAATCATCGCCATCGACATCACCAATGATCCTCTCATCATGGGAGGACCAATATTCATCAACATCTTCAACAGCACCATCTCATCTCAAACCCTAGTTCATCTCTTGTATTCAATCTTTGTCTCAAAACCTCAGATTGGTACCTGTGGGTTGCTAGTAGTGTTGATTACATCTTGTAGTTGATGCTAGTTGGTTTATTTGGTGGAAGATTATATGTTCTGATCCATTATGCTATTTAATAGCCCTCTGATCTTGAACATGATTATGATTTGTGAGTAGTTACTTTTGTTCTTGAGTACATGGGAGAAGTCTTGTCATAAGTAATCATGTGAATTTGGTATTCGTTTGATATTTTGATGATATGTATGTTGTTGATTCTCTTAGTGGTGTCATGTGAACGTCGACTACATGACACTTCACCATCTTTGGGCCTAAGGGAATGCATTGTGGAGTAGTAATTAGATGATGGGTTGCTAGAGTGATAGAAGCTTAAACCCTAGTTTATGCGCTATTTCGTAAGGGGCTGATTTGGATCCATATGTTTAATGCTATGGTTAGAGTTATCTTAATTCTTCTTTCGTAGTTGCGGATGCTTGCGAGAGGGGGTAATCATAAGTGGGAGGCTTGTTCAAGTAAGAACAGCACCCAAGCACCGGTCCACCCACATATCAAATTATCAAAGTAGTGAACGCGAATCAAACCAACATGATGAAAGTGACTAGATGAAATTCCCATGTGTCCTCGAGAACGCTTTCTTACTATAAGAGATCGTTCCGGCTTGTCCTTTGCTACAAAAAGAATTGGGCCACCTTGCTGCACTCTTTGTTACTATTGCTACTTGTCACTTGTTACAAATTATCTTGCTATCAAACTACTCGTTACCGATAATCTCAGTGCTTGCAGAAAATACCTTGCTGAAAACCGCTTGTCATTTCCTTCTGCTCCTCGTTGGGTTCGACACTCTTACTTATCGAAAGGACTACGATTGATCCCCTATACTTGTGGGTCATCAATACTCTTTACTAGCGCCATTGCCGGGGAGTGAAGCGCCTTTGGTGAGTGGAATTTGGTAAGGAAACATTTATATTACGTGCTGAAATTTACTGTCACTTGTCACTATGGAAAGTAATCCTTTGAGGGGTTTGTTCGGGGTATCTTCACCTCGACCGAAAACACAAATAGTTGCTCCTCAACCTACTGCACCTACTGAAAATATTTCATATGAAATTCTTCCGGGTATGATAGAGAAACTACAAGCTAATCCTTATGCAGGAGATGGAACGGTACATCCTGATATGCACTTGATCTATGTGGTTGAAATTTGTGGATTGTTTAAGCTTGCAGGTTTATCCGGAGATGGAGTTAAGAAGAAAGTATTCCCTTTATCTTTGGAGGGAAAGGCATTGACATGGTATAGGCTATGTGATGATACTGATACATGGGACTGGAACCGATTGAAACTGGAATTCCATCAGAAATTTTATCCTATGCATTTGGTTCATCGTGATCGGAATTATATATATAATTTTTGGCCTCGTGAAGGAGAAAGCATCGCTCAAGCTTGGGGGCGGCTTAAGTACATGATGTACACATGCCCCAATCATGAGCTCTCAAGAAAAATTATCTTACAGAATTTTTATGCTCGGCTTTCTCATGATAATCAAACCATGCTCGATTCTTCTTCGACTGGCTCCTTTATGAAGAAAAATATTGAATTCAGATGGGATCTTCTGGAAAGAATTAAATGCAACTCTGAAGATTGGGAACTCGACAAAGGTAATGAGTCAGGTATAACACTTGAGTTTGATTGTGTTAAATCTTTTATGGCTACCGATGCTTTTCACAAGTTTAGCACTAAATATGGACTTGACTCTGAGATAGTAGCCTCCTTTTGTGAAACCTTTGCTACTCATTTTGATCTCCCTAAGGAGAAGTGGTTTAAATATCACCCACATATTGAATTAAAAGAAGAACCCGTTAGTGTTAAAGAAGAAACAATTGTTTACCATGCTGATCCAGTTGTGCCTACTGCTTATATTGAGAAACCACCTTTTCCTGTTAGGATCAAGGAACATGCTAAAGTTTCAACTGTGGTTAACAAAAGTAATATTAGAGCACCTAGACCCTCCGAACAAATTAAAGTTGAACCTAATGTTGCTATGGTTAAAGATCTCTTGGTCGATAATATAGATGGGCATGTTATTTACTTCTGTGATGAAGCAGCTAGAATTGCTAAACCAGATCCTAAAGATAAAAACAGACCTGTAGTAGGCATGCCTGTTGTCTCTGTTAAAATAGGAGATCATTGTTATCATGGCTTATGTGATTTGGGTGCTAGTGTGAGTGCTATTCCGTTTACCTTATATCAAGAAATTATGAATGATATTACACCTGTTGAAATAGAGCACATTGATGTTACTATTAAGCTTGCAAATAGAGATACCATTACACCACTTGGGATCGTTAGAGATGTTGAAGTCTTGTGTGGAAAAATAAAATACCCTACTAATTTGCTAGTCCTCGGTTCTCCACAAGATGATTTTTGTCCCATTATATTTGGTAGACCTTTCTTGAACACTGTTAATGTTAAGATTGATTGCGCTGAAGAAACTGTTAGTGTTGATTTTGGTGGTATGTCTCATGAGTTCAATTTCTCCAAGTTTTGTAGACAACCTCATGATAAGGAATTGCCTAGTAAATATGAAATTATTGGTCTTGCTTCTATTGCCGTACCTCCTGCTGATCCGTTAGAACAATATTTGCTAGACCATGAAAATGATATTCATATGAATGAAAGAAATGAAATAGATAAGATGTTCTTTGATCAACCACCTATCCTTAAACACAATTTGCCTGTTGAAACTCTTGGAGGCCCTCCTCCACCTAAAGGTGATCCTGTATTTGAATTGAAGCAATTGCCTGATACATTGAAATATGCTTACCTTGATGAAAAGAAAATATATCTTGTTATTATCAGTGCTAACCTTTCAGAGCATGAAGAAAAGAGATTACTAAAAACTCTAAGGAAGCACCGAGCTGCTATTGGATATACTCTTGATGATCTTAAGGGCATTAGTCCCACTCTATGTCAGCACAAAATTAATATGGATCCTGATGCTAAACCAGTTGTCGAACACCAACGACGATTAAATCCTAAGATGAAAGAGGTGGTAAGAACTGAAATATTAAAGCTTCTGGAAGCAGGTATAATCTATCACATAGCTGATAGTAGATGGGTAAGTCCCGTTCATTGTGTCCCTAAGAAAGGAGGTATTACCGTTGTTCCTAATGATAAAAATGAACTCATTCCACAAAGAATTGTAACTGGTTATAGGATGGTAATTGATTTTAGAAAATTAAACAAAGCCACTAGAAAAGATCATTACCCCTTACCTTTTATTGATCAAATGTTAGAAAGATTGTCTAAGCATACACACTTTTGTTTCCTAGATGGTTATTCTGGTTTTTCTCAAATACCCGTATCACAATCCGACCAAGAGAAAACCACCTTTACTTGTCCTTTTGGAACTTATGCTTATAGATGTATGCCTTTTGGTTTATGCAATGCACCTGCTACCTTTCAAAGATGTATGACTGCTATATTCTCTGACTTTTGTGAAAAGATTGTTGAGGTATTCATGGATGATTTCTCTGTTTACGGAACTTCTTTTGATGATTGCTTAAGCAACCTTGATCGAGTTTTGCAGAGATGTGAAGAAACTAATCTTGTCTTGAATTGGGAGAAGTGCCACTTTATGGTGAATGAAGGCATTGTCTTGGGGCATAAAATTTCTGAAAGAGGTATTGAAGTTGATAAAGCTAAGGTTGATGCTATTGAGAAAATGCCATGTCCTAAAGATATTAAAGGTATAAGAAGTTTCCTTGGTCATGCTGGTTTCTATAGGAGATTTATTAAAGACTTCTCTAAAATTTCTAGGCCTCTTACCAATCTTTTGCAAAAAGATGTTCCATTTGTTTTTGGTGATGATTGTCTAGAAGCCTTTGAAACACTTAAGAAAGCCTTAACCACTGCACCTATTGTTCAACCACCTGACTGGAACTTGCCTTTTGAAATTATGTGTGATGCTAGTGATTATGCTGTTGGTGCTGTTCTAGGACAGAGAGTTGATAAGAAATTAAATGTTATCCATTATGCTAGTAAAACTCTAGACAGTGCCCAAAGAAATTATGCTACTACTGAGAAAGAATTTCTAGCAGTTGTGTTTGCATGTGATAAATTCAGATCTTACATAGTTGATTCTAAAGTAACTGTTCACACCGATCATGCTGCTATTAAATATCTTATGGAAAAGAAAGATGCTAAACCTAGACTCATTAGGTGGGTTTTATTGCTACAAGAATTTGACTTGCATATTATTGATAGAAAGGGAGCTGAGAATCCCGTAGCAGATAATTTGTCTAGAATTGAAAATGTTCTTGATGACCCACTTCCTATTAATGATGATTTTCCTGATGAACAGTTAGCTGTCATAAACGCTTCTCGTAATACTCCTTGGTATGCAGACTATGCTAATTATATTGTTGCTAAATTTATACCACCTAGTTTCACATACCAACAAAAGAAAAAATTCTTCTATGATTTAAGACATTACTTTTGGGATGACCCACATCTTTATAAAGAAGGAGTAGATGGTATTATTAGACGTTGTATACCTGAGCATGAACAGGAACAAATCCTACGGAAGTGTCATTCCGAGGCTTATGGAGGACACCATGCGGGAGACAGGACTGCACACAAGGTATTACAATCTGGTTTTTATTGGCCTACTCTTTTCAAGGATGCTCGTAAGTTTGTCCTATCTTGTGATGAATGTCAAAGAATTGGTAATGTTGGTAGACGTCAGGAAATGCCTATGAATTATTCACTTGCTATTGAACCATTTGATGTTTGGGGATTTGATTATATGGGACCTTTTCCTAAATCCAATGGGTATACACATATTTTAGTTGCTGTTGATTACGTTACTAAGTGGGTAGAAGCTATTCCAACTAGTAGTGCTGATCATAACACTTCTATTAAAATGCTTAAAGAAGTTATTTTCCCAAGGTTCGGAGTCCCTAGATATTTAATGACTGATGGTGGTTCACATTTTATTCATGGTGGATTCCGCAAATTGCTTGCTAAATATGATGTCAACCATAGAATTGCATCTCCCTATCACCCTCAAACTAGTGGTCAAGTTGAATTGAGCAATAGAGAAATAAAATTAATTTTGCAAAAAACCGTCAATAGATCTAGAAAGAATTGGTCTAAGAAACTTGACGATGCATTATGGGCTTATAGAACTGCTTATAAAAATCCTATGGGTATGTCTCCTTATAAAATGGTTTATGGAAAAGCATGGCATTTACCTCTTGAGTTAGAACATAAAGCATATTGAGCAATTAAAGAACTCAATTATGATTTTAAACTTGCCGGTGAAAAGAGGTTATTTGATATTAGCTCATTAGATGAATGGAGAACCCAAGCTTATGAAAATGCCAAATTGTTTAAAGAAAAAGTTAAAAGATGGCATGATAGAAGAATTCAAAAACGAGAATTCAAAGTGGGTGAGCAAGTTCTATTGTACAATTCTCGTTTGAGATTCTTTGCAGGAAAACTTCTCTCTAAATGGGAAGGACCGTATATCATCGAAGAAGTTTATCGCTCCGGAGCCATCAAAATAAACAACTCTGAAGGCACTAATCCGAGAGTGGTGAATGGGCAAAGAATTAAGCACTATATTTCAGGTACTCCCATTAATCTTGAAACTAATATTATTGAAACAATTACACCGGAGGAATACATAAGAGAGACCTTCCAGAACACTCCAGAACCCTGAAAAGGAAGAGGTACGTGATACGATAAGTAAACCGACTCCAAAAATTCCATAAAAATACTTTCTGCCAGTTTTGGAATATTAGAAAAAATACAAAAATAAGAAACAGCCAAGGGGACCCACCTGGTGCCCACGAGGCACTAGGGCACGCCACCCCCCCCCAGGCGTGCCCTGGTGGCTCGTGGGCCCCTCGTGAGCCTTCCCGGCTCCATTTTCTTCTGGATTACTTGTTTTGCAAGATAAAAATTCTTTATATATACTCCTGTATGTTTTGACCACCGTATCGCAAGTTTTCTCCCTGTTCTTGTTTCGTGCTGTTTTCTGTCAGATCTCGAAGCCAGGCATCATGTCTTCCTCTTCCTCAAACAATGTGGGGGACGATGCTTGGTTGCTACAGATGGAACTCGGGCAAGAGGGGGAAGGAGAGGTTACCATGGAAGAAGATGATGGAGATTCGCTTGAGGTCCACCCTCCGGCCTCCGAGAGGGGAACCCTTGCCGGCATCTCCACAATTCCAAACCCACATCAAGCTGTGAGAAGCATTACAAGCCATGGGAGTCCAGAGGTACAAGAAGGGTTTCCCCTTAGGAGGCCCTTACACAGGTTACATCGTAACAACTTTCATAATTTGGTTCACAATTATGGGGTTGAAAATACTCCTCGTATGCACATACCTTCCAATTGGGATATCTCTCGTCCAAGTGAAAGTGATGCAGGAAAGAATGCTTGGGGGCCAGAGAATAAACATATTATGGCCGAAGTCCAAAAGAATACAGAGATGATACAGCATGTGCTCCGAGAAATTCAAAGCTTAAAGGAGATCCTAATTAATGTTATGAAGGACAAGCTCACCACTTCATCACCACCACCATCACTGAAGAAGGAAACTTGAGTACATGGGTATGGGCACTCCCCTTGGCTTGTGCCAAGCTTGGGGGAGGCGCCCCCGTATCGTATCACCATCACTTTTATCATCTTTACCTATTATTAGTTCGATCCTTTGTTATTTCGTGATCTAGTTGAATAAAAGTTTAGTATGATCTATTTTCGAGTGCTAGTTTCGTGATCTATCTATCTATGTAATCGAGTTGAGAGTTATATAATAAAGAGTAGTTTGAGTTTTTGCTTCTTTACTTTCATGGTTCAATCCTAGCAATGAAAATAATGAAAAAGATCATCTGCTAATCTTATGGAAAGTAACGACATTACATAAAGAAAAGTATAAGTGGTAAAATTTATTGGAAGTTAACAAGCATAGCATTAGCCAATGATGCAATTCATGAAAAAATTAATAGGGAGGAGAAGATTCACATGCAAATATACTATCTTGGACATCTTTTATGATTGTGAGCCCCCATTAAGTATTTTATGTCAAATTGTTGACGTTGGACAAGGAAGACAACGTAATGACTTATGTTTGCTTATATTCGCATAGAAGTTATATTGTCATAGATCCTCCAACATGTTGTGCTTGCCCAATATCTTTGCTAGCCAAAAATCCGCACCAAGTAGAGATACTACTTGTGCATCCAAAACCCCTAAACCCAGTTTCATGTCATGAGAGTCCACTATATCTACCTACGGATTGAATAAGATCCTTCAAGTAAGTTGTCATCGGTGCAAAAAGCAATAAAAATTGCCTCTAAATATGTCTGAACTTTTATTGTAAGGGAAAATAAGCTTTGTACGAACTTGTGATGGTAAAGAAATAAAAGCGACGGACTGCATAATAAAGGTTGATATCACAAGGGGCAATATAAAGTGACGTTCCTTTGCATTAAGAGTTTGTGCATCCAACAACAAAAAGCGCATGACAACCTCTGCTTCCCTCTGCGAAGGGCCTATCCTTTACTTTTATGTATTTACTTTTTATGCAAGAGTCAATAGTGTTCTCCTCTACTTCCTTTTTATTTTTCTCTTTTGCAAGCATCATGTGGTGGGGAAAGATCTAGGCATATATATCCAGTTGGATATGAGTGACCATGAGTTATTATTGTTGACATCACCCTTGAGGTGAATAATTTGGGAGGCGAAATCATAAGCCCCTATCTTTCTATGTGTCTGGCTTAAACCTTTTGCTCCATATATATGTCATGAGTGTTAGCAATCATAGAAGACTAAATGATGGTTGAGTATGTGGACTTGCTAAAAAGCTCCTACATGAGACCCTTCCTGAAAATATGATGAATTGCAATTGCATTGTTGACTGAGAACATAGTTTGTTAGTTTTCAAGAAAGTTTATGCCTTATACTTCATTGTCGTGATGAATTGTTACTTGCTCATGAGAAGTTTTATGATAATAAATATTGCGGTTGTAATAATGATCATGATGCTACTATGTCCGTATTTTGTTTTTATCGACACCTTTCTCTCTAAACATGTGGACATGATTATCGATATCGGCTTTCGCTTGAGGACAAGCGAGGTCTAAGCTTGGGGGAGTTGATACGTCCATTTTGCATCATGTTTTGCTACTATTATTTATAGTGTTTTTAATCAATATAACAACTTGTGGAGCAATTCTAATGCCTTTTCTCTCTTAATATGCAAGATTTACACAAGGAGGGAGATTGCCGGCAGCTGGAATTCTGGACCTGAAAATGCTATGTCAGAGATACCTATTCTGCACATCTCCAAATGAGCTGAAATTTCACGGAGATTTATTTTGGAATAAATAAAAAATACTGGAAGAAAGAAATACCAGAGGGGGCCACCCAGGAGCCCACGAGGCACCAGGGCGCGCCACCCCCCCCCCCCCCCCAGGCGCGCCCTGGTGGCTCGTGGGGCCCCTGGCCAGCCTATGGCCCCCATTTTCTGGTATATAAGTCCATTTGCCCTAGAAAAAATATAGAGAAGACTTTCGGGATGGTGTGCCGCCATCTCAAGGTGGAACTTGGGCAGGAGCACTTTTGTTCTCCGGCGGAGAGATTCTGTCGGGGATACTTCCCTCCGGGAGGGGGAAATCGTCGCCATCGACATCACCAACGATCCTCTCATCGTGGGAGGACCAATCTTCATCAACATCTTCAACAGCACCATCTCATCTCAAACCCTAGTTCATCTCTTGTATTCAATCTTTGTCTCAAAACCTCAGATTGGTACCTGTGGGTTGCTAGTAGTGTTGATTACATCTTGTAGTTGATGCTAGTTGGTTTATTTGGTGGAAGATTATATGTTCAGATCCATTATGCTATTTAATACCCCTCTGATCTTGAACATGATTATGATTTGTGAGTAGTTACTTTTGTTCTTGAGGACATGGGAGAAGTCTTGTCATAAGTAATCATGTGAATTTGGTATTCGTTCGATATTTTGATGATATGTATGTTGTTGATTCTCTTAGTGGTGTCATGTGAACGTCGACTACATGACACTTCAACATCTTTGGGCCTAAGGGAATGCATTGTGGAGTGGTAATTAGATGATGGGTTGCTAGAGTGACAGAAGCTTAAACCCTAGTTTATACGCTATTCCGTAAGGGACTGATTTGGATCCATATGTTTAATGCTATGGTTAGAGTTATCTTAATTCTTCTTTCGTAGTTGCGGATGCTTGCGAGAGGGGGTAATCATAAGTGGGAGGCTTATTCAAGTAAGAACAGCACCCAAGCATCGGTCCACCCACATATCAAATTATCAAAGTAGCGAACGCAAATCAAACCAACATGATGAAAGTGACTAGATGAAATTCCCATGTGTCCTCGAGAACGCTTTGCTTACTATAAGAGATCGTTCCGGCTTGTCCTTTGCTACAAAAAGGATTGGGCCACCTTGCTGCACTCTTTGTTACTATTGCTACTTGTCACTTGTTACAAATTATCTTGCTATCAAACTACTCGTTACCGATAATTTCAGTGCTTGCAGAAAATACCTTGCTGAAAACCGCTTGTCATTTCCTTCTGCTCCTCGTTGGGTTCGACACTCTTACTTATCAAAAGGACTACGATTGATCCCCTATACTTGTGGGTCATCAATTCTCGAAGCATGCACGTATGATCTGTCGTTATGCTAAGAAGTTGGAGCATGATTTATTATTGATTGTCTACCTTATGAGTGGCGGTCGGGGACGAGCGATGGTCTTTTCCTACCAATCTATCCTCCTAGGGGCATGCGTAGTAGTACTTTGCTTCGAGGGCTAATAAACTTTCGCAATAAGTATGTGAGTTCTTTATGACTAATGTGAGTCCATGGATTATACGCACTCTCACCTTTCCGCAATTTGCTAGCCTCTTCGGTACCGTGCATTACCCTTTCTCACATCGAGAGTTGGTGCAAATTTCGCTGGTGCATCCAAACCCCATGATATGATACGCTCTATCACACATAAACCTCCTTATATCTTCCTCAAAACAGCCACCATACCTACCTATCATGGCATTTCCATAGCCATTCCGAGATATATTGCCATGCAACTTCCACCATTCCGTTTTTATGACACACATCGTCATTGTCATATTGCTTTGCATGATCATATAGCTGACATAGTATTTGTGGCCCAGCCACCGTTCATCATTTTTATACATGTTACGCTAGTATCATTGCACATCCTGGTACACCGCCAGAGGCATTCATATAGAGTCATATTTTTGTTCTAGTTTTGAGTTGTAATTTTCTTTTGAGTTGTAAGTAAATAGAAGTATGATGATCATCATTATTAGAGCATTGTCCCAGTGAGGAAATAAAAAAATAAAAAAGAGGCCAAAAAAGAGCCCACGAAAAAAAAGAAAAAAAAAGAAGCAAGAAAAAAAATGAGAGAAAAAGAGAGAAGGGGCAGTGTTACTATCCTTTTCCATACTTGTGCTTCAAAGTAGCACCATGTTTTCATATAGAGAGTCTCCTATTTTGTCACTTTCATACACTAGTGAGAATTTTCATTATAGAACTTGGCTTGTATATTCCGATGATGGGCTTCGTCAAATGCCCGAGGTCTTCATGAGCAAGCAAGTTGGATGCACACCCACTTAGTTTTCATGTTGAGCTTTCATACACTTATAGCTCTTAGTGCATCCGTTGCATGGCAATCCCTACTCCTCCCATTGACATCAATTGATGGGCATCTCCATAGCCCGTTGATTAGCCGCGTTGATGTGAGACTATCTTCTTATTTTTGACTTCCTCTTATTAACCTCTACCACGACATTCTATTCCACCCATAGTGCTAAATCCATGGCTTGCGCTCATGTATTGCGTGGGGGTTGAAAAAGCTGAAGCACGTTAAAAAGTATGAATTAAAACTATGAACTAAATTCAAATAACCTCGGTCAAAATCGTTGACCCAGTCAAAATCAGGAATCAAATCCGTAATTGAACATCTCAATTAAATGAGTGAGCTCTAAAATTGGGGGCATAGTGTATTTTATAGATAAAAAAGAGGTTAAGTAGAAGTGAAGTACATTAAACTGAGTATGTGATGGCCTGCGAGACACATAGGGTAGTGTAGCATCTTTGTGTAAGTACACCAAATAGTTATCGTCCCAAGGAAGAGCGGAGGAGAGTATTTATGAGTAGCGTTTCTATCACACATAAGTTGTCACAACTTTTATGTGAATTAACTGCTTGTGATTCTACAGAAGCTATTAGTGTTCCAATAGTTTTTTTTTGAATGGTCACCGGGGGCGGAAGGATCCCCACCTGAGTATATTCAATCGAATTTGCCTAGAAGGCTAGCGGCTCCATACAAGATAGGTTCAAGTGAACCAGAGTACACGGGGGAAAACAAGAGAAGAGATACAACCGAAAACACACACACACACACACCTCCAACAGAACCACTGGAAGACCCGCCGAGGAAAGGGCACACAGGGAGAAGAAGGCCTTTCGACGATCCGAAGTTGGACGCACCACCACCACCGACCGCCATCACAAATCTCATCAGCACAACCCGCAAGGAGGAGGATCTCAACTTACATCTTCATCTGACCAAGCAAGGAGAAGAGCCTTGAACGTTGGCCGTCTGGTCGCCACCCAACAACACCCCGTAGAGGTAGAGGTATCATGTGGGAACGAGGTGATCCATTGAGTAGGATAACGACTCCGCTAACCCGGCTTTGGATGAAAATCAGAACCAATCCAGTGCATGGCTGAGTCAAGATCTCGCAGACAGAGCACCACCTCCTCGCCAACAAAGCACACACCACCATCGGCCCCAAGTTGGCCGCACCACTACAACCATCAAACCCACAGCGAGCAGCCACCACAGGGACCAACCGAACCTAACCCAGATGATGCCTTCAAGAAGGGATGCGACACAAAGTGCGCCGCCATCATCCGTTCCACGCGGACTTGGAACAAGGGTTTCCCCTGGGATTTGAAGGGGTAGTCACCATGACAGCGCCGCCTCCAAGGAGGTTAGCGGTGCCCGCAGGCGTCGTTGTCACCGGCTCCAGCAGGAGCAGGGCTTTTCGCCCAAGTGAGCAGACCACCTCCATTAAGCATCTATTTGATCTCGGAGCACCGCTCCCCGCACCACCACAGAGAAGGGCCACTGCAGCCCCGTCGCCACACATGACCAAATCTGGGTCACCGCAGGCCAAATCCGGCAGGATTCAACATGCCCCCCCCCCCGCCACACATGACCAAATCCGGGTCATCGTAGGCCAGATCCAACAGGATTCAACATGCCCCCACCGCTCCCCACCGGTTCGAGCCAAGCCGAAGCCGACAGGCTGGCCGCCCACGCCAGCGCTGCCAAAAGGGAGAACCGCAAGCCAGAGCGGATGGCGGTGCCTCGGGGAAGGGCGAGCACCGCCACCCCGCGCCTCACAGCAACCTCCGCTGGACACATCCGAGCCGAATCCAGCAGCCATCCCCGACGCCCACCAGTCGCCAACGTAGCAGGGAGACGCCGATTCGGGGAAGACCAGCAGAAGGGAGCCGCGAACGCATCCACCCCACTGTCTCCGACCACCACCAGCAGAAGCGACGCACGCCGGAGTCACGCCGCGCCGCCCGCCGCCACACAGAGCTCCCCCGGCCCATGAGCGCTCTGCACGGGGAATGACGGCCCGCTGCCGCCAGATCCGTGCGGCTTTGCCCGGCAGGAGCTTTTGGTGGCGGGGGGGAGGGAGTGGATGAAGGGGAGGTTCGGCCGGAGGGGAGGGGGTCGCCGCCCGAGCCGCCCTGGGGAGGACGGCACGGGGGGAGTGGGGGAGGGAAAATCAGAAATCCTAGATTGGTTCTCAACTTTCTGTTGACTAGGAAAGGAGACGAGTCTACTGCGTGTTCCAATAGTCAAATAAACCAAAGTAGTGAATATGACGAGATAGTTGCAGCGAGAATAATAATGACTTAAAAATAAAGAGTTGAAAGTGTTTTCCTGCAAGAGAGAGATTAGGCGGGGAGAAACTTCGGATCGTGGTATGCATCAAGTGTGCCAGTGCGACGGTAATATCAAAGCCATTCCGAGATATATTGCCATGCAACTTCCACCGTTCCGTTTTTATGACATACATCATCATTGTCATATTGCTTTGCATGATCATATAGCTGACATAGTATTTGTGGCTCAGCCACCGTTCATCATTTTTATACATGTTACGCTAGCATCATTGCACATCCTGGTACACTGCCAAAGGCATTCATATAGAGTCATATTTTGTTCTATTATCGAGTTGTAATGTTGAGTTGTAAGTAAATAGAGGTGTGATGATCATCATTATTAGAGCATTGTCCCAGTGAGGAAAGAATGGTGGAGACTAATGAGTCCTCGAAAAAGTGGGGATGAGGTCCATGAGACCGTTCTAAAAAAATGAGAGAAAAAGAGAGAAGGGGCAATGTTACTATCCTTTTTCCACACTTGTGCTTCAGAGTAGCACCATGTTTTTCATATAGAGAGTCTCCTATTTTGTCACTTTCATATACTAGTGGGAATTTTTCATTATAGAACTTGGCTTGTATATTCCGATGACGGGCTTCCTCAAATGCCCGAGGTCTTCATGAGCAAGCAAGTTGGATGCACACCCACTTAGTTTTTATGTTGAGCTTTCATACACTTGTAGCTCTTAGTGCATCCGTTGCATGACAATCCCTACTCCTTGCATTGACATCAATTGATGGGCATCTCCATAGCCCGTTGATTAGCCTCGTCGATGTGAGACTATCTTCTTATTTTTGACTTCTCTTATTTACCTCTACCACCACACTCTATTCCACCCATAGTGCTATATCCATGGCTTGCGCTCATGTATTGAGTGGGAGTTGAAAAAGCTGAAGCGTGTTAAAAAGTATGAACCAATTGCTCGGCTTGTCATCGGGGTAGTGCATGATAAATACTTTGTGTGTAGAAGATGGAGCATGACAGGATTATATGATTTTGTAGGGATAACTTTCTTTAGCATTTTTATTTTGAAAGACATGATTGTTTATTAGTATGCCTGAGTATTGATGTCTTTATATCAAATTATAGACTATTGCTTTGAATCATTTGGATCTTATTATTCATACCGTAAGAGAAAGATTACATGATGAAACATGATAGGTAGCATTCCACATCAAAAAAATTGTTTTTATCATTTACCTACTCGAAGACGAGCAGGAATTAAGCTTGGGGATGCTTGATACGTCTCCAACGTATCTATAATTTTTGATTGTTCCATGCTATTATAGTATCAATCTTGGATGTTTTTATATGCAATTATATATCATTTTTTGGGACTAACCTATTAACCTAGTGCCCAGTGCCAGTTGCTGTTTTCTGCTTGTTTTTGGCTTTTCAGAGAATCGGTACCAAATGAAGTCCAAATGCCACGAAACTTTTTGGAGATTTTTTTCTGGACAAAAGAGACCTTGGAAGCTTCGGGAGGAGGCCAGAAGCCTCACGAAGGCTTCACAAGGCAACAGGGCGCGGCCCGGGGGGGCGCGCTGTGTTGCCTTGTGAGGCCCACGTGACTCCGTTTGACCTAATTCCACTTCTATAAATTCACAAATATTCGGAAACCATCAGGGAGCCAGAAGAGAAAACCTTTCCGCCGGCGCAAGCCTCTGTTCTTCCGCGATCCCATCTGGAGGCCTTTTCTGGTACTCTGCCGGAGGGGGAATCGATCACGGAGGGCTTCTACATCAACCTTGCTGCCATTCCGATGATGTGTGATTAGTTTACCACAGACCTACGGGTCCATAGCTAGTAGCTAGATGGCTTCTTCTCTCTCTTTGATCTTCAATACCATGTTCTCCTCGATGTTCTTGGAGTTCTATCCGATGTAATCTTCTTTTGCGGTGTGTTTGTTGGGATCCGATGAATTGTGAGTTTATGATCAGATTATTCATGAGAAATATTTCAGTCTTCTCTGAACTCTTTTGTGCATGATTAAATATAGCTTTGTATTTCTCTCCGATCTATCGATTTGGTTTGGCCTACTAGATTGATTTATCTTGCAATGGGAGAGGTGCTTTGTGATGGGTTCAATCTTGCGGTGCTCGATCCCAGTGACAGAAGGGGACATGACACGTATTTGTATTATTGCCATTAAGGATAAAAAGATGGGGTTTATTCATATTGCTTGAATTTGCTTCTCTACATCATGTCATCTTGCTTAAGGTGTTACACTGTTTTTATTAACTTAATACTCTATATGCATGCTGGATAGCGGTCGATGAGTGGAGTAATAGTAGTAGATGCAGGCAGGAGTCGGTCTACTTGTCTCAGACGTGATGCCTATATACATGATTATTGCCATGAATCCGTCATAATTAGTTGCTTTTCTATCAATTGCCCAACAGTAATTTGTTTACCCACCGTATGTTTCTGTGCTCGAGAGAGAAGCCTCTAGTGAAAACTATGGCCCCCGGGTCTATCTTTATCATATAAAAAACCTAAAAATACCTTGCTGCAATTTATTTACTTTTATTTTAATTAGTATTTTAGTTTATCTATTTACCTCGATAAGATTTAATTCTTGCAAATAACCGCTAAGAGGATTGACAACCCTCTTATTTGCGTTGGGTGCAAGTGTTTGCTTTTGTGTGTGCAGGTGCGCTTAACGAAATTTTGGTTGGTTCTCCTACTGGATTGATAACCTTGGTTCTTAACTGAGGGAAATACTTATCTCTACTGTACTGCATCATCCTCTCCTCTTCGGGGAAATACCAACGCAGACTACAAGTAGCAGGCACCTATTGGGTGAATTTGATGATTTTAAGAAATTATATATTTCTTTACCATGGAAATGGTAGTACCATCATAAGAGGATGTAAAGTGTATTAAGGGCTTGTCAACCGGATCTCCATATGACAATGTTTGATCACAAAATCTCAACTTGAAGTTGATTTTATAAGTAACAGAATTATAAGCCGTAATAAACTTGAGGTCTTGAAAAATGAATGGGTGATCATTCGCGATGTGCTCATGGCATCATGTTTCTCTTAAGGGAAATATTCATGGTGAATAAAAATTCATCCATTATGTACTTAGTTTGAGAACAAAGTGAAGTTGGTGACATATAAAATGCATATGAACGTTGCAACTTTAGAGCCACCGCTAAAAACATAGACGCTGCATGTTTAACATTGGTTAGTCACTATGAAAGTATAACCACAATGTGATGTGGACATCGCAAAAGTGTTTGAGACACTTGCTATAAATTATGGTATCCATCTTGATGGATGGACGACACTATAATTAGAAATAATGACATAGGCTCCACTGCCATGTATTTTACCAATATAATAGAAGGTAGTCGCAAGTATATACAAATATTTGCATGACTTCCTATTCAAGCAAAGTGAGGCTTGAATAGTTGATATAAGCACAAAAATACCATTTCGGCATGTAGCAATTGTGCATGGATAATATTTACTATGAGAGTAAATTAATTTTTTAGTGAACAACAACAATAAATGCTTCGGAGGAGCAAATTTTAGTATGGCTGATGCCTTATAGCCATATGTGTAGACCTCAATTTATATAGGATAACACTTTGAAGATAATCACCAATATGGTGTAGATCTCGCAGTAATAGAAAACATATATAGTCTGACTTTTGTCAGTAGATGTTCATACTCTATTACCTTATGTTATGCTATATTTAAGAAAACCACTTTGAAGGTAATCATCTGTCAAAGTGAGATGATGTAGACCTTATAGTAGTGGTGGATAATCTGCAAATGGTGCAGTAGATGTCACCCATACCTTGTGATTCGCAAATAAAATTTGGGCTAGTCATATTGAGTATGACACTTTATAATTCTTAAGGTTTGCAAGAAAAAGAAAATTCTATTGCAAAATTATAGTTATTCACCTAAAAGGCATGTCTTAGGAAACATTTGCGGCAAAGACACATATAATGTCTTAAATTCCGAAGGAATAAATGTAAGCAAAACATTCTTTTGCATTAGTATTACTGTGGTAATACATGCAAGCACAAAATTATATTCATTGCTTATGCAATATATGAGGACTAAATGGTGTCATATTCCACAATTGTTACGTAAGGATCTAAATTAGCCAGAGGGCTTAAAATGCAGCAACACAAATCTGAGGATTAATACATATGTAATTTCGTGCACTGATGCACTGAAGGCTATAATCCAAAATCCTATAAGCCTGAGTGCACTAGAATACTAATCTGCAAAGTACGTCAAGCCTGAGGGCCTAGTGTAGAAACTGAAGTACTACAAATCTGATGATTATTCTATATTTGTTACCACTTGAAACGTTTTTTTTCAGAAATTCAGGGGATATATACGAGTAAAGTACTGTACAACCTGTGGCTGAACATGCATTGGGGGAACTAATATGTGAATAGTAGTAAGTAGGAGGGTTGAATTGAAAACTCGTCAAAAAGGATGCCGCTTTCTTCTCAGGGCGTGCGGGAACTAATATGTGCGGGAGCGTTTCTCTCACAAAGGCGTACATGTAGAAATAATCAATAATTAGATCATTGATTTTAATCACAAGAAGACAAACAAGTTACTAGTATTCTCCTGGCCGAATTCATGTCATGCAAAAGGAAAATTGCTCTCGATTCTGAGAGACACGATTAGCAGATGTTGATGCTAATAAAAAAAATCAACTTGGCCTTCTCCTGATTGATTTCTTCAACGAATACATGTACGCTCCTCGTTTTCGTAGATGTCCTGATGCGTCTCCGCTTCTGTGGCCGAAGCGTTGCCGTTGCGCTTCTTGTGCGCTGTCGGTTGTCGATGATGCGTGGTTTTATCTGCTGGTGTTTCGTTTTTATGGTCACGCCACCAACGATGCAAGCGCTCTCGGTAGAGTCTATGTGCTTATAACGTGTTTGAAATAGAAAGTAAAGAACAAGAGAGATGAATGAATGAATGATCCATTAGTCTTTATTGATGATAGAAGTGGGGTATTTATACCCGGGCGGAAGTACACATGTTACTTGGAAGTCAAGTAAACTCAAAGTTACTTGAGAGCCAAGGAATTACATAGTTGCCTTGAGAGCCAAGGAAGTACATGGTTGTTTGAGAACCAATCAACTTATCTAACAACTAAATTAATCCTAATTAGCTTAATTAATAAGCAACTATTCTATTCTTAACAGATTCAAGCCGTTTGGAGTTGGCAGCACCGGTGCGTGCGTGGTACGTACTAGTGAAGCATCCAGCTTGACGTGTGCAACAACCTGGACCCGGCCCTTGAGTGGGTGTGTGGGCCGGCTTGGCCCATGTGGCTTGTAATAGCAAGTATTTATAGAGAGTGTGTGCGTGGAGGCAGGGATCGAATTGTATCTGTAAAACACTATTCCTCATCTTAAGCTTTCCTCCCTGCTCTTTTCCCTTCTCCAAGCTCTCTCCCTCTGAGATAATTCTCTTGGTTCGAGATCCACATCCTGGTGAGACGCAGGGAGGTGCTAAGGGAACGTAGCATTTGGTACTCAGAGCCGTGTATCGATCCGCTTCCTCCGATCCAAAAAAAATTCATCCAGATCTCACGATCAATCCTTCGATCGGCTTTAGTATTATGTCCAGCCATATTTTGTCTTTGTAGCGAACGATCCCATTGTGAAGAGCATAGCCTTTGTCATTTCTGCCAGAGATAGCCAATTCCTGAAGAAGTTCCCTGTCTGCTGGATGAACTTGATATCCCTCAGCAACCACTGAAAGCCATTTAGGAGTGCAAAAGGAAATTGCAGAGAGTTCCATGGGAGCAGGTGGTCTGGAGAGAGCACCAGCTGCAGTGTTGTCCAATCACCTGGATGTATAGCTTCTCCGTGCACGGAAAGCATCTAAGGAATCTAATAACTTCATCCAGATCGGGGCCGATGGATTGTAGTGCCAAGATCTTCACTGTGCGCGGAGATAGGGTCAAGCTTGTGGGAATCATTTTCTGAATGACAGCCGAACATAGATCAACAAAAATTAGATAAAATGTGATGTACAATAAGAAGAATGAGAAGAAGAAGACTATTGTACCTGAACGGATATGGATCCAGTAACAAGTTTGGAGAATTCAGCACACGAATAGCCCAACACTGTCAATTTCGGTGCGTCAATGACCCTGATTCTTGTTGGACCTTCTTTATCAAGTATAAACAATTTCTCAAGGAAAGGCGCATTCTCAATGACCATATCGTGAAACACCTCAACTGACCGACTGTTGCGGCACCAGCAATGCACATAAATCGTACGGACATTCGTCGAGGCGATGTGGAGGCTACTGAACCCATCAATCACCTGAAGACGAAGGTACTCGAGCGCTGTACAGCCACGGAGCAGGCGCTCCAAGTCCTCCTTCGAGATGCTGACGCCCATGAGCTCGAGGTCCTTCAGTTTAGGGAGATGCTGACGCCCATGAGTTCAAGATGTTTGCATTAGGCCACCTTGCACAAAGGTTTTCACATAAAAAGTATGTGTAATGGACAGCCTATGCCGTACAATTTTTTTTAAACACCGTGCGTGATGCTAAGAATATCTCACACGATTTGTCCCATATAATTGTTTGCGATGGCTCACCCGATCGCACACGCGCTCTTTTTTTTCCCGCGTGTGTGACCGGAGGAGCTATCGCCGACGGTTTCTGGGTCGTGTGGGATGAACACCCCCCCCCCCCCCCTGTCGCACACACAAGCAAGGCGATGATTTAAAACTCTGTCGCGGAAAGGGTGTAAAACCGTTTGTACAGAACGCGTCTGCAGCAGTGGGGGTATGTCTCGCACGCAATGAGAGGGGCGCTTCTATATATTACTTGACGCGGGATAGAAGGTAGCCTGGCCTCAAGCACGCATATGGTGGGTCGTCCCAATAGTGTTAGGATTGTTTTGTTTTCTTTTATTTACATTTCAAATATTATAAAATATATATGGAAAAATCCATCCTATCACTTGGGGGTAGTTACCCCACATGTCTCATATACTATCATATGGTACTATATATACTATTTTTATCATTATAAGTATGTGCATATATACTATATATAACAAACTTCAAGGTGAGTTACATGAAAAAATTGCAAGTTGACCCATGATTTTATTATATTTGTGAAATACGTACATATTTCTACGTAAAAAAAGCATAATCAAAATACGGTACATACTATCTAAAAAATGAGATACATACTACCCAAACGTTTTTATATACTACATACTACACGTACATACTCTCGGTTTTGACAGATACTATATACAACATACAAAACGCAAGTACTGGTAACTATCACTGGGTGGTAGAAAATATTTGTCCAATATATATTATATATTTAAAAACTTAATTTAGTTAAACATTCATCTCACATTTCCAAAATGTTAACACGGTGTAAAACTTTGTTCGTGCAATTTTTAAAAAAAATTGCGGCTTTAAAAAATATTCACGCATTTCAAATAAATATTTGTGACATTTTTGCAAAATGTAAAAGAAAGTTCACATGATTAACAAATTTGTATCGTACCATTCAACAAAATGTTCACGACATTTAAAAAAAATGTCCACGTGTTTCAAAAATATATTCGTGAAATTTTTGAGAAAAATGTTTATACAATGTAAAATAATGTTCGCGTAGTTTAAGTAAATGTTTCGTACCATTCGAAAAATTTAGAAAAATGTTTGCCGCACTCAAAAATATATGTTCGTGAAATTTTTATAAATGTTTATATAAAAACAATTACGTAGATTAAAAACTTTGTATCATTCCAAATATGCTCAAAGTGTATTTGAAACATGTTTAACATAAATTCAAAAAAGGTTGAAATCATATATTTTAATAATATATACTCCCTCCGTTCCTAAATATAGGAACATAAGACCTTTTAGAGATTCCACTATGGACTATATATGGATGTATATAGACACATTTTAGAGTGTAGTTTCCTCATTTTGCTCCGTATGTAGTCTATAGTGAAATCTCTAAAAGGTATAATATTTAGGAACGGAGTGATACATCATGTATATAAAAAATGTTCAATGTGTATAAAAAATATTTCACGTGTATAAGAAAAATGTACAACATCAACTGATAAAATGCAGACCTATATTGAAGAAACAAAAAAATGAAGACAACCGGTACAGAAACACAGAAAACAGAAAAACAAAGAAACAAATACGATAATTGAAGAAACGAACTAAAACTGAAGAAATAACTTCCGTTTCCCGGTCGGCCTATTCGCTGCACGTTGTAGGCGAGCTAGTGCTACATCTCGCAGTAGGCCAGATATAGTCGTGGCGTAGAGAGAGAGTAGCATCTGTCTGCCTCTCGCGACGTTGTAGTGGGCCGGCCTGATAGTTGCTACGAACACTACTTATTTTATTCGTGCATTTTATTTATTTCTTTTTAGTTGCTTTTTTTGTACTCCAAAAAATAAATTTATATATTTAAAAATTACTATACCTAATTTAGAAGCTTTCATCGAATATTTTAAAAACGTCTTTGTAATGTAAAATTGATGTTCACAAATTTTTTTAAATAATGTTGATAGCAATCAAATATATGTTCTAGACATTCAAAATGTTCGCATGTTTCAAAAAAACTTCTTAAATTTTCAAAAATTGTTCATAGAATGTAAAAAAATGTTTGCACTATTTTTGAAAATTATATCGTACCATTCAAAAAATGTTCACAAAATTCAAAACATGGTTGTCACATTTATAAAGAATGTACGGGTTTTAAAAATGTTTGTGACATTTTAAAAATGTTGCGTTTGAATAATATGTTCATGAATTTTATTTTAAAAAAATATTTATACAGTGTAAACAAATGCTCGCTAGTTCGAAAAATGTTCAGTGCGTATTAAAAAAAATCAAAATTATTTGAGTATGTATTTGAAAATATATTGATCATGTATTTTTTTTAACACAGTACAGACGCAAGCGCTCATATACACGCGCATACACTCACCCCTATGAACGCACACACGCACACCCTACCCCTATGAGCACCTCCGAGAGACTGAGCCGGCATATCATCTTGAAATTTACGAAGTCACCGTAGGCACCTCGTCGTCGACGGGAACGTCTCCTCCCACTGAATGCGCATCGCCGGAAATCCTGAAATAATTCCAGGAATAAATGCAAGCACCAGGATTTGAACTCTGGTGGGCTGGGGATACCACAGTCCCTCTAACCATCCAACCACAGGTTGGTTCGCATATTGATCATGTATTTGGTAAATGTTTAACGTGTATCAAAAAATTGTTACACATGTATATGAAAATGTACATCATGTATTGAAAAAAGTTGCCATGTATTTCAATAAAAGAAAAATAAAAAACCCAATTAAAAAACATATAAAACATAGAACAAAAAACACATGGAAGGTTCTAAACCGGTCCAATTCGGTCTATAGAATCTTTCCAAAGCCGCTTAGAAAGGCCGGCCCATTAAGGCGATGGCGCCCTCAGCGCGGAAGAAGAGGCTATGGGGAGCGCCGGTTGCGTACCTCGCGCCTCCAAGAACGAGCCAAAGAGCTCGCTCACAACGCATCCGTTTGTTTCATTGTCGCTCAGCTCGCTGTTGACCGGTTTACCATTGACTTTCCAATAAAAATCAAAGATTAAGGAATTCAAAAATAATTGCTCACGGATTTAAAAACAGTTCGCGAACTCAAAAAAGTTCACGCATTAAAAAAAACCGTGGATTTGAAGGGAAAAAAGTGCATTTAAAAAGGTTCACGGATTTGAAAAAAGTTTGTACATTTGAAATGTTCTCGGATTTGAAAAAAATTCATGCATTTTGAAAAAGTTTACGGATGTGAAAAAATTTGTGCATTTTGAAAAAGTTTACGGTTTTGACAAAAAGTTCTTTAAGACAGAGAAAATTCACGAATTTGAAATAAATACGTGCATGTGAAAAAATATTGCGGATTCAGGAAAAGATTGTGAATTTGAAAATAGTTCATGAATTTAAAAAAGAAAAACCCGAGTGAAAAACCGAAACAAGAACAAAAACCATATAGAAAAAAGGCATAAAAAACCCAGACCGGATGCTTCCCAAAACCATCCTGGAAAGCTTCCCAAAACCAGAATGAAGGTTTCGTTACGGACCAGCCCAAGTGAATCAAACGCAACAGTGGCTGCGCCAGTTGGCGAAAACGCCTGAAAACGGCACCATAAGCGCCAAATAGGGTTTGGAAAAGCTATGACAAATGTCGCAATAAGCGAGAAATAGCCCGGCGACGTACTACTACGGATAGTACTACCCTTCTTTCGCCATGACGTCTCCGAGAGCTGGAAATGAGCAATTGCCCGGGGGACAAATCATTTGGTCCCATAACGCCGGCAGGAGATGGGTAAACAGTGTTATCATGCATGAGCTCACTAGGTGCGCTCAGCTGGGGCGTATCCGTGCTATCAATAATGCGGCCCTTTTGAACTTCAAAAAATGAATAATTAACGCGACCTTTCTGGATAGGCAGGCAACTAGATCCGGGACTACACTAGTCTAGCTACAAGTTAGCCATAGATGCCTCCTCTCCGATTGGGAATTAGCCAGTTTGTGGATGATGGCGGGCCACTGCTCCGCTGCGCCGAGTAGTTTGTAGCATTGCTTGAGCCGGTACATATTGTTTTCAGTGGTGCTTTACGATCTCAATCAGTTCGACGATGTGCAAGGTCTATCAAATCCGGGTTTCTCCTCCACAAAACCGGCCAAGCGATCACTCCGCACTGTCAAAACTCAAAATGGTCTTTTCACCCTCCACATTTCACCACAAAACGGTACGTGACGATGACGAGCTGCTACGCCCGTACCGGCCTGCCGGCCGGCGGGGCCGATAGATCGATCGTCACCGCTGCATCTGCACTGCATGCATGCCGACGAAGAGAAGGAAAGGAACAAGAACGCCGTGGTAAAGGCGTCCATCGAGCTCGCTTCCCCTTGCATTGCTGCGTGTCCTTTCGCGGCGAGCCAGGCGAGAGGCGCCAAAGCCAAACCCGAAAGCACCGAAAGCGACGGGTGAGAGCTCGCCCCCGGCGCGTCTGCAGTAAAATGACTCTGCCTGCTTGCCGCCACCGTCGCCTGGGCCCTGGGGGCCATGGCCACGGCCGCGTCCCGCCGCCGGGTGGCGGATGCAACCGCTACGTACCTCGCTGGGACCCCAGCACGCACGTTGACAAACCGCAAAGGTAGTGACGGGGGGAAAGGTGGCGAGATGGATCGAACGCCTCTCCCTTTAACTCTTTAACTGCGCGGTGAACAACTGTAAAAGTAAAAACTCAACGAGTTTGTACTAGTGCCTCCAGGCCCGGCCCATCCGTGCCCACCCCGCCACGGCGCTGCTCCTCGCCGGCGTCGTGCATAGGGCGCGCGGGCATCGAGCCGGGTGGCGTGGCTGCGGTTACTGTTGGAGTCCATCTTCAGCCCATGCCCATCCTGCTCTGAACGGCCCATGCCGTGCCACTCCAGTGCCCGGCCTGCATGAGAGCCTACAGCATGCAGCTCGTGCCATGCCAGCGCCACGCACTGTGCACGTATACGTGCGGCTGCAACGTAACAAAAGAGGCCAGACGGGAGCAGCGTCAGCATGGGCCTGTGGCCGCGGAGCAAATGCTGCTGTCTGGTTAATAGTGCAAAACTGCACTGTACACGCCGCAGCGGCGAGTCAGACTTCGAGCCAGTAATAACCCGCACCTAAACCTACGTACTACTCGACGTACGTACGAACAGTTCGTGTCACTGTGCCACGACACAAGCTCCATTCAGCCGCGCACGCACAGAAAGATATTTACTGTGTTTCTCAAAAAGAAATATATTTCTACCCGTAGCATACAGACAGATACTATTCATTTTCTTTTCTTTACAGTATTTCTTCGTTTTAACAGTGGTGATGGCCTGCAAGCAGCTGCTGGTACTGCAACCATTTATTGCGCTTGCATTGCATGTCTCTTCTCTTTTTTATTTTTATTAACATTTCTTTGCTCGAACAGAATAAAGGGTTCGATCGTGTGGGGGCCTGGCATTTATGAGACGTGGCATCGTGCTTTCTCCGATCCGATCCGGTCGCTCCAATAATTCACGCCGGCACGAGGAACGTCTGAGCTGAGCTCCGAACCAGCCGTGCCTAGCTTCTTCCTTCAAAGACCCACTCCATTGGCTACCACATCGTTGTGGCGTAATACTACGTTCGTACGTAGGGTCTCCACGTCTCACCCTACGATAGATCGTATCTTGGCGCGCATTTAAGGGCTGCTTTAGCCGTGGATTTTGTTAGGATTAATTAATTAATTTAATTAATTAGAATCTCTGCATGTGAAACCGACAGCCAGTTTCTCTCCCGAACAATCGCATCCTAATGTAACGGATGCATCGTTCCGATCGTGTCTCTTGTAAACGTCGCGCCTGTGCGACGCGTCCCTTCCAGGGATATAAATCTGTATATTATCGACATCAATCAACAGCGATCATTACTGTTCATTAACACAGTTCTTTCACAGATTTAACCAGAATTGATGGATTGTCACGGGCCAAACATGTGCCCGCGCGCGGTCTAAGCATCAACTAACGTACTACGGTATGTGGTAGGACCACGTACGCCCGGTCTTCACGTACAGTACTACTGGAACAGTACGGTGAGCTCGGGTTTTAGGGCCGTGTGTGTAGTAGGATGTTGGTTGAGATTCGCATGTACCGACACTAAGCATGTTGCGTCAGTTAATTCTTCTAGAGTGGTACGCCGTGCCAGTCTACGTAATCCCGACACAAGCAATCTATCAGCAACGTTGTCGATCGGGAGCAACGTGTACTCTTTTGTGCAGCTCACGGATGAAAGCATGTTTGGCTAATCAATGTTCGCATTCGGTCAATTTTTTATGTGCATGCCTTCATTTGATTTTGGTTCAAAAGAAGAAGAAAAACTTAGTGACTAAAACGTCTTATATTTGTTTACAGAGTTAATATTATTAAAAGACTGTAAGTGGAAATAAAATATACTATTTTTTTGCATGGTCGCGAACAAGGGTTTTGAAAATCCACCTCGACGTCGAAGAAAAACCCCTGGCATGTTTGGACAGCACGATTTTGGAAGTACTTTTCTTAAAAGAAAATACCCTTGTACCACGACACACACCGGTACTATTCCAAACTGCCCTAGCCTCGCCAAAAAGAACGTCCCAACGTGACTGCCCAAGCGCCGAGTAAATACTAACCATGCGTGTCAGCCAAGACAGTGTCGCGACACATCCTTTTTGCCAAGTGTTCCATTCCCATATCCTTTCCACAGCACGACTGCACGAAACCCGCCTCCACCACTGCTCAGGAGTATCTCTCCGACGATGTGACGCACGGAGGTCGGATCAAACAGGGAACCGGCGGTGACAACTCGGCCGCGGCGACGTGGAGTACGTGGCTCCGTGAACCTGCGCCATGCTCCTCTCCTCCACAAAGCTCTGAGTTGACTTATCCCTGAGCGCAGTGGCCGGGCAGACTGCGGCGATGTGCTCACGTTACGCTGCAAGTACCGATGCACGCAACGCTACGACCCGCCTGTGTGCGTTGCATGCATGCAACGCCCCTGCCGTCACGCTACAGCCCACGTGGCTGTCAACTTTCACTTCTACCACCAGGATATATACGTGTACATACTCTGCGTTCTGCACTCGCCCCTCTGCGTCCCAGCGACCCAGCTAGTCCGAGCTGCTTCGAGCAAAATTCATTTTACAGTGGCAAAGTGAAGAAAAGAAAAAAAGAATAGAATCCATTTCACAGTGTCATTGTGAAAAAATAGAATATACTCCCTCCGTTTCTTTTTACTTCGCATATAAGATTTATCTCAAGTCAAACTTTATAAAGTTTAACCAAATTTATATACAAAATTATCAACATCTACAATACTGAGAGATACAACATGAAAATTAATTCAATAATGCATCTAATGATATCGATTTTATATTGTGAATATTGATATTTTTCCTACAATCTAAGTCAAACTTTAATATATTTGACTTACAAATCTTATATGCGAACTAAAAAGAAACGCAGGGAGTATTTTAGTTTACCCCTACGGAATACGTAGGCATATAGTGGGTCTTTTAAAAATGCGATCGGGTAATCCCGTGGTGCGTCTGTGGAGCCAGCATACGGAAAGCGAGCGGCGTGATGATGATTAGCTACGAGACTACGGTGGCGAGTCTTTTTATAATCATGGGGGATGGAGTGCTCGCAGGTGCCACCACCGACGGGATCCCTATTCGCTTTCGCTCGCGATCTTCATCATCCACATGGGTTAACGGAAAGGCAAGCCACTGCCGCCCCCGAAAGTGGCAAAGAACCATCATCAGAGCACTCGTCTCCCGTTGTCGCGCCTTATTTTATCGCCGGCTACTTTTTCGGGTGTGTTGCTATTCGCGGAGCGCTAACCGGAACAGGTTACCGTATCTTTCTAGTCTCGATGACGAGCTCGCCGCCGTAACACTTTTCTACGACATGGATGCCTTCGGTCATTTTGTCTTGCTAATTATAACTTGGGGATTAACCATCCCATGGTCGCACGTGAACATCCGCCGTGATTGCCTTTCTTTGTGACTGACAGAGCTCCTTGTCTTTCTGATACAATAGGGCCGTCCTTCTTTCTTTCTTTTTTGCGGGGACAATAGGGCCGTCTTGTCTTCAATCTCCATATATATGGGCTTTGGTTCCGAAAACACCAAATGGAGACCCAGCTTCATGGAGCTCTTAATTTGAAAACTTCTAATTTTAAATTTTCTATTTTAAAAAGCTCTGAAAAAAATACACATATACCTGGAGACATGATGTACGTGCGTGTAAATTTTCAGGTCGAGATACGTTAAAATGAGAGCTACGAAATAACAACAAATCTGAGGCTTTTTATCATATGTAGTGTTCATCCTTAGAGTCCATGATTTTTTTGTGCTACTCGCAATTCAAGGTATTTCATCCTGAAATTCTACACACAAACACATTACATCCTTGTATACGTGTGTATTTATTTTCAGAATTTTTCGAAACTGAAAAGTTTGAAGTTTGAAATTTTCAAATTTATCTTGCTAAAAAGGATATACTTGTTATGTTATTGTATAAAGATTAGCCATGTTGTAAAGAAAAATTGCTAGGCTAGCAAAAAGATTGTCAGGATTTTTGTCATGCTGCAGCAGAGTAGTTGGCATGCGTTTCAGATATTTGCCAGGATACAACATGGATAATTGTCAACTTGTTTAGGATTACCCATATCGGAAGAAAATTGCCATGCTACATCAAAGAGAACTGGTGGAAAATTGCCATGCTATAAAAATAGAATTTGACATCGTACATGCGTTCGCTCGGATTGCCATTCTGACCGAACGGTTTAGTGTCGTAAACTCATAGTTCGCTCAGAGGGGTTTGTGGGAGCGAACGGTATTACCAGGTGTCTTGTTTGAAATTCGTACCCAGGTATTGAACGTGTCGCAATGTGTTCGCTCAAGAATTCCCTCCGAGTTGACTTCGTATCGTTAACATTTAAGAAAAAATTTACATCAACACATTGCACTTGCCTTGTTTGAATACATAAAAGATTTTTTACAAGCTCACTTTGGAGATTGTATTGATCTGAGGACACATGAACGTACTTTAGGAGATTTGGAAACTCTAATCATGAACCAAAAAACAAGTTTAAGGGCCTATTTGGATTGTAGGAAACTAAAAACATGGGGACAGGAGAAATACATGATTGAGATGTCACGACATCTCTAAAGCGGACCTTCAAACCGTTTGCAACTGTCCGAACTGTGTGGTCCGGACGTGTTTAGCCATCCAACGCGGGTCTTTATCGGTCCGTCGATGGTCCGTGCGCACTTTTTTCCGCAAACTCGAAACAACTGGGGGCTTTGCGGGAGTCTGGACAGCGGCAACGTAGGACTCCGACACCCCAGGCCCACCAAAACCCCTTCGGGACCACGCGCCTCCATGCTCCCATCTTTCTCTGCATCCATTTTCTCTCTTGCCACCGCCGCCGCTCCACCACCCCGCCGCCCCGCCACACCCTTGCCAGAACTCGACGTCTCCATCTCCTCCAACGCTACACCTGGGCTCCATGCCGCTTGTCCTGCATCGTCGTTCCACACCTCTCATCCGTCCGCCGCACACGTACCATCCGCCCCTTTGGTACTCACCATGCCCGGCAAGTGTTCGGTGAAATCCCCGTTTTGGAGTTGTCGTGGACCCGCTAAACAATGAGATCCAAAGACCTTGAGGGGGGTGATGACATGTTGTGTGATCATGCAGAACATGATAGGATGAGGGTGAGGATGCTGCCGTAGCTCTTAAATTTGAGAACATGGGTGATCCTATCGAACTTCCATAGTAGAATCCGGCCACATTTGATGAGTTTGTTCAAATGCATCAACAAATTCGGTATCGAGCAACTCATGAGCGACTGAAAGAAAATTTGATTGAGCATCTTTGGACAGTTAAAGGGGACAATTAGTACATATGTGCTAGTTAAATTTAAGTTTGAACTATTACAATTTAATTACTTTGTTGGATTGTAATATTTAAATTAGAACTACTACTGCATTTGAACATTCAAATATTTTTTAGCTAAACTGGAACTAAATATGCGGCTATTTTGAACGTGCGAACTTGAAAAAAAAAATGGTGACAGATGTATGCGGAAAGCTTTGGATGGCCGGCTCCCGCATCAGTGTGCGCGGACTGGTCCCTTCCGGTGCGCGGATGGATGCGGTGTCCGGTTTGGGGCTCAGCGCTGAAGATGCCTCATGTCTACATGTGATTTCTACAAGTTTTCAGAACGCATGTATTTTGTTGCAGATGCCTTTGGATGGTGCACATGGAAAAACATGTAAATTTTGCAGGATTGATCACACACACAGAGTAGAGAGAGATAAAGTGCAAGTGTATTGGACTTCTAAAGGAAAAGGTATTGAGGTTTATGCTCATGTTAAGATTCTTATGGAATGGGAAGATATGAATGGAATCTATTGGAATTTGGTGAACTCAATCCTACAATCTAAAGGGCCTTCATAGGAAAAACAATCTTATGGATTGGAAGCCTCTAAGATTCCTACAATTTTCCTTCAGTCCAAAGAGGGCCTAAAATAGAAAATAGATGGATATTCTATTCTTCTGAAGTTGGGATCAAAATCTTACTGTCCGCATGCAGCAAGCTTTCATTTCTCACAAGGTTTAGGTCTTTTTTTATTCACATGATTTCAAAACCGCAGGAATAGAAAAACCATTGGGTTGCAACGTCATGACCACTTGAATTCTACAGGATTCTACTTTGTTTGATTGCACCACAGGAAAAACAAAGGATTCTTTCCAAAAGGCTTGAGTGAATGTTAAAATTCCGATGAAATGTAGTACAAAGAAATCTTTAGAAAAAATCCCTACAGAATTCAATCCAACAAATCAATGGATCAACATAGAAAATATTCCTTAGAGTTTCAATCCTATCAAAAACCTTTGAGCAAAACAGGGATTGATAAACACAAGAATATTATCAACCTGGGTGTCTGGTTCACAGAAATTAAAAAACACCAAAATTCTAATAAACATGTAAAATGTATAATTAGGATGTTATTTTTTGTTAAGGTCTGTTTGGAACATAGCCGCCGGTTACCCTACCAATTTTTCGGCGTTGACTACTACCTCGGGGGCCATTTGGATTGGAACCAATATTTCGAGATCACGACAAATTTTCGGCATCTTTGTTCAGTTTTTGTGCCCACGAGTTCACGAAATCATGGTGGCATATTCCTTTGCTAATTTTTAGGGAGCCCAATGTTAGCGGGGCTGGCTCGGGCGTGATCCAAAAAGCCCCTAATGCTCTTTGTCTCATTCTTTGCGCATAGAAATTTGGAAAAGAGCTCCAAGCAAATGTTAGAATTTCTACGTTCTTTCTTTGGAATTGAGATCAAAGAAACTACTTCCTCCGATTCATATTACTTGTCGCTGAAACAAATGTATATAGACGCATTTCAATGTTAGATACGTCCGTTTCAGCAAAGTAATGTGGATCGGGGAGTACATCTTTTCCGTTTGCTTCACATCTCCTTCGAACCAAAGCCCTAGAGTTGAGGCAGCGGCGCCGCGCACCGCGAGGTGACGGCGAGTTGAGCTGTTGGGCAACCGGTGGCGTGCGAGAGCGTTTTTGTCCACGACAAGCCCGGTATATTCGGGACGTACGCACGCTTCCATGGGAAACAAAAACACGGTACGTGCCCCGTCGGATAGGCGCGCACAGAGCATGACCTATCATCCTCCCGTGTCCCTCTCGCACGCCTCCATCGTTCGGCGCACGCGTGACAGACGGCCATAGCCCATCATAGGGGCATGCATAGGGTGGTGGCGGCCTGTGCGCGCGTACGTCCGCGAGGGATCCCCGGCGCGCCGGCCGCCCGATCGCCGCCCGGTGGCCGGGACGACCCGCCCGCCCGGACAGCCGGGACAGCGGCACCGACCCGCGCGCCGAGCCACGTAGTACAGACGAATCGGCGATCGTGATCGTCGCACGGCCCGAGGCCGTGTCACCTAGAGGCTAGAGCAGTGAGTGATTGCTGGGTGTGACCTCGCATTTTTGTTCTTCTCGTAAAATAAGAAGCCGCTCTGCGCGTATACGTGTTTCCGCTGTGGGTTTTCTTTTCCCTCACATGCCGCCTGGCCCATCCATTTGCCTTCCCCACCACGCGAGCTGCTGATGTGCTGACCTGTCCTTCGTATTACCATCTCCATAACATGGCTACGGTAGCAAACGGGTGTGTTTTGATTTGTGAACTTGTCATCCATGCGGATCAGGATCGTCGAGCACTGACCGGAGAAACAGGAAGGCGGTGCATGTGAAGGAACGATGAACGAGCGAAATGGACCGAAGCATCTCGTTAAAACGCGCCCATCTCGCGTGTGTCAGAATTCAGAAGCGCGCCATGCCTCAGAAAAGACTGCGAAGGTGGCAGGGGATGGAAGAACTCTGCGAGGAATCCACCCGCGAAGACGCCAAGCGAGCGACGCGCTGGGAGACAGGCCGGGCGAGAGAAAAGAGAAGGAACCGAGCCGGCGAACCAGAAGGAAAACGAGCCGTGGCAAAGAAAGAAGTGAACAACGCAATAACTACGTGGGAAAGAAAGGGAGGGTACTGCTGCTGTAGTGGTAATGAATGGAGGCCGCTGGCGCTGGGCGCGCTGCTTGAGTGCTGCTGCCATCCCTGAAAAGGTCCTGTCCTCGCAACCGCATCCGCACATCCCCATCCATCACTCACGTCTCTCTCTCCGGCCATGCAGGGGAGCAGTGGAGCTGCTACGGCTAGGCGCGCAGCGGAAAAGGCAGGCTGTCACGTGGAGAGAGAGAGACACACACGCACACACAGCGTTGGCATGGCAGCCGGCCTCGCGGTAAAGCTGGCGCAGTTCGCAACCTCAGGATCAGGAAGGAGATGACGCTTCCTTCCCCGTGAACAGCGGCCTAAGATGCTTTGATCCCTCTTGATTATGACTGAGGAAGAGGCATGGTCCGTCCTAGGTTGGTTTAACAAAGACGAGATGATAAAGTTGTGTTAGGGCTAGCTACTTTCGTCAAGAGAGAGAGAGAGATGGGCTGCTGCGTGCGTGCGTGCGTACGTACGTACGAGCGCTGGCGTGCTGCGCCGTACGTACGTCGCACATACGGCATGCATGGCTAGCTGAGCTGGTGCGCACTCCTGCGCTAGGATTCGCATGCCGAACGGCGATAGATACGTGCTCGTGTGGCGGACGGACGCCCTCGCTCTCGTACGTACCGCCGAGAATATTTCCTCGGCCTGGTCATCGGCCAGCCGGGCAGGCCAGAGCTGTGCCTGTGCCGCGCGCGTGGGGCTTGGCGTCAGCCGCGGGGGTGCGCCTTCCGTCGGCTCGCGCTCGCCTCGCCTCGGACCCCCGGGAAACAGCGACGTCCGTCCGTTCAGCCGGCCGTGCGTAGGCGCGTGCGTGCTCTGCTTCAGGCCTGCACTGCTGAATGCTGATCACGGAAGCGTGCCACTGCAAACCAATTACTACGATTCGGGTCGCGCGATAAACCAATTCGCTACTCCGGGCGTGGCGTGAGTACTTATCTTCATCTTCATCCACGGATCCACCCGAGAACTGCAGCTGCGCCGGGCGTGTGGCGTGCGCGCGAGATAAAGGCTGGCCGGTCAGCGAAAGCACTGCAGCGCCAGCACCGGCTGGCAGTTCTAGAACCAACGAGGCAGCCCGCGCCCGATCGAGCCGCACCTCGAAATATAGCGGCAGGCCGTTCCTACCGCGGCACGGCGCATGCATTGCATTGCATGGCCGGCCACGCGGGCCCGCCCGCCTTTCCGGCCGCTGCCCTGCGCACAGTCGCTGCCTCTGGCCGTTGGTTCTGCACGCGGGGAGCGAGTCAGCGGGCTCGGCCGACGGCCCGGCGCAGCTTCGATTCCTCGTAGCCGGAACGTGTGAACCGCCACAGATGCCTCAGCCTAACTTTGCAGCTCATGTCTCTATCTGTTCTGTCCGCGGGACAGGATCACGTGGGGGTTAACGAGAGTGGCAACAGGCGGAGGAGCGTGGCCTGAAAAGCCCGTTTCGTTTCTTGGCGATCCGGTTTCGTCATGGGGGTGCGGTTTACTACAGATCGAAAGCAATGTGTTCAATAAATGAGTGGCATGTGGGTGCATGTACTGCGTCAAAGGCAAAAATGCCCGGCGTGACCTATTGGTGATGGTTGCACGAATTTATTCACACAATTTGATGCCGTGGTGATAATATGATAGTATGTGTTGTTTCTCTGTAGCTTGCTGTCTGCTGACTTCCAATGAGTTTCTCTGTAGACCTAATTTTATTTATTTTTCTTCCAACAATTGTTATCGCAATTCATATTCCACACATACAACTATTCCGTGTGTACAACAGAGGCGGTCGAGCAAACGCGTACCCAAAGGGTCCTATTGGGCCGATCATCTAGAGCGATCCTTCTGATTTCGGAACAACGCTTAAATTTACGAACATTTCCTCAGATTTGTAAAGATTTTTAGAAATTCACAAAAAATATCCTGAATATATTTAGAAAATATTAAAAGTGTTTCAATAGAACAAATGAATGAAATCCAAAAATTCGGCTGAAAAACTCAATGAGGAAAAATTGTCGATGCAATACGCACATAGTGCTACATAGGCCGCGAACCTACGCATTTGCTCACAATCCTAATTTTTTAAATAATATAAATTGGAAGTATTTTAAAAGAAAACCCGACCAAAATAATAATAATAAAACTGTTGATTAATGAATTTTGTGTTGTTTTTCTGTAGCTAGCAATCTGTTGAGTTTCGATGTGAATGATGAACAACGTAATAAGGGAATGAATGCATCGATTAATGCAGGTCAATCCACCTTTCTAAAAATGGTTGGAAATACCCCTTGGCTCTCGGGTGCACCCGCACCTGATATGGAAAATTATATGTTGGCAATTGCGAAAAAGTCAAAAAAATCTTATTTTTTCTGGAAACAATGTTGACCTTCTGTTGCACTTGTATAAAAAGTTTAGCCAAGGACAAACCCCCGTTGACTTTAGGCAATAAATAAATAAATTCAGGACCAAAGGTATGAACAGTAATGTTTTATATAGTGTTGAATATGTTTTTTGCCAAGAACACCATAAAAGTCATTCTTGCGAAATTGTTTACAAGAGTACAATACTCGATCATGTTTTGTTTTAAAAAAACACAAATATTTTTCTTTATCTCGCAATTGTTAAATTATTTTTTAAATTCAGGTGCATGTGCGCCCAGAGCCAAAGGTGCACTCTCTTCACATTACTCCCGAAATTATGGCCCGAGTATAATTCTTAATCCTCAACTAAAAGTTTATGTTATTTTCCAAAAAAAAAACCTTTTAGAAGCCTATCAACTCCCGAGATCATCCACATGGACAAATGTAGCTCATCAACATCTGAAAGGAAATTATAGACCCCAAAAATCAACATTGTGTGAAGAACCTAGGAAGAAATTAAAAAGACATTTATGTTTATACAAACAACATGAATAATAGGAAGCAACATGGAAAAATAAGGGGATAATTCAACACTCAAGGTAAAAATGATTTAAATAACTACCGGGTGGCAGGCACGGTTAGCAATCTCAAACCTTGATATATGCAAATCATAAAATGATTTAAATAACTAACAAGAAAAAAAATACTACACAAGACCTCAATTTTTTTCAGCCCTCCTCTCGAGCGACGTCTTGTCGGTGCATTTTTTCTATAATTTACATGATGACATGTATTAGTTGTGCATGGACATCTGCAAATGAACAAATAGCGCCCTAATCCTCGTTTTTTCTGTAAAAAGGAAAAGAAATCAAATCCACCACACAAAATAAACGTTATTACCCATTCCGATCTAAGCTTTGTCTAGCCAAATATATGTGCATCAAAGGTCATAATATTTTTCCAAAGGGTGTGTGTCCAATGTACATGAAGGCATGTGAGGCTTTATTGTGGACCGCCAGAATAATTTCTTCCCCTCTTTGAAATTCACGTGTCCATAGGTTTCAATACCATGTAGAAAATTCTCACACTTTCTGTAAAAAAAAACACATCATCTAAAATGTTCGAACGGTCACCAGGCGAAACGAATAAAACAATGGCAACACCATATTTTTGGCTGACTTCTACAATATTTGTGTAGAGATTTTTCAGATTAGAACTTCTTTATGAACAACGTAAATCCATCGATTCAGAGGCCGGGATAACATTCATTTTGTTTTATTTACCTTGAAGAAATAAAAAAACACTTTTATTGCAGAGATGTGTTTTTCAACCCTCTTCAATGTGCACAATGCATTGGTGAATCATATGGTGCATCTATAGAAACTCATGAATCGGCTTGAGCAAGATGGGTATATTGCAGCTCCAATGCTTGCCCAGCCTACACCCTACAGTGCACACTGTACAACCACGCAATACAGCGTACTGCAACAGAAGGCCAGGCATGGGGGCCGAGATCTCACAGGTGACACCGTCACATGGCATGCACGCCGTTGCCATCCCACCAGGCTATCACCATGTTTTAAGCCAAGAACGCACGGCCTCTCCTTGTTCATCGTGGATGAACTCGATCATTCTGAAACGCGTGTAGTCGATGAAGGGAGGGCACGAAACGTCGAAGAGTCGCCCCGATCCGTCGACGGCCAGCTCGAAAGAGCCGATTAACGAGACTGGCAACAAGCGGAAGAGCGTGGCCTGAAAAACTCGTTTCATTTCTTGGGCGATCGGGCTTCGCTATGGGGTGCGATTTACTACTACAGATCGCAATGTGTTCAATAAATGTGTGGCATGTGGGTGCACGTACTGCGTGAAAGCAAAATGTCCAGCGGATCGGTGGCCTTTTTTTTTCCTTCTATATAGCCACAATATATGTTATTTTCTAAAATTATAGAAGAAAAATACTTTTTAGAGGCCTATCAACTCTTAAGAGCATCGGTGTGGACAAAAGTAGTTGATCAACATCTGGAAGTAAATTATAGATCCAAGAAATCATGAGTGTATTAAGAAAACTATGGAAAAAATAAATAAAAAGTGCACCAATATTTATAAAACTACATCAATAATATGAATCATAACATTAAAAAGGAGGGATCATCAATACTCCAGGGTCAAAATGATTTAAATGAGGACATGCCAATCTTGAACTGTTGAGGAAAAAAAAGCTTCACAACGGGAGAGCAGGTCTACTACATCCCGAACAGGGAGAGCAGGATTTTGCCTCCTCCCGCTACTTGCGTCACCGTCGTAGTCTACTCCATCCCGAACACCGACGTGCACCGGTGAGCGGGAGAGCAGGTCTCCGAAACCTCACGTCCTTGTTGACTGTACTGAAAACCGTCAGTAGCTTCGGTAGGGTGAAGAGCGCGATCGGATGTTCCAGAAGGGATATCGCACACGGGGATTTTACCTAGGTTCGGGCCGTCATGGTTGAGGTAATACCCTACTCCTGCTTTGCTTTGATTAATGGTGGGAAAGCCTGGTGTGAGGGGGTACAAGTGAAAGAGTTGGCTTCCTTGATTGGTTTCAAAACACAAACGCGTGATAATATAGATTGGTTAGTGGTGGGGAACTTTAATTACATCACGTGTCTTAAAAACATATGCTTTGGAAGCGGAGGTCAGTGCCATCCTTGCAGGATTATCTATGAGTTTGCAACGAACTGATCTGCCAATAGTAATCCAGTCTGATAACTCAGTGGCCCTAGCTGCATTGACAGATGATTCACTTGACAGATCTGCCTATGGTCATTTGATGACAGAAATCAAGAAGTTTCTGCAGCTTCGTGGGTTTGTTCCGTTGAAAATAGATCGTCATAAAAATAGTGTTGCTCATAGTCTAGCTAATGTAGGAAGAACTGGATATAGCACCGCTTGTTGGTTGCATTGTGTTCCAGACAGTGTCATAGAGCTTTATTAGCTGACTGTAACGCTATTTCTGAGGAATAGATGCCCACTTTTCCCGCAAAAAAATAAGAATGTACAACGTATTGGTGAATCAAGTATCCATATGCCAAAATATGGGATTCTGTAATATTTGACTCGTGAATCGGCTAGAGCAAGACGGCGACTATGGATCTCCGACACCCTACAGTGCACGCACACTGTATAACCACGCAAATACAGCGTGCACTACACTGAAACCCCACAGGTGACACCTTCACATGGCATGCACGCCGCTGCCATCACACACCGCCATCTTTGGCCCTGTTTGGATACTCTAACTAGTTAGAGGTTAGAGTTAGAATCTAACCCAATCTAACTCAAATAAGCACCTCTCCTGTGGGCTAGTTGGGTTAGAGCAAACTAACCCAATCTAACTCCTCCTGTTTGGCTGGGTTAGAGTTAGTTGAGCCCCAATCTAACTCAAACTAACTCTAACCCACGGTTCCAAACAGGGCCTTTAGCTATGAACGCACGCACCGTCCTCTACCCACTGCTGCTAGACATCTCCACGACAGTACGTACAGATCGCCTCGACTGCACAACGGTAGCACATCACCACTGTGCGAGCTCACGCACAGCTACGGCTACAGCGGATTCCTGGCATTTTGTCGCAGAGATCTTATTACCGTGGATTTCATGTTTACATGAAAGGTTTCTGAAGCTAATCCCCAAAAGAACCGAAGAGGAGAATAAACGGGCGAGGGATAAATCAAAGGAGAAGAAAAGGTAGAGGGAGATAAAGGAGGGAAAGCGGCCCTGACAATATGCTGCAGCGGCCTGCTAAACATCACGTTTCGTGCTGGATCAATCATAGAGCGCTGACATGTGGGCCATTGTCAGGGAACGTGGGGCCCGCCTTCGTTCGTTGGCCAAAAATCTTCGATTTGGTTTGGGTTTCTTTGGAGCCACGTGCTCTAGGGCTCCTTCGATTCACAGAGTCACAAAAGATTTTGGAGGATTTGAACTTTTCCGTACAGTGACCATTTGATTCGCAGAACTGGGATCCATTGGATTTTTTTTCATAGGATTCATTCTACTGTATTTTGGACGAAAAATTTCAATTCACTCAGAACTCTTGATAAGATTTCTTTGTTTTCATAGGATTCATTCTACTGTATAGGAATTCAAAGCTACGGGAATGTGGATGCAATAGTGTTTGATAGCACAAGAAAACATTTGATTAGTTTTTTGTTTTTCCCGGGGGTAAAGCATGGTTTTATTCATCAGAAATAGTATTACAATCTGCTAGTACAAATCAAATAGGGCCTTAACATTTGATTATTTTTGTTTTTGCGTGGAATATTTTGATTGATTAGCACTATATGCACTCAAATTTAAGTCTTTGATTCTATTATTGCTATTACCCCCTTTAGTTCACGAAAATAGTAAAAATGAGATTTTGCATGCATCTTCTATCATACCTGCATTTAAATCTGGACAATAGTATATATTTGATTGGAAACGTAAGAGGAGATCATATTTGTATACTTATCACAAATTATTATTTTTGGTATATCATTAGATTTTTGTACATATACCACAGTGTATATGCTGAAAGAACCATGTGAGCGACTAAAATGACACTTATTGGACATTAGTGTCTATTTGCCTTACCCTTTCAACTCTGATGATTTTGTTGTCGCCGTTGATGAAACTCCTATACATGTAGAGATTTCACTCCGTCGATGACGGAGGCAAGGTAGTTAGGAGGTGGCACGAGGAGATCGCGAGGTGAGTTTAGAGATCCAAGGTTAAGGGTCACTGATACGTCTCCGTCGTATATATAATTTTTGATTGTTTCATGTCAATATTATACAACTTTCACATACTTTTGGCAACATTTTATATTATTTTTGGGACTAACATATTGATCCAGTGCCCAGTGCCAGTTCCTGTTTTCTGCTTGTTTTTTATTTCGCAGAAAATCCATATCAAACGAAGTCCAAACGCGATAAAATTTTACGGAGAATTATTTTGGAATATATGTGATTTTTGGGAGGTGGAATCAACGCAAACGGAGGCCCACAACCTCCACAAGGCATCTTGGCGCGGCCTCCCCCCAGCCGCGTGGTGTTGCCTTGTGGGCACACCGTAAGTCGGTTGGGGCCCTTCTTTGGCCGCAAGGAAGCTTATATCGAGAAAAAAAATCGTGTTAAAATTTCAGCCCGATCGGAGTTACGGATCTCCGGATATTTAAGAAACGGTGAAAGACCAGAAAATAGGAACGCGAAACAGAAGAAAAACAGAGAGAGAGATCCAATCTCGGATGGGCTCCTACCCTCCGGGAGCCATGGCGGCCATGGACCAGTGGGGAAACTCTCCTTCCATCTAGGGGGAGGCCAAGGAAAAAGAAGAAGGAGGGAGGGCTCTCTCCCCCTCTCTCTCGGTGGCGCCGGAACGCCGCCGGGGCAACCATCGTGACGGCGATCTACACCAACAACTTCGCCGCCGTCAACACCAACTCTCTCCCCCTCTATGCAGCGGTGTAACACCTCTTTTCCCCGCTGTAATCTCTACTTAAACATGGTGTTTAATGCTACATATGATTATCCAATGATTTGTGGCCATCCTATGATGTTTGAATAGATTCGTTTTGTCTTATGGGTTGATTGATGATCGTGATTGGTTTGAGTTGTATGTTTTATTTTGGTGCTGTCCTATGGTGCCCTCCGTGTCGCGCAAGCGTGAGGGATTCCCGCTGTAGGTTTGCAATACGTTCATAATTCTCTTATAGTGGACGGCTAGAGTGACAGAAGCTTACACCCGAGTAAGGGGGTTGTTGCGTATGGGAGTAAAGGGGACTTGTTACTTAATGCTATGGTTAGGTTTTACCTTAATGATCTTTGATAGTTGCGGATGCTTGCTAGAGATCCAATCATAAGTGCATATGATCCAAGTACGAAAAGTATGTTAGCGTATGCCTCTCCCTCATACTCCCTCCGTTCCAAAATATAGTGCGTCCTCGGTTTCCGCACTTCAACTTTGACCATAAATTTGACCAACGAGACCGACTGCGGCGGGGGCAAAAATTATACCAGTGAATTCGTATTCGAAAGAAGTTTTCAATTATATAATTTTTGATCCCGCCGCAGTCGGTCTCGTTGGTTAAATTTATGGTCAAAGTTGAACCTCGGGAAGCGCGGGCGCACTATATTTTGGAATGGAGGGAGTATAAAATTGCAATAATGATTATCGGTCTAGTTATCGATTGACTAGGGACAAATCTTTCTCTTGTGTTACAAAAGGTTTCTACTAAATAACTAACTTTTATTATCTTGCAAATTACTCGTAGTTTTATTCTCGCAAAGTACTCCTAGTTTTATTCTTGCAAAGTAGTTCTAGCATTACACCTACAAAGTACTTTTAGTTTCATACTTGTTCTAGGTAAAACAAACGTTAAGTGTGCGTAGAGTTGTATCGGTGGTCGATAGAACTTGAAGGGAATATTGATTCTACGTTTAGCCCCTCGTTGGGTTCGACACTCTTATTTATCAAGAAAGGCTACAACCGATCCGCTATACTTGTGGGTTATCAGTCACGTTGGGGCGAAAGAGTATACTTGCTATCATAATGGTCGTGGGAGCAGAGGTATATCGGTGGTTTAGTCGCTCCGTGTCAGAGAACGGGCCGGCGTGCAAGTGTGTAAACTATGTGTTAACGTGGTTACCGTATAGGCAAAACGAAGGGGAAAAGGGATAACCGTGGCGATGATAAGTAGCCTAGGGGTAGTGTAGGAGGCACTGATAGGTCGGATGTCGAGAGATTGATTATGGTAAGGCATATACTCGGAGATTTGGATAAGTGCTATCCGTGTAGCGGATCTTGAGTTTTTTTTTCTTGGAAAGGAGGAAAATATCCGATATTTATTTTGATTCATATGTCCAAGAGGATCTCGAGCCGAAGATATTGTTTGGCCGCTCGCTTGCTCAATGTGATTGCTGTTTGGGTGGCATGTCATGTGATCTTACATTTTGGGATGGACGGAGTACTATTTTGCGCCTTTATATGTTCTATAAACCTTTTAGGTTCTATAGCAAATATGCCCGTGCGTTGCAACGGGAGAAAAACTATCAGATTATGCAGGTGTGGTAGATATAAAATAATATGAATCAAATGCAAGGATGAGATAAGGACTTTTAAAATATCATTTCACAAAGTATACCTGAGTGATGTCATAATGACATAAGGCACTTTTAAAATGTAATTTCAAAAACTAAAAATATGATGCTCATCGCGACTTCGTTTCCTAAGGCGTCACAATAAAAAAAATTGTGGCTGAGCAAACTGTATTGACGAACCTTGCCTGAGCTAGCCCGATGAATGATGTGTCTCGCCTTAACTTAGCGTAGCGGTGTTTACCATAACCGGTATTTTGGTACCAGAATAAATATAGCTATGTATGGAAGCAAAATAGACATTTATTTGAACAGGCATAATAGACATTTATTCATTTTAATATAGCTTACAAAAACTAACCCATAGAAAGTTGTGTCAATTTTGTTGGGGCTCAGCGTTGTACAAAACACGGAAACCTTTTTTCACCCGACGCCGAGGGACTACATAAAATAATAAAGGACCTCTACATATCTCCTAATAAAACCTTTACGTAAGCGATAGTTCGTTTTGTTCATTATTTACGGATGTGTTTTAATTTTTGTGAACATTTTCTAAAAGGTGACGGCCATGTTTTGCAAATTCCTGAATATGCTTTGAATATTGGACCATTTTTAAAAATCATGAACATTTTTTACTTCATGAAAATTTATTTGAAACGTGATTTGTTTATAATATGTGTGCAATTTTTTTGAACTCATGAACATTTTATGATTTTATGCATATTTTTTGAATTTACAAACAGTTTATCATTTCCCTCCTTTTTTTAAAACTTGCAACTTTTTGAAATTTTGTTAGGACCTTTATATATCTCCTAATAAAACCTTTACGTAAGCGACAGTTCATTTTTTTCATTATTCACGGATGTGTTTTAATTTTTGTGAAATTTTCTAAAAGCTGATGGCCATGTTTTGCAAATTCCTGAATATTCTTTGAATATTGGATCATTTTTAAAAATCATGAACATTTTTTACTTCATGAAAAGTTATTTGAAATCGTGATTTTTTATAATATGTGAGCAATTTTTTGAACCCATGAACATTTATGATTTTCTGAATATTTTTTGAATTAAAAAACAGTTTATTATTTCCCTCCTTTTTTCAAAACTCGCAACTCTTTGAAATTTTGTTAGGACCTTTACAAATCTCCTAATAAAACCTTTACGTAAGCGAAATGAGAAAGTAAAAAAAATAGAAAACAGGGGGCGTCACAACTCGCACTTGGGCCGGCCCATTACCGCGCTTAAGAGAGGAAAAAGGAAGGCAAAATGGGTAGAACCAGGGATCGAACCCTGGTCTCCCGTGTGGAACAGTGCGGCGTTAGCCATCGCGCTACTTCTTCTCTCATGCTACCGTACTGTATCAATGTATAAGAACACGATCCGGCGGCGATTTTTAAAATAAAAAACGAATCGTTTTCTTGACTTACGGGTGGCATTGGTGGGTAATTTTCGCCAACTTTGAGGGTAATTTAAATGACGTACGACCAGAAGCGATCCGTACTTTATTATTATTATATATATTAGCAAAAATGCCCGTGCGTTGCAACGGGAGAAAAAAACAGTCTTTATCACCAAAATTAATTGCAAAAAATAAAAAAAATCCCTGGCACAACGCCCATGCTTTATCATAGAGCAAACACCAGAACCAGAGTCCTTCTTGTTCGTTGCTGACGAATGCAAGTGGGTCCAGCTAGTCGGGCTTCTCCGTAGAGGCACGGGCTTGGCAGACACCTTGGCATGTCTTCACCCATGCATCTGTGTTTCGTGAGTGTGGCGTCAAGCTAGTCGGGCATGCCGATTGTGGAAACTGCGAGCTGGTCCTCGTCTCCTAAAATGCCTCATCGGTTTACCATATATATGCCATATGTTTTTGGATAATTGTCGACGGTTCCTTATTTGGAATAAGAATTTAACCCTGGTGAGATCGCCACAATCCTATGACAGCAACCTAGAAGGTAATCTATGTAGCCCAACCATTGTCATGTACTTAGTCACGTCCTTGACGGGTTGTGGATGTCGTCCGGGTACCACCAATGACCAAAAGGTTAAACTGCTAAAATAAGTCTTGGAACTGCATTGTGTTTAGCAAATTTAGAAGCATCAAAGACCTCCTCTACGTTGTTGAATTATGCTTTTGCTAGCCCACCATCGGTGCATGATGGACTTAATCCAACTTCAACCCAGTTCAAGTCCTCCTTTAATTGTGCACCATTAGCCGACTGCACTTGGTAATTCTACACAAATATGGCGATGGAAAAGAAAGATAAGGGTACCTGTCCACGTGATTGAAGCTTGGTAGTGGTCGTGGCGTGCTGGTTCAATTAGCTTGGAGCAATCCCAGGTCAAGGTCACAACGCCAGTGATTTGGATGCATGCATGGCTGTAAAGCTACATCGACAGCACTCGGTCCTTCAGCCTCCGCCCCTTTCTTATCTAATGAATTTTGCTGCTCTACTCCTGCTGCTATTGTATCGCGCAACAGAACGTGATCGAAAGACGAAATCTATGTCCCGTGCGACCTCAAAGTTGGGCACGAATCCTTTTCTGACTGTGATTGAGACGTGCGTTCTCGACGAGTTCGTTTTAACTGCGTCACCTGCATAAGAGGGACTCGGTGAGGATGGTCCTTGTCGGCGGCAGCGGCGAGGCCGCAGACGGAGGAGTTGAGCCGGAGAAGCTGCAAGACACGCTCTTGTAGAATGCTGGCTCAGGTATGCGGCTCGACGACTGCCTTCCGGTGAGACGCCGAGTACAAACGCCATGCTTGAACGATGCTTTTTGGAGATATCCACGTACACGGCCAAGGCTAGCTAGCCAACGCTTTCCTCTGGCTAGAAAGTATAAGTTGAGCCGATGGATTTCGCCGGCAACAGACGCACACACGACGAGATGCTAGTTGATGGCAACAGGCTTGCCGGCGGCGCGCGTCGGTCAGCACGTGCGCCAACGCTGAGGATGTGGAGGCGGAGCAGCACTGAGTTAATTTTTCCAGCGGAGGTGGCCGTCCTCTCCGTCCAGAGCAAAGGCAGCGGCGGCGACGACATTGATCCCTTCACGTCTGCCGCGTTGCGATTCTTCCCACGATCTCACGATTTGATAACAGAAACGTGATCCTGGTTGATGCATATATACACACAGCATATGAACGTGCAAACACCATCACAATACGAAATCGTAGATGAATCGGTTTTTCCAACCACCAAAACGTTACGGACTCTAATAGTCTCAGAACCAATGCGTGCTTTAGTACCACCTCACGTATATGTTTTAAATTCAAACTGAAGGCGTAAACTCACGGGAAGAAGCGTATTGTGACGGTGAACCCACGGAGTCAATCTGTGCTTTATTATTAGGGAAAGATAATATATATATATATATATATATATATATATATATATATATATATATATATATATATATATATATATATATATATATATATATATATATATATTAGGTAAAGATTTGATCAGGATTTTCACAACAATGCGAGGGGACTGGGATCCTAAGTATATGTAGTTTTCGTACAATTTTATTTGGCAAGACATTTCATATAAATTTGGCATTCTCTTGAAACTTTTGAATGGTAGATCCATTTCTGCGACAAGTAATTCGGGACGGAGGGAGTATTTGGTTTATATGACGATACAACTAATTGAATCAAAATCCTCTAGAATTGAAATGGACATGGCATTTCAATCATGCGTTTCCCCTATTCTCTCTGTTTATAAAATTGCTGAAATTATTACTTCTAGTTTCAACCTAGGGATGCTGCGGGCCCTGGCTTGCAGGATTTACCCCAGTGAGCATTGATCCTCCCGGCCCCACATGTCATGGAGGAGCCACAGCGCCATGCCCTCCACTGGGCGACTCGAGTCCTACTCCTCTAGCTAGACCAACCAGATAGAGAGAGAAAAAACCACGACAACGATTGCGACGTGACCTCTCCGTGTCCATCTCCTTCTCCCTCCACCACCCCCACAACTCCACAAGGAACCTCTCTAGAGCTCCGAGCTAGCACTCCTACGCGCGCATAACTAGCTAGGCCTGCCACTCTACCCCCCAGCCATACGGCTACTCGCTGTCACTGAGCCGGCAGCAGCGAGCGGCCATCCGCGCGAGTGCTCTCCCTCTCTCTCGCTCGCCCGCCAGCCAAAGCGGAGCCCGAGAAACCAACCAGGAACTCCTCCCCCATTAAGGCGCACTTCACTCCGCCCACCAGTTGCAACAGCGCCACGCGAGCTTCGCACGCCGTACTCGCTGCTCTCCTCTCGGCATCTCCCCTGTAAATGCAACTGCCCGGACGGTGATTCGCAGCTCGGCCATGGCGACGACGGCGGCGGCGTACGGCGCCCTCATTGCCTTCCTCCTCGTGGCCGGCGCCGCCGCGGACGACGGTTGGTTTCTTTCCCGTCTGCGTCTTCTTTATTTCTTGGGGTTGGGCACCGGGGAGCAGAGGCTCGATCAGGACGGATTTGGTTTTGGTTAGGATCAGTATTTTATTAGCGCTGCTTTTGGGAGGCATCCGGGGATCCTCCGCTGCTTCGGCTGCATTTTTTATTGCCGTAACCCAGGTCTAATAGTCCTTCACTAATCCTGGCGAGCAGTTCCCCCTCCTCCTCCTCCTACCTTCTCTTCCCTTTTTTGATGCTGCTACTATTTTGGAGCGGTAGCCACGGACCAGGAGCATAGTTCACCAGGTGTTTCGAAACGAGATGGATCTTCTTCCTGCTCTGCTCCATCCACTATCCTGTTTCAAGCTGCCTTTTCCTCTGCCTTATTCTGTTTCGAAATGGACTCTGCCTTGTTCTGTTTCAAAATGGATGGTTTGGAGTTCGAACACACGCTAATCTTGCACTCTTTGTAGTACAGTACAAGAGTCGTTCAGATGTGCTAGTACGAGCTTGCTTTTCTTTGGCCTTCATGTGTTTGTTTTGTGGCACAATGTTCTTGCCGAACTGACAACAAGCATATTGCTAACCACCAGGAATAATCCTAGTACCCCTCGCTTTATTCCTCACTCACCACGGCCCTGTTTCCCCCCTTTCCAAATCCGATGTTCTTGTTCCGAGCTGAGAAGCTTTTCTTGCCGTGAAGACGAAGAAAGATCATTGCTACCATCTTGGGCAACTCCTCCTTTTGTTTCTTTTTTCTTTTGTAACCAAATACGGTGATCTTGTTTTTGGGGCAGCTCCGCCTTTTGTGATCTTTATTTAATCTGTTTTTGTGCCCATTTTCTTCTGCTAACGCGGCTGTGTTTTTGTTTGCATCGTCTCGTCCTCCAGGGGCGGCGCTGCTGGAGGTGAAGAAGTCCTTCCGCAACGTCGGCAACGTGCTGTACGACTGGTCCGGCGACGACCACTGCTCCTGGCGCGGCGTCCTCTGCGACAACGTCACCTTCGCCGTCGCCGCGCTGTAAGATCCACACCGCTCGCCGCCGCCCCGTTTAAACTCTCCGCCCCTTTTCCTCCCCCCGCCGCCACGGTGTCTCCGGTCGCTGACGCCGCGTTTTGATCCAATGCGTTGCAGCAACCTCTCCGGGCTCAACCTCGAGGGCGAAATCTCGCCGGCCGTCGGCGCCCTGAAGAGCCTCGTCTCCATGTACGGAATGCCGCTCGCCGTCGTTCAGCTTTTGTTTTTCTTGCTTGGCCTGTGTTTGTAATAACTTGGTGGATTTGGGCGTGTAGTGATCTGAAGTCGAATGGGCTGACCGGCCAGATCCCAGATGAGATTGGGGATTGCTCGTCGATTAAGACGCTGTGAGTGGTCTCTTGAACTAAATATTGTTTAATGTTTGGGTCTGGGAAACTGTTCATGATTTGACATTTGTTCTTGATCTACTAGGGATTTGTCCTTCAACAACTTGGATGGCGACATACCATTCTCGGTGTCGAAGCTCAAGCACCTCGAAACCTTGTAAGGCCTGTTTTTGCTGAAATGTACATCTCGTAGTAGTAGTAGCAAGCAAGTCCTTCGAATGTTGTGAGTGATTATGTTGTGTGGTGCACGTGATTTCCTAGGATACTGAAGAACAACCAGCTGGTCGGCGCGATCCCTTCGACGCTGTCACAGCTCCCAAATTTGAAGATTCTGTAAGTTGCAGTTTGTTTCTGATGTTGTGGATCTGTAGTATTTTCAGAATCTCTAATTGTATGTGCACCCTAGGGACTTGGCACAAAACAAACTGAGTGGGGAGATACCAAGGCTAATCTATTGGAATGAGGTTCTTCAATACTTGTAAGTCTTTCTTGAATTTCTGTGCCATACAAAGATTGGTTCTAGTGCTAATACTGCAGTACTGTCCAATGCTGTTTTCTTTCCCTGAAGTGTTGTGCACACGATTTGTTCAGCACGATTTGCGCACGACATGATTACAAGCCGCACAAATTAAAAAAAAACAAGGCAATCAGATGGTGTAGGTGACTTGTCGTGTGTGAATCGTGAGTGGACTCGTCGTGTGCATAGCACTGCTCTTTCTTTACCTTTCCATTTGGCTAAATCGAGTTGATCGTACTTAGGGGTTTGCGCGGTAATCAATTAGAAGGAACCCTCTCCCCGGATATGTGTCAGTTAACCGGCCTTTGGTACTTGTAAGTATGCTGCTTACCAATCTTGAACCACATTGCGTTGTGTATCCTGTTTCTGGCGCTAACACTACACTCGCTTGACCAGTGACGTGAAGAACAATAGCTTGACTGGGGAGATACCAGAGACCATTGGGAACTGTACGAGTTTTCAGGTCTTGTACGTATTTACGCTCTTGCCCCTTTGAAATTATGTCGATTTCTTCAATTTTTGAAGTTTTTCTAACATTTTGCAATGGTAGGGATTTATCTTACAATCATTTGACTGGATCAATCCCATTCAACATTGGCTTCCTTCAAGTTGCTACACTGTATGTGGTTATTTAAACCATTCCTAAGTCGTATGCTTTACAGAGTTAACACTAATCTGCAAAATTGCATATCATCTGTATCAGGTCCTTGCAAGGGAACAAGTTCACTGGTCCTATCCCATCAGTTATTGGCCTCATGCAGGCACTTGCTGTACTGTAAGTCCTGCGATGAGCTCTATGTTCTACATTCTTTCTTTTTGGTGCAATATATATATATATATATATATATATATATATATAATTGATATGACCTTTAACCATTCCAGAGATCTGAGTTACAACCAATTATCGGGCCCTATACCGTCGATACTGGGAAACTTGACATATACTGAAAAACTGTAAGCTTCCGTTGTCTGCTTCCTCTATGAAAGTTGTCTGCAAGAATGTTTCCTAGTCGATAATATGATATATCGTGGGCTTGCAGATACATGCAAGGCAACAGGTTAACTGGGACAATACCACCAGAACTTGGGAATATGTCAACGCTTCATTACCTGTGAGTGGCATTATTTTTCTTGTTTTTATGTATTCAAATTCGGGTTATCTGGCATTCTGTTTTTGTTGACAAGTATCTAAATTCAGAGAACTAAATGATAATCAACTTACTGGGTCCATTCCGTCGGAGCTGGGAAAGCTTACAGGCTTATATGACTTGTAAGTCTTTTCAAGTCATTCTTGAAATCTGTAATGATTTTCTGAGTGTGGTAATCAAACAAGCAGCTTATGTTTTGTTACTCGTGTTTCTCAGGAACCTTGCAAACAACAGCCTAGAAGGACCAATTCCCAACAATATAAGTTCTTGTGTGAATCTCAATAGCTTGTAAGCATTGCCACTTTCTTGTGCGGCACACAGTTTCAGAAATATATATTGATGCGTTGTTTTTCCTTTACAGTAATGCCTATGGCAACAAGTTAAATGGGACCATTCCTCGTTCTTTGTGTAAACTTGAGAGCATGACCTCTTTGTAAGTTCTGATTTTTAGAACAAGTTATAATGGATTTCATCCTTAAATTGTGCTATGATAAAGTTGACCGAATTGTACCCTTTCGATTTTAAATTGTTTGATATGCATAGTGCATACTGATCTGCAACATTGTAAGCTTGTTCATTATTGACCTGTGTTCACCTGTTTATTCAGGAATCTGTCGTCAAATCATTTGAGTGGTCCTATTCCTATTGAGCTTTCAAGAATCAACAATTTGGACATCTTGTAAGTCCAATTACCTCACAAGTTCTTGAGAATATTGTTTTGTTTCTGTGACCTATATAAGTCAACATTGTAATCATCAGGGATTTATCCTGCAACATGATTACTGGTCCAATTCCATCAGCCATCGGCAGCTTGGAGCATCTATTGAAACTGTAAGTCTTTGCCATTATGATTATTAGTCTGTTTCCATTGTCATATGTTGATGTCTGGAACTCTTTCTCTAGTAACCTGAGCAAGAATTCTCTTGTCGGATTCATCCCTGCCGAGTTTGGGAACTTGAGGAGTATCATGGAGATGTAAGTACCTGGTGATCTAATGGTGAATTCTGTCAATGATTAGTTCCTTGAATTTTCTATTGAATAACTTGCGTCTTATTTCAGTGATCTGTCCAATAACCATCTTGGTGGTTTGATTCCTCAAGAACTTGGAATGCTGCAAAATCTGATGTTGCTGTGAGTTATAGCCTTTCATTTCACATAGTTTTCCTAAATCCATATGAGTAGAAGGTTCAGTATGTAGTCTTCAATTGATTATTGATTCATCTGTCTTCATTCGCTCTTGCAGAAAACTGGAAAATAACAATATAACTGGGGATGTCTCTTCACTGATGAACTGCTTCAGCCTAAATACCTTGTAAGTCATCAAAGAAGTTTTAGGCATGTTTGGATGTTTGGCTTCACTGACATGATCTTGCTGCTCCTGGAACAGAAATATATCATTCAATAATTTGGCTGGCGTTGTCCCTACTGACAACAACTTCTCACGGTTTTCGCCTGACAGGTAGAGTGCTCCATCATTTCAATCACTGTTTCATTCTTACTATCAGATTTCGAAATAGTAGTTTAACCATCCGGCCCTTCCTTCAGCTTCTTGGGTAATCCTGGACTTTGTGGATATTGGCTTGCCTCGTGCCGTTCCTCCAGCCACCAAGATAAACGTAAACATTGTGTTTCATTATCAATTCCTTTCAAGTATATATACTTTCGTTGTTTCTAATATTACCGTCATCTCTGCCCTGGATTTTCTTTGCAGCACAAATCCCGAAGGCTGCAATACTCGGCATTGCTCTGGGTGGGCTTATTATCCTCCTGATGATTTTGGTAGCTGTTTGCAGGCCGCACAGTCCTCCTGTTTTCAAAGATGTCTCTGTTAGCAAACCAGGTAGTGCATCCACAGGAGTTTTAAACCTTCTGTTTCAGTATATCTGTTACTTACCTTATTGGCAAGATTTATGTTGTCATACAAGTCATGTCGAGATCATTAATGTTTCTCACTAAACTATAATATCGTGTGGGCTTACCTTGACTGCCCACTCATAGACCATAGTTAATTCCTGGAACAGTATCAGTCTGTTCTAATAAATCTTCATGTTGTTGCAGTGAGCAATGTGCCCCCCAAGCTAGTGATACTTAATATGAACATGGCCCTCCATGTCTATGAAGACATAATGAGGATGACTGAGAACTTGAGTGAGAAATACATCATTGGGTATGGGGCATCAAGCACAGTTTATAAATGTGTTCTGAAGAACTGCAGACCAGTGGCAATCAAAAAGCTGTATGCCCAGTACCCGCAAAGCTTGAAGGAATTTCAAACTGAGCTTGAGACTGTCGGCAGTATCAAACACCGGAATTTAGTGAGCCTTCAAGGATACTCCCTATCACCTGTTGGGAATCTTCTCTTCTACGAGTACATGGAAAATGGCAGCCTCTGGGATGTTTTACATGGTAAGTGCACACTGTCCAAATGCCGAGAATGGTTTAGTACAAGTGATCAATAGCTAGCACTTATGTTGTTTTAATTTCGATAGTCTTTGTTTCTTCATCTGTCCCAAAGAAGTGAAACACACAACCTGGCCACTCTCAAAATAGTTGATGTTTTGACACATTTGTAGTCCTGCTAATTTATTGATTGCTAACAGTTGGAGAACTATTACCGTATCATAACACTATGTTCTTTTTAATTCTAGAAGGTCAATCCAAGAAGAAAAAACTCGATTGGGAGACTCGCCTTCGGATTGCTCTCGGCGCTGCTCAAGGCCTTGCTTACCTTCACCATGACTGCAGTCCAAGAATAATCCACAGGGATGTAAAATCGAAGAATATCCTCCTCGACAAAGATTACGAGCCACACCTCACGGACTTTGGCATTGCGAAGAGTTTGTGTGTTTCAAAGACTCACACGTCGACCTATGTCATGGGCACTATTGGCTACATTGATCCCGAGTACGCGCGCACCTCCCGCCTCAACGAGAAGTCTGATGTCTACAGCTATGGCATCGTTCTGCTCGAGCTGCTGACTGGCAAAAAGCCAGTAGACAACGAGTGCAATCTCCATCACTCGGTAACTACCTACCTTTCCACTCGTAGTTCTTCAGGTTGATGTGTCATTTTCTTCAGCCTATTTAGCTTTGGATTCTGGTAGTGCCAATAATTGCTGGATGATCCCCATTAGGCTTTTATGTTCGTCCAAGGGGACCAGCAACATGAACCCTATCATGTGAGTAGATCTATCTGCACTGTGGACCTGTGGTGTGCACTGATCCATCGCATATGGCCATTGAAAGCTCCATTATAGGTTGCAGTGTTCCGTCCCCTAAAGCCTGCCATTTTTGTCTCCCCAGTTGTCAATCATGCAGATGGAAAGCTACAAATCGCACTGTCACACTCACCAAATATTGTCAACTTTTCATTTGCTCCCCTGCCATTTAGCGTTTAGCTTGCCTCTGATTCAGACCAGATTCTTATGATATGATATCAGGATAAGTTTCACTCTGGAGTAGTATCAGATACAGTACTGCTGCTTAGGAAGGGAAATCCTTTTACCTATGGGCTAAAGTCCAAGGAAACAAATTTCATAATTTATTTTGTTCTGTTGCAATGCAGATCCTATCGAAGACCGCGAGCAACGCGGTGATGGAGACGGTCGACCCCGACATCGCGGACACGTGCCAGGACCTCGGCAAGGTGAAGAAGGTCTTCCAGCTGGCGCTCCTCTGCACCAAGAAGCAACCGTTGGACCGGCCGACGATGCACGAGGTGGTGCGCGTGCTGGACTGCCTGGTGCACCCCGACCCGCCGCCGAAGGCCGCCCAGCCGCAGCCGCCCACCGGGCCGAGCTACGCCAACGAGTACGTGAGCCTGCGGGGCGCCGGCGCGCTGTCGTCCTGCGCCAACGAGTCGAGCACATCGGACGCGGAGCTGTTCCTCAAATTCGGCCAGGCCATCTCGCACAACACGGAGTAGGACGGAGCCGCCCCGAAGTCCGCAGCTTTGGGAGCTCAGGTGGTGGAGGATGAAGGTGGTCGGTCAGACGAGTAGTAGCAAGAGCTAGCTAGCCGACATTTTGTCTAAATATTTGCCGGAGGTTAACCAAAAAAGAGACTGAATCTGTGGCGTTCATCCCTGTAAAAAAGCCATGTGTTCTCTTTCTCTTCCTCCCCGTTTATCTCTAACCTAGTAGGAGGTTTCGATGGATCTCTCTTCTCTGCGACCGTTCTTGGACTGGAATGATGTGAATTGGCTGATCTTGTAAGGATGTCTGTAGCAATGTCTGCTCTGTGTGTCTTCTCCCGCTGAATGTAGAACGAATTCAGTTACCTGAGTCAGTGGGAGAGAACCTGATGAACCTGATGGGAGAACTAATTCAGTTACCTGAGTTCTCTTGCATTTCTCCCGCTCCCGGCATTGATGCGTGCCTGTGCCGTGCAGGTGTCGCGGAGCTCAAGGTGGCCTTTGCTTTGTCCGGAACATGTCAGCGGAGGCGTAAATGGTGTGAAGCTGCAGCGGGCTGGGGCCGGATGGATGGGAGGGGGTGATTGAATGATGAGATGGGTTTGAAGACGCGGGGGGGTCGTTGCCGGTGGGATGGCAATGCGGCGCGGGTCTCGTCAGCGCCAGTACTGAAACTGAACTCGGCTGGGGTCTGGGTGCGTGGGGATCTGGCCGCGGGAGAGAGCCGACGCCGTGGAGATGGTGGTGGACGATGGATCGCGGCAACCGTCGTATTCGGGGCGCATCTGTGATGAGGCTCGGGGGCTGGCCCGGTGCGGCGGTGCCCGGGGTTTCGCAACACGGGTGAACCGGTGAAGTGAAGAGTGGGCAGCCGGAATTTGAATGTGGTCCTTTGGTTGCTGATCGGGTGGTAGGAGTATATGCGACGTGTTCGACTAAATCACGCAGCTGTTGGCTTCTACTCTTTGGTACCCATGGTGTTCAGTCTCCTGCTCAGCTCAGACGGCTTTGTCAATCTCTGCTTTCACTGCAAACCACATAAAGACTATGTTAAAACCTGTTAAAATGAATCTCGATGCTTCTTTTCATCTTCAGGAGGAGAAGGAGGCTACTGCTTTGTGGCGGCGAGTAACAACATAATTGAACATGTAAACTCGGCAGCTACTGCTGAAGCTAGAGCGTTGAAAGACGGGCTCATCTTGGCAGGTCAAGTTGGATGCGAGAAGATAATTATCAACTCGGACTGCCTGAAAGTTGTTCAAACTATGCATGACGAAGGTTTTTTAGCGATAGAAGCTTCAGCAATATAGGAAGAGTGTGTGTTCTTAGCTAGGAATTTCTCTCATGTAATTGTAAACACAGAATACTGTCAGAGGGAGAGAAATATTGTAGCTCATTTGTTAGCTGCTCATGTAGAAGGATCCCAGACTTGTGTCTGGATGGGTGATCCTCCGGCTTTCATTGTATCTAGCCTAGTTGACGATGTAACTATGTCCAAAAATTAATAAAGTTGCTATGATGACTTTTCCTCAATAAGAAAAATCATGCATTGTCGTATTCACGCAGAACAGTTTTTCTTTTCTTTTCGGTAATGCTATTCAGCCGACGTTCACTATAGGAGATGGCAAATTGAACGTCTTTTATGACATTTTATGTTGTCCCGGGGATGGTAATTTTAGATTGCAAGCACGGTAAATCCTGACAAGAAATGAACCGAGGCGAGTTTGTCATGCTTGCCAACTAAACTTGTCATCCTCAGCCAACATAATTTGCCATGCAAATCGTTCGCAATTGTCATGCTTGTCAGCTAACGGTCACTGGTTAAGAGGCTCCTTTTTTCTTTTGGCATTTGTCCAAGATTTTTTATAGCTCCATTAAAAATAGATTTTCTTAGAGCATCTACAATGGTAGACGCTAATTCAGGCGCTTATGGAGAAAAATAAATAAATTTAAGATAATTAAAAGAAAATCTAAGGGCTCTATCTTTCATTGGTAGGCGCTAACTAGAGTGCTAAATACTGATGAGAAACAAGGCCAAGCGCTACGTTCCCACTTCAAATCATCATTGCCGGGGAAGTAGGCGGGTCGACCAGACGTGTCGAAGACGCCGGAGGAGGTCTTTGGCCACGGTCTCGCCATGACCGAGCTCTGTCTTGCGCTCAGGACCTCTCTGGATCTAGGGTTCCCAGGGCTTTCTTATGAGAGGGGAAAGAAAGGGGGTGAGGCTGAGGAAGCGTGGGGCGTGTCGGGTGAGGAGATAAGGTGGGTGCGTTTTCGCCCCACTCGCTGACTGGTGGGACCGAGCGTGCCTAGTGGCACGACACGCCGAGTGGGTGTGTGGGTGCACAGGTAGGAAAAGACCCAGCAGAGGGGTAGGTGGGCTGCGCGGTTGGGCTGGATTTCTGGAAAAGATCCAGTGTGCCCCTTTTCTATTTTCCATAAATGTAGAAGAAGGAAGAAAAGCAGGGGTAGTTTGGAAAGTGCGAAAAATGAGAGGAAGGGATATATGGGGATGATTAAATGTGCAAATAATTGTAAAAGTGGTTTGGGGATTTTTAGACAAGTTTAAATTTAAACAAGTTTGAATTTAATTCAAATTGTTTAATTTCAAAAGCTGAATTAAACAAGCACCAAATGGGTTCAAATTTTTGGAGATGACCCTACACATAAAATGTGATTTATGGGAAAAGTTGGAACATTTTATTTGGTAGTAAAATTGCAACAAGAAATTCAGAAGTTTAAAGGAGTTGGAAGTTGGTTTGGAAGTTTTGGAAGCTATGTCTTGGCTTTGTGAAAGTGAACATGAACTCAAGTTGGAAGTGAACTCTAATGCCAAGATGCAAAAGAAAAAAAATGAATCACCATAATTAAATTATCCATGGCATAATTATTATAAAGATGGAACGTTTTGGTCTTGGGCTATTACAGACGGAGCGTCCGATTTATTTAGTAGTTTTCTGTTTGCCGATTTCAGGGAGACGAGGAGAGGGGTAATGATCGTCGGATAAGTGAGCAACACCATGAGAGCAATGACACAGATCAGGTTGGCCTCTTCCCTATTTTCCTTTGACCAAAGGGTTCTCCATCCTATAATCTGGACCTCCCTTTTTTCTTTGACTATAACAGGTCCTCGAACCCATGGGGGTTACGAATCATTCATTCTAAGGGGCGTATGTTCCAGATGGGTTGGGGGTTATTTGGAATAAACGGCGCTTATCTATTTATATTAAACTTTTTTGCTTGTAGCTAACATGATTTCTATTGATATTTAGTATAAATCTCAACATGTACTTTCCCAATCGTAAAATAGATGGCGTTTTAGACATTCATATAATCTCCAATATGCATCTTTGATCATTATGTTTTGTACGTATACGTCGGTAAAAAATTACCAAAAATTATGTTATGGTTACATTTAAAATAAATATCCCATTATACTATTTTCACCATGCCAATCATAATATATATTCTAAATATTAGAAGTCCGAGTTAGATTTTTATTGTGTGTTTTCAAAGAAGCTATCTATTTGCGAATGTATGCCATTTTCACATTATTCTACAGAGTAATTTGTGCTTCTTAGGACTTATCGTAGTGTGTGTCTTGTTGTAATGTTTGTGAAACCTTCATACAACATTTTAGAGTACAATTTTAAAAATATCCTAACAAGTGTAACTATTTTTTGACAGGTAGTTTAGGCGTAGCTATTATTTTATAGGTAATTTAGGTGTAACTAATTAGAGAACTCTAGAGTATATAAGGTGTGGGCATGTGATTTGTCTCTATCATATCTTCTTGTCCTGCTTGCCAGTACTGCTTCTTTTTTCTTTCTTTCTGTTATGATCAAATCTTCCCTCGCCGTTTTTGGAGGTCCAGTGACTAGCCACCGTCACACGCGCATCATAATAATTACATGTAGCTTGGCTGAACTGTGTGACCAAAGCCCTGAAGTAGCAACGACATGGCATCCCTGCAACCGTACAAAACCAGTCTAGCGTGTCAGAAATAAGGATTCACGACCTGATTTGGAAAACCAAGCATTTCGACAAGTGATAGGCAATCCTAGCGAGCCTGTAATTCTTACAGAACAAATGCAGGGTGAATACAAGAAGAATATGTAAGTGAATACAGCGGGCCAACTAGCCAATCCATGCTTCATCTCAAAAAACCAATCCACCCTTAATGAGTGCATGACCATTGACCGGTGGAGGTGTTGTACAAGTGCAGATAGAACATGTAATGCTATAAATGTTAAAAGCATACTACTCCCTCCGTTCCAAAATAAGTGTCGCGGTTTTAGTTCAAATACACTTATTTCAAATACACTTATTTTGGAACGGAGTAATAGATCCCAACTAAAAGAAAGCCTACTAGATCCACTATATATGTACTCAGCTCATAATGTGCACAGACTAAAGGAAGCACTTAACCTAAACAAGATCTAATACAAGATAACTGAAATAAGATAACAGAACAAATTTACATTTCCCAAAGCACTGTAGAGATGCAAAGTGGCAACATTACTATAATTAAACTTTTGATTCCCTGAACTGAAGCATGTATTAAAACAACGCAACCACGCTCTTGATTTTCTCAATTGGCAGATACTCCTTAACGAACACCCAATACACAAGTAGTTGAATCCAAGTTCCAAAGTTTGAATAGCAGGAAAGTTCTAAATTTTGGAGCATTGTGACACCTAGGATTGTCCAAATTCGGGAAAAATATATAGCACAGGCTTTGTATCATAATGTCCAACACTCCAACTTTAGGAGTAATGGATTTCTGCTTTATTTTAATTTCTCAGTCTCGGTTTATGTCACTAAAATGTGTTGTAATGAACCCATCTTACAATTTACAGCGGAGAATAGCCGCGAAAAAAAAAGGTTAATTAGCCAAACAGTACATGGGCAAAAGCTTGTTAGGCGAACAGCAACGCCAAAATGCAAGCTCAACTAGTTTTAGTGGCTTAGCCTAATTATTAGTATTCTACTCCCTCCGTTCCTAAATACAAGTCTTTTTAGATATTCCACTACGGACTACATACGGATGTATATAGACATACTTTAGAGGGTAGATTCACTCATTTTGCTTCGTATGTAGTCCGTAGTAGAATCACTAAAAAGACTTACATTTAGGAACGGAGGGAGTAACTGCTAACACCAAAAAAATGCAGAGAAGTTTGAGTATTAATCATTATTAGTGCTAATCAAATGTTAACTATTGTTACTTTTGATGACAATACTAATTACTGCACTTAACTGAGTATTAGCTTTTGAACTACATGGGAAAGGAAAGAGCACTAAATAGCATAGCAAGTGAATTTCAATTTGCATCAGGTAGATTGTCACTTGTGTCACTTTGCACTCGGTTCTGCAAGACTTTTAACTTTGCACAAGGTCTCATAAAAACATGTTCGAAAACATCTGAAAAGTTCAGTTTCTTTCGAGTGGCATGTGTAACGTGGGACGAAATACACAACTAGTCAACTATAGATTTTGCCTCACAATATTCAACAGGTATTCCTGTTTCGCAGGGTGTAAAAGTATCTGAAATGCAAGAGCATAGCAAAGGATCGATAATCCTGGTCAGAGTTTGATGGAAAGCAGAATGCAACAGGTATTTCAAGAACCGTTTCCAGAGCATGCACAGCTCGTGCTAGAGAATGAAAGAATGGATCAGAGCAGGAACTCTATAAAAGGGCCAGCCGTAAGTCTCAAATGTTCAGGTCAAAGCATATAATTTTATTAGCTAGCTCTGCAAGTAAAGAGTTGTAGGAAACTGAACTCTTATTCCATGTCCCCAGACATTTATTTCTTCACGAGTTCAGTTTTTTTCCAACATCTTATCTTCAACGCTGTCTGGCCGTCGCAACTTGGAGAATTTTGGCAGATGAATTTGAGTGTTGGATGAGACCAAATCTTACTGCCGGGTGTGACAAGATTTGGTTTCCTCCAATATCTTATGTTCATATGTCAGACACCGAGTGTTAGCTACAACAAGTGATATATAGTTGGATGGACACCTGAACCTGTCTCAACAACCTAACCTTGTAAGCTGAATGTGAGATTTGGATGGAACCAAATCTTCAGCTATAGTGGCACCAGATTTGGTTTCCTCCAATATCTCATCTTCAACTGTCTCTGATGAAACCTACAGCATCTTCAGTTGAGCTACAGGGGAACATGAATTCCTTTGGTCTTCGGTTATCCGTGTCATAAAATTATTTCCCTTTGTCTTTAAAATAATAATCAAACTGCACAAAACAAAACAGGGATTACGCGCATGGCTGTCCGTGAATGAAACAAAACAGGTAAATGCGCAACATATGAAAATAATTGATCAATAGTCAAAGCGCTCATGGCCTATAAGATAAAAGCGTCACTTTCTCAATTCCATAATAATTTCTATAATTATGTATCAAAAGGAAGAATACCAGCAGGCTAGCACTATACAAAACCACCACTGAACATTGTAATCAAAGCATTGTACCGAATATGGATACCACCAACCAGCCACTAGATTCCGCAGTCTAAAATGGACACCAGTGGTTGACCGATGAAAGTACCGACACGCCCTGTTGCTAATTCTTCCTGCGCTTTTCCCTGGGAGAAACCACATCAGTCGACGCCCCCACATCTTGCTGACCTATGGTTGACACTGAGATCGGTTGTGTTTGAAGGCCAACAGGTGGAGAGGGAAAGACACTCATGTCACTGAATTTTATCTGCAGGCGATGACAAGGCCTGTCGGTACAGCACTCATGCTCATGTTCTTTCCTGCTCTTGCATGGAGAACTGCTTGTAGCAGCTGGAGACGATGGCGTCCTGCACTTCGTTGGGCTGTTGTTGATATCCCCAACAGCAACAGGGCTCAGCTCTTTGCTCTGCGACTCATTCTCGTCGATGCTGAATGGAAGAGGACCCTTGCGCTTCTTAGGGGAGGGGTTTTCAGGATTAGCAAGCCCTTTTGATGATTGAGGTGAGAGCACAACATCCCCAGCACTTGCCAAAGAACTGGGCTTGGCATTGTAGATTTTGGACGACTCTCTCCTATAATAAATAGAAATTAAAATAAGTCACTCTTAATATGTAAGATAGCGCGATGACGATAATGCATTATTGGCTGGAATGAAAAATTCAAGCATGAAGTTGCCATAGTTATCCACCAGCTAAAGAAAAAGATATTCTTCTCATCTAGCTGATTGGCTAAACCATCTTGTATAATCTTTTATTTCCTTTTCTTGAAATCTATGAATAAGCTCATTATGATGCGAATAAGTACTAAGTTAGATTAATCTGGATAATACCAATGATATTGAACAATGCCTAGTGAATAGAAATTTATACCATGAGCATTTCAGCTGTGGCCGTGGATACAAAAGTTCCTAGCAAACTAGGGTCTTCATGTTCTGTTAAGGTTGATTGAACTAGAAAAAGGTACATATTTCCTTAAACTTGTGTACAGCATATGTAATGAAAGAACACTACTTAAAAAAAACAGCTAGAACTGCCGATTTACACATTAATGATAAAAAACTCAAGTAAGGTTCATGAACAAATAGCTTCAGGGAAAACAAACATAGGACAACAACGAATTGCTCTAGCTAGCACGATCATGTGCAGCTGCAGCGATAAACATTTGTATTCTATTTGGAAATAGATTTGACATTTACACCTCTAGATTACGACATGCTGAATTTATGATAGAATAGTTCGGAAAGTTTTCATGTTTATGTATAAACAACGCACTTATATATTTTTTCACATGATTACCTTGTAGACTGATGCTTAAAAGAGCACTGGGGGTGCTTTAATGATTGCTTATTGCTGGTTACTATTTTAATTAAGCCAGAACAAACTAGTGTTGAAAGTTGGAACTAACGGTTATACATACCAGTGTCAGATTTAGGAAACCACAACCAACAGAAGTTTTGGACTCTTGGGCGGCGTATATAGCAATATAGCATGCTTAGTTATTATGCATGTCATGAGGTAATCTCTGGGTCAATGCAAAGAAAACCATAGCGTGCTTATAAAAGAGCAGGCTACAAAACTAACAACCGAAACACTAGTCTTGACTAAAGGCATGCTTCCTGATGCTACAAGCATGTGAAACAGCTGGCAACTAAAGCATGATGGATTAAAGCTACTAACAAACTGCCATTACAACTGGACCAAATTTCAAGCTTCCCAGCCGCATTCTCTGTTTGGCACCATTTTGCGAGTACCAAGTAGTAAGTACTAACTACCAATAATAGAACTTTTCTTAAAGATCCCCAATGCCAAACACGGTCCGTAGGCCATGGATGATCACATTGCACAACCCTTGCGCCGACGAAATCGATGAAGAACTGAACTTCCTAAAACAAACTATTAAGCTCAGTTCCTCTGTAACGTCAATCCACATGCACATTAGAGTATTTTACCCATACCCCACCTCACGGCCTCAGAAGGCTCTGATCACCCAAGAAATCCCCATAGTTCGTAACAGAACCACCACCCTGACGCAACTACTTTCTCCAAAAAAGAAACCACCTGCATTACTGAATCACCCGAAATTCCACCTGAATGACCGCACCCTGCACTGCTCCATAGCATCAAACGAATCGTAAAAACCCCAACGCAATAATTTCCAAACGATCCACGCATGAACTAATCCCCAAAATAAACCTGTAGAACCAAGATACGGCGCAACTTCCTGACGAAGGCCGATGAAGGCGCAACCTTTGCGGGCGGATTGGGGGGCTGACCTGCGGGGCAGGGCTTCCTGGAGCGCGTCCATGGTGTCGAAGGGGCCTCTGAGCGAGCTCTGCACCTCCCCCTCGCTCTCCTCCGACTCCTCGAGGTGCACCGCCTCCGCCTGGCTGCTGCTGCCCCGCCCAGCCGAAGAGGAGCCGGCGCATGCCGCCGGCACCCCGCGGCCGAACAGGGCGCCGCTCTCCAGCGCGATCGGCATTGCTCTCCCCACTCGCGTCTACGGCGAGCAGTGCCCCGCGGTCAGGAGAGGAGAGGGTGGCGGCGGACGGAAGCCGGGACCCCGTGCGCCGGCGCCTCGTGGTTCTTGTGCTGGCCTTTGCAGCAGGAGTTGGGGGAGAGTGGGGGTTTGGCCGCTCGACTTTTGTTCGGATGACGCGTGGGCCCGGGTTTGTAAGTTGGAAGGCAGGTTTGGCTGGCACGCTGGACGCTGCTTTCCACGCCTCCCCACCCGTCCGTCCGATCTGGTAGCTCACGATCAGGACCGTCTATATTTGATGAACATATTACTTTCTTCTCGTCACTGCAAATCTCTCCTCTTTATTTGCATCGTTTGCCAAAGAGGAAAGACTATGAATCACTATTCATCAGAGTGTTGGTTCCTCCTCATATCGGTTCTTGCTATCTCATATGAGCCATTGCCCATAAAGGCATAAACACACAAGTTATCTCTGATTTTAGAAAGTTATGTTGTACTAAGTAGGAATTTCAAAGTTGGGTATTGCTTACTCCCTTCGTATCAAAATATAAGACGTTTTTTTTGACACTAACGTAAGGAGTAGATGTTTAATTAAGGTGGTTGAACATTTACTCCACTAAATGCCAAGCATAGTAGATATCGTGTGAGGTATGTGTCGTTATGCGCATGTAAATCTACGTGTTGTATTTGATGCTTTCGAAAACAAACATTAACATGTCGTGATGCCACAAAGTTTTGGTTGTAACATGAAGAACATGTTTGAGAGTCAATTGTGGCTTAGATATTAGGCGAGTTGGTTGAACCTGCACTCCACTAAAAATCAAACCAAGTAGACGTCGTGTGAGTGCGTCTGCATCGTGTTGCACATGTCAATTGTCAATCTATGTGGCGTACATGTTTCTGAAAATAAACACTAACATGTCGTGATGCCATGAAATTATGATGGTAATATGTTTGAGAGTCAAGTATCGCTTATATATAGTTACGGGAGGTGGTTGAATTTGTACTCCTCTCCACTGAAAACTGAACCGAGTAGTGATGCGCATGTAAATTTACGTGTTGTATTTGATGTTTCTAAACAACCATCAACATGTCATAATGACATGAAGTTATGACCACAATATGCAATAACATGTGTGAGAGCCAACTATTTCCTTCCTTAGACACTCAATGGAGGTGGTTGAACATGTACTCCGCTAAAACCCAAGCCAAGTTCATGTGAGTGCATCCGCGTCATGATGCGTGTGTAAATCTATGTGTTTATGCGATGTTTTTGAAAACAAACGTTAACATGTCGTGATGCCATGAAGTTATGATTGTAACATGCAATAACATCTTTGGGAGTCAAGTATTGGTTATATAGTTAATGGAGGTAGTTGAACCTGTACTCCGCCTAAAAGACCAAGTAAAGATTGTGTGAGTGTGTTTTGTGTTAGTGATGCGTGATGTTTCTGAAAACAAACATGAATGTATCATGATGCCATGAACTTATTATGATTGTAACATGCAAGAACATGTTTGAGAGTCAAGTATCGCTTAGATAGTTGATGGAGGTGGTTGAATCAGTACTACGCTAAAGACCAAACCAAGTAGAAGTTGTGTGATGCATAAGTGTTGTGATGTGCCATAAATCTACGTGTTGTGTTTGATGTTTCTAGAAAAATATATATTAACAAGTTTATCGAAAAGGCTCAACTGACGTAGGAATGAAGCGGTTCCCCCGTTGAAAATAAAATGGAATTTCGTTGGTGACAAATGATGAGAGAAATAAATAACATGTGCTATGTGCTAACAAATTTATCGTTTCTCTAGCACATTGATGGCATGCCGATGTAGGTTATAATAAAATGCTAGATGAGCTAGCATTGTTCTAATTTTTTCTTTGAAAAGCAGGGTATACCCTCAGCCTCTGCGGTTGTATGCTCCTAATGTACCTAAAATAAGTATGAATGCACCTGGATAATGAGTTGAAGTGGTTTACGGTAGAGTGTACCAACTATCTTGGTGCAAGCTGACTGGGATGCACAATATTCTTGTGTCACATGAACAAAACATATCTATTTGGGAGTAACATGAAAGAACATGTTTGGGAGTCAAGTATCACTTATATAGTTAATAGAGGTGGTTTCCTAGGCACTACCCTAAAAACCAACCGAGTAGACATTGCGTGATGCGTCAGTTTCATGATGCACCGTAAATCTATGTGTTGTATCTGATTTTATAGGAAATAAATATTAACATATTTATCGAAAAGGCCAAACTGACTTGGGAATTGAAGTGACTCTCTCCACAAAAATAAAATGGAAATCTGTTGCTGACAAATGATGAGGGCAATGAATACCAGGTGCTCCGTGCTAACAATTTTATCGCTTCTCTAGGACATTGATCACAACAACTCGCGCATATGCAGGCTTCTCGACAACTATCGTGCACCACACACGTACAGCTGCAGGCTAGCGACAGACTAGCATCGATCGATTGATCGCGCACAACGGGGGCCTTTACAACCGCGCAAGCATCGATCGATCGAGACCCTGCAAACTACCGCGCATGGGCAACCATCGATCGATCGAGTCTCGCATCGATTGCTTGTGTTCAGTAATGGGAAGCCTCACACATGTATAAGAACATGCAAACCAACCCTGCATCGCTCGGGCTTGACCACCCACCGTATACCATGTCAGGTGGAGAAATCCCTGAAAAATTCTCACCCTCACTTCTATCATGATTTTTTTACGTCATGAAAGGCCCAAAGAACGTCATGCATGTGCACCCCCAGCCCACCCAGGACGAAAATTCTCATTTTCTGCCATAATTTTTTGTCAAAGTAGGTGCACACCACATTTATGATGATACATGTTTTTGTCACAATTATCATCACAAATGTGTCTTTTTCTTGAGATATGGAAGTACTCTGAGCACTACCTTCAGCCCAGTAGTGCACTTCATGTCTCCTTGCTGTAGAATTTATACAACGTCGGCAGCCAGAAAACATGTCCTTAGAAGAGTACTATGGAGATTTCATTCGCACCACTGGTCAGCAAGGTTCCATGGTTCCAAAGGGTAATTCTGGTTGTGAGTCATGTGTAGCGAAAGAAAAATATGACCATCAGACTCTCATGTTTCAGTTTGTGATCCAAGCAAGATTTTTGAGAACATTCACTACGACTCCTCCCACCTTGATAGAGGCTCTTGCTAGCTTGATCACTAAGGAGACTCGTCTCCGTTCTCTTGGGGCTACTTCCGCGCAAACTCTACACACTAGTATTATAGCTTTTCGTCAGCGTCCATGCACCTCCAAGGATACACCTGCAAGTAATGTCAGCTTGTACCGCAAGAAGGCATGACACCACAGAGATGGTTGTTTCGAGCTTCATCCAGAGCAGTTATCTGCGTTCTGTGCTAGATGGGTCCTCGATCAGCAGCGTCGTGCACCTCGGGTTTCTTCTCAGCACATGAGATCTTCTACTATTGTTGTCATTGAGCCACAAGCAAGGAGTGCTTATGCATCTGCTCTCTCTCAGTCTGTTGTTGTTGCAACCCAGCCTTGGGTTCTGGACTCTGGAACTTCTTTCCATGTGACATGACCTCTGGTCTCTTTCAGCTTGTCTCTTGCCAACTAGTGCAGGATAGTGCCTCTATTCAGATTGCTGATGGTACACCTTGTTATGTTATCATCAGGGTTCTCTTTGCACATCCAAGTTTTATGTTCCTGCCATCTCCGTTTCTCCACAATTGGCTGGGCATCTTAAGTCTGTTGGTCATTGTGCTTGTTAATTTTATGCCCATGCGACATGCTATTTATCTACCATTGTACTTGGCTAGGGTTCTCCACCTGTATTCCAGTTGTTCGGGCATGCTATTGGCATTGCTATTAAATAGACGGATGCTAAGGCCTAGTGGCTAGTAGAATGCTCACTGCCAGTCACATATGCTTTCTTGTGACCCCAAGGACATACGAGGCCTCTCACACCGGCACAGACCCTAACATGGCGATAAATCACAGACCCAATGAAATAAGTGTAGAAATAGTGGACACTTTATACGTAACCAATTGGGATGGCGACTAAGATAATAATCATCAATATGCCATTTGAAAAGGTGACATACCGAATAGATGTTTTTGGTGCTTGTGTACGTTTCAACTGGCGACCTAGCACGTAGAGGTTTTCGATCTTGTCGCCATTTGAGTTGGCTACGGTTGGGATCCAAAGGACATAGGGGGCTCTGGATGGCACCTCCTTTGAGATCCTTTGATGGCCTCTCATGCTGACACTGATCGTGACGGCAACAAAGTCCAGCTTCAATGAAATAAGTAAAAAAATATGCGACACTATAAGGGTCACCAATTAGGATGGCGACTAAGATATGTGATGGCACATCAAGCTCAAACCTCAAGACGAAATGGCCAAAGATTGAAGATGGGGTGAAGATGAAGGGGAATGAGGATGTGCTTGAAAATGTGCTTCTTGCATGTCAACCAGTATTCATTGTCTCACGGGCAGAGGCTAGAGAGGCCCATCGGAGCACGAGCGTACAATCTGTACTACGTGTACGGTGTGCAGGTCAAGTCACCAATAGCTAGGCATTCGAACTCACTCTTGAACAGTCAGTAGCAGTTACGCACATTGAACAGTCGGTAGCGTGGCTGAGGGGCATGAAAACATAAGGAAATGTAGAAAAGAAAGATAAAATGTAGAAAAGAAAGATAATGCAATGATAATAATAACATACCTGACAACGACACCAAATGGAGCCGACAGTGGGACCATTCACCTTGTCTGCGCCGTACAACTCACTGCCATATATGGGCTGCCTTCTACCGACGACCTACCAATAGTGAAGTGTTCGTATGACCATACCTGCACGAGAAGAGAGCACCCACAAATCATCGAGGATTTACATGTCATGTTGTAGGCCTTGCCCAGTTCATGGTACGTTGAGCAAAGCACCGCAAAGCCAAACCTGAATGAAGGCATCTTCGGGTCGGCATTGTCGATCATCCTGGCTATGCAAATCATGCGCTTTGTTAGAGATACGACAGACAAATAGAACAACAAAGAACGAAAATCAACATAGAAGACACAAGGATTTAACATGGAAAACCCGTCAAAACGAAGGGGGAAAAACCACGGGCGCCAGCCAGCAAATCTTCACTATGTCGGGAGAGGTTACAAATGTTGGGGATTTACAACTGATCAACTTATGTAATGCGGCGGCTTACAAGAGGTATATATAACAGTGGTGACCTAGGTCAATACTGATCCATGTTGCCGAAGCCTCCCGGCGACGGACCTCCACTCCGCTTCGCTTGTCAGAAGTTAGCCTTTATCTTAATATATGAATTTGGATCATAACAGAACATGATTGTCCAAGGTGTCGTCGTGAGTGCTGAAGAACATCACCTAGCTGAACAAAAACAGGATGAACGCTTCTAGCTGACGACTAACAAGTTCATCACTTGCTTCACACACATTAAGGTTCATGATGCCCACCTGCCACAAAATAAAATAAGATACATTCCAAACAAATAAAATCGAATAGGTAAGATTGGATAGGGATAATCTGTTGGGATTTGGAAAATATCATTATACCTTAAACTGATGAAGCCACTTCAACGTGAGTCCATGGACGTTTTTCTTTGGATCCTCATAATTTTGGTATGTTGATGGTACGACCCTACTGAAACGGTCAACAAGGCTGCATGCCAGTCATTAGGTGCATCTTGCATGTAACGGATTCCCCTGCTATGGGTAAGCCGATGAGCATGAAGACCTCTTGCAAGTGATCGTCATCTCCTCGCATGGCAGGTGAAACATGTCCATGTCAGGACGCCAGCGGTCGGCAAGAGCGGCGAGGATCGATGAGTCACAATTGACGTGCTTCGGCCGAGCAGCCGCCTGCTCTATCATCCGCGCAAGTGGAAGAGGCCAACTCTTGACAAACTGATTGATGAGAAGTTTCTTGTAAAAAGGATGGTTGCCAAAAATTAGTGAAGGGCAAAGCGGGACTTCAGGCGTACACGACCTCCATACTTCCTTCTAGTGTGGATTCTAAATGTCTCTAAATTCTCATGCATGCAACTGTGGTGCCTGTCAATGTCGTGTTCAGTAGCTCGTAATGCCCATAGAAGTAGCTCTATGGGTATAGCCCTTATGCACTACCATTCTTTTTTTGAGCAACCATTATCATTCTCAAGAACAAGAAGAATGTAAATGGTAAAGTAACAAGATCATCAACCATAATATACAAAGTATGCTTAATTGGAGAGTTCTATCAACCACAATGTAGTACATAGGGCTTTGATATAAGTACGTATTATTTGGATGAACTACAACACATATGAATAGTACAAAATCATGTTCGATTAGTCCTATTTTGGAACCATAACAAGGAAATGACAGCCTTTTGTTGTAGAAATCACTAGCGGCATTGTTAGCGGCATCTAATTTAGAGACAATTTACCCTTTTGCTCAGAAAGAATTGCGGGTAAAAGTAATTTTGATTCCATAGTAATCTTATCATTCTCCACATTCCATTCTATTGTGGCAAGTATCTGAATTCAACAAACTTCAGATTGGCAACTAGACAAGAATTGCTAAACTACAACGAACTCATCTTTCCCTTTGTGCTGCATGCAGTGAATTAAATTGACAAGAAGCAACTTAGAGTCGGTAAAAAAACCTCATCGACGGGACCCATGAAATAGTAGTATATATAGAAAAATGAGCAACACATTAGCGTGTGAGTGGAAGTTCACCTTCATCGTCCGGGTGCCCACTTGACTCATCCGCTGCGGTGGCAACGTGGTCCTACTTCTGCTGGAGTTTGAAGTCGTCGTCCATGGTGGCTCTAGGTTAGGGGTTTGGAAGGGGAATCGATTGCTTCCAACTGTGGATATTGCAAGAGGGTTTGTATGGAGCATTTGTTGACTAGAACCTTGGAAGTGGTAATGGATGGAGAAAAAGTGGCTAGAGATCTGCTACTTGAGGGGGTTGATTGATTGCTACTAGTCGATAGTGGAGCAGATGGAGAACGCGAGGCGAGTAAAAGTAATGTGGAAAAGCCGAATTTTGCCTCTTTGTTTAACGATACGACTGGAAAATCGCCCGTTCAAAAGGAGGGCAATAAATTAATGCCACCTAAATTGTTGTGATGCGTCAGCAAGCTTTCACATCTCTCTTTGAGTATGTGCATGTGCACCAATATAGCCACTACTCTTGTTGATTGATTGCTCCCAGCAGTGGCTATATTGGTGCACATGTATGTACCTCAAAGTGAGTTGGGAAGGCTCGTTGTCACATCGCAAAAATTTAGGTGGCAATTTATTACCCTCCTATTGAACGGGTGACATTCTGTCCGTATCATCAAACAAGGAGGCAAATTTCTGATTTTCCCCATTCCTTTACTCGCCTCGTGTTCCCCATCCGCTCCACTACAACGGCTAGTAGCAATCAATCAACCCCCTCAACTCAGAGATCCCAAGCCCCTTCTTCTCCATCCCGTACCTCTTAGGTTCCAGTCAACCGATTCCCCATCAAAACCCTTTTCCAATCTCCACAGTTGGAAGCAATCGATTCCCTTCCGAACCCCTAACCTAGAGCCGCATGGACGAAGATTTGGAACTACAGGAGGAGCAGGACCACGCTGCCGCCACTGAGGACAAGTTAAGCGGGCACGAGGACAATGGAAGGTGAGCTTCCATTCCCACCTCGATGCGTTACTCATCTTTCTATATATACTACTATTTGGCGGGTCCCGTCGATGATGTTGTTGCACCGAATGAAATGTTGAGAATGCGATGATTACTATGAACCAAAATTACTTTGACCTACAATTCTTATGGAGCAAGAGGGTAAATTATCTCTAAAGAAAATATTGTACCTGTTATGCTAGTGCTTTTTACAACGAAAGGCTAACATTTCCTTGTTGTACTGCGAAAACAGACTAACCAGACACGATTTCGTACTATCTATATGTGTTGTAGTTCATGTAAATATATTGAAGCCTACTATATTGTGGTTGATAGAACTCCTATATTTGTATATTATGGTTGATAATCTTGTTCTCTATCGTTGGCATTCTTCTTGTTATCAAGAATGATTGTGGTTGCTTGCTACTTGTAGACTGTGTTGGTATTTCCCCGAAGAGGAGAGGATGATGCAGTATAGTAGAGATAAATATTTCCCTCAGTTAAGAACCAAGGTTATCAATCCAGTAGGAGAACCACGCAAAATCTCTTTAGCAGCACCTGCACACACAAAAGCAAACACTTGCACCCAACGCAAATAAGAGGGTTGTCAATCCTCTTAGCAGTTATCTGCAAGGATTAATTCTGATAGTGATAGATAGATAAACTAAAATACTAAATAAAATAAAAGTAAATAAATTACAACAAGGTATTTTTGGATTTTAATATATGATAAAAGTAGACCCGGGTGCCATAGTTTTCACTAGAGGCTTCTCTCTCGAACGCAGAACATACGGTGGGTAAACAAATTACTGTTGGACAATTGATAGAAAAGCAAATAATTATGACGGATTCATGGCAATGATCATGTATATAGGCATCACGTCCGAGACAAGTAGACCGACTCCTGCCTGCATCTACTACTATTACTCCACCCATCGACCGCTATCCAGCATGCATCTAGGGTATTAAGTATGAAACAGAGTAACGCCTTAAGCAAGATGACATGATGTAGACAAAGTAAACTCAAGCAATATGATTAAACCCCATCTTTTTAATCCTTAATGGAAACAATACAAATACGTGTCATGACCCTTTCTATCACTGGGATTGAGCACCGCAAGATTGAACCCATCACAAAGCACCTCTCCCATTGCAAGATAAACCAATCTAGTTGGCCAAACCAAATCAATAGATCGGAGAGAAATACAAAGCTATAATAATCATGCATAAAAGAGTTCAGAGAAGACACAAACATTTCTCATGAATAATCTGATCATAAACTCACAATTCATCGGATCCCAACAAACACACCGCAAAAGAAGATTACATCGGATAGAACTCCAAGAACATCGAGGAGAACATGGTATTGAAGATCAAAGAGAGAGAAAAATCCATCTAGCTACTAGCTATGGACCCGTAGGTCTGTGGTAAACTACTCACACATCATCGGAAGGCAGCAAGGTTGATGTAGAAGCCCTCCGTGATTGATTCCCCCTCCGGCAGAGTACCAGAAAAGGCCTCCAGATGGGATCACGAAAGAACAGAGGCTTGCGGCGGCGTAAAAGTTATTCGGGGTGGCTCTCTGTTGGTTTCCGAATATTTGAGAATTTATAGAAGTGGAATTAGGTCAAACGGAGCCACGAGGGCCCCATAAGGCATCAAGCTTCGTGAACCTTCTGGCCTTCTCTCCAAGTCTCCAGGGTCGCTTTTGTCCAGAAAAAAATCCCCAAAAAGTTTCGTGGCATTTGGACTTCGTTTGGTACTGATTTCCTGAAAAACCGAAAACAAGCAGAAAACAACAACTGGCACTGGGCACTAGGTTAATAGGTTAGTCCCAAAAAATGATATATAATTGCATATAAAAACATCCAAGATTGATACTATAATAGCATGGAACAATAAAAAATTATAGATACGTTGGAGACGTATCAAGCATCGCCAAGCTTAATTCTTGCTCGTCCTCGAGTAGGTAAATGATAAAAACAGAATTTTTGATGTGGAATTCTACCTAACATGTTTCATCATGTAATCTCTCTCTTACGGTATGAATAATAAGATCCGAATGATTCAAAGCAATAGTCTATAGTTTGACATAAAGACATCAATACTCAGCCATACTAATAAACAATCATGTCTTTCAAAATAAAAATGCTAAAGAAAGTTATCCCTACAAAATCATATAATCCTGTCATGCTCCATCTTCTTAACACAAAATATTTATCATGCACTACCCCGATGACAAGCCGAGCAATTGGTTCATACTTTTTAACGCGCTTCAGCTTTTTCAACCCCCACGCAATACATGAGCGCAAGCCATGGATATAGCACTATGGGTGGAATAGAGTGTGGTGGTAGAGATTAATAAGGGGAAGTCAAAAATAAGAAGATAGTCTCACATTGACGAGGCTAATCAACAGGCTATGGAGATGCCCATCAATTGATGTCGATGCGAGGAGTAGGGATTGCCATGCAACAGATGCACTAAGAGCTATAAGTGTATGAAAGCTCAACATAAAAACTAAGTGGGTGTGCATCCAACTTGCTTTCTCATGAAGACCTCGGGCATTTGAGGAAGCCCATCATCGGAATATACAAGCCAAGTTCTATAATGAAAAATTCCCACTAGTATATGAAAGTGACTAAACATGAGACTCTCTATATGAAAAACATGGTGCTACTTTGAAGCACAAGTATGGAAAAGGATAGTAACACTGCCCCTTCTCTCTTTTTCTCTCATTTTATTAGTTTTTTTCCTTTTTTTTCTTTTTTTTTCCTTTTTTTTTCGTGGGCTCTTTTTGGCCTCTTTTTTTCCTCACTGGGACAACGCTCTAATAATGATGATCATCATACTTCTATTTACTTACAACTGAAAAGAAAATTACAACTCGAAACTAGAACAAAAATATGACTCTATATGAATGCCTCTGGTGATGTACCAGGATGTGCAATGATACTAGTGTAACATGTATAAAAAAATGATGAATGGTGGCTGAGCCACAAATACTATGTCAGCTATATGATCATGCAAAGCAATATGACAATGACGATGTGTGTCATAAAAACGGAACGGTGGAAGTTGCATGGCAATATATCTCGGAATGGCTATGGAAATGCCATGATAGGTAGGTATGGTGGCTGTTTTGAGGAAGATATAAGGAGGCTTATGTGTGATAGAGCGTATCATATCACGGGGTTTGGATGCACCGGCGAAGTTTGCACCAACTCTCGATGTGAGAAAGGGCAATGCACGGTACCGAAGAGGCTAGCAAATTGCGGAAAGGTGAGAGTGCGTATAATCCATGGACTCACATTAGTCATAAAGAACTCACATACTTATTGCGAAAGTTTATTAGCCCGGGAAGCAAAGTACTACTACGCATGCCTCTAGGGGGATAGATTGGTAGGAAAATACCATCGCTTGTCCCCGACCGCCACTCATAAGGTAGACAACCAAGAATAAATCATGCTCCAACTTCTTAGCATAATGACAAATCATACGTGCATGCTTCGGGAATCACAAACCTTAACACCAATATTCTTACTAAACCACAATTATCTACTAGCACCTCACACATATTACCATCTTAATATCGCAAAACTATTGCAAGGAATCAAACTTATCATATTCAGTGATCTACATGAAAGTTTTTATTATATCCCTCTTGAATACCTATCATATTAGGACCAAATTCATAACCCATGCATATTACCATTCTATTCGTTAGACTCTCAAAAAGATATAAGTGAAGCATGAGAGTGCAGCTATTTCTTTAAAATATAACCACTGCCGTGCTCTAAAAGATATAAGTGAAGCACTAGAGCAACTGCCTAGCTCAAAAGATATAAGTGAAGCACATAGAGTATTCTAACAAATCACGAATAATGTGTGTCACTCTCAAAAAGGTGTGTTCAACAAAGATGATTGTGACAAACTAAAAATCAAACAAACTATATCACAAGACGCTTCAAGTAAAACACATATCATGTGATGAATAAAAATATAGCTCCAAGTGAGTTACCGATAGATTGTAGACGAAAGAGGGGATGCCTTCCGGGGCATCCCCAAGCTTAGACGCTTGAGTCTTCCTTTAATATTACCTTGGGGTGCCTTGGGCATCCCCAAGATTAGGCTCTTTCCGCTCCTTATTCATTTATCCATCGTAGTCTCACCCAAAACTTGAAAACTTCAGCACACAAAACTCAATAGAAACCTCGTGAGACCCGTTAGTATAACAAACAAATCTTAAACTTTAGGTACTGTTTTAAATTGATTCATATTTAATATTAGCATAATTCTATTGTACTCCAACTTCTCCATGACTCATACCCCCTGATACGATCCATAGATTCATCAAAATAAGCAAACTATGCAACAAAAACAGAATCTGTCTAAAACAGAACAGTCTGTAAAGATCTATTTAGCAGATATACTTTTGTATCTCCAAAAATTATGAAAACTTAGGACAACGTGAACAATTCATATACCAATACTGTGTAAAAATTTCAGATTTTTCTGACTCTCCAGTACAGAATCAAAAATCAAATACTGGACGCAAAACTTTCTGTTTTCCAAACAACATCAATTATACTATCATCTAAATCATCCCAAAGGCATTACTTGGCACAAAAACTAATTAAAAGATAAAAACACAATCATAACAGAGGCTATAATTGTGTAAACACAAAAATAGAAAGTAAAATAAAAATTTATTTTATTCATTGGGTTGCCTCCCAACAAACGCTATTGTTTTATGCCCCTAGCTAGGCATAATGCATAGTTTCAAGTGTTGTCATCCTTCAAATTAATTCCATAGGTGGCTTAATTCTATTCCTAGGGAAGTGTTCCATCCCTTTCTTTAATGGAAATTGAAATCTTATATTACCTTCTTTCATATCAATAATAGCACCTATGGTTCGTAGGAAAGGCCTACCAAGTATTATAGGACAAGAAGGATTGCATTCAATGTCAAGAACAATAAAGTCCAAGGGCAAAAAATTTCTATTTGCACGAATAAGCACATCATTTATTCTACCCAATGGCTTTTTAATAGTGGAATCCGCTAGATGCAAATTAAGGGAACAAGGATCCATATCGGTGAGACCTAGCACATCACACAAATATTTTGGTATAGTGGAAACGCTAGCACCAAGATCACAAAGAGCATTACATTCATAATCTTTAATTTTGACTTTAATGGTAGGTCCCCATTCATCTTGTAATTTTCTAGGGATTGAAACTTCCAACTCAAGTTTTTCTTCATGCACTTTCATTATAGCTTCTACAATATGTTTAGTGAAAGCTTTATTTTGTTCATATACATTTGGTGAATTAATCATGGATTGCAACAAGGAAATACACTCAATTAAATAACAACTATCATAATTAAAGTCCTTGTAATCCAAAGTAGTGGGTGCATCACTATTTAAAGTTTGACCTCTCCAAACCCACTTTTTTCATTTTTATCATTATGATTATCACCCTCCAAGCAATTGGGACTCCTTCTATCTAAAGTTGACTCTTCTTCAGTCCCTTTTTCATCAAGTTTTATATTACTAAATAATGATTCAACAGGGGTGACACCAATCATTTTAATATCTTCATCATTATTATGATATAAACCGGGTGGAATAGCTTTTTCTAGAAATTCTCGCTTGGCTCTCAACCTAGCGGTCCTTTATTTACTTGCATTAATGGAGACATAGATAGCTTTAATAGACTCATTTATATCATGCTTGGGTGGCAAAATTTTAATTTTGAGATTTTCAACATCATGAGCAATTCTATCCATGTTCCTAAACAATTCATCAACTCTATTCAATTTTTCTTCTATCATAGCATTGAAATTCTTTTGCGAACTAATAAATTCTTTAATATCACTTTCAAGATCAGAGGGTATCCTATTATTATTATAAGAATTACCATAGGGATTACCATAATTATTAGAAGAATTTCCAGGAAACGGTCTAGGATTGAAATTACCCCTATAAGCATTGTTGTTGAAATTATTTCTAGAGACAAAATTCACATCAATAGTATCATTATTTTGCTCAATCAAAGTAGACAATGGCACATTATTAGGATCAATATGAGTACTTTTACTAGCAACCAATTTCATAAGAGCATCCATCTTATCACTCAAAGTATTAATTTCTTCAACAGAATTTACCTTCTTACCAGTTGGAGTTCGTTTAGTGTGCCATTGAGAATAATTTGTCATAATATTGTCAAGAAGTTTTGTAGCTTCTCGTAATGTAATTTCTATAAAAGTACCACCTGCGGCAGAGTCTAGCAAATTTCTAGAAACAAAGTTTAGTCCCGCATAAATTTTTTGTATGATCATCCATAAATTTAAACCATGTGTTGGGCAATTTCTTATCATTAATTTCATTCTCTCCCAAGATTGTGCAACATGTTCATGCTCAAGTTGCTTAAAATTCATAATTTGATTTCTTAAAGAAATAATCTTAGCGGGAGGAAAATACTTGGTAATAAAAACATCCTTACACTTATCCCAAGAATCAATACTATTTCTAGGCAAGGATGAAAACCAAGTTTTAGCACGATCTCGTAGTGAGAACGGAAATAATTTTAATTTGACAATATCATTATCCACATCTTTTTTCTTTTGCATATCACAAAGCTCAACGAAAGTATTAAGATGGGATGCAACATCTTCATTAGGACTACCAGAAAATTGTTCTTTCATAACAAGATTAAGCAAAGCAGCATTAATGTCACACGACTCCGCACTAGTGGCGGGAGGAGCAATAGGAGTACTAATAAAATCATTATTATTAGTATTGGAAAAGTCACACAATTTTGTGTTTTCTGGAGACATCACGACGAAGCAAGCAAAACAGCAAACAAGCAAATAAAAGTATTTTTGTGTTTTTGTAAAAAAAAATTAGAAGTGGGGGAGATGAAAATGAGAGGCCAATGCAAATAAAAAGTCAAATAAAATAAATGCAAGTGGATGATAGTTTGTGTGAAGGTACTTGATAAATTTTGGTGATGTCTCCCCGGCAACGGCGCCAAAATTCTTCCTGCTACTTGTAGACTGCGTTGGTATTTCCCCGAAGAGGAGATGATGATGCAGTATAGTAGAGATAAGTATTTCCCTCAGTTAAGAACCAAGGTTATCAATCTAGTAGGAGAACCACGCAAAATCTCGTTAGCAGCACCTGCACACACAAAAGCAAACACTTGCACCCAACGCAAATAAGAGGGTTGTCAATCCTCTTAGCTGTTATTTGCAAGGATTAATTCTGATAGTGATAGATAGATAAACTAAAATACTAAATAAAATAAAAGTAAATAAATTGCAGCAAGGTATTTTTGGATTTTAATATATGATAAAAGTAGACCCGGGTGCCATAGTTTTCACTAGAGGCTTCTCTCTCGAGCGCAGAACATACGGTGGGTAAACAAATTATTGTTGGGCAATTGATAGAAAAGCAAATAATTATGAAGGATTCATGGCAATGATCATGTATATAGGCATCACGTCCGAGACAAGTAGACCGACTCCTGCCTGCATCTACTACTATTACTCCACCCATCGACCGCTATCCAGTATGCATCTAGGGTATTAAGTATGAAACAGAGTAACGCCTTAAGCAAGATGACATGATGTAGACAAAGTAAACTCAAGCAATATGATTAAACCCCATCTTTTTATCCTTAATGGAAACAATATAAATACGTGTCATGTCCCTTTCTGTCACTGGGATTGAGCACCGCAAGATTGAACCCATCACAAAGCACCTCTCCCATTGCAAGATAAACCAATCTAGTTGGCCAAACCAAATCAATAGATTGGAGAGAAATACAAAGCTATAATAATCATGCATAAAAGAGTTCAGAGAAGATCTCAAATATTTCTCATGAATAATCTAATCATAAAGTCACAATTCATCGGATCCCAACAAACACACCGCAAAAGAAGATTACATCAGATAGAACTCCAAGAACATCGAGGAGAACATGGTATTAAAGATAAAAGAGAGAGAAGAAGCCATCTAGCTACTAGCTATGGACCCGTAGGTCTGTGGAATACTACTCACACATCATCAGAAGGCAGCAAGGTTGATGTAGAAGCCCTCCGTGATCGATTCCCCCTCCGGCAGAGTACCGGAAAAGGCCTCCAGATGGGATCGCGGAAGAATAGAGGCTTGCGGCGGCGTAAAAGTTATTTAGGGTGGCTCTCTGTTGGTGTCTGAATATTTGAGAATTTATAGAAGTGGAATTAGGTCAAACGGAGCCACGAGGGCCCCACAAGGCAACAGGGCGCGCCCCCTAGGGCCGCGCCCTGTTGCCTTGTGGAGGCTTCATGAAACTTATGGCCTCCTCTCCAAGTCTCCAGGATCTCTTTTGTCCAGAAAAAAAATCTCCAAAAAGTTTCGTGGCATTTGGACTTCGTTTGGTACTGATTTCCTAAAAAACAAAAAACAAGCAGAAAACAGCAACTGGCACTGGGACTAGGTTAATAGGTGTAGGATCGAAAGTATGTCTAGAGGGGGGGGGGGGGTGATTAGACTACTTGACCAAATAAAACCTAACCTTTTCCCAGATTTTAATTGTGGGTAGATTTTAGCAATAGTACATGTCAAGCATCACCCTACACATGCAATTCTAAGAGTATAGCAGCGGAAAGTAGATAATTGCATATGTAAGTAAAGGAGGGGATCGGAGATTTCAAACGCAATGAAGACACGGTGGTTTTTGGCGTGGTTCCGATAGGTGGTGCTATCGTACGTCCACGTTGATGGAGACTTCAACCCACGAAGGGTAACGGCTGTGCGAGTCCACGGAGGGCTCCACCCACGAAGGGTCCACGAAGAAGCAACCTTGTCTATTCCACCATGGCTTACGTCCACGAAGGACTAGCCTCACTCGGGGTAGATCTTCACGAAGTAGGCGATCTCCTTGCCCTTAAAAACTGCTTGGTTCAACTCCACATCAGGTTGGAGGCTCCCAAGTGACACCTAACCAATCTAGGAGACACCACTCTCCAAAAGGTAATAGACGGTGTGTTGTTGATGAACTCCTTGCTCTTGTGCTTCAAATGATAGTCTTCCCAGCACTCAAACAACTCCTCACAGATTTGGCTATGGTGGAAGAGGGATTTGAGTGGAAAGCAACTTGGGATAGGCTAGAAATCAAGTTTCAAATGGTAGGAATGGAATAGCTTGATCTCAACACATGAGTAGGTGGTTCTCTCTCAGAAAATGTATGGTGGAAGTGTAGGCACGTTCTGATGGCTCTCCTTTCTGAGAAGGAGGTGGTGGAGGGGTATATATAGCCTCCACACAAAATCCAACCGTTACACACTTTTGACCCAACTCGGTGGCACCGATGCAATCATCTCGGTAGCACCGAACTGTGTAAAAGATATGAACTTTAGGAATCTCGGTGGGACCGATACGAACAACTCGGATGGACCGAAGTGCAATGGCTAGGGCAATCCTCATCTCGGTGGCACCGATTGAATCAACTCGGTAGGACCGAAGTGAAGCAATAAGGCAACAGAGAGTTGGCAAGCCATCTCGGTGAGACCGATTTGCAAAACTCGGTGAGACCGAAGTAAGTGCAAACGATTACAGAGAGTTGGCAAGGCCATCTCGGTGAGACCGAGATCCATTTCGGTGGATCCGATTTGTTAGGGTTTTGGCAGTGGCTAAGTCTAGGATGAACTCGGTGGGGCCGGATAGGAAATTTCGGTGGGGCCGAGTTAGAATGTAGGTTCTGGACATATTTGGGATTGAGAGAGTGGTTGAGGGTTTAGGAGTACTGTCACTAAGCACTTGAGCAAAAAGACCATTAAGCAACACCTCATCCCCTTTTAATAGTATTGGCTTTCCTATGGACTTAATGTGATCTTGGATCACTAAACCAAAAATGTAGAGTCTTGATCTTTTGCCAATCCTTGTCCTTAGCATTTTGAGGGGTCCACGTCTCTAGTCCATGCCATGCCAATCATTGAACATCCTGAAATCTTAATCTTGAATGGACATTAGTTCAATGAGATATATGTTGTTATGAATTACCAAAACCACCAAGGGAGCAAATGTGCTTTCAATCTCCCCCTTTTTGGTAATTGATGACAACATATAGATCAAAGCTTCGACAAATGATTAAAAGAATGAAATACATCGTCGCTTTGAGAAGTATGTGATAAGCAAGAGCTCCCCCTAAATTTGTGCATTATTAAAAATTTGCGTTTGAATGCAAATTCACAATCGATTAGGCTTATGGGTCACTCTTCCATGTCACATACATCTTGGTGGAGCGCGCAAAATGATATGATTAGAATAGAAAGCACGCATCACCAACATAAGTGAGTGATCATATAAGATAATGAAGAAGATAAACATAGATCATCACAATAAGCATAATATGATCATCACATGAGGTAGCTCACAAGTATAAGCAACATATTAATTGTAGCAAGCACACACATAACAAAGTACCAACAAGAAAATAAGTAGCAAAAGAACTCTCGAGAGAAAAACCAACGACCAAAACACTCTCTCTCGAAGCCTATGATCTATACAAATTCTCCCCCTTTGGCAACAAGTACCAAAAAGATCGAACTGTATAGGACTAGTCGGCACTCTAAGCACGGTCCTCCGAAGCTCCTGAAGGCGATCTCCTGCTGGCAGCTCCGGTGTGCGTAGACGGCGTAGAAAGAAGTGCATCCGCGAAGGCTTCTGCAGACGCTTGCTGGGCTGGTGGAGTGGAGACCTGTGGGGGCACTGTGGCAGTAGCAGCTGGTGCAGATACTGTGGTCCTCGGATCCACAACGGGTATCGCAGCAGACCTGGCTGCTCTGGGCACTGTCTGAAATTGCTGTGTGGTTGGTCTGTCATCTCCACTGTTATCTGATGGGGCTGTCTTGACAGCATCAACGTCATTCTGCAGTTGCTCTACGGTAGTCTGAATCTCTGTCACCTTCACATCAAGATCATGAAATTTGGTCTCAATAATCCGCTCAAAACTAGCCTGGGTCTGGGTGAGGTTGGCCAAACTTCGCTCAATCCTCAGAGTGGCTTCAAGAAGATATGTCATTTGATCCTTGGGTGTCTTGAGATTGGCAATAGGAGCATTTGGAGCTGATGCCTCCTGAGCTGCTTTTGCTTCCTTTGCTATGCGGATCTTCTCTTGGGCTTGTGCTGAAGTGGGATGCGAAGGATCCATCACTATCACATTGTCCTCAAACTCTAGACGGAGTGGCAAGTGCTCTCGATCAAGAAGGTATGTGCTGGTTCCAACCTTGGAATTGATCAAAATCTGAATATGTGGGGCATATCCACACGATCTCTTCTGATCTGCTGCAGTCCTCTTGATAGTTTCTACTATCAGGCTCATCACCTTGAACTTCTGAGGTGTATCAAACAAGTGCAGCAAGTTGATGGAGTGGTCACGAATCATTTTCTCATCTCCTGACTTGGGTAGCAGAGTGTACCGCAATATAGTGTTCGTTGTGGCTAATCCTGGGAGCAGATGCTTCACTGATCCAAGTTTGTGAGTCTCAAGGTCTTTCTGAGGAATTGCAGTATACATGTTGGCCATGGAGTTGTGATCCATCTTGAGCTTGGCATAGATATCAATGTCATCATCCTCTTCCTTGGGTGCACCAAGAAGACTTGCCCACTCAGAGATGGTAGACTGGTATCTGATACCCTCAGTCATCCATATAATGCGGCCATCTGGATAGAAGTGTGCAGTAGAGTAAAACTGCATGACCATCTCATCATTCCACTTGGTCAACTTCTTACCGACAAAGTCATCAACTCCTGCAATCCTGAAGCTTTCATGGACATGGGGGAAGTAGTCTTCATTCTCGTCAATGTATTCCCAATCCACCCATCTCATATCACTGACTATGGGCTTCTTATCAAGCAACACTGTCTCATAAAAATCTTGTTGTTCACGAGTGTGAAAGCGATAGTCACAAGCTGTTCTTCTCCTTATAGCATAAGGATCTGTCAATCTCCACCGACGCAGCCCTTTATCCTTCCTCAACATCATGTTCTCCGTGACTGGGTGTGCATTGTCATGGTCTGGTATCTTTGGCTTCAACTTTCTGAGCACTAGAGGCTCTTCATCAACATTTGACTCAGGCACTGGGGCCTTGTTCTTCTCTGCGGCTGAAATATTCCTTGTAGATCTCTTTGGTGCTAACACCTTTGGCTTGGCCTTGGGGGCAGCAGTCTTAATTGCATCTGACATAAGCTTTTGAGCTTTTGCAGGGGGTACAGTGGCTGCTGGCTCTTCCTCCTCTTCCTCCTCTTCAATCATCATGGAGGGTCTGCCAATCAGACGGGCAATAGTTTTCCTTACTCTCTTCTTCTTGCCACCTGCAGCTGGTTCTATGTCACTAGGCTCTTCAAGAGTGAATTGCATAGTCTGCTTAGGCACTTTCCTCACAGCTGTTTTATCTTTGGCAGAAGTAGGCTTGGTGCTGTACTCCTTAGCAAGCACTACTCTCCTTTTCTTAGATCCAGCTTCACTTGCAACAAAATCCTCATCCTCACTGTCTGAGGTTTTCTTCTTCCTTGTTCTGGTTGCAGCTTTTGGAAGATCTGGAGAGCTCCTCTCTTCCTCATAGAAACTTTCAGCTGGGCTTGACCCTTCACTCATTTCTGCATTCTGCTCTAACCTGTTCTGACTGTCACTGCTGGGATCTGACATCTTGCTGAGCTGACCCTGTGAATAGATAGGTATGGGCAGAGTAGATGAGTCATCACAAAAAGCAGATAATTTTCATAAAATTTGAGTTCAACTCTTAGTTTCAAGTTTTCACAGGATGCATATCGGATGGACCGAGTTGATCATCTCGGTGATACCGAAGCACACTACAGAAACCTTACACGCCACTTCGGTCAGACCGATATGGGGTTCGGTGGCTCCGAGATGCTAGGGTTTCACTGAGATTTACTTTCGGTCTCACCGATTCGTACAACTCGGTGGCACCGAGACGTACTAGTGCTATGGCCAGAGGCCAAATCGGTGGAACCGAAAAATTTGAATCGGTCGGTCCGAGATGCATTCTGCGGAAACTTAAACCTAAAAATTTCGCTCGAATCTAATCTACGGAGTTTGTAGTGTAACAGGAGTTCTCAATCCGTGGCATGAATTCAGGCAGTCCAATCATGCATTGAATCGGAAAAGGGAAGCACGAAAGGGATCGAATCTCACCCTAACTTGGTGGAGATCCTCTACGGCAGCAACGGTGGAGGAGATTCCCGTTGACGGCGGCGGAATCCGGCGGCGAGAGCTCACTGGAGACAACGGCGAAGTCCGAAGACGAAGGGCGACGGCAGCAACGGGGAGCAGGAACGAGTGGGGTCGAGAAATTTCAACCGTTCGGTACGCGCGACATATATACCCGTACGCTGTTGGTGGCGCCGAGTTGAACAACTCGGTGGCACCGATATGTGTAACTGCATGCAGTATAGCACATCGGTGGTGCCGAAATGGTTCAATTCGGTAGCACCGAGATGGAAAACCTAGATCAATCTAAGTGATTTCGGTTGGACCGAGTTGGAGTGAATTGGTTCTGCCGAAATCATTTAGAAGGTTTTGGAGGTTTAGCCCTTTCAGATCGGTGGCTCCGAGTGCTCCTCACCCGGAGGGTCCGAAAATGACTTGTTCAATTTTTGTGATGCAACAAGAATAGAATTTGAGACAAGAAAGCATAGATAGCTAGAGAAGGTACTTAGGCATTCTTGTACATCCACTTGGTCAGAAAAACCAAGACAATCAAAACAACAAATGGATGTCCTCGAATGATGAAAACATGCAAACCAACATGCTCACACAATAAGATAGCAAATGAAATATGTGTCAAACATGCACAACCAATTCTAGCATCTATCAAGCAATGGCGATGACTAGGTCATCTATATATGAGTATATTGACTTAGGAGCCAAATGAGAACATTTGATCATAGGTCATACTCATCGTTTAAGCACAAGTGGGGTTACCACTTTTACATAAAGCATTAATGTGTTCACACCATTAGAGTTGCTTTAGCTCAATTGCTTAGAGCAAAGCTCCCCCTAGATGTGATATCCCCCCTAAGAGGGATGAACTAACCTTGGGTTTTGTCGATGATGACTTCATGTAGATGTTGAAGATGTGGATGCTCAATGTTGATGTAGACCATCAAGAGTTGGGAGCAATCCTTTGGAGTTTTGTACTTTCAATACCTACATGGGTTAGTCCCACACAAGGAACATACAAGGATATCCATAGACATAGAGTGAAATACACATATGATGATGTCCATGAATGCATTGAATACCTTGTCCCTTGCCTTACCAACAAGAGGGTTTGTGACTTCATGAACTAGTGCAAAATGTGGAAGTTGGTTGCACAAGTCCTTGCCATAAAGAATATGAGTGAAGTTTGTTGGCGGAGTCACCCTCGAGAACTCTCTAGTTCTTCTTCTTTTGGACCCACATCAACTTGATGGGAATCCTTGGAGTTGTAGTAGCACTTTATGAAGTAGAACTTGATGAAGTCTTGGGAACCCACTTGACCATGGCTTGAGGAGCTTCTTCAAATGAATCAATCTCTTCTTGAAGCTTGTCCTTGCCTTTTAGCTTGTGGTCTTGTGGTGGAAGATTTTCTTGAGCTTGTGTTCCCTTGAAGGAAGTAGGATCATACTTCTCTTGTTGAGGAACAAACTTCGTCTTGGGGTATTGATCTTCTTCCCACTCAACTCCATTGGCATTGAACTTTCGTTCAAAACCAACACCTTGGTTCTTCCGGTTCCTTCCTTGCTTGCGTACAATTTCCTCAAATTGCTTACTCCAGGCAAGACTCTTGTAGACATCTTTTTCTATAATTCCTTTCAATAGCATATTTTCTTGCTCAAGTGTAACTTGGCTAAGAGAATCATTAGTGGAATTAATAGAACTACTAGAAGTAACAACATTGGATTTAGCATTGTTATTGTTACTACTAGAGGTAGAACCATTTTTACCCTTGTTGCTAGTTTGCTTAGATTTAACTTGTGGCATAAAAGTAGACAAGAGTAAACGTTTGGCAAGATATGAAGAACTCTTCTTTCGAAGATCGTCATTGATAGCTTTAAGAAACTCATGCTCTTTCTCTAAATTTAGCTTCTCGAAGCGTAGCTTCTCATGAGTTCTTAGAAGTTCTCTATGATCCTCTTGAGTTGTTTCATGAGCTAACTTAAGAGCATTTAGTTCTTTAGTTAGACGCCCAATCTCCTTCATAGCATTGTCACTCGTTTCCTCTTGACTATCATAATTACTAGCATTTTCATTATAGCTCACATTGCTATCCTTGTCAACAAGTAAATCATCATCACCAAGCAAATCATCTTCATCACTATTGAAATCAAGATACTCGGGGTGTGATACCTTGGGGCCTTTTTCCATGAAGCATCTTCCAATTCCTTCATTTGGTGAGTCAAATAGATCATAGGAGTTGGATGACACAAGTGCAAGTCCGGCAACACCTTCATCCTGACTATAGTCGGAGTTGGAGTGATAACTTCTCTCAGAGTGGTTGTCGGAGTCAGAGCCGGAAACCCATTCACCAACATGAGCTTGATGTCTTCTTCTTGTGTAGCTCTTGGATGACCTGTCCTTCCTCTCCGAATCCTTGCTTCTTTGAGAGTGTCTTCGTTCATAACGATCATCTCTACTCCTTCTCTCCTTATGAGGTGATTCGTCTCTTCTATGTCTTCCTCTTGGTGATTCGTCTCTTTTCTTGTAGGGAGCCGTACACTCATTGGAGTAGTGTCCGGGCTTTCCACAATTGTAGCAATTATGGTCACGACTTGATGATCTTCTCTCATAGTGTCTTGAGCTAGAGCTTCTTTCTTTCCCTTTGTTCTTGTAGAACTTGTTGAACCTTTTCACCATTAGGCTAATCTCTTCATTGGATACTAGCTTGTCACTTGAAGCAGTTGGAGCATCGGTTGAGGCTTTGTAAGCACCACTTGATTTGTTGTGCAGCTCCTCTTTGTCCTTGAGTGACATCTCATGAGCAACAATCCTTCCAATGACTTCCGTGGGCTTGAGATCTTTGCAATTTGGCATCATTTGGATCAATGTGCAGACGGTATCATATTTTCCATCCAAAGCTCTAAGTATCTTCTTGATGATGAATTTGTCGGTCATCTCTTCACTTCCTAAGCCGGCAATCTCATTTGTGATGAGAGCAAGCCTAGAGTACATCTCAGCGACTCCTTCACCATCCTTCATCTTGAATTTGTCAAGTTGACTTTGAAGCACATCCAACTTAGATTCCTTGACGGACTCGGTACCCTCATGCATATCAACCAAAGTATCCCAAATTTCCTTTGCATTCTCGAGGCGGCTGGTTTTGTTGAATTCTTCCGGACATAAACCGTTGAATAGAATGTCACAAGCTTGAGCATTGTATTGTAACATCTTCAATTCTTCCGAGGTTGCTTCACGATCTGGTTCCTTGCCATCCTCAAAGAAGTCACCTTGCAAGCCAACATGAACAACAGCCCAAACAGCAGGGTTATGACCAAGAATATGCATTTTCATCTTATGTTTCCAACTAGCAAAGTTTGTACCATCAAAATATGGACCTCTACGGTGATAGTTACCCTCACTAGACGCCATACTCTCCTAGGTTGTGAAACGAAGGCTATGATCACCAAAACAATGAAAATCAAGGCTTACGGAGACCAAAGCTGATACCACTTGTAGGATCGAAAGTATGTCTAGAGGGGGGGGGGGTGATTAGACTACTTGACCAAATAAAACCTAACCTTTTCCCAGATTTTAATCGTGGGCAGATTTTAGCAATAGTACATGTCAAGCATCACCCTACACATGCAATTCTAAGAGTATAGCAGCGGAAAGTAGATAATTGCATATGTAAGTAAAGGAGGGGATCGGAGATTTCAAACGCAATGAAGACACAGTGGTTTTTGGCGTGGTTCCGATAGGTGGTGCTATCGTACGTCCACGTTGATGGAGACTTCAACCCACGAAGGGTAACGGCTGCGCGAGTCCACGGAGGGCTCCACCCACGAAGGGTCCACGAAGAAGCAACCTTGTCTATTCCACCATGGCTTACGTCCACGAAGGACTAGTCTCACTCGGGGTAGATCTTCACGAAGTAGGCGATCTCCTTGCCCTTAAAAACTGCTTGGTTCAACTCCACATCAGGTTGGAGGCTCCCAAGTGACACCTAACCAATCTAGGAGACACCACTCTCCAAAAGGTAATAGACGGTGTGTTGTTGATGAACTCCTTGCTCTTGTGCTTCAAATGATAGTATTCCCAGCACTCAAACAACTCCTCGTAGATTTGGCTATGGTGGAAGAGGGATTTGAGTGGAAAGCAACTTGGGATAGGCTAGAAATCAAGTTTCAAATGGTAGGAATGGAATAGCTTGATCTCAACACATGAGTAGGTGGTTCTCTCTCAGAAAATGTATGGTGGAAGTGTAGGCACGTTCTGATGGCTCTCCTTTCTGAGAAGGAGGTGGTGGAGGGGTATATATAGCCTCCACACAAAATCCAACCGTTACACACTTTTGACCCAACTCGGTGGCACCGATGCAATCATCTCGGTAGCACCGAACTGTGTAAAAGATATGAACTTTAGGAATCTCGGTGGGACCGATACGAACAACTCGGATGGACCGAAGTGCAATGGCTAGGGCAATACTCATCTCGGTGGCACCGATTGCATCAACTCGGTAGGACCGAAGTGAAGCAATAAGGCAACAGAGAGTTGGCAAGCCATCTCGGTGAGACCGATTTGCAAAACTCGGTGAGACCGAAGTAAGTGCAAATGATTACAGAGAGTTGGCAAGGCCATCTCGGTGAGACCGAGATCCATTTCGGTGGATCCGATTTGTTAGGGTTTTGGCAGTGGCTAAGTCTAGGATGAACTCGGTGGGGCCGGATAGGAAATTTCGGTGGGGCTGAGTTAGAATGTAGGTTCTGGACATATTTGGGATTGAGAGAGTGGTTGAGGGTTTAGGAGTACTGTCACTAAGCACTTGAGCAAAAAGACCATTAAGCAACACCTCATCCCCTTTTAATAGTATTGGCTTTCCTATGGACTCAATGTGATCTTGGATCACTAAACCAAAAATGTAGAGTCTTGACCTTTTGCCAATCCTTGTCCTTAGCATTTTGAGGGGTCCACGTCTCTAGTCCATGCCATGCCAATCATTGAACATCCTGAAATCTTAATCTTGAATGGACATTAGTTCAATGAGATATATGTTGTTATGAATTACCAAAACCACCAAGGGAGCAAATGTGCTTTCAATAGGTTAGTCCCAAAAAATGATATATAATTGCATATAAAAACATCCAAGATTGATACTATAATAGCATGGAACAATAAAAAATTATAGATACGTTGGAGACGTATCATTGCTCAAAGAAAAGAATGATACTACATAACGGCAATACCTACAGAGCTACTTCCCATTGGATAGTACGAGCTACTGGACCGTGAGATTGACACGCACCACCATGATGTCTACTACGCAAGTTTACTTCTTGTAGACTCTGTTGGGCCTCCAAGCGCAGAGTTTTGTAGGACAACAGCAAATTTTCCTCAAGTGGATGACCTAAGGTTTATCAATCCGTGGGAGGTGTAGGATGAAGATGGTCTCTCTCAAACAACCCTACAATCAAGTACAAACAATCTCTTGTGTCCCCAGCACACCCAATACAATGGTAAATTGTATAGGTGCACTAGTTCGGCGAAGAGATGGTGATACAAGTGTAGTATGTATAGTAGATATAGATTTTTGTAATCTGAAATAATAAAAACAGCAAGATAGCAAGTAATAAAAGTGAGCACAGATGGTATTGCAATGCTTAGAAACAAGGCCTAGGGTTCACACTTTCACTAGTGCAATCTCTCAACAGTTCTAACATAATTGAATCATATAACAATCCCTCAACGTGCAACAAAGAATCACTCCAAAGTTCCTAGCAAACGGAGAACATAAGAAGAAATTGTTGTAGGTAGCAAAACCACCTCAAAGTTATCCTTTCCGATCAATCTATTGAGCCATCCCTATAAGTGTCACAAACAGCCCTAGAGTTCGTACTAGAATAACACCATATGATACGCATCAATCAACTCTAATGTCACCTAGATACTCCAATGTCACCACAAGTATCCGTGAGTCAATTATTCGATATGCATCAAGCAATTTTAGATTCATAATATTCAATCCAACACAAAGAACTTCAAAGAGTACCCCAAAGTTTCTATCGGAGAAAGTTGGACGAAAACGTGCATCAACCCCTATGCCTAGATTACCACAATGTCACCTCGGGAATCCGCAAGTTGATTACCAAAACATACATCAAGTGACTCAATAGAATACCCCATTGTCATCACGGGTATCCACATGCAAGACATACATCAAGTGTTCTCAAATCCAAAATATTCATTCCGATAACAATGAAACCTCAAAGGGAAAGACTCAGTTCATCACAACAAGAGAGAGGGAAGAACTCCATATGATCCAACTATATTAACAAAGCTCGCGGTACATCAAGATCATGCCAAATCAAGAACACGAGAGAGACAGAGAGAGAGAGATCAAACACATAGCTACTGGTACATACCCTCAGCCCCGAGGGTGAACTACTCCCTCCTCGCCATGGTGGCCGCCGGGATGATGAAGATGGCCTCCGGTGATGATTTCCCCTCCGACAGGGTGCCAGAATAGGGCTCCGGATGAGATTGCTTCGGAACAGAGGCTTGTGGCGGTGGCTTGGGAGTTCTAGGTTTCTTTCAGGGATTTTCTGGATTTATAGGACTTTTCAGCGTTGGAATCACGCCAGGGGGAGTCCCGAGAGGCCCACAAGCTCAGCCCACACGCCCTAGGGGGGCGCCCCTGAGCTTGTGGCCCCCCTGGACTTCGTCTGGTCCACCTCTCAGGCTTCGGTGGTCTATTCTTGTCCATAAAAAATCATCATAAATTTTCAGCCCAATCCGAGAACTTTTATTTCTGCAACACTATGGTAGTTCTACTGAAAACAACGTTAGTCCGAGTTAGTTTCATTCAAATCATATAAAAGTGCACCAAAACCATATAAAACTTAGGTAAATATTGCATGAATACTTCATAAATTATAGATACGCTGGAGACTTATCAACATCCCCAAGCTTAATTCCTGCTCGTCCTCGAGTAGGTAAACGATAAAAGAAATAATTTATGAAGTGTGAATGCTAGCATAGTGCATAAGTTTGATCAATGATAATTTCAATCACTTTTCCTAGAATCATAAACAACAACTCTTTCTCATAAAACTCATCATGATAAAGTAGCAATCAGTTCACATGTTATGGTTCAAACAATGCATTCTCTTGAAACTTAACAACTTATATTCTTAGTCACCAAACAATTTCATTGCATCTTATTTTCAATAGAGTCTAAGTAAGAGCTCCACATACCCAATTATCATATAGTCTTCTATGATTGCTAGTACTCAAAGCATAATTTTAGAACAAATAGTATCCATCGAACACAGAGAAAGATAGGGGCTTAATGTTTCGCCTCCCAACTTACTTATCATAGAGATAATTGTCAACAATAATAATTCATGATCAAATATATTTGACAAGATATATGTGTCTGGATCTTTCCCCACCACATGATGTTTGTCAAGTGGAGAATACTTGAGGTTGGAATAAGAAGTTGACTTAACAAGAATAAGATTGACAGAAAAAGTAAAAGATATGCCCTTCGCAGAGGAAAGCAGGGATTTGCTTATGTGCCAGAGCTCACTGTTTAAAATAGAGATGAATACATTTTGAGTGGTGTGCCTTTCCTGTCAACGTTACGACAAAGGATTTCAATATCTTCCATGCTAAACACATTATTGGCGGTTCCCATGCGGAAATGAAAAGTTTACTCCCCCTCAACCATACAAACACAAGCCATGGCTAGCCGAATTCACGGGTGCCCTCCAAACACTCAACTTTCCAGGGGGAGTTTGTTTTATTATATCTTTCTTTAATTTTTTTGTTTAACGGGACTGGGCGTCCCAATTACCAGCCTCTCTCGTGCAAGGACAAGTGAATAAACACCCATCATGAGAATAACCCACTTAACATGGAAGATATTGACCACCCCGTTGTAGGATCAAAAGTATGTCTAGAGGGGGGGTGATTAGACTACTTGACCAAATAAAACCTAACCTTTTCCCAATTTATAGTTGTGGGCAGATTTTAGCAATAGTACATGTCAAGCATCACGCCACACATGCAATTCTAAGAGTATAGCAGCGGAAAGTAAACAATTGCATATGTAAGTAAAGGAGGGGATCGGAGATTTCAAACGCAATGAAGACACGGTGGTTTTTGGCGTGGTTCCGATAGGTGGTGCTATCGTACGTCCACATTGATGGAGACTTCAACCCACGAAGGGTAACGGCTGCGCGAGTCCACGGAGGGCTCCACCCACGAAGGGTCCACGAAGAAGCAACCTTGTCTATTCCACCATGGCTTACGTCCACGAAGGACTAGCCTCACTCGGGGTAGATCTTCACGAAGTAGGCGATCTCCTTGCCCTTACAAACTCTTGGTTCAACTCCACATCATGTCGGAGGCTCCCAAGTGACACCTAACCAATCTAGGAGACACCACTCTCCAAAAGGTAATAGACGGTGTGTTGTTGATGAACTCCTTGCTCTTGTGCTTCAAATGATAGTCTTCCCAGCACTCAAACAACTCCTCACAGATTTGGCTATGGTGGAAGAAGGATTTGAGTGGAAAGCAACTTGGGAAAGTCTAGAGATCAAGGTTCAAACGGTAGGAATGGAATATCTTGATCTCAACACATGAGTAGGTGGTTCTCTCTCAGAAAATGTATGGTGGAAGTGTAGGCACGTTCTGATGGCTCTCCTTTCTAAGAAGGGAGTGGTGGAGGGGTATATATAGCCTCCACACAAAATCCAACCGTTACACACTTTTGACTCAACTCGGTGACACCGAAACAATAATCTCGGTAGCACCAAACTGTGTAAAAGATATGAACTTTAGGAATCTCGGTGGGACCGATAGGAACAACTCGGATGGACCGAAGTGCAATGGCTTGGGCAATCCTCATCTCGGTGGCACCGATTGCATCAACTCGGTTGGACCGAAGTGAAGCAATAAGGCAACAGAGAGTTGGCAAGCCATCTCGGTGAGACCGATTTGCAAAACTTGGTGAGACCGAAGTAAGTGCAAACGATTACAGAGAGTTGGCAAGGCCATCTCGGTGGGACCGAGATCCATTTCGGTGGATCCGATTTGTTAGGGTTTTGGCAGTGGCTAAGTCTAGATGAACTCGGTGGCTCCGGATAGGAAATTTCGGTGGGGCCGAGTTGGAATGTGGGTTTTGGACATATTTGGATAGAGAGAGTGGTTGAGGGTTTAGGAGTACTGTCACTAAGCACTTGAGCAAAAAGACCATTAAGCAACACCTCATCCCCTTTTAATAGTATTGGCTTTCCTATGGACTCAATGTGATCTTGGATCACTAAACCAAAAATGTAGAGTCTTGATCTTTTGCCAATCCTTGTCCTTAGCATTTTGAGGGGTCCACGTCTCTAGTCCATGCCATGCCAATCATTGAACATCCTGAAATCTTTAACTTGAATGGACATCAGTTCAATGAGATATATGTTGTTATGAATTACCAAAGCCACCAAGGTAGCAAATGTGCTTTCACCCGTCTCTCCATGAGCGGTACGGGCACACAAAACAGATGTTTATCTGAAGGTTTTAGAGATGGCACATGCAAATTTACTTAGAACGGCAGGGTAATACCGCATATAGGTAGATATGGTGGACACTCATGGAAGAAACTTGACTCAAGGATTTTGGATGCACAAGCAGTATTCCCGCTTAGTACAGAAATTTTGGCTAGCAAAGATTATAAACAAGCACGACATGTTGGAGGATCCATAACAATATAGCTTCTATGCAAATATACCCAAACATAACTCATTATGTTGTCTTCCTTGTCCAACTTCAACTAATTTGATCAAGTTTGAAAATAATTAATGGGTATTCACAATCATAAAAGATGTCCAAGATAATATATTTGTATGTGAAAGTTCTCTTCCTTATACTAATCATTCATGAATTGCTTGTATGACTAATGTTATGATTGTCAAATTTCAATAGATTTTACTTTCTGAACCCAATGTGGCATATGGAACATATATAATTTGAGGTTTATGATATTCAATTCATTCAACAATTCACTCTTAGGATATAAGTGAAGAACAAGAGTAAATGACAAACTACTCCAAAAGATATAAGTGAAGATCAATGAGTTGTTAAACAATTAAGTAGCTATGTGAGGACTCTCTCCAAATAAAGATTTCAGATCTGATAATTTTATTAAATAGAAAACAAAATAAAAATAAAAGTACACTCCAAGAATAGCACATATTATGTGAACAAATAAAAACTTAGGCTCAACCGAGACTAACCGATAATTATTGATGAAGAAAGGTAGGATGCCTACTGGGGCATCCCAAGCTTAGATGCTGGAGACTTCTTGGAATATTAACTTGGGATAACTTGGGCATCCCCAAGCTTGAGCTCTTGTGTCTCCTTAACTCCTCTCATATCACGGCTTCTCTTAAATCTTAAAAACATCATCCACACAAAACTCAACAAGAACTCGTGAGATAAGTTAGTATAAATCAACTCAAAACCTTAACATTCCCTACTGTAGAAAAATTACAAAAATTATAATTAAACATTGCATACTAAATGCCTTTGCATATTTAATACTCCTATCACCTAATAGAAACATTAAACAAGCAAACTTATGCAAACAATGCAACTATAACCGCAATCTGTCTAAACAGAACAGTCTGTAAAGGTGGAATAAAAATTTATACTTCCCTAACTCCAAAAATTCTAAAAAATTACCACGTGACAGAGAACTCATGCATGCTTACTTTATAAAAATTTCAGATTTTTATCATGTTCTGACTATTCAGGAATATTCACGACATAACAGAAAACTTTCTGTTTTCAAACAACAACTTATAAACTTGCAAACTGAGCATGGTAAAGGCTATACTTGGCATTTTATTGAGATAAAAAGGTGAAGACATGATTATTAATAACAGAAAGCAAACCAAACTAAAATAAAATGACGCTCTGAGCAAAACACATATTATGTGACAAATAAAAATATAGTTCCGAGTGAGGTATACCGATAGTGTTGAAGACGAAAGAGGGGATGCCATCCGGGGAATCCCCAAGCTTAGACGCTTGAGTCTTCCTTGAATATTACCTTGGGGTGCCTTGGGCATTCCCAAGCTGAGGGTCTTGCCGCTCCTTATTCTCCTCATACCATTGTCTCACCCAAAACCTGAAAACTTCAATCACACAAAACTAAACGAAACTTGTGAGATAGGTTGGTATGATAAAAATAAATCATCCACTTAGGTAATGTCAAGACAAGATTCGTAATTGTTCTCACATAATGCCTACTTTATTCTATTACTTCCACAATCTATATTACTCAATATAAGCTATGGAAACACTAAAACAAGCAAACTATGCAATAAAAACAGAATCTGTCAAAAACAGAATAACATGTAATGAGCGAATTAAAATACATACTTATGTAACTAAAAAAATTCTTAAAAATTAATAAAATGTATTTTTTTTGCATATAAGTACTGTGTAAAAATTTAAGATTTTTTCCGCGCTCCAATACATAATGTAAAATCATGCACTGGATGCTAAACTTTCTGTTTTTGCACAAAATCAAATCAACAAGTATCCACACTATCCCAAAGGCTTTGCTTGGTACATTATTGAAAGAAAACATATAAAACATGATTACTACAGTAGATTGATCATGTGGACACACAAAAACAATAGGGATAAATATTGGGTTGTCTCCCAACAAGCGCTTTTCTTTAATGCCTTCTTAGCTAGGCATGATGATTTTAATGATGCTCACATAAAAGTAAAGAATTGAAACACACAAGAGAGCATCATGAAGTATATGTAAAACACATTTAAGCCTAACCCACTTCCTATGCATAGGGATTTCATGAGCAAACAATTTATGGGAGCAAGAATCAACTAGCATAGGAAGGCAAAACAAGTATAACTTCAAAACTTTCAACACATAGAGCGGAAACTTGATATTATTGAGAAGCCTAGAAGCATATGTTCCTCTCTCATAATAATTTTCAGTAGCATCATGTATGAATTCAATAATATAACTATCACATAAAACATTCTTTTCATGATCTACAAGCATATAATTTTTATTACTCTCCACATAAGCAAATTTGTTCTCATCAATAATAGTGGGAGCAAATTCAACAAAATAACTATCATGAGATACTTGATTGACATAACCAAATTGAACATTAAACTCATGATGACAAGTTTCATGGCTATCATTATTCTTTATAACATACATGTCATCGCAATAATCATCATAGATAGCAACTTTGTTGTCATAATCAATTGAAACCTCTTCCAAAATAGTGGAATCATCATTAAATAAATTTGTGACCTCTCCAAATCCACTTTCATAATTATTGTCATAAGATTCAACACCCTCCAAATCATTATTACCTAGAGTTGACACTCTTCCAAACCCACTTTCATCATTGTAATCATAATAAATAGGAGGCACGCAATCATCATAATAAATTTACTCATCAAAACATGGGGGGCTAAAAATATCATCTTCATCAAACATAGCATCCCCAAGCTTGTAGCTTTGCATATCATTAGCATCATGGATATTCATAGAAAGCATACTAAAAACATTGCAATCATGCTTATCATTCAAGGATTTTATGCCAAACTTTGGCACAATTTTCCGATCCATCATTTTCAAGAAAGACATTATAAAGATAAAGCATTTGAGGCAACCTCAATTCCATTTTTTTAGTTTTCTTTTATAAACCAAACTAGTGATAAACAAGAAACTAAAAGATTCAATTGCAAGATCTAAAGATATACCTTCAAGCACTCACCTCCCTGGCAACGGCGCCAGAAAAGAGCTTGATGTCTACTACGCAACTTTACTTCTTGTAGACTCTGTTGGGCCTCCAAGCGCCAAGTTTTGTAGGACAGCAGCAAATTTCCCTCAAGTGGATGACCTAAGGTTTATCAATTCGTGGGAGGTGTAGGATGAAGATGGTCTCTCTCAAACAACCCTACAGTCAAATACAAACAATCTCTTGGGTCCCCAACACACCCAATACAATGGTAAAATGTATAGGTGCACCGGTTTGGCGAAGAGATGGTGATACAAGTGTAGTATGGATAGTAGATATAGGTTTTTGTAATCTGAAATAATAAAAACAGCAAGATACCAAGTAATAAAAGTGAGCACAAACGGTATTGCAATGCTTAGAAACAAGGCCTAGGGTTCATACTTTCACTAGTGCAATCTCTCAACAATGCTAACATAATTGAATCATATAACAATCCCTCAACGTGCAACAAAGAATCACTCCAAAGTTCCTAGCAAACAGAGAACATAAGAAGAAATTGTTGTAGGTAGCAAAACCACCTCAAAGTTATCCTTTCCGATCAATCTATTGAGCCATCCCTATAAGTGTCACAAACAGCCCTAGAGTTCGTACTAGAATAACACCATATGATATGCATCAATCAACTCTATTGTCGCCTAGATACTCCAATGTCACCACAAGTATCCGTGAGTCAATTATTCGATATGCATCAAGAAATTTCAGATTCATAATATTCAATCCAACACAAAGAACTTCAAAGAGTACCCCAAAGTTTCTATCGGAGAAAGTTGGACGAAAACGTGCATCAACCCCTATGCCTAGATTACCCCAATGTCACCTCGGGAATCCGCAAGTTGATTACCAAAACATACATCAAGTGACTCAATATAATACCTCATTGTCACCGCGGGTATCGACATGCAAGACATACATCAAGTGTTCTCGAATCCAAAATATTCATTCCTATAACAATGAAACCTCAAAGGGAAAGACTCAATTCATCACAACAAGATAGAGAGGGAAGAACTCCATATGATCCAACTATATTAACAAAGCTTGTGGTACATCAAGATCGTGCCAAATCAAGAACACGAGAGAGAGAGAGAGAGAGAGATCAAACACATAGCTACTGGTACATACCCTCAACCCCGAGGGTGAACTACTCCCTCCTCGTAATGGTGGCCGCCGGGATGATGAAGATGGCCTCCGGTGATGATTTCCCCTCCGGCAGGGTGCCGGAACAGGGCTCCGGATGAGATCGCTTCGGAACAGAGGCTTGTGGCGGCGGCGTGGGAGTTCTAGGTTTCTTTCTGGGGTTTTTTGGATTTATAGGATTTTTCAGCGTTGGAATCACGCCAGGGGGAGTCTCGCGGGGCCCACAAGCTCAGCCCACATGCCCTAGGGGGCGCCCCCTGAGCTTGTGCCCCCCTGGACTTCGTCTGGTGCACCTCTCAGGCTTCGGGGGTCTCTTCTTGTCCATAAAAAATCACTGTAAATTTTCAGTCCAATCCGAGAACTTTTATTTCTGCACAAAAAATAACACCATGGTAGTTCTGCTGAAAACAGTGTCAGTTCGGGTTAGTTTCATTCAAATCATATAAAAGTGCACCAAAACCATATAAAACTTAGGTAAATATTGCATGAATACTTCATAAATTATAGATACGTTGTGGACGTATCACACCACTGCAGGCGTCAGAATTTAGACACATTTAGGATCTGCACCAGCAAGGAAACATGGAGGTTCGTTCGTCGATGGATGGACAGGTACGCCTCAAGACCCTCTTTGCCTTTCACGGTTTTTTGCAACCACCCCTTTTACAAGAGACTTTCATCCATCAGGTTGTCAAGAGCTGGCCTTCTTCCACTGGCGTGGATGATTGAGCCCACGACTACTCGGCTAGATCACTTAAATTACGACTCATCGATCCCCGCCGCTCTTACCGACCGCTAGCATCCCGAAATGAGCACATTTCGCCTGCCATGCTAGGAGATGACGATCACCTTACAAGATGTCTCAATGCTCACCGACTTACCCATAGTAGGGGATGCCATCATGCAACAAGATGCACCTGATGACTGGCACAAAAACCTTGTCGACCGTTCTAGGAGGGTCGTACCACCAACATACCGAAACTAGAAGGATCCAAAAAAATAACCATGGATCCACGTTGAAGTGGCATCGTCAGTTTAAGGTATAAGGATATTTTCCAGATCCCGTCAGATTTTCCCTATCCAATTTTATCCGTGTGGATTCTATTTTGTGTGGAATGTATGTTATGTTATTTTTGTGGAAGGTGGGCAACATGAACCGTAATGTGAACGAAGAAAATGTTGAACTTCTTAGTCATTACCTAGAGGCGTTCATCCTGTTTTTATCCCGCTAGGTGATGTCCGTCAGCTCCCATGGCAACACCATGGACAAGCTCATTCCGCATAGCCAGGATGATCGCCAATGTCGATCTGGAGATGCCTCAACTCAGCTTTGGCTCTGTGGTGCTTTGCTCGATGTACCATGAACTGAGCAATGCATGCACCATGGCAAGCAAATCCTTACGATTAGCGAGTTCCCTCTTCTCGTGCAGGTATGGTCGTACAAACACTTTACTATTGGCAGGCCGTCGATCGAGGGCGGCTCATATGGCGGTGAGTTGTACGAAGTAGACGAGGTGGACGGTCCCACTGTTGGCGCCATCTAGTGTTGCCGCCAGGTATGTTGTGACCATCAAGCCATCCACCCATTGGTTTGCTACTTTTATCTTTCTTTTTCATATCTCCTTATGTTCTCCTGCCCTTCAGCCATGCTAGAAGGGGCGCAATGCGCATAACTGCTACCAGCTATTCAAGAGTGAATTCGACTATCAAGCTATTGGTGACGTGACTTGCACACCATACACGCATGCGAGACTAGACGCTCGCGCCTCGATGGGCCTCTCCAGCCTCTGCGTGCGAGACAAAGAATACTGGCTGACGCACAAGAAGCTCGTTTTTAGGCACATCGCCATTCCCCTTAATCTTCACCCCATCCGCAATCTAGCCGCCAACTCGGTCTCCTGTGAAGGTAGGGTGTTGCCAAATTTATTGTGTCTCTTTGGATCTTGGTTGTTGGAGTCAATTAAGGGAAGCATTTCACTAAATCTTGTTGCGATGACTTCACTTCTTCTTTTAAATTGGTCTGTGGCGTAGCTTAGTTTCACCAGTCCTCTAAAGTGGTGGTGAAGGATCGACACAGATAAATGTGCAATCAATGAATAATCAAAGTGCATACGACCTATTACAAGACAAAGCGTCACTTTACCAATTTCACAATTTTTATCATACTTTCGAGCATACTAAAATTATACAACCACTAGTAGAAAACAGGGCTTTGGTCCAGGCCAGATAAGAGCATTAGTCCCGGTTCTGCTACGAACCGGGATCAATGGGTGCATCAGTCCCAGTTCGTGAGGCCAGGACGCCGGCCGGGCCTCGGCAGGACCCCTTTGGTCCCGGTTCCAGACACGAACCGGGACTAAAGGGCCTCGCTCCTGGCGCAGCCCCTTTAGTCCCGGTTGGTGGCTGGAACCGGGACTAAAGGTTGGCCTTTAGTCCTGGTTTTAGACACAAGCCGGGGCTAAAGTTTTGCCTATATATATCCAACCCCCCCGCCCCATCTCCTCTGTTTTTTGGCCGTGGAAGGGTGGGAGGTTTGTGCTACTCTGTTCTCACCTCCTATGCACATGAGGTGTTTGATGAAATGCCCGAGCCACACTTAAGCTTTCTCCTCTCCAAGCTCGACCTCCAAGCTACATTTTCCCCAAGATCTGTCTAGGTTTGGCGGTGCACCAACTACACAAGTGTTCTAAAAGGTTAGCAACTTCATCGTTTCATCTCTCACTGCTAGTTTAGCTCATTTCAAATGCTGTAGAAGTAGAGTGGTTTGTGGGTTTTAGTGAAGGAGTGTATGTGGGAGTTCTTTTGATTTAGATGCACAATTTGAGCTAAAATTAACTTCTTAGAGTCTGCACATGTGTAGGGTGCCGTCCCCGTCCCCGTCCTCACCGCCGTCGATCGCCCGCGCCGATCTCGTCGCCGGCACCACCGTGGTGAGCCTCTTGTTCTTATCTTCTTTTTAAAAGAAAAAAAATTCTTACTTGTATGATTTAGATAGATACTTGTATAATTTTCTTACTTTTATTATTTCTTGTTATTATATAGTGCCATGACTTTGGTATCCGCCCCCGTCGGCCCTCGTCCTGTCTATGATTCGGATGTGGTATATTATCTTTTATTACTATTTGTTTCATTTAGTGTTTATGACAATTATGCCGACCAACGTGACATAAATGTTTTTATCTAGGAGGTATGTGAACCGGAAATTCCAACCGACCCTCTTGTCGAGAGGTTAAATTTAGTTGAAAAAGAAAACAATTACTTGAAGAAAAAATTGAAAAGAATTGAGGAGGAGAAGATGGAATTGGAGTTGCATGTTGCCGATGTCGTCGATGATCACAAGATCAAGATGGATGCAATGCGCTTGAAGATTAGAAAGATTAGAAAATATGCCATTCATAATGAGGCTTGGTATCATTATGCCGTTGGATCAATTGTTACCTTAGTTGCGATTATGATCGCATTTGTTGTTGCATTTAAATGTTTTTCATAGTTT